>CM021765.1:28361599-28663192 GCA_011076525.1 Nettapus auritus
TTGTTGTTGTTGTTGTTGTTGTTGTTTGTTTGTTTTTAGCCAAAAATGTTTTCAAGATATGTTTGTAGCCAGTGTGATGCCCTACTACAAAGTGGAGGAGGGTGAATGTAAACAAAATACTCTCCTAAGAAGGAGCTGGAAGGCTTTCTTACTCTTCTGGCCTTCCTAAGATGATGGGGAGGCTGTAACCTGCCATGTAAGGTTACATGTAAGGAGGCTGTAAGCTGCCATGAGATTAGAAGGCAGTCGGCTACAGAAGAGCTTGAGGGCTGGAGAAGTGGTGGCACCCAGCTGCTGAAGAAGGGAAAGGGAGAAAATGAAGAGATGTCCTTCCCTTCCTCACTCTCTTTGCAAGCTGCTCCTGTTGGAGCAGGGGCAGAGAGTGACCATGAAGGAGCAGCGGAGATGAAGTGTCAGGGACTGACTGTAGCCCCCATTGCCTATTCCCCTGTGCTGCTGGGGGCAGGTGGTAGAGGAGGGTGGATGAGGTGAAGGTGATTTTGTTTTTCTTTTAGTTTCTCATTGCTCTAGCTTGTTAGTAATAGGGAATAAATTTCATTAATCTCCCTGTGCTGAGTCTGTTTTGACCATCACAATAATTGTTGAGTGATTTCCCCATCCTTATCTCAACCCTTGAGCCCTCTGCATCTCATTTTCTCCCCCTTTCCCTTTGAGGAGGGGGAGTGAGAGAGTGGTTTTGGTGGGGCTCAGCTGCCCAGCCGAGTAAAACCACCACAGCAAAAAGATCAAATCTTCTGGATGGATACAGCCTTCTCACAAGCATACATAAAAACTCCGTAATTAAAAGGAAGAAATATTAAATGGTTATTTGAAAACAGAAAAATAAATAAATAAATACGTATTTCTGTTGCTATTTTGTAGCCACCAGAACATCAGTTCATAGCTTGAACACGAGATGACACCAATCATGTTTACATTGCACTCACATATTCCTATGTCCAATAGATTAGTATAAAATTTATCACTATTGATTAACAAAAGCTGTTTTGCAAGATCCCATAGATACCAAATTCACTTGGGTCATCCAACATACAAGCAGAAAGTCTGTTTTTGCCTTTTCCTGAATGACCAGCACACAGACAACACGTAACAGGACTTACTTGCTAGCTTCCACTGCCTTTGCAGGGCTGTAAATCTGCACAGGAGACATCCCGCACATGTGCTAAGCTCTTTTAAAACTTGGGCTACCTGAAATAGTATTTAGTCTGGCTTTCGGATGGCATACTGATACCTCAGGCAGTTACGTGGCTCATCGGTAGCCGCTGTTTCCACTGAGATGACAGGTTGATGTTCTGGCTTTCTCAGCTCTATTTTTGGCCATGGTTGCCCTGGTATTTTCAGCTTAATATTTTTATTCTAATAGAAAATTCTTGGTAGTAGTCTTGTCTTCTTTCTTAATTTCTTTTCCTTCCAGCCACTGCTGTCACTCTGGTAGTCAGCGTAAGTTTCCATTTTGTGTTCCAAGGCAGGCCACGGTCCCTCCTGTGATTTCTCCACCGCTTATGATCCAATTTACTTTTTCATTTTAGTCTTATTTTTAACATAGCACCTGGGGCATAATTTTTACAGATTCCTTTCTCTTAGCCCCACAGCCCTTTCTTTCTTTTCAGGTCAGCTTTCAGTCGCTGCTACTGTCTTATCGAGCTCTGACATCCCATGGGAGGAGGGCCCGAGCCAGAGCTCACGCTGCAGATGTGCTCCTCTGAGCTTGCCAGGTAGGCCTGGGTGAGGAGCCGGAGGTGGCCAGGGAACACGGGAGGGAAGGTGGCAGGGGGATAAAACACTGGGAACAAAGAGAGCACAGTCTCAACTGTAACATTTGTAATCAGCAAAAAGCCCAAAAGAAATTTTATGGGTAAGCATTGTCAAACAAGAAGGAATTATTTTTTTTTGAACTGAAAAACAACAACAACAACAACAACAAAAAACTAAATAGCAGAAAATTCTTGCTTGGCAGGGTGTTGAAATTCATTTTTGATAGTGACTGGAATCCTATGTAACTGATTTTAAATGAGTCATTAGGAGCAATTAAACATTTTCCCAGTGGCACCAGGAAGCAGCAGAAGCACTGTCTGTTTGATATTTAAAGGTTGCTGGTCACTGGGGTTCTGGCACTCACAGGACAATGATCCATGCTGCTAGACTGCAGCAAAGACCCCAACCTCCTGCTGAGACCTCAAGAGGTGGCTGACAGCTGCCCCTGTACCCCCAAACCATGCTTAAGGTCGGCGGGTAGCTGAGAGTGCTCTGGGACTGCCTGGGGTGAAAGCACCCACCTGGCCAAAGTCTCCAGGAGGTATTTTCCAGCCCCAGTGCAACAGGGGTCACACCAAGGATATTGTGAGTCTTTTTATTAAAGATCCTTTGCTGGATTCCCATTGGTTTCCATGGGAAAAGAAAAAAAAAAAAAAAAGAGGGAGAAAGAAATTAAGCATCTGGTGTTAAGATATTTTTCATACTTTATGTCTACAGAAACAGCATCAGTGTTACCAAGTAATCTGTAATTTCACAGATTGCTTACCTGAAATGTGGCCTGTTTGTCTGACTGGATCAATGCAAGTCAGAAAGCTCAGGCCTCTGATGAAAAAAGAATATTAAGAACATTAGTAAAGGTACTACTACAGTAAATTTGCAAGGGGAATTTATCCAAGTATCAGCTGTAATGGAGACAAAAAGCCTCCTCTTAACTTAGAAACTTTCCTATCCTGAAGTAAAGGTAAGGTACATACAATACCACAAACTTAAGAGAATCCTGAGAAATCTTTCTTATATACCTCACAGGTATGTACTTTGTAAGGAAAATATTAAGTCCGTGCTGGGACAGTTCCAGAGAACCAGGATTTCAAATGGAGACTGTATACGAAGCAAAGTAACAATTAAGTGAATTAAAGGATTAACATACTTTAAATATCTTTCTTTTAATCTCAGCAAACTCATGGATCTATAGATTTTAAGACTTACAGGATGCTAATGTGAGCATGTTCTCTAGTGGTGAGTGGAACATTGCCATTCTACATCCTGTGATGGCTTTTTTCCCTATAGAAAATTGGTCTTTGTGTGCAGCTGAGCACTTGTTTCTTACTGAATTAATAACTATTTTGATGGTGATCTAGTCACCTTTTTAGCAAAATATTTTAAATATGATAAATTGACTGATACAGATAAGCTGCCTATGTTGGAAGCCTGTCTGATATGTAGCATTTTTATCTGGAAGCTGTTTTTGCACAATCACCATCTTGCTGGTTAGGAAACTGAGGCACAGGGAGGAAGCAACATTTGCCAAAGGATGTAAGTCATTGTCTGTAGGAATGCAGGAGGCCAACATTGTCACATGTTCATGAACTTTCTTCTCTAGAGCTAAGCCCTGTCCATAATTATTTGCTCTTTATTTCACCCAGACTCAAACAGAAACATCGTGCAGAACAGGCAGTTTATTAGAATGGGTCAAATATCAGTGAAGACTGACAGCAGTGTTTCTGTAAATGGTATCAAGGCAGACGTGCATCAGAAAGTAACACACCAACCACAAGCCAACTGGAATGTTAAAGCTAAACCCACCTCATGGTTAAAACAGCACTCAGCTCTGTGGCAGGCGGTTTGCAAAGATAGCCTCTCTAATGAGGAATCGGTAATTCCTGCATTATTTATTTCTATGTTGTTCTGATATTTACAGAGAGCATGGAAATGAAAAATAAGCCTCCTAACACTCAGTGGTGCTGTGGCTTGAGGCACCGCCAGGAGCCTGCCTGTAACTGTTCTGCTGGATCTCACCGCACCCTGACCTGATGCGACACAAAAGCACTGCACAGCTGCCTCTGAGCTCGAAATTTTGACAGATTTATCCCAAAGAAACACATCTGCAGTTCACTGGTGTCCAGGTGCTCAGCAGTAACAGCAGAGAGGTGCCCCTGGTACTTTCTAGACTCCTCAAGGTGCCAAAACGAAGAGCAAGTGTTTCTGGAAGGTCTCTGATCTGCTTAATGGTAATGGTGTGGTGCCCGCAACAAGATCTTGCAGGAGTGCTCAGAATTGGTGAGTGGGCACAATGGAGCATTAAATGCAGATATAGAAAAATATATCTTTACATCCTGTGATGTGGTAAGGCTCCTCATGTCCTTTGTACTTTCTTTGTACTTTTTTTTTTTTTTTTTTTTTTTTTTTTTACACTTGTAAAAACAACTATCAGCCCACAAATTTTAAAATAAGAGTCAGTAATGACTAATTTCTGACCTAGGTTTCACACCTAGCTGCAGCTCCTGCAGTCTGAATTCACACCCGGGTCATGGTAGTGTTCTGGCTTCCTGCTTGATGTTGGTACTGAAAGGTAGGGGCTGACAGCCACGGGGCCGCATTTCACTGGGGGCTCTTCAGTCCCAGCTTGGTGCAGACTGACAAACTCTCCTTGCAAAGGCACCCAGAGGGGATACGGCTATTTGAAGTGTTACCTAATGCTTTCTTCTGTGATGAGTTGGTACAAAGACTGCTGTAATTCATGTCAAGAGTAAGGTTAAATTAATCACCATTAGCCATAACCCTTTTGTTTTGGAATGTCACTACAATATCTTCACTTGGCATTGTAACAGGGATGTGAAAAACCTGGGATGTGATTAGAGAGGCAGCAGTGGAACAGTCTAGCAGTTTTAGCCATATTCCTTAATGAAATTTCTGCTCTTCTATGACCATCTTTCTTCACCTGTATTCAGACTCAGGAGGGACTTCCAAGACACAGTAGTTCATGGGAAGGAAAAACAGAGATGTTACAAACTACCTGTGGAGCTTGTCCAGCTTCTCGACTACTCCTGTTAAGCAGGCATCTACTCACGAGCCAACTATAACTGAGATTCTCTGAACCAAGGAAACTCTTATGTAATTATATGTTGTGATGCTTTTGCTGTTTTTAGCAATTTGTACATTTAGATCCATGATTACAATTTAACCCATGACCACACGTGCCAAATGGTAATCAATTGTCCTCCTGCCCCCAAAGCTGCTGTGAGAACAGGGACAGAGATTAAATGACTGGTTTCAGATATTTCCACTACCGCTGTCAAAGCTAGTTCTTTCCAGAAGGCAAATCACCTGATCCATGTAGACCTTCAACTTCAGATTACATTAATTATGCAGGGTAGGATTCTGATCCAAATTAAAGTAACCAAATTTAGCAGTCCAGATGTAGGTGAACAGATGTGACCTAGGTGCCAGTTTCCATTATGGTCTGCACAGTCTACAAGAGATATTTTGCTACCAGCCAGAGGTGCTGGATTTAGCTGCTCAGACTGGTATGCCTCAGTGCCATCTGAGATGCTCCATGGCATTTGAAATGCTCACATACAGTTGACAGAACTGACAGGAGACCTTTGAGAGCTCAGCATCCTTTAGGAGCAGCTGACGGAGACCAGGTTATTTCCAAACATCTCAGATGACACTTAGATGCCTGCCTGCGAACTGAATAAACTTTTAGGTGTTTACTGTAGAGTGAGCAGAATGACTCGCTAGGATCCACAGGCTACACTGACTGTTTATAATGGAAGCTCAGACATTAAGTTTGTATGTATCTACACAGAGGCAGATCCTTGGTCCCAGGATGGTAAACCAGAGAACTGTGTTGCAAGGAACATTTCTAGCAAGAAAATGCTTTTACTTCTATCTAAATGAGTGCAAACAAGACTGATGTATTTTTGATTGTACATCTCCTGAATTTCCTTGCTCTTCAAGCAGAGAAAGTGAATTTTTAAGGAATGTAAAATATCAAATGTAATTTCAACCAATAGGTAACATGGCAATTTCTAACCTGATCTGGATCTTCATGAGAAAGAGTTTGGGGAAGGAAGCTCTAAAATCAAACTCGAGGCAGCTAAAATTTTCACTGGTGGAAGAAGTCAAATGAAGTGAGCCTTAGTAGCAGAAAAGTTCCAACAGAGGGGAAAACAAACAAACACACAAAAACCAACAGCGTTGGGCAGAACAGCACATTCAGTACTTGTGGAGAAAAGGAATGAGTTTTACATTAGCTGGGCTTTTTGTTCAGGCCCTGCTGCCTGCAGCACTTCAGCAGTGCTGATTCTAATGACAGTTAGGTGTAATTGCAGTAACTCACTCCGAGGTTACAAATACCTGTTTTACACAACAGTCGTTATCTAACCAAGGTTTATGGACCTGGCGGAGATAGATGAGGGTGTAATTTGACCATACCCACTTCCGTCTTTCTATTGTAACTAAAGCCAATAAAGCATCTTAGCAACAAAACAACCAAACAAAAATGACATATCAAAGACAGATTTAACAAAACTTTCTGGGGAAAATTAATTGCCACTGAGAAAAACAGATTTTCTCCAGGGACCTTTGATTCTCCTTTGCCTGTGTGTAGGTAAAATGCAATAATGCAAGGGCATTTAATACAGCAACAAGTCATAAGCAAAGCTGTGAAATTCGCTGCTGTTCAATGGCAGTCCTTTCCAAGAATTACGTTCAATGTCCTCTCTGGATTTGACTTTGCCCATGGAGACTGGTATACTGGGAACAAAGTAACTGCACTGCTCACAGTTGTCTTGTGTCTGACTTAACAAATCGCTCTGTGAACAGTAAGAGATAGAAAATGAGAGATCACCAGTAGTGATCTAACCAGAATTCACAGGCAGTGATGGAACTGAGAGATGACAACAGCAAAGAGAAATTTTAGAGACTTACTTGGGTGTTTCACACATGGCTTACCATTTAGCCAGCTGAGAGCAGCCACTGACAGATCTTGCAAAGCATGCCAGACAAATGTAATACAGAAACTGAAAACAGTAAGCATCTTAAATGAAAGTCAGCAACCATTAACTCATTAAGAAAGATCAAGTCCGCATAGAATTGTCAGAATAAATTGTGTGTGGAAGAGTATCAGAGACATAATTAAAGTATTTTTAAAGCAGGCAGGAGAAATTACTGGTCACCAGGACACAAGTCTTTTTGCTCCTTTTACTGCTTTACTATTCTAAACAACAGGACAGTTTTAGATAAAGCAGAAGGAGTGAAGATCTAAGCTAAGAGGAAATATTATGTTAAGAAATGTGTGCTGGACTTAAACTAGTGCAGCTTTTTTCCGAACAATTAGCACCACTCATTCTTCTAATTTGACTGTATCAAGCACAGTTGCCAACCCCAACTCTGTCCATTCCATGACTTATAAAAAAACTATTTTGTAATACTTCCAAAAATGCTTGTGTTAAAAGTATGTATTTGCTCATATAAGAGCTGAGCCTATACGCTGCCTGCAGTCATAACTGTGTCTCCTATCCAGTGGCAGAAAAATACTTCAGTTTCAAAACAGACACAGATATTAGCTGTGATTTAGACAGAGGACAAGTATTCCCTGGGAAAACTGTGGCTATTATACAAACAAAGACAGTATGATCAAGCAAAATCTCTAGAAGCATCATTGTGCTTAAATGAAGATGCTTAATTTTTGCTCTAGAAATTGTGCCCCAACTTTCTCTCTGAACGTATGGAGAATTTAAACCTACCTTGCTGCCTGCTGTGCATACTTGAAGTAACAAAGTCAACTCCAATCTGATTCCTCATGTTCCCTGTATTTTCAGTGAATTGGTATACTGTTGATAATTTTTTCCTAAGTACCTTTTCTTCTCTACTCAAGTCAAGCAGACCATGTTGTTTTTAAAATTCCTCTTAAGATACTCTCTGAATTCTACACTGAAAAATTGCAGTTTCAGATTCCTGTTAGAACCAGGAACAACAGCCATCCCACACTGCTGATATTAACATTCTTGATTTCATTTTTTAGGGTTTTGAGTGACTCAGCATGACATTCCTCTTGATTAGGAAACATTTTGCTATTTCACTTTATGATATAACAATAAAATTTTATCTTTCCCCTTAATGTGCCCTTCTGAGATTGGCTTGCCATAAAACACATCTGTGTACTGCTGATTTACCCACAGTTCCCTTGCTGATTTCTTCCATTGCTCAACAACACACTTATTATTAATGTAAACCCTACCAACTCTTACTCCCACCTCAGCTGTAGAATCTGATGAAAAAGCAAAGACTGGGATCAATTTCTAATTTAGGAAGAAAAGTAGATGCTTGGGAAGAAAACTACACAAAATGAAAAAAAAAATCAATAGCAACAGCCAATTACTGTATGAAATTAAATACATTTCAAATGCAAGAAGTCCAAACTATAGTTTATTTAAGATGGTCATATGTTCCAATTCAAAGAAAAAGAACAATTTAAATTTTTGAAGCCAATGCAGATATATGACTACATCTGCCCCCTTCCTTTGTTTGTATTCTCAGCACCTGCCGAACTGCTATCCCATTTCCTCCTGACACAGAGAGAAATTGCTTCTGTGTCTGTTTCACTGTGCAGTTAGGGGGCTGCTCTGCCTTTCTCAGTACATTTTCAGCACCCTGTTGTTGTAACCTATCTCTAGAGCACGTGGGCCCCAGAGCAAAAAGGAAAGGGGAAGCAAAGAGAAGTGCTACTGGGTGATGGGTAATGTCAGGAGAAACCAAATTCAATACAAATTAGAAGAAATTGATGCAAATATACTGCATGGTGAATTAGGCTGGATATAGAAGCTTAGCAGAACATGTGTAAAAGATTTAGCTGTAGCTCCTACTCCTAAGGACTCGTATCTAATTCTTAATCACCATATAACGACAAACGTAACTCTTACTGACAGCAATCTATTTCATGTAAAGGGAACTGTGCAAAGACAAAGCTATGGCTTTGAATCTTTTCAGGCAGGGAAGGGCACTGAGCCAAGTCTCCCATACTTTGGGCAAGTGCTTTGACACTGAGCTAAAGAAGAAAAAGCAACAGGTTAGTTTTTGAAAGCGGTTACATAAAGCTAAACCTGACCTTTAGAACTACCATAAATAAAATTTCAGAGGAGAAACAGAGGCAAGAATACCTAGTTTTGATCATCCTAGTAGAAATTACAGTATGAGCTGCTTTTCCCTACTAACGCTGTGGTGTTTCTGGACATGGTGAAGACCTATCACTTTATTATAGTAATATGGTAACTTAAATGGACAGCTGAGTAGAGATTTTGAGGATTTAATTTGGGCTTATGTGCTTGCATGACTGAAAATAAGTTATTTATTTTGCATCTCAGTTCATGACCATACAATAAGGCTATTTTAAATTCTGTGGATTTTTGATGCAACCAAGATTGCAATTGTCCTATACATTTTGAAGCTTCATATTGACATCATTCCATGCAGTCAGATACCTATGAGCCATGCAAAGTTTTACCAATGTTTCTGAGCCAGTTTTCAGAACAGGCACTCTGTATCTGGTATTTTGATAATGAATAATAGAAATATACAGATCCATATTCACTTTGAAGAATTCTAAAAATAGCAAAATTTGCTTTATTTAACAGACCAAAAGTGAAATTCAGGTTCTTTTCCATATGCTCTCTAAGAGCAGTAACACGTAGCAATTTTACTCGTTGGCTCATATATAAAGACATACTGTCTCAATTTTTCATGCTTTTCATGAGATGGCCTTAAAGTAGAACTCTGGTTTTGGTATATTCAGAAAAAAAAGGATGCAAAATCCAATTTTTGAATAATACCAACAGTATTCTAAGAACCAAGCAGAAAATCCAGCACTTAGTCTTAAAATAAGGCTATAACTTAAAGGACGATAAACAAAAAACTTTGCACATAAATTTTATTTAGCATTCCCATTCATGTAATATTTGCCCAGTGACAACATTAATGAGGTGAGCTGTAGGCCAATATGAGTGGAAGAATGTGTTTTTTGTCTTCCAGGAGAAACACCCAAAAGTCAGCAACTGTAATTCAAGGTCAATTTTTCTCCTGACTGTTCTCTTCACACAGTAGCTGGTTTAAAACACTGCTCTGTTTGAGAGCTTTTAGATTGGATATATCTTCACTTACAACGGGGACATCTTCACTTTGATCCTCAGTTACCAGATCTTCACTGTCTGACAGCGTGCACAGCAGTGTATCATTTTCATAGGTAGGAAAATAATACCTGGGAGCAACAAGGTTTAACAGAATAGAATATTACTAGATAGTCACATATTTTGTTTTAAAAAGGCTGTGCTTATTTTATGTGATTAGATTCATAAAACGGAAAAATGAGAAAGTTCAGTTTTCAGCAATGAGTAAGCAGCATGCCCAAAAAATCAACTGACACGTACACCTTGGAAGAGTCACACAGAAGATGCAGCAACAGACAAGCCTTCCCCCATTTCTTCCCCTGCCCATTGTCACAACTGAGGCCACAGATCCAGATCTGTCCCACAACAAATGCTCAACATATTTTTTAAGTGAGAACACCCCCTGTGCTCTACCATCATGCCATCATCCCCTAGACCTACAGAAATTACTTGCAGTCTGAATCAGTGCTATGTTACACTCTCTCCATTTGTTCTGGGAAAAAACATGGATAAAGAGCCATCTTGTTTTGATGCCTAAATTTAGGTAGATATTATACATATAACTACATTAGCTGTACAAAAGAAGGGGTTTGATTTGTTTCCAGAACTGTATGTTCACTGCCTTTACTAGCAATGAAATTTGTGCCAGATGCCCATCCTAAGCAGGAATTGCATCTTTGTAGAGAGCTAATGGCTCAAAGACCTTGTGTCTAGAAGTTGGAGAGTTCAAGATGCTGCCTTAGTGCACAGATCCAACCTTTGTTCCACCAGGAGAAAGTCCTCAGAGCGTAACACTTGTGCTTTTCACTGTGCACTGCATGACTGCAAACACATGCAAAAGACAACTTTGAAATAAGATCTCTAGCATTCTAACTTGACAGTGCAGACACAGCTTATGGTGACACTGTGTCCAGGATGCAACTAGAAGAGCAGTATCCCATGTTCATTTTAGCTTCTGATAGTACAGGGATTTCTAATTCTGAGTAGTTTTGAGACCCCTTATTATTTTATCTGTGCTAGTAGAGCTGGAGAGCTCTGGGCACTGCAGCACTGGCAGAAACCAGAACTTTCAACTACTTGCTTTACAGACATTAACAGAAAGCAGTATAAATGCTGGAAGAAATATGTTTGTTCTTACTGTGGTTGGTCCCATGTAGACCTCGGTGGCAGGAATGTGATGTGTTTTGTCTCTTCCATATGACTTATCAATCCTCCTTTAGACGGAAATTTTTCCTGGCAATTGTAACAACGACAATGGTGGATTTCCCTCCTTATGAAGTTGACTAGCTTTACTTGCTGATAAAAGTTCAGACCTAGGAGAGAGAGTAGCAAACAAGCACTTGAGGAATATAAAACTTAATTTACAAATGGTTTCCTGGATTAAGCATAAGGGTTGATAAAGGCTACTTAGACCAGCACTGCCTGAATGCTGTAACTTAGCAAACTAACCGAGCAGATGTTTCTTCCCAGCTGCTGGGGAACTGGTCCTTCTTTTACAGTAAAAATTACAAACATTTTGCTTCCTCTCAGCCTAGAGAAGAAAGGAACCATTGGACAAACGTAGCTCAGACCACAGCATTCTAAGTTGCAAGCAAGTTAAGACAGGCATAATAATAATAATCCTAATAATAATAGTAATACTTATTCCAGGGCTCCACCAGCTGGATGTGGGACTCATAGAGCAACTATTTGTAGAGGCCACTCTGTGAAAGAATCCAATGGTTCTAAAGAAAATAGCACACATCCTCGGCACTAACAACTCTGCTGAGGAAAAAAGTAGGGAAATTGCAGATAACAAAAGCTTCTGGTCTGTGTTCTTTTTTTTTTTTTTTTTTTCAAATCAGACTTCATTTTTGTAACGAATTAAAATCTTGAGGGGCATGCAGAAAGCAAGGAGCTAACACAGGTACAAGAGTCCCAGAAAAAATAAAGTGTTCTTGGCTGTCTTTTATAAGCTTGCAGAAAGAGTTTACATAATGGAAAAGTTAGATGTCCAAACAAAAAACAAATTGATACAGCTGTTTTCCAGTATTCTTATAATGTGGATTTCGCCACACTAGCAGCAAATGTTGACAATTACAGCAACTCTTACTCACCATGTTCTGACTTTATTTTAAGGAAGTCAAATCCATGTGATTTCTAGAGGGAAAAAAAATGAAAAATTCTCATTCCCAATGAACTAGTCCATGCTGAAAATAGCTCAGCTTTTCAGACTGACACAGATAGACATGCAAACACTAATGTCTGGAATAACGCCCGAAAGTTATTTCACCAGAAACTTTCATATTCTGTTAAACTGCAACTCTTCTATTAAACAGTTTATTAAAACTGAAACACGGATGCTAACCATCAAATGTTTTACATCATCAAACAACTTTATTATTAAAAATGCTACTTTTCTAATTCTATGTACCAGTCTGTACACTCAAAAGGAATAGCTGTTCATACTGTCAATGTAAAACTTGATTGTATTGAATCAAGTTTTGAATAGAGGGCAGATGCTAGAGATGCAGTGCCTTCATTGTGCACTAAAGAAGGTGTTCCAGTTCAGCAGTTGATTTGATCTTAAAAAAGATGCTACAATACTACTTTTGAATTTCAAAGTGCTGAAAGAGTTGATATTTAAAACAAGTATATCTGGCTTACATAGCAAGGTTTTGGTAGTGGGGAGGGGGCTGCAGAAGGGATGGCTGCTGTGAGAGGAGACCAGGACCTGTCCCATGTCAGAGCCATCTCCAGCCAGCTCCAAAAGGGACACACTGCTGGACAGAGCTGAGCCATAAGCAACGCTGCTTGGATCTCTGCGAGAGCAGATTGGAGAAAGAGGGAAAAAAACTGCTGTTACACAGCAGCCAGGAGAGAGGGGTGAGAAAATGTGAGAGAACCAGCCCTGCAGACACCCAGGTCAATGCAGCAGGAGGGCAGGAGGTGCTCCAGGCGCACAGCAGAAGTTCCCCTGCGGCCTGTGGAGAGGCCCCTGGTGGAGCAGGCTGTCCCCCTGCAGCCCATGGGTCCCAAATGGAGCAGATCTCCATGCTGCAGCCCGTGGAGGAGCCCCCGGTGGATGTGGCCTGGAGGAGGCTGCGGCCCATAGAGAGCTCCCACAGAAGCAGGCCCTGGGCTGGAGCTACAGCCCGTGGAGAGGAGCCCGTGGGGAACCTGTGCTGGAGCAGTTTGCTCCTGGGGGATGGACCCCGTGGTCCGGAGCCATGTGGGAGCAGTTCTTGAAGAGAACCTGAAGAGCCTGCCCGCAGGCTCAGTTTGGAAAGGACGGCATCCCGTGGGAGGGACCCCACGTGGAGCAGGGGCAGAGAGGGACCGTTAAGGAGCAGCGGAGACGAAGCGTCAGAGACTGACTGCAGCCCCCATTCCCCATTCTCCTGTTCTGCTCAGGCGGAGGAGGTGGAAGATGGCAGATGGGTGGGGGGGGGAGGTGCTTTTAGATTGCTTTTAGTTCTCACTGCCCTACTCTGTTATTAGTTGGCATTAAGTTACATTCATCTCCCTATGCTGAGTTTGTTTTGCCATGACGGTAATTGTTGAGTAATCTCCCTGTCCTTATCTTAACTCATGAGCCTTCTTTTTACATCGTATTTTCTCCCCCTCTTTTTTTTTTCTTTGAGGACGGGAGTGAAAGAGCAGTGTGGTGGAGCTAAGCTGCCCATCAGCGTAAAACCACCACCACCAGTCTTACCTGCATGTGAAGATACAGTTTTCCGGTGGTGTCTGCTTGTTGTTCACAAAACAAGCAAACTGCACACACAGGATTCTCTTCCCAGTCAGACCAGTCTCTTAAGATTAAGAGTCAAAAATATTCATTTAGTTGTGGAAAAGAGTAGAGATATTTTGTGAAAGAGCACTTCAGCTTCTGCTCTTACAGCACCAGAAATAAATTCAGAGAAACTGAATACTTTAAAGGGGTGAAAGGGAATGTAGATTTATAGCTGAATATGTGATTAGAAACTGCTTTACTGTCTAAAAAAATAGAAATTCAAGAATAACTGAGCAGTTACTGCTGAGTAATTCCTGTGCAGGTAGGCAGTAAGTCATATTTGAATTTGCCTGCACTGCTAACTAACAGGATCTTAACTTCAGTTTCTATCCAGTTTGACAAGTTATAAAAAAATTGTTTTCAGTATTTATTTTTATAAGATCTTTCAAATTTTTCTAATCTTGCAATACACCAGCCACAGACATCACACAGCATTCACTACAAGTGTTATTTATCAAATATTATTCTAGAACGAAACATTCATTTATGCAACATTTAGATGTGCACATAGAGAATAAATACTAACATTTAACCATTTAGTTCCACCACACTGCTTAGAAATAGCAGTATTTTGCACCCAGTTTTTAATTAAGTAAAGTTAAGCTTAAGTTACAGGCAGAATCAGATAGGTAGTGGGGGTCCAGTAGTGAGCAGAAGGCCTGGGGCCAAGAATAACAGACAGAGGAAGATGTTGCCTTCATACAGCACCATTGAAGTTTCCTTCAAAATTCTGCCTTAATCTGTAGCTGTTACCTTTTTATCAGACTTTTTCATACAACTTATTTTTTATGCTGACATTTTGGATGCTTACTCTAGATTTGAAATGTGAGCAAATGCAGTTCAACCATTTTTAAATACAAAAGTAAAAAAAAAAAAAAAAAGTTTTGCCCACATCATTATAAACCATAAAGACTGTTGATTGAACTATATGAAAAAAAAAAAAAACAACAAAAAACCACACACACAAAAACAAACGTAGGCTTGTGGTTGGAATATGAAATTTATAGTTCTCATTGTGGAGAAATCTCTTTGATGAGAACAATTTGAAATTGATTTGACTGGCTTAAATGAATTTTAACTGTGTACTTACTATGCACAGCATTTTCCCTGTAACTACTTTCAACAGTAATGTTCTTTCAAGTCTTTATTATGTGTACATACTTAACTCTTACTTACTCTTCCAGGTTATCTAGTAATTCCCGGTCATCCTCTGACTGCACTTCCTCCCAGGACTTTCCAAATTCCTGGTGAAAAAGAAAAAAAAGGAAAACATTTTCTGATTCACATCACATATATCGAATGAATATTTGGGAAGTCATAATCAACACCTTATTTTGGATCACTCTGGTATTTCTACGAGTTAAAGGCAGTCATACAGCACTGCCTTAGTAATAACTTTTAAAATAACAATACATTTATCTTTTAATGGGCTCCCCATACTAGATCTGGGAAGAGAATGATTTGGCACAGAGCTCTCAGGAAGAGCGGTCAAGCTCTGTGTAAAACTAGTGTTGCAACACTACCAAGAAATTGCCAAGGTGGGGATGTTTGATCACTGGTATGTGTTTGCCAGCACACTTGCTCAATGCAGTCTGCCCACCTTCTTCTTCATGCAGCATATGCTTATTAAACAATGCAGCTATTGCTTCTGAGACTTTAGTTGGCATAACTACACCAGTCAGTGCTCATATCTCACACAAGGTTATGCTGGTAAGAAGGTGTAGCACAAACCTAGCCACAGAGTACTACAGAGAAGCAGCATGAGCTGAGGCACAGATTAGAATGTAGTTTCTACATTCAGAGCTGAATGTAAGCACACCTATTCATGATGTTCTGTTCTTCCTTTTACCCTCTGTATTGTTTATTTATACCTTAAAGATCTTCAGCACAAAGCCTATCACAATACTTTTGTGCAGTGTTCAGAACAATGGCAAGCACTCTCGGCATGACTGTGATATAAATAACAGACAATAAAAAGCTGAAGCACTCTAGCGAAATTCCAGCAGCGATCTTTAGCTAGTGTTTTTCTTTCCTCTGACAGGTTCTTCCTGCCTTTAAAAATAAACCAGGGCCAACTAACCAGTAATTGAAATAGTATTTTTGAACTTATGCTTTTGATGGCTGCAAAGCATTCACAAAGATCATAGTTGATGATCTTGTCCCCAGTAAAAAAAGGCAATGAATAAAAAGGTCATTCTTTCATTTATTTAATTCTTCTTCCTCTAATAAATATATTTAATAACATCCCTATTAACAAGTGCTATTATTGTCTTTATGGCTGTTTGGAAAAAGAATTTAAAGATACACATCATTTAACAATTTAATGAGAACTTTGAAAGCTGTTACTGTCTATCAGGTAAATGATACACAAATATCTCTAGACAGCTCTAAACATAATGCCATTAAAGATTATGGAATGAAAATTCAGTAATTAATTCAGGGATGCGACATCGTAGTGTGCAAACTCTCTGAGTTACAAGGGAGACTCATTAATGTCACCATTACTGTGAGATAACGTGAAGCCATTAACACGTCTCACCACATGTTCTCACAGCTGCACACAAGTTTCCTCTAGCTTCTACTGTTAACACCTTAATGAGAGGATACCAGCTCACAACCACTGCAAAATGAAGATGGATGCTAACAGTTTTTCCCCTTAGCAACCTGGAGTGTATGTTCACAAAAGTGCTTGTTCAAAACAGCAGCCAATATTGAGCTTCAACTTTTAATTGAAGGGGGAAGGGGATAGATAACAGCTATGCACAAGCTTTGTTATTGTTGCTGTTTCTTTATGGTATTTCTGCAAAGAAGGCAGTGAAGGATCTTGCAAGAAGTCTGCTTCCCTCATCTATATGTATTCACAGCAGAGAAAAAGAAATAAAAGCTAATCGGGTCTTGTGCCACTGGAAAATTCCAAGTTAAATGGATAACTGGGGACATGATTATCAAAGTGTCAAGACACTGAAGCTGAGCAACTGGGTGGGACAGAGTTCTTCGAAAGACTTGAAACTCTATCAATTCTAAAAAAATTGACTAAAAAAAAAGAAAAAAAAAAACAACATTACAGCTTGGTAAGCATCTGGGACCAAGGGTGGCTTTGTTATACATTCAAGTTCCTTTGCTCTTTCATCTGGGATGGAAGAACTCTAAGTAAACATCTCTAGAGATTCCTAAGAAATCCTTAACAAAAACAGAGAAAAAACTACACTTGACATTGTTAGTAGTTCACATAGTAGAAAATAAATGATTAAAGGACTGCAGGACTTGATATATACCCAAGAAAAAAACAACTATTTTTAAAATACTTGCTGCATATCTCATGGAGAGGAAAACTCTATAGAAGAGTGAGGAGAGCATGACAATATGCATGGTTTGATTATTTTCTCTTCTAAAAAAAAAGTCTAAATGCACAGAGATTAATTGCCTCACCAATAATTTATCTCCTCAACCTGAGCACAGCTTTAAAGGTTTTGTAGGGAAAAGGTCTGCCTACTTCACTGGGGCAACATACCCCAACGTGAGAAGAAGTGGAGAGAAGAAGTGGTGAGATGGGCGAAACTAGACACAGGCAGCTGCTATCTCAAGCCTCTTTCCCAAAAGAGCAATTACTGAACTACATGCAAATAGTATTCCTGGTTGGTGGAGCTCAGAATCTCCAAACAGCTGCTGATTTCCCTGCAAATTTCCCCTTGCCCTTCTTCTCACCTGCCTTACTATGATCATCTGATTTGTTTTATATTGCTGCAGAACTTAGTGATGCTTTATCACGTAGAAGATACGTGATACATGTTCTTACCCCAACATGAATTAACAGACATTGGATTAATTTTAAAATGAAGTGTTTCCCCACTTGGAGCCTGCATTTCTCCTTGAAGAGAAATGAACATATCAATTTTATTAAGACTTGAACTACCACCAGCTGAAGGAGTGTTTCCCTTTACTATTTTACAAACTATGCACTACTTAAGTCAGAGCAGGCTAAATATAAAGAGTAACCCCTATAAATCCCCTTCCCTCCCCAGCAACAGCTAATAAGGCAATAAGAAGAAAACAGCTTTTCATCCTTGAGGAAAAATAAAATTTTCTAGTAAGTGATAGGTAGCATTTTTAGCTGTCTAACTTAGTAATAAGCACATTCATTACGGTGATGTTACATTACTACAGATACATGACATCAGTCTACCTGAAAATGAACATCATCACTTTCTACAATGGATACTCCATATTTAAAGTGCAGCTGGTAACCATCTTGTGAACAAAGGCAGGCCCTCTCAGTCTGGGTCTAGCTCAGTTCCCTGGACTGGGAACAAGAGAGTTTTACGACTTTCTGTTCTTTTATGACCTCCAGTAGGTATCACAGGCTACAAAGTTCTTCCCTCTCCATTTTTACTTGACCCTTGGTGCAAGATGAGTCATGAGGACACAGGCTTAGAAAGGCATAGAAACAAGAAAATTAGGTCGGAAGTTTTTTTTTTTTTCTTTTTGAGAAAAGTAAGGTAACCTACATATATATCTTGGGTGCACTGCTGCCCTGTTCTTTGTCCTCTACCCTAAGACTACCTCTACAGTCTTTTTATACTTCATCTGTTTTGGAATAGGATTGGTATAATCTTCCATACTTATACAATACTGACAGAAGACCTCCAAATCCATGGTGGAAGTGACCCCACTGCCTTTCAAGTAATTTGCGTAACTGCAAAATTCCCATTCTAATTCTAAGTAACTACCAAGTAATAAACTTTTGATACTTGCTTATGAAAGAAATCTGTTATATACGCACATGACAAACAAAACTTCCATTCCTTCTAAAGATCATACGTAATGCTGTATCTTAACATTAACCTGTGAGCAACAGAACACATGAATAACATGGGGGTAGACTAATCAAAGCAGCATGTGGGTTGTGACACAAGTTGTGAAAAGTCTTAGAATACCAAAATATTTACAAAACAATTTGCACTGTTATTCATTGTGAAGCCAAACTGAAAACTTAGGAGAGGGAATTATTAACACACAAACAGAAAATGTAACTTATGTTACGAAAGCAGATTCTTAGAACTGCAGTAAAAATACAAGTGAAGCCAAAAGCCGAATGGAAGGAAAGGAAGAAGGAAGGAAGGCCTGCTGCTCGAAATGAAGTCGATGGGAACTTTGCCATCAACTTAAAAACACAAGTAAGAACTGGCCAGAAGATCATAAGGCAATTCAGCAGGCATTCACAGGACATCTGAACAAAAAGCCTTTAAAACCTCTCAGTAAAAAGGCCACAAAATAAAGGAAACTGTCAGCTCCAGCTTAATAAATCTATTTTACACGGGGCTTGGTGCAGATAATATGTAATGGGAAAAAAAAGATATTAACATAAATACAACCTGGCTTTCAAGAAGGTGTCTGTAAGATGGCTGTACTAAAGACCTATCCATTTAAACAGCTAAAGATCCAGCTGCTGATAGAAAAGCATGTGCATCCTGAAAGTAAAGAGGATAATGCTGTGATGTTACTGATGTTTATCATTAGAAACCTACTTAATCTCACAGTCTCTTTGTGATGAAAACAAACTTGAACAAACTTGGAACATGGAAATATCTTTTTTTACAATCTCAAATTCAAACTTTTCTATGAAAACATGAAAAATAGATAAATGCTAATTCTACATCTTTAGGTGAAGATGAATTGACTAGTATATATCAAAACAGTGTATCTGTCAATTCAAATAAAATATTCAACTCATGTCTGTAGCTGTGAAATTATATAATTCCCCTGGAAATTTAGAGCAATAGAAAGAACAGATCTTTAAGACTCCTTGAAGAGTCAGTAAAGCTTGACACTACAGAAGAAAATCCTCTAGTAAACTGTGAAGGGCTGAGGGAAAGGAAGTAAAACCACTACTTCAAGTCATTACAGCAAGTATACCTTGCGTAACATCTAGAATTCACTGAATATAAATTCAGTTTGAAAAAAGTCTTATGACATTAAAATAATCGACTGCAGATTACATATGTGCAGTAGAGAATAATGTTATTTCTCCCTACATATAAAGGCTATTCTACAGAACCCCCAGTGAACAAATTAAAGTTCTTCCCTGTAATCTCTTTTCCTCCTTTGTGAAAAATTAAAGAGTTCACCAAAAGCTATTTCGAGAGCATATACTTTCTGATACACAGGAATTACCGTAAGATTTTTATGTTAATGAAAAGTTAATCCCACATGAGTGTGCAAATACACATTGTATAGTGAACTATTCTGTAAGTGCTTAAGTTTTTAGTCTGTTTTATTTAAAAAAAAAAATGCTTTACTTAAAAGAAGAAATGTCTTAAGTGCTGATATGGCTACTTTGAATGATCAGAAACAGTGAATAGAAACAGTCCGCTTTGTATAACATACTGAAAGACAAATGAGAGTGTGTGAAAAGAAAACATGGCTATAGCAGAACACAGAGACAGACAAAAAATTGTGATCTTTCAAAGTATGCCCAAGAAGAAGCACTAGAAACACGCTGTCACAAACCTTGCACTCACAGCCCCCTGCTGATCTTAAGTATTTTGATGGTTTGATATTTGTTATTTGAATTACGTTTACCATCCCGTCTGTAATACCAAGGACGTGAAAAATACATCTCTAAGTGATGCTAACAAGTGACCAGTACCTGAATTGGTTCAGGCTGGCAAAGAAGTCACTCTGCAAAGTCCTTCCCAGAATACCAGCGATAACTATGGAGGTCCAGGGCACTGACATGAGCAGTGTCCAGTGATTGTCCATGCTGCTTAATAGTTTGCATGCTCTATGGCCATATGCCTATAGCACTACCCAGACACTGCTTGGACATGGCTCTGGAAGTGTACACACCACAGAGCATTTCCAGTAGACAGAATGGACAAGGCCACAACTTTGAAAGAAAAGAGGTTAGCTATGGGAGCACTAGCCTTGCTGTTATATTTCCTCTGGCATGTTCTGCGTGTTAACATGACATAGCCTCTGTGTCTTCACTGATGTTATAACCTTCCTGCATGTCTCTAAGATTTATTTGGGCAGTCAACTGGCTCAATTTCTTGACCAAAGCCAGGACAAATGCGAAGCTGAACATCAAATGCAAATTCGAGACGAAAGGGAATTTAAAGAGAATGCCAAGTTCTGAATGAAAATATAAGATTACCTACAAGACTAATAGAGAAGAAAAACAAAACAAAACAAAACAAAACAAATCATTAAAATCTAAAATCACAACAATTACAAAATTAAATTCAAATCTGCTAACTTGCAAGGAAGAAGTGAATGCTAAATTCTGTTGGAAAGCTGAGAATAACCAGCATGCAAAACTTCACAACTTTTTCCTCACAACGCAGCAAGTATAGATCAGTTTTAAAGCACTGGTATTTAAATATCTAGAAAATATCTAGACAAAAACATCTAGAAAATATCTAGATATATCTAGAAATATATCTAGAATATCTAGATATCTAGAAAATATCTAAAAAAGAAAGGAAAGGTCTCAGATCACTGATCTTTGGAAGGCATACAGGATCACAGAGGGAATTCACTCCACCCAGTGTAGAAGGGAGTTTGCAGAGCCTTAAACATCCAGTTTTTTGTTCTGAATATTGGAGTAAAACCCAGGGAAAGAGATTAAATGGAAAGAGAGGGTAAAACATCCAAAAGTGCCTTAAAAAAATTGTTTATAACCTGGATATAACCTCAAATGCAAGAGGCAGAGACTAGTTCAGGTGAAATACAGTTATTTCTGGGAGAGAGTGTAGAAGCTTTTAAAGCAGCTCTTCCACTCAAGAGCTGAAGACAGCAAGTGAAAATTTGTTACACACACCATACACACTCTCAAAGATCTGAGATAGATAAAAAATATTAATACCTAACAACATACACCTACCTGGAGGCTAAAAGCAAACACTTACTTTTTCTTTCATCTATGTATCTTTCATTTTCCTCCTCTTTGCATTTAATTTATACTTTGAAGAGCACTTCCAGCCTAAGGTTTGTAGAAAACAAGCTCAAAGCCAATAGCATTCAAGTTAGATCTCCATTTATTTCATTACTTTATCTCATTTTCCCTTCTGGTTATTAAAGCAGAGACTGAGCACTAAGGGCATGATGATTAGCATCTCTTCAAGCTGCATTCTTGCATCTCTCAAAATCAAATCTCAACAACAAATGTTTACTATTCCTTAGTTTAATAATTATCCAGAATATCCTACCATAAATGAGCATATTTCTTAAGAGTCCTTCACTTGATTTTTGACCTTTGTACTAATTGCTGGTTTGGAATTACTCACTTTTAACAAGATATTGTCTGCATCACTCTAGTTGATTTACGATTTATTCATAGAACCTCTTACCAAGTAATTAATGATATAAAATCTGTCATATTCTTTGTTTTTGGCGTTGATTCTGCGATGCTGCTTCTTTCTCATATGATCTTTAAGTGTGTTTTTGTCTCTGAAGATTTTGTCACAGTATAAACACTGCAAACTAGGATAAAAAGGTAAACAGGTCAACATGTTAAAACAAAAATAGTGCAAGATAATATACTTAAATAAGCTGGAGATATATAAAGTAAGATTAATTCTAAGTACACGAGAGCAACCAAATGAAAAGGAAAATCAATTTATTTGCAAAGAAAACTTAGATCACAGTACAGTCAATCAAGCACTGAGATAACCAGACACCTAACAAAAACTACATACAATGAAAATATAGATAATAAAATTTACTGTTTGCCCAGACGTAAAATGGGAGAAAAGTCTGCTTTACCAAAATTGTCCTATCGGGACATGGGAGGGACGCTGACTGGTAAGCAACTGAATTCTTAACTCAGCATGCACTTAAACAGAAATCTAATCAATGAATAACTGTTCTGTTGTGATTTAGTGAGAAAAACAAATGCTGAATGTGCTACATATCTTTAAAAACAATTAAACAAGCTAAACAGAAGAGCTTTATACTTCTAACCCAACAGGCAGGTTTAATAAAAGTTTGCCAGTGTGATCAGTGGGGCTTGTAATCCTGAGAAATCAAATTTATTAAATCAATTCATACCATATATATATTTCTATTTTTACATCTATATTTGTAAGTTACTCAAGAAGCTGAAAACACTAATTAACAAAATGGGAATTTTACCACAGTATCTCCTCCAGAGCAATTCAAACAACAGATAAGGTTATCCAATGTCTTAAATTCTCTATTACAAGCAAAGTACTATAAAGAATTGTTCTTGCCACTGTAATATCAATTGGTACCTGAAGTTGAGCCTAGAAAGCATTAAGAAAAATATCTTGACTTAGATGGTGGACTATGTGGACAGTAATCTGCGTTTCAGCCTAAATGGGTGATTATCCCCAAAACAGAAAATGGTCATTTTTTTCAGCAGAGCTGCAGCAGCACACTGAGCTTACAGGATTGACTTTGCTTAATGTAGATCTTGAGCCTTCAGCCAGTTGTGACGGATACGGTGAACTCCTGCACTTGACTTAAGTCTTGCTTGGGCCGATGAAACAGAGTAAGCCTTGATGTAACTGTTCCCTGCACTAGACAGCTAGTTTCTAATAGAACAGCAGGTGGGTGCTCCCAGCCATGATCACAAATAAAGGGGCTATGGCCATAGAATAGGTGACACATTGAAAACCTTCATGGAGAAACAACGAATTATGCTGAGGGGCTGAAAGCAATGTGTTAAGATTCTAAGTCTGACTAGGAACCAATCTCCTAATCTTATAAATGCAGCAGTCAGGGAAAGACTAATCTGAGCTCTCCTTGCTGAAGCAGTGGGCTGCACAGAAGTGATTTCCCCTTGGGCTGGGACACCTCTCAAAGTTACTCCTTAGGGCAGAGGAATCCTTACTAACTACTCTTGTTGGTGAGTGGAACTTGAATTTTTAAAGGTACCTGATTTATGTTAAGATTTAGCAACTTAAATATGCAGTAGACTAATCAGAGTGACTCCTGTCATTATAACAAATTAATTATATCAATCTACTTCTTACTGTAATAAATTAAATTGCTGTAATGTCATTAAACCATGTAAATGTTGGATATCTCCTGCGACACTAGTTAATGTGTTAAAACATTATTCTTCTAAGAGATGGCTTACATGTCCTACCAGGATGGACACAGTCTCTTTTGGCCATCTCTGCAGAGGGGTAGGGAAAATCCTTAGAAAAATCAAAATCCATTATGTTCAATTAAGAACTTTGTGGGATTGTATCTTTGTATTGGTGATAATGGCTAGCAGGAAGAACAGTTTGATTGAAGGGTGAGTCAACAACACTTCAAGACTCAAAAGACATGGGCATTAAAAAAATACGGTGGCTATGAATGAAAGTGATCACCCATTTTTAAATTTTTCTTTTACTAGCAAATGAAAGCATGCTTGATTATACAATCAAAAGGAGTTTTAACAGTGTTTGGGTCAGACCTTTCTGTAATTTTTCTGTGGTTTTACATACACATGTTGAAGAAGAAAATTATTTTCTCACTCGAGTGTTTGACCACACAAAAACAATACTGTGTCTAGCAGGTCTGTTCCTGCACCCAGAAAGCCCTCATACTCCCTCAGCAAAGGTGCAGCCTGATTCCACTCAACTCTTATGTGTGGAACATCAATACAGGATTCTCGGTATCCTTCTGCCTTACAAGAAGTGTAGAGTTTAGGCTTGCTGTTAAAAAGAAGTGTTGAGTTCTGCTTGTGCTTGCAGCCTAAAAATCTGAAAACTGCCTAGCTTGTGAATTGTAGGTCCAGTGGCAGAATACATGTTTAAAATTTTGCTTTCTCTATCTGCTTACAATAAAGTGTATGCTCTGATTGTGTAAGGCATTCCCAGGAAAGATATGTAACACACTTCCTCAGCATACACAATGTAGTCATGATATTTATCTAAAATTAGACTTTTCTACTCTCAAAAATATTTTCAGGCACCATCCTACTAGCACAGCTATTAAGTCTACTCTCAGCAGGAGGAGAGGAGTGGCCTCTCATTGCTTTGGAAGCAACTTCAGTGTGTGCATTAACTACAGGCTTAATTGGCTTTGAAAAACCTCCATCTAAATGACACCCTGAGGTCCTCCTGATAATCAGTGCAGCTGCAATTTATCAGTTGCAACACGAATTATAACACAGAAGGCATTCTTAAATATCTTCATTTCCTCTGAATCTCTTTTTTTTTTTTTTCTTTTTTCTTTTTTTTTTTCTTTCAGGTGTGCAAGCCAATGGATTCTAAATTTGTCTGGCAGGACACAATTTAATTTCTATACCCCAGTTTTCACAAATTCCTGCATTTTGAGGCTTTTAATTACAAAGCTTAAGATTTACACATTTCTCCTTGAGTCTTTGGTTACAGATTGCATTAAAATCTACTAAGCTTCCTGAAAGCTACAGTTTCACTCTTAAGGTTTACTCTCTAAGGTACAGTTCCACTATTTCTGCTAGAATCACAGAATCCTAGAATGGCTTGGGTTGGAAGCGACCTCAAAGATCTAGTTCCAACCCCCCTGCCATGGGCAGGGATGCCACCCACCAGACCAGGTTGCTCGCGACCTCATCCAACCTGGCCTTGAACACCTCCAGGAATGGGGCACCCACAACTTCTCTGGGCTACCTGTTCCAGTACCTCACCACCCTCTGAGTGAAAAATTTCCTTCTAACCGCTAATCTAAATCTTCCCTCTTTTAGCTTAAACCCATTCCCCCTTGTCCTAGCATTATCTAGATCCCAACCGATACTTGTTATGTACTTGTCCCATTTGTGAAATTCAAAAAGCGCACTTACACACTTGCAAAAGAAAGTCAAAGAGAAGAATTCTTTGTTCTTTGCTACCTAAGTTCTTCTCCCAAATTGCCTTTTTAAGTTCTTCAGCCATCTGATTTACATGCTTCTCAAGCAGCATATACATTAGCACTACCATTCTGCTATGGGATGTAAGGGAGGGCTCCAAAATCTCACATATTAATGATATATAGAGAGACAAAAGATGATTGGCACATTAACTCTGTATTAAGTGATTAAGGAGATGTCTAGCAAAAAGATGGTTACAACAAGAAATAAGATCATTGACTCCAGCAGTTATGAGAAAAAGGGACATGCTACTATTGACATCAATAAAATCTGCGCAACTAAACTAAAGCACCACATGTGACTCTATTATTCCAGCAAACACATACTACAAAGTGTTATGAATTAGCTGTCAATAAATTAAAGAAAAGTCTTCTAAGATCACCCACGCAAAAGTTACATTCTCTCTTAGTTTCTTCTTAACTAACCATGAGTGCTGAATTCATTTTAACCCAACTTCTTTCCAAGGTTAAAAGAAATATGACTCAAGTCCATTTAAAAACAACAAAACAAGAAACCTACTTACTTGTCAAGCTTCTCCTGTAATACAGCCAAGAACTCACAGCAATTCACAATGTTATCCGGCAGTCCAATGTTAAAAGCATGCTCTCTTGCCATATGATTGAGAAGGACAGATCTACAAAAGACATTCAAAAAGAACATTATGTATTCCTGAATACATATGAGAATTATGCAGCTTGTGACTCAAAATATGCCAACTGCTCTAAAAATGCATAAAAGTCAACGTTAAATAAACAGTAATAGTGTTACTGCCAATGCTAGAAAAAAAAAAGAATGCAATTTATTGTATTGGGAAGTTTTCAGTTTCAGTTCTACTGTACATTCAGTGACATTTCACCTTATTAATCTGCATGCATACAATATAATCTTTTTAATGAAAATTACAATATAGTTTTATTTTTATCCTCTCATAGCAAATCTCATTTATTAACTTGAATAAGCAAATAATATGTTTCAAACAACAGTCTTGAGAAACATTCAAAGAAGCCATTTGTTAGTCTTCTCAGTGCTGGTTAACAAAAATTCTTTTATAACAATATTGCTTTGTGCAGTACTAGCAAGACAATGAGCACTGAATTGTGTTCATGAACAAACATGTTATTCAAATACATTATTTTTCTAGTTGAGATGTAATGGTTAAGTACTTAGGTGTCTAACATCTCTATATTCCTCAGCTTCTGCTTTTTGGGGACTAAAGAAATCTTCAAGTGTAAACACTACTGAGCCTTCCTCTCACCACAGTCCAAGTGCGATTTTCAAATCACATATTCTGTCTGTCAGACCCGAGTAAGCAGTAGATAAAGTTCTTGGGGGCTGAATGATGTGAAGTGTGGTAAACCATGCAGTGAAGCAAAAATGACACTCAGCCAAAACTGCGAAGACCAGCAGGGACATGACCACAGGTTCTTCTACCTTTCCAGAGTACCAGAGCTACCCATGCAATCAAACACATTCAGGGATAATACTCAATCTCTGCAGCTGAAACTGTTTTATTGTGTAAAAATAAATTTTCAGTGGAGCAGACACTTGAATGCAGCTCCTGCTTGCACTTGACTGATGCTGCAAAGCACTCCATTCTCACTCTAATTTTCCTCCCTTTTTCATTCTATCTTTAAATCTTGCCAAACCAGTGTGAATTTAAACGGAAAAATGTGTAACTGGATAGATACATTTTTAACAGCCTGGCTTAAACAGCACTCCTTGACACCAAAACAGCTGACACAAAACTCTCTCTTTAAATGGTTTCGTTCTCAAATCCAGATTACCACATAATTCCACAAAGTTGCACTGGAATAATTATAGGACTGAGAAGTGGGAGAAGTCTACTTGAAATGTCAGTGCAGTTGAAAGAAATACCTAAGTTACATCTCAAAAAGATTTATAGCTTCTGAGTCCTAGTATTAGACATTAACTGGCTCAATGATGTTAAAAACATAAACAAAGAAGCTAAACAGACATGAAAAAAAATAAAACAAACCTATTCCCTGTGAATTCTTGATCACAGAACATGCACATACTATGAAAACTTGTATCATCTCTCTCTCTCTGTTGCTGTTCTAGAATTTCTCTCTATGAAAAGAAACAGATAAAATTATTCAGATTAAAAATAACAATCATTTAATCACATAAGCATTTTACCTCTTTATCCTTACTGGTAACAATGACCAAATGTGCTGACAGAAACCAGAAGTTAGTACTGGAGGAGGAGGGAGCAGCTCACAGGAATTACAGCATTTTTTTTTTTCAAAGGCAGTGTGTGTGCTCCAGTCAACTTCCAGCAAAAATCCCCTACTTATATTATGCAAGTTCATAGAATCATAGAATAGACTGTAAAAATCATCTAGTTCCAACCCCCTGCCATGGACAGGGACACCTCCCACTACATCAGGTTGCTCAGGGCCCCATCTAACCCGGCCTTACATAATTCCAGGGATGGGGCATTCACAAGTTCAATGGGAAAGATGCATGGAAAGAAATACAAACCACAGAGAAATTTCACACAGCTATTTAAATGATTCTTTATATAACAGATCAGTTTATTGTCTCTACTTAGGTACAGATTTATCCCTGCTATCAGCGAGCAAGCTTATGGGTAACCACATAAACCACAGTGGAATGATAAAAGTAAATTCTACTTGTCTCATCACAGGCAGTCTAGAATACTTCCTTGTGATGCAGAAGGATGACAAAAACCCTAGTGGTTTCTGCAAGGAGCTATGGCATGCAATAAATTCACAGGGAAGGAGAAGCTGATGATTGCCTGTACCACTAGTTTTATTTAATTTAGAGCAAATTCGGGCAATTTAGATGCTTTACAAATCTTGACCAGAATTTTCCTAACATCGACAAAATCATACAGCAGGTGATGTGCTCTGGTGCTGCAACAGCAATAGTGTGTTTTTGCTGTGGGGTTACTATACACTTCACATGAAAAGGCCTGGATCAGTTGGGACATGGGGGAGTCAGCATTTGGATTAAAACTTAGCACATCTTTAGCCTAGCAGTACACTGCCTTGTACTTGTGTTTTAAGAACGGGTCTCTAGTAAAGCATTCATTTTCTGTGTTAACGCAGAGATGTTACTGCTCTCTGACATGTGGGATCATAACTGAATTTTTTAGGGGATTTTCTCAATCTCTTTATCTCCTCAAAGCCTGCAACAGTGGGGCTTTGTGCTTCTGACCTACCTCTTCAGTACCTTTTTGCGTGGATTAAAGCCAAAGGAGCCTACAGTCTGTGTGTAAATTCACATTCAGCAATGCCTGGTAAGCGAGCTCCATAGAAGGAAGGAAGGGAAAAAAAAATAAGGGAAGAGGAAGGAGAAGAGGAAGGCTTGAAGCATTGCTGTTGCAGGCCCAAATGTGTCCTGCAGCTGGAAGATTCCTGGCTATGCAAGCCAGTCTACCATACCCTAGAGGGTATGGCTAATGTTGGGGCAAATAAATGTGGTATTAGCTTCTTTTCTGCAACAGCAAAATTCTATATTGAGCAGAGGACTGTGGGATTAAAAGGACACCTGCTGGAAAACAAAGTAACGTGTCACACCTGAGTTATATTGGGCCTCAGGCTCATGGCTGCTGTGGGGGAAGAGTGCACTGTGCCTTAGACAGTTTTAGGGTCTGTATTCAGCCAAACAATTCAGGCGTTTTACCTATGTCACATCAGCTAAGATTCTGTCACCCTCAAAACACAAATTCTGGGGCTTTTTTGTTCACTTTTACACTACAAAGTACACCTTTTTATTGTAGTCATGTTCTGCACTACCTACTCAAATATACTGCTGTGTTATGCAAAATGTCAACTAACAAATTTAAGTTGATATTTTTCAGGGCTGACTTCTGGGAAAAGATAAATGGAGCATAATGTGTCTTTTGAGAGTCCTTCAGCAGAGATACAATTAAGTAAGAATATCAGTGCTCCATACGGGTAGAAAGCATCCTGTAGCATGCCAGTGAGAACTCGACTTTTACTGGTATTCTTGGCTGTCACCTCTTTCTGCTCAGCAGCACATCTCATGCTGTTTTGCCAACCTTGAATTTGAAGGTATCTGCATGTAGTTTAAAGAATTTTAAAAATACATGAGAAAGAATCTACAAGGAAAACAAAAAATGTCATGTGCACATTAAATATGAAGATAGCAAGAGTTCAAGCACCTCACCCTCCTATTAATTACACTCCAACATAGCTTCCTAATTGTACTCTACGGTGAGGAAAGAAGTGTTCTACAATATTTGACACTTGGCTGCCTAACTCTTCCCACTTCCTACAAATTGCTTACTGGAGCCCTGGTGAGCTGCTATTCCCAGTTATGCCTGAGGGGGAATGAGAAGCACGCTGTATCCCTCAGATACTGCTCCTGATACTCTGCTCTCTCACCCTTCTGGTTTCCCCACGCACCAGCAAGCTCAGCAGCTGGGAGGCCTTGTCTAACACAGCATGGCTGCTTTACAAATTTTCTCGATGGAGTTTAAAAATTATTTTCCGATGTAGAGACTCCTTTTATCATTTTGTTTGCATCGTTCATTGCTAAATGGTACTTTCCAAGTCAGAAAGCAGATCCAGTACTTGCACAGGTGAGGAATTAAAAACACTGGCTCAAGTCCAGTACAGTAAAAGTGAGAATCCTGCTCTGTCCTGCTGACATTCCCAGATACCCTCGTACCTCCATTCCATTGCTGGGACTTGGTGGGACAATAGCAGTAACAGTAACTTGCATAAAACTCTGGAGATTTTTCTGAGTGGAGATTTTCAGCTCCAGAATTTAAACCAAGTTTAAACTCAAGTCGTGAGGCAGGAAACCAACAATTTACTTTAATACCTGCACCAGTTTCCAAACTGTTCCAACTGTAGGGACCATTAGTATTAATTTGTGGTTGATATTAAGAAAAAAACAAAAACAAAAACAAAAAACAACACACACACACAAAAAAACATTTTAGACATGCTGATTTTCCAAAACTTTTAGGATACTGTGTCATATCAAAGTGCCAGAGAATGAGAGGGCAAAGTTACTCAAGGAAAAAGCAAACAGGACAGGGTAAATGTCTATCAGTTTTCTTTTCTCACAGTGAATAAAAGAGCTGAGTGCAGACAGAAAAGGTAATCCAAAATATTACAACAGTAAGTGACTCAAATGCTAGAGTTTAACTCCAGGCAATTACTGTACAATATTGATGCTGTTTGATGAATAATTCCTGACCCCCATCTCGTTCAATCTTCTGTCAGAAGTTCTGTTAGCTATTTGTCTTTCAATCTTTCTACCGTATTGTTTCATACACTAAAAAAAATGCATTACTTTACTGAAGACTGTCAAACTAGTTATGAAAAAACCATTCATTCAATTTCCCTTTTTTCTGTCTGGAAAAACAATCTTCTACAGCTCTTAGCTATAGATTTTTTAGAATATGGCTGATTTAAAAGAAAAAAAACAAACAGCCAAATTATAAGATCGTATCTGTGCTGTAACTAACTAAACAAGCAAAAAAAACCCATGGTAAGAATATGCAAGCATTTATACCAGGATAATCACCTTTAAATATACCACACTACATATAATACAAAATAAAATCAATTGCATGACATTTTGTAACTTGGAGTCTAGAAAAATGCCACAGACATTCATGATGCTCAGTTTGAGGTTGTGAGGAGTTCAGACTTACTCCCAGTAGGCAGCAATTTAAAATGTTCCTGAAAAAAATATGCATGTCTCTCTCTTTGGAAGCAGTATTCTGGAAGAAATTACCATTTTTTCCCCCAGAAACACTTAACCACTTTGCATCAGCAAGAATTCAAACTGATAATGAGTAAAAGATGAAAAATGCATACTTCAAGCGCTTATTTAAGTAGACACTTTTCCCTAAACAATTACTTCATTTCTGGTCTGTAGTTCAAAATGCATTCATGACATACAAAATACCTTGAAAAGGTGAGGCTGACAACCAACTCTATTGGATGACAAAAGCTATGCACTCAGGACTGTTGGTTTCATGGCACATTAGCCTTTCCTGATATTCTGATTCCTGCTACCCCTTCTTCCAAAACACATTCTAACCCAGGTGTTAAATTATCTTACTTTATTGGTTTCAGACACTGATCTTTCATCATAAACTCCTTTACTAACAAATAGTTTACTTAGCTATTTAAATATATGGCTCTGATCAATTGCACAGAACCATCACATAGAACCATTCACAACCAGTACTTGGCATAAGTTTTGCTGCTTTTGCTTCCAACCTCACAAAGAATTAGTGGTCAAAAATTTGCCTGTTTTTTCACACTATATCAATTGGTCTGACAAAAAACATTACTTCTTTCTCCAAAAGAAGTAACAAGACTCTTTATAATATAATAAGAGACTTATAAGTCTCTTTTATAATCACGGCACTTCTGAGAGAAAAGAAATTAAGGCAGAAAGTACTTCTCTAGCTGTAAGATAGAGGCAGATTACACTGCGTAGTTTGGGACAAGATCATGCAGTGAATTTGTGGCTGCAATGAGACCTGAACTTACTCCTCAGCCCAGGAACCCATTTGTGAAGTGGAGAACTGGATTCTGTAGTTCAGTCTGTAAAATGGAGCTAGCAGCAGGACAGGTCTTCATTTTAAAGATGTTGAGGACAAAAAAAAATTACTGCCATAAACTATGACAAGACATAGTCCAAAGTCTCCAGTCCAAAGATTTAAGCCTACAAGTAATCTCAGCTTTAAGTAGGTGTTTCAGTACTGGGCCAGACTTGGGCAAGGGCATTTTGGAATTTGAGGATTCTTGTTGGCATTTGTTTTGTCAGGTCTGGTCCTTTGCTCTTAATCTCTCCAGGCAAGAGACTAGAAAGACAGTACATTATACAAACGATCGTTTGAGAGAAGTTCCAATTAAAGCTTTTTATAAACAGTGCTATATCCCCTGGGAAGGCAGTTTGCCTAAAGATGTTTCTTTGAAGAGGAAACCTCTCAACTGTTAGAGTGTGAAGCACTCAAACATCTGAATCAGCAGAGTCCTGCCGCACTGAAAACACTGTCATCCTCACTGCTCCGAAGAATGCACAATTAAAAGGCATGCTTTCTGCTGTAAGGATAACTGACACATTAATAGTACTGAAATCAGACTGTCTTGTCTGGGAAACAAGTAACCAGAGGCAGCAAGGTGGGTGTGAATTTGGATCTGAATGATACCAGATAGAGACAATAAGAATACATATTTTATCAAGCCCTCCTAGGTGATCTCTCAAACACACAGCATGTATCTTTAGTTCTAGTTTCTTCCAATTTAACTAAGAGCTGCATTTCCCTGCTGAGTGCTCACAGACACTAGCAATTGCTGTAGGCAAAGGAACCAAGCTAAACAGATTCTGCTTAAAAAAAAAAAAAAAAAAAATCATGCTGACAGATCACAAGAAGCTGCTTATACACTTACTGCCAATGAAACAAACCAGTACGACACACTGCAACAAAGACTAGGACTGGTGAGACCTGTGATGTACTGCAGTCTCTAAGCACTTTATTGTTTGATGATTTTATACACCTTTAGGATAAACTACTTTTAGAGTAAGAGAATTCAATTTGCTTTTATGTGTACAGTTTCCTCAAAGATTGGCAGATGAGCTTCAGATTGTGCTTGTGTCTGCTAGACAGGAAAAATGTTTATAAAGAAATGCTGTATTGGAAATTTCATACCTCTGTAAAGACCTGCAATCGTATCTGTGTATCAACGGCTTGTGTCCTAACTTCTATACTTAGCTTCCCTCCTATCTAACTGATCAGTGTTCAGTTCTGCCACTTCAAACACTATTCTCTTGTCTCCTGAGTACAGAAAAATGGCTTTAAACTAAACGAGGGTAGGTTTAGATTAGATATAAGGAAGAAATTCTTCACTCAGAGAGTGGCAAGGCCCAGAGAAGCTGTGGATGCCCGGTACCTGCAAGAGCTCAAGGCCAGGCTGGATGGGGCTTTGAGAAACCTGGTCTGGTGGAAAGTTGTCCCTGCCGATGGCAGGGGGGTTGGAACTGGGTGGTCTTTAAGGTCCTTTCCAACCCATACTGTTCCGGGATTTTATGAAAAAATATATCTTCCAATTCTGTAATCATTATGAAGTCTTCAATGTTATCTCATGCAGAGCACCTTTTCTTTAGTATTATCAGAGAAACCTGCTGGAGAAGTCCTTCAGGAAACAGTTTAACATGCATGGAAATACAACAAATTTGTTACCATAGGACTTCCAGTCCAGAGAATGCTCAACACATTTGAAGTCATCTGTCATACCATCGATATATATGTATTTTCTGTCTTGCACACTTTTCCTTCTAATTCCGTGAATTTGAGAATTCACACATAGTTTTGGAGCTTCATAAACAGAGCTCTACTGGCTTGAGAGACAGAACTGGTGCCAATCACTAAGAAATGAAAGATGATGCCATTAGAGACCCACTTTTGGGAAATGGAAGAAAACAATGGAAAAGTGATCTACAGTCATCCAAGAGAGGCTGCCCATCTGGTGATGAAACTGCGAATACTCTGGTTTATCTGGTACAGGCTGATCACCTAAGTGAGCAGTTCTGATTTACTACATACTCAGATAAGAATGTTACTACAAAACTGTGAATGAGAATGAATGAGGAAAGTGAATGAGTAGAATCTTGCTGTTTCTTTCTGTGTGAATTCAAGGCACAGGACACCAGCTTGCCAGCTAAGTGTGGTGACTTTTAGACAAGGTTTGAAAGGACAGCATCAAAAACTCAGAGAGAAACGAGAGTCGTGATCTACTGGAAAAACAGGAAATTGGGAAGAAACTGTTGGTTGTGGTGGGGATAAAGCTGGATAATCTGCTGAAACCTAGATCCTAGGCAAACTGAAAAAAAATGAGTACAAAGACTGAACTATAACTTAACTGGCATTATAACTAGCAAAAGTCTCAGGACTGTAATATGGATATCACAAATTTATTGTGAAACCCCTGAAGCACATTCTCTTGGTTTGTTTTGTATGGCAAGTTGCCTCACAGAAATAGGGAAAATGTTTTTTCCATACCCTATCCTAGATACCAGCCTTGTCAGCAGAGCTCAGGTTCTAAGTAATCAGGGGGACAGAGTAATAGGGATAGCTGTAAAGGACTGTTTTCCTTGCTTTCTGCTCCACTTGTTCTCAGCTGTTTCCTCTCTTCCATCTCTCTCTTCTTCTCCTCAAGTTGACTCTGATACTGAATTCACTAGAACATTCACTAGAAATAAACAACAAAGAAGAGCAGGAATCCATTACTTAAAGTAGTAGGAGACCAAATGTAGACCAAAGAGGAATGCCTCCAGTATTCAGGGCTTCAGTCTTGGCAGGAAAAGTTAATTACGCCAAGACTATTAACAAAATGCATTTAAAAAGAAGAAACAAAGAAACAAGACAAAAAAAGGGTTAATTGCTGGAAGTTAAATATATTCAAATCTTATAGAATATACTCACAAGTCATTATGGAAGAGGATAAAACAATTCCTGACTGTTAGTGCAACAACTCCTCAAAAGCCCATGGAGGATAGACAAGGTTCTAGAGTGCCAGAGAAAAGCCATTAAATACAGATCTTAAAATAGGGAAAAAAGAAGGACCTATAGAATTTCAGCCGTGTAGGTATTGACAGGCTACCATTATCATTAGCATAAGGCTAGCATCCCAATCTTTTCCGGCACACAGCTTCAGCTTCTTGAACCTTGTCTCAGCTTAAGCTTGTGACAAACTGGAGATGATAAATACAACTCAGTTTAGGAAACTGGTGTAGCTCTGTACTTTAAAGGTGCCTTTGTCTCTCTTCCAGTTCTTGTGAAGACTGATCTTCAGGCCGAATTTACTGAGAGGAACTGTAGCCTCTTCACCTAAAACTACCAGCCACATGATAGGAGAATGCGTGCAAACATGATAGCAACACAAGGTCAGTGTTGTGGTAAACATGGGTAAATTTGAAAAAAATAGATGTGGAGTTTTTCCTTTTTTAAGAATCTTAAAGATAAGCCCAATTGGCTTGTACTGACACTGACTCTCCTAATGTCATTGAGTTTTGCGTTCAGGACTTCCTAGCCTGGTCCCAATACTAATCTTCACAACCACTAATTCTTTGTGAAGACTGTTTTTTTCCAAAAGACTGTATCTGTTTTACATTACATAGTCCTGTCATCTATTTCAGCAAGCTGCACTCTAACCTAGTTCAGGCTCATTCCTTGGCCTCTCTCAATACATCACAGTCACCATAATGTTTCGGCATGACATCCACCTTGGCCAGCTCCCCTGCTGCAATACAGCCTGAAATATTCCTAAACTGGAGTTTCAAAACTGCTAAATGAAGTGCTTCAGCTAGCACATTTTAAAGATAGCATTTGTCCTTGTTTCCTTGTTTGGGCCTGCTGTTGGAGACAGCAGTTAGGATTCAAAGACTGCAGAAAAATCACCAGAAGTTTTACAGTTCTGGTCTTTATTCTGAGCAACTCACACAAGCCCACTTGCCAGCTCACTCCTAATTGCTAGACTTGTCTGGAGGTACAAGACTTTGCAAAGCAAAATAACTATTTAACTTGCAAGTCAACACTCAGATTGCAGCAAAAGGAAATAAAAAAGTAAACAGACTTTATTGCTTTAACTAGAGCTGTGATTCCATTAGCCCCAAATACAGCAGCAGATTGATTTCACAAAAAGCTTCAGTAAAAACTGAAGATATAATTCTGATATTTAAAGGAGTGTTAATACCAAAGGCTATTTTACACCATAATGATTAACTCTTTCTTTTCAAACTTAATTATGCTGTAAACAAAAGCAGCACTCTCTTTGGGCTAAAATCTTCTGACTTTGAGGAAACAACTACTTGAAGGGGAAATGAGATGGCTTACCTGCCAGAAGACTCTGCCCTCCCTTGACACCAGTAGTGGAGAAAAGGCCTAGCTGGGATAGGATTGTATAGCACAAAACACTGAAAACTCAGAAACAAATGGCCTTTTAAAAAAGAAAAAGTACAGTTCAATGTGTAGCAGCCAGGACTTACTACTACAGCAGACAGTTATATGAAAACAATAGTTGCATACTCAATAATGATCCTCTTCCCTCCCTCAAAGTCACAAACAACATGATATGTGCTTGGGAAACGAACACCACTGCGACAGTGCACGCCTGCATGCAATATACAAGAGGTCTCACATAACCTCAAGGGGAATATGGGAAACTGGAAAAGGTACAGAGAGGTGCAACAGTGATGTACAGGAAAGAACTCTTACATGAACAGCAACTTCAATCTAGAATCAACGCATCAGTGAGGTTTGAAAGGACCTCTTGAGATCATCTAATCCAATGTCCTGCTCAAACTAGGTCACCTAGAGCTCGTTGTCCAGGACTGTGTCCAGCTGGGTTTCGACTATCTCCACAACCTCTCTGGGCAACCTGTTCCAGTGTATGACCACCCTCACAGTAAAAAAAGTGTTTTCTTCTTTTCAGATGGAATTTCCTGATTTATAATTCATCTCCATTGCCTCTTGTTCTGTTGGGGGGGCATGTGGTGGTTTTACCCTGCCACACAGCTGAACACCACAGCTGCTCTCTCACTCTCCCTTCTCAAAGGAAAAGGGGAAGAAAATATGATGGAATGGGCTCAAGGGTTGCCCTAAGGACAGGGAGATCACTCAACAATTGTCATCACACGTAAAACAGATTCAGCATAGGAAGATTAATATAATTTACTGCTTATCATTAGCAGACTATAGCAGAGAGAACTAAAAGCAAACTAAAAAAACCTCCCCCATTCACCCTCTTCTATTTTCATCCCCTGAGCAGCACAGGGAAATAGGGGCTGCAGTCAGTCCCTAACGCTTCGTCTCTGCTGCTCCTTCACAGTCATTCTCTGCCCTTGCTCCACCAAGGGCTCCTCCACCAGATGAATCGTGGGGATCTGCTCCACCATGGGATGCATGTCCTTTTTTGGGGACAGTCCCTTTTGGCTCAAAGAAGCCACCCCTGAAGCCCCCTTGCTACCAAGCCCTTGTCATGTAAACCTAAGACAGAGCAGCAGTGAGAGAAGTCTGGTTTGATCTTAATTTCTTTCTACCATATATTTATATACATTGCTAAGATTCCCCCTGAGCCTTTTCTTTTGCAGGCTTAACAGTGCCAGCTCTCTCAGCCTCTCCTTGTATGAAGGATGCTCCAGTCCCTTAATCATCTTTGGGACCCTGCAATGTGTTTGCTCAAGTAAGTCTCTATCTTTCTAGTAGTGGGAAGCCCAGAACTGGCCACAGTACTTCAGGTGTGGCCCCACCAGCACTGAGCAGAGGAGGAAGGATCATCTCCCTTAATCTGCTGTCAAAGCTCTTCCTAATGCAGTCCTGGATCCTGCTCTTTAATGTGAGGGCACACTGCAGCACATCACTAATGGAAGACATGATGTGAGGTAGGAAAACCAGGAGACAAATAATGGATGGTTTGGATAAGATTAAGGATGAATTGTTCACTACCTTTTCTAATGTGAAAAACATTCCAAGTTGGAGGGGAGAGATTGGAAAGAGACCAACAGACAGTTCTCTCATGGTGTAGTTAAGCTGTGCAACTATGCTGCAGGAACTTGTTGATAACAGAAGCTTGTAGGGGGCTCAGAGCTGGAGGTTCATGAAATAAAAATCTACTGTGTTAAATATAGATATGGTGTTGCTGAATTTGGAAATTCTTGAGCTGTCAACTGCTGGAGACTAGGAGAATATTTTAACAAAGAATCACAACTGGATCAGAGCAAGGCAAAAATGTACCAGACACTTGGCTGCTGGCAAAGGTAAGATACTGATCTAGACAAACCTTTTTTACTGATCCAGGGTGGGCCTTATGATGAACTGGGAAAGAAGCACGCTAGGCATGAGTGCAACAGCTGCTTTTTTCTCAGTCCATGCCAACCCAATGGACCTACACAGGAATGAAGATATCAGCTGAAGTTCCTCCAACTCTGTGGGAAATCCCCAGTGTCAGAACTATCACAGTTCTCCTTTGCAAGAGCCGGGACACCATGGAGACCTGTATAAAACCTGGACATATTCCACAGATTCTGGGGATTCACTAGTTGTGTGCAGCAAGATTCAGAATGTGACTTGAGCCAAAAAACAGATAGAGCATTCCCAAGGTAGCAGCTTTTGCCTGCCAGTCCCAATTTTCCTGAGCAACAGAATATGATTTTTGTAAAAATCAAATCTTCATTCTGAATGCTTGTGTTTTAAGTTGTTTTCAGTTGCATGGTGTATGTAGACTTGTAAAAGAAACATAAGGTTAGTACCTTGCCAACTAGGTAAGGTACTAAAAGAAACTGCAAAACAAAGAGTTAGAAATCCTAAATCAAAGGACAGAACTCCCAGCAGTAAACTGAGGAACTTGTTTATGTCAAGATCGAAAGGCCTGCATTCTAAGACCTCACAGCACAGATAACTTAGCAGAAGACCCTGCATCCTAACACTAGGAGCTTGGCAACAAGACTGCAATGCATCACATAGCGCTCATTTTTAAATTAGCCTAAGAGGAAAAACTGATTATAGATGTGTATTTCAAACAGGGAAACAACACAAAACAGGGGTCAGCAACCTGGGCTAAGACTCATGGAAGCTGAAGTCAGCAAGAGCCTAACACAAACGACACCCAGTCAGAACTCACAACTCCTAAGATATGAGAGATTTCTCCAAAGGACTAGGTTGTCATCACCAAGCAAGGAGAAACCCAGGGGGTTTCATGAGGACTCAACAGCTGTCACAGAGATGATCCTGGAGAGACTTCCTCCACTCATGCATCTTGGTGCATGTGAGTATGTAAGTGTGAATTAAAACCATCTGAGTGAAAGTGTATTAGTGCACAAAAGCAGTTTGCTTGAAGACTTTTTAAGTATCACTTTCTGTTTCACAAAAACATACACTGAGCTTTATTTTGCTTATGTCCCTACATGTAAATTATTACACAAAAGATAATGTGTCAGTGCACTGCAGGTTCTTTGAAGAAGAAAAACATTCAACACCCTCAGCCTTTTTTTTTGTGCTCTGGGTGTATTTTCCACCCCTGTGAAACACTGACGTACGACCTGTAAATTTATTCCAATGAAAAATCTGTAAACAAGGACTTGGCATACTGTTTTGTAGTAGATAGGAAAATTAACTAAAATAAAAGCATTTTGCAGTTTAGTAAAATACGCTTTATATTTAAAATGTTCACTACATTTCCATATATTATACTAATGAACTGTTTACCAAAAAAAAAACGAAACAAAAGTGATTTCTTACCAGTCTCTTTTGCTGAAGTTGTTCTCTAAGTAATCTGTCTTCTGGTAAGACGTCACAGAGAAGAAAATAGTTGTCTTGTTCTTCTGTTAAGAGATTAGGAAGTGTGGGTAAGGGATGGGAGGCTGGTACTGTTTTGAATATTTGTGGCATATAATCTGCTACTCCTCTGGGTGGATTAGGAGTACGAGATGACTTCTTAAATCTATTAAATGCAGCTATTTTAATTGCATAATTTAATGAAACATGAAACATTTGCATACACTTACTCATAAGCCTTTATCAGCAATTACATACATACATCTGATCTTAAACATTTATATTGCAGTACAAAGACAAAAGTCTTACATATGTTTTCCCCACTACCACTCTTGTTCTCTTTTATGGTGGTTCTTCTGGAGACAGAGAAACCTTTAATCATTGATATTAGTCACAGTATACAGTCAGCATAAAAGAATCATTAAGTGACTTTTAGTTCTATCTTGCATGTGGCATTTTTTATAATTTTATTATTTCTCTAAATAATTATTCATTTTCAATAGTTATCATTTGGCATACCCATCACTAACAACATCACCTTTTACTGTCAGATCTCCTTCCATCTGCAAGTGTGTATCATAGCTGTTTAATAACACACACTGTGGCTTGCCTAATTAACATTTTGTTTTATGTACATTTTACGTTTACTATGCTTTTTACTGTTTATGTTCATATCCAATTTAGTAATGAAACAAATTCAAATCAAATTCAAATTAATTACCTTAAAATTACTCAGCAGATAAAAATATATAAAGACATTTAAGAAAATAGTTTGCATTGGAACCTACTCATTTATTAATCAAAGGGTTATGTGGCTGGTGAGCTGAACTGACCATTACTAAATCTTTCACCATTTTAAACTTGCCCATTTCAGCCTTTCCCAACTTTTCACACAGAACCTGTACGAAATAACATAAACCTCCTGATTTTTGAGCTATCCAATGTGAAGGAGCTCATCACCAATATTAACAAAATATTCTCACTATCCTTTGGAATGGCTACTGTTGGATTACAATTTTGGTAGGCTCTAGCCTTCAGGTGCTTGATTTGCAATTTTCAAAATAAGTGGTAGGTGTTAAAATTTCAGCAGCAAAAAAATACATATGTAAGAGAAATGTAAGTCTTTGGAGTGATTTTTACATTTTCCAGGACTAGTTTTCTTAAAATTAATTTGAATTAGAACAGTTTATTTCCACCCATCTCTGACACTGTCTGCATGCATTTTTACTGTCGTAGAAGCTCTCCATAGATGATTAAAGATGTAGGAAAGCCCTAATGTTCTCTTATCTGCTTTTACGTAAATTATATATTTTTGTTAGGGAAGGGGAAGCTGAAGAAATACATCAGCTTCTGCTTGGAACAGAAGGTGGTGAAGTTCACAACAGGAAACTCATTTTTGTGGAAGTCTGTTTAACAATTTTGTATCTACTTCTGAGAAAAACACTTCTTTTGCACTGTCAGCCTCTGTCCTTATGAAGGAGCATCCAACTGGGCCAGAGCTGTGAGGTACTGTCCTTGGTCTTGTGTCGGAGTGCAGAAAATTGCAGTCTTTGTACCCTTAATGTGAAGATATTTTCTCTTAACATTTTTGGGGCAATAAGCACAGGGAGAGGAGAAAGGATGCATGACTGCGGCCCTGCTGCCCAGGAAGAGCTAACAGCATGAGCCAGGGGTAGGGGACAGAGTGAATTTGGGTAGGTAGTTATGTTTCTCCATATTTCTGGAAGGACTGCCAGCAATAATTTATGCAGTCGTTACCAAAGCTTCCCTAAGTATGATGAGCAGCAGCACTGCTTCTAGGCCTTGTTTGTCAGCTGGCCCCAATTTGGCAGAGTGTTGAAGCCTAGACTTGAGCTCATCTTTGCTCAGAACCTTATTGAAGCACATGTTGGCACCCTTCAGGAAGGTATGTTTAAATATGTAGCTGAGTTATTTATGTGCTTTTCTGACCTTTTCTTCACTTCACATTTGACTGGATCAAAGCACCAGTATATGCCAGAAATTATCATATGATCTTGCCAACAGAGAAAATAAGCAGCATACTTACCTAATGGAGCTTCTGAATTTGTTCTTATCACACTACAAAAGTCTGTGATGGGTTGTTCTGCAAACCTCTTCTTCCAATATAAGATATATCTTTAAAATTAAGGGGGAGATGATTAATGAAGAAGGAAAACCCCAAACCATTTAATAAACAGTTGATCTGCTCTCATTTCTTGCATCCTTTAAATTCTTATAGGTCTTAAGTGTGTTTTTTGTTTTGTTTTGTTTTTAATTCCTCTCTCATTTTTTTCTTCCTTTAACTTGGTTTTCTCACTCATTAAATTCACTCAGCTTCATTAAAACTGGGTTCAACTACCCCGTCAAAGTGAAGATCTACATAAGAAAGATTTGCATTTGGCTTTACATAAACACTGTAACTTATTCACATTTTCAGACAGATGTGCCATTCAGATGCATCTTTACTGAAAAGATATACTACAGAGTACTCTCAAATTCCCAAAATATTATGCTCGGTGTTCTGCAGGCAAGGATCTGAAACTCAGTAAAAACACCAACTTGTCAAAAGTGAGGTTTTGGCAGGTCTCCTGTGGAGTTACAGTGAAAGCTGTAGCTTGGCAGACAACTAGGAAGACAGAAAAATGAAGTCCCCAAACACCTGGGGGTGGGGTAACAGACAGAATTAAAAAAGCCCTAAACACAGCTTGAAAGTTTAACCCATGAACTACAGTTGTTTAAAAATGTTCCTGTACTATTATTGTTTGCTATAGCACCATTAAGAGACCACAGTGGAGATGATGAAATAGAAGCTACTGTCTAATCAAAAAATCATCACCCTCAGTTCTTTGATGGAAGTAAATACAGCAGCCCCTGTGCTAATTATTCAGAATCTTATTTAAAAATAAAAATAAAAATCTGAAAATGCATATGTGTATGCTTACATTTATGCCTACTGCATAATATTAATCATGTAAGAGTTGATCAGGTAAAGGCTAGCTATTCAGTGACTGTTTCCTATTGACATGCCATCAAATTAGGAAAGGAATCATAAAAATTCAGATAGTATTATGAGGACATTTTTACATATTTGTAGCTGCTCCTGACATGGAGAGGATTAACCTCTGGTACAACAGACAGCTAAGCACCGTAAAGCCTGCAAGCACAACTGAAGCTCATTCAGAGGCATCATTAGATGTCTGTAAGTGACAGGTGAGCATTTTGTTGTGCCTCTGCCCACTACTTTTATAATGTATGATGAAATCAGTCTTGTAGCTACAAAGAACAGCAGGTCTTCAAGAATGGAGTTTTTAGGACATAAATGTGCAAATTAAAGGACTTCAAGATGCCATTTATTCTGTCCCCTGAACTGAAATAAGCAAACACTATTTAGACAAACTCACCAAACCATAACCTTCTGTGCCATGAAGCTTACTATTAAGTGATTTTATATGATACGGCTTAACCCAAATAATCAATGCTCAAATAAAGCCAATGCCTTGTCATACTTTCAGGGAGAAAGAATAAGTGATCAGTGTCCTCCATGTATCAGCCATGGATGTATTCGCCTCATCTCTATTCTTTCCCCTACTGCCAACTTATCTTTATTTTTCCAAGCTTACAAAAAAAAAAAAAAAAAAAAATGCTTTCCATTAGCACTGATCTCCTCTGGACTCTCCAGTGCTTGTTGTTTTATCGAGAAACACATACCTAAGACTGGTTCTAACTCATTGCTGAGTATAAATATAATATAATGTATTTATAGTTATTTCCCTTTATTTTCCACACTTCATTTTAACACCTCGGATTATACTTGTCTTTTTTTTTGTTCACAGTATTAGACTCATTTGCTGGTGTTCAGTACAGCAAATAAGAGAAGAAACACTTCAGAGTAACAGCTCCACCACATCACATCCTGGGGCTGTTTTCTCTAACATTTGGCTACCTTCCAATTGCATTAGAAGCCAAAAGAATCTAAATGGACATTTTCTTGAAAAGGTGATTTAAAAATAAATTTCTAGTAACCCAGAATAATCCCCCAAGTGCATTTAAATTGGCATTCCATTACTGAGCAGCTCTGATCCCTTTATTTAACTGAGGAAACTAGCATTATCTCCAAAGAACATTGCATTCTTGTTCTGCCTGCCTTCTGCACAAAACCAATCAAAAACAAGTATCAATTTTCAATTTTATGCAGTTTTAAGCTCCTATGTCTGACTAAGGATTTATATGGCTTACATTCATCTTCCCAAATTTCATATTAATGTTTAGGTTTTTGCACTTTGATAGTTAGACACAAGTTACTGGCTTTGGCAGAGTAACTGATCATGGAAGGCCTACCACAAAAATCCTTCTATTTGGGAACTTATCCAGCTAACACTTAAGCACTGCAACACAACTGGTTAGAAAATCAGTAGGTACCATCTAGCCTATTGACAAGACCATACATCCTTGTTTGTGAAAAAAAAAAAATGCCAAGCATGTGCCGAGCCTCTGAAATCACAAGCCAGCTGGGCCTTTGCCAGCTACTGGAGGAAGTTAAAAGAGAGAAAGCCAAACATGACCCCACCAAGAAGATCAGTGACACAGCTGTACTAGTCACAGTTACATGCAGATCATAGACCTGTGAAGTATAGTTAAGGATTAAATGTGATTTCTGTGGGAAAACACTGGCATTCTTAAGATAGGGCAAATGAATTTCAACCCAGAATGTGTAAGTTCACGTACTGAACAGCTTCTATTGACAATACATCTTTAGGACATCATACAGTGGTATAAACAATCTTCTCGTGTGAATAAAACCAAAAATTGGAAGAGCTGATTGTCTAGAATGTCGTTTATGAAATAAACAGCTTTCTATCTTGTACACAGCTTGCTGGTTAGTAACAGGATCTGAGAAGTGACAAAGAATTTGTCACAGAGGAATTGCCCTGTGCTGTAACTACACAACACCCCAGTGTCAAACAAGTATTTTAGAAATACAATCTCTAGTTTTCTGAAGCTTTATATAGTAACTGTACACATACATACCCATTTTTAACAATGCAATCTTTACCTTCTAAAATCTGCAACCAGTTTCACATCAGCTATGACAAGCTTGTGTTCAATTATCATGTGCTTCAGGAGCTGGTTTTGTTCTGGTAGGAGATAGCATTCTTTGCAGAAAATGCAAGGCACATATGGAGAATCCTCTATAGCAGCAACTCCTCCTGGACTCGCTGGACTTTCTGGCAGAGTCAGAGGCTCCAAAATACACTCTGTATCTAAGATAAATGAAAAGAATAATTACAGTAATTTTGGCTAAGTGAATAAATCTCTATCACTTGGAGTACTTTTAGGCAGTATATGTAAAAATCTGTTTTGTTGGGGTCCAGTTTTGTTGCATGGATAACTTCAGCAACAAGGTGTATGGAAGCCACTTGACTGCACTACACTATTTGGTTTATGTGGCAAGGTTTTGGTAGTGGGAGGCTGCAGGGATGGCCTCTGTACAAAGACTCCAAAAGGTGCCCCACGTTGGATAAGAGTTAGGTTCAGATGGCTCCAAAGGGACCCACTGCTGGCCAGAGCTGAGCCAGTAAGCAATGTTTGTACCTCTGTGAGAGCAGATTTAAGAAAGGAAAAAAACAAACAAACAAACAAACTGCTGTGCAACAGCAGCTGGGAGAGAGGAGTGAGAAAATGAGAGAGAACCAGCCCCACAGACAGTGCAGAAGGAGGGCATGCAGCAGAATCACAGAATCATCTAGATTGGAAGAGACCTCCAAGATCACCTACCCCAATCTCTGACCTAACAAGTCTTCCACTAAAACGCACCGGAGACAAAGTGTCAGGGACTGACCACAGCCCCTATTCCCCATTCCCCAGTGCTGCTTGAGGGGAGGACGTAGAAGGGGGTGGATGGTGGGATGGTGTTTTTAGTTTGCTTTTAGCTTCTCACTGCTTTAGCTTGTTAGTAATAAATTTTATTAATCTCTCTATGGTGAATTTGTTTTGCCCATGATGGTAACTGTAGAGCAATCTCCCTCTCGTTATGTCAACCCTTGAGCCCTTTCCACTGTATTTTCTCCCCCTTTCCCTTTGAGGAGGGGGAGTGAGAGAGCAGTTGTGGTGGAGCTCGGCTGCTCACCTGCGGAAAACCACCACAATTATTTCCAAGATGGGCAGTGTGAGGTTTGCACAGGAGAGTTCTCAAAATGAAACTCTAGATGACAGCAAATCAAAGTTTATTAGATAGCACAAGTGCACTGCTTATTACTAAATGAAATTTTATGATGAGAAACTTTCTCTCACTACATAGGTTACCTGCTGAGTGAATGAGGCTTGTCCCTTTCCCACATTCCTCATACTATCAGGAAGGCATTAAATGGTATAGCACAGACTGGGTTGTATATTGTTTTCTCCTAATTACCCTTTTACATATTTCACAATACTTCCACCATTGTCTGACTCTTGAAGTTCTCTATGCATTTGACTTGTCTCTTTTTTGCCATGAAAATCTTTCTTACTGTTTTGTGACAAAAGGAAAAGATAATTCCTGTTAGGGATTACTGCTACATGGCAACCTAGGCCCACCGAAACACTTCCTACCTCTGCATGTACTAAGCAGGGCCCAGACATGCCCTTGTGGAAAGGTGAATGGCTTGTGTTTGTGACAGACCCTATGACTCAGGCATGAATTGCTCAAGTGACAGCATACAGAGGCGAGTCACCCACTGATGTTCTCCAGGTTCACTGCTGTTCATAGTTCAACACGGGGCTGGATTGCAGGGGACTGCAGTAGAGTATTGCAGCTTCTCCCTTTCCCAAACATGCAGGCTTACCTGGGGTATATGTCCTCCTCCCCCCTAAGTAAATAACAGCAGTGTAAATTCATAAGCTCTTGCACTGATGTGAGTGTAATTCATTAAGACACACTGTGTGACCATCAGATTTCAACAGCTGGCCCTATTAACCTCACCAAATTCCAGTTGTCTAGAAATAAACCATGTCGTTCATTTTCCAAAAATAACTATACCTCAGTCTTTGCTAAGGTTTTATTTTATAAACAAAATATCCATTTCAATACATTATCTTGGATTTCAGATAGCACAAGGAGAATAAAAGCAAACAGAAAAAGCTCTCCAACAGTGCCTGCATCTTGAATGAAAACAGAAAACATCATGGGTCTCCTTGACTCTTGTGATAAGAAATTAACTTGAAAACTCCACATCTTTGTATTCCTGCAAGTGATATGAACACCTCTGGAAAAAAATTTCACAGGTTCACAGAATGGCTGAGGTTGGAAGAGAACTTTGGAGCCCATTTGGTCCAACGCCCAGCTCAGGCAGGGACACCCAAAACAGGTTGACCACAGTCAGGTGGCTTTTGAGGATCTCCAAGCAGGGAGGCTCTACAGCCTCTCTGGGCAGCCTGTGCCAGTGCTCAGTTGCCTGCACAGTGAAAAAGCGTTTGCTGATGTTCAGAGAGAAACTCCCGTGTTTCAGTTTCTGAAAGTATCTACAGAATTGAGAAAAGATAAGGACATCTCCTGCCTTCTCCCAAGCCAATTATTTTGTCACAGAATTTTAAAATATGTAAGGTTAATGGAAGTTTAATTAACACTATTTATCAGATAGAAGAATAAATGTATGACATTTTTCACCCTACAAAATTCGCTTGGATGTATTATATTGCCAAGCATACTAAATTTGGTACCTGATAAATCTGATAACTTTTCCACATGGAAAAAATGAAAAATAATTTTAGGAATCATATCCATTTAGCTTTTTTCCTAGGAGAAAAAGCTTCTGCAGCTCTCCCCACCATCCTTTGACAAGACTTTGAAACAATCAAAGAAGGGCTGGAGTTTCAGTGACGGAGCCCGGAAACTCCTAAAAATCCTGTGACAAATTTTTGGTCAAGTAATGGAAGAGGCACAGATTGGGGGATGGGACACCCCATCCATCACACGTGCTGTTCAGCAGCGGCTAGCCAGCTGGTTTGCACACGTAGTGCTCCAAAGCAGCCACAGCGTGCACTGATTGCTGCTGCAGGACAAAACCATAGGATGTAGGGCTTCTTGAGTTCCCTGCTGCTCGTGGAACTAAAAAGCTGCCCTGCACAACTGCTAAAGCCTCTACCTAAGCAATTTGAAAAATAAAACTTCCTGGCAAAGCAGTGCCTTGACAGAAGACTGATGGACACGTTGCACTGAATCCAGTTTATCTCGTCAAACTACACAGCATGGAGCAATGGTAGTGCACAGAGCAGCACACCATTACCTGGAGCAATACAACTGCAATTGACAGTCTAACATTTCTTTTCTCCTAGTTTTACCTGCACATCAGCCTATTCCCTTCCCCTAGATATTTCTTTATTAAATTGGGATTGTAAAAATTGTTCCTTTTTTTCCTATTTTAAGAACAGCAACTGCTACATGAAATGATATAGCAATCCTGACAGAAGGGTCAGCACTTCTAAGCAGAACGTTTTAGCTGCAAGATTCTAGGTTTGTGCATTCTTACAGTTGGCATGGGTTTATAGCCTGAAGAATCATTAAAATGTATTTACAGAGAAAAGTAGAGCAACTTAATTTCCTTTGCAATTGCTGACTCTCACTGACACCAAAAGAACTAAGAGGATACTCTGTCAGCCAGTTCAGCTGTGCCTAGTAAGCCGCTAGCCTGCTTTTTGTTCATTTTTGGTTTAGGTCTCTTGCAGTGACCTATTTAAACATTTAGAAGTCCAAATAAACAAAAGCCTATCTGCCTCAACAAACCAACTTTCTAAAGATAGGTATGCATGGCAAGAATTGCTATTCAACATAGACAAGGGGCTGATACAGTCCCTTAGCACAAGTGCCAGGCAGAAGCAATTATTTGGGCTTCAAGAACAGACCTCTTTATCTTTCCGGGTAGGGGTGAGTTGCAGAAGGAATAAAGGGAGGTGAAGTATTTTTGATGCCCAAAGAGAGTAGCTAATACCATATGACGATAACTTAAATATCATTTGCTGGACCAGTGTGACGACTGAAGAAGCTTACACAATTTACTTCAAGGGCACTTAAAGGAGAAGGCAAGGGAAAAAAACAAAACAAAACAAAACAAAACCTTTGTACTCATCTGCTGCAAGAAAACACTGAACAAGAAGGCAAATGCACAGAACAAAGATGTACAGCCTTTAGCATAGTACATAATGCATTAGCACATAACACAAACATCAAATAGTCCAAATAAAGCTACGCATATTACTGAAATCCCTGAAAAAGCAGCTAATTTTGATGCTATGTTTGGAGCAGAGTGGCCACAAGTACTGAAGAGATGCTGTTGAACTCTAAAGCGAAGCTAAGGGCTACCAGGGAGGTAAAACACTTGCATGGAGTTCTCAGGCTCCAGCAGACTCCCACCTGTCGTGTGAAAATGAGTGAAAAGCTGCAAGCTTTCCTCTTAAAACCTACTGCCACAAGAATGACTTCACAGGGTCAGATTGAACATCCATCTAGTGCAAGCACCCTGTCTGACAGTGGCAAGAAGCAAATACCTAGGGAAAACAGGGCAAACCACCAGCGATCACACAAAATAGCAGAGTCTGCCACAAATCTGAGGGTGGAGAGTTTAAGACACAGGCTCTATCTGTGCCTCAGTTTAACAGCATTTTATGGGTTTTTCTTTCATGGATTTGTTTCAGCACTTTTTAAAATTGTCTGTCTTTTAACACCTACCAAAACCTGCAGCAGCGTTTCACATTCTCCTCACGGTCATTCATTCCTCGCTGCCCTCGTTCAACCCTTTGCCTCTTCTACTCACCCTTTTTAGTTGCGGGAGGGAGTGGGGTGAAAACAGGAGCAAAAGAAAATGGATCTCTAAATCAGTGCAGTTTTTCCTCAGTCTTTTCTCTGTTCCTCTTCTGTTCCTAGTATTTTGCTTGCTTTTAGGATCATTCATAACCATTCAATTATCTTCAGTTTTTCCAAAGCCTCAGAAAATTAAATCAGGTATTAATATACATGACAGTGGCCATGTTCTTTGTGTTCACTCCCAAGTGCATTGCTCTGCATTTGTTAATGCTGAATAGCATTTTTATTGTCTAGTTCATTCAAACATGAGATTCTTCTGCAGTGCTTTGTTTGGCCCTAATGCTTACTCCCCAGGAAAAAAAAAAAAAAAAAAAAAAGTGAATTAACAGCAAAATTTATCACCTAACACCCTTCCTATTTGTTGTATAGGACAGGATCCAGTTCCTTATGAAATCCCTCTGTAAAGTTTCTGCCCAACTCTCCTTTCATTGGTGAGTTCTCCACCTCTACTCAATGGAAAATCAACATGGCTCTTATTCAAGTAGATACCCTAAAGACTTCAGAGGAAGTCCACCCTACTCAGGAGCCAAGAAAACCCCTCTGTCATTCACACAGTTGACAGCTGACACTATGTTGTTCAACCTTTGACATGACAGATTAAATTGTAGTCTTTTACAGCTAATACAGAGCTAAAAATGTAAATTGCTAGAAAGAAGAGATTAGAGAAATATATTCTTTGAAAACAAAGACTAGAAGCTATACCCAATTCTTCAGGGGAAAATAAAATGAATAATTTAAAGACATTTGATAATGAGATGGTATAGAAAATGATGTGGATTATGCAAATTACTTTGAAAACTGGAATAAGCACTACTTTTTGTTATAGGTATGCATACAAAACCAGTACAATGGAATCCTGATTCCTGCACACCACACACTCTATGTATCACCTTAGCAGCAACAAAAGAAAAAAGGCTGTCCATTAAAGAAATTATATGGCTTTATTTTAACTGTTGTTAAATATAGACTAGTTAACCTTCACAACTAATGAAGCAACAGGCTCAGAATGGATTCATTTTCCTTACTGGAACATTTTTAGTTTTAAATACTGTTGTTCCCAACTCAAAACTAATGTTAGTTTGCACATTAAGTAAGTGCTATACCCACACAGGCACAATAAAGACTACAGCAATACAGGCAATGTACTCTGCCTGCACAATCACACATGCAATTATCACAAAGCAACACGCCGTGTAATTTAATGGCCAATACAGCAGATCTGAGCAGCAGAGTGAAAATCAAGGAAAAAAATGTGCATTTAAAGGCAACTTGTGAAAGACAAAGTTCTAGGAGACAGGTTAGTCAGTGCACAGCTTGCTGCCACCTACAAGCAAAGGGAAGCCTTGTTTTCTGTCCTTCTCCACCTTACCCTCCCACTCTGAACTACCTACTGCCCTTTCACTTGTGCTGCTGGCTCCTATGCTTGCCAGCGTTCAGATCAACAACAAAGCTTCACTATTCCGATTGCTAACTCACATGGCTCTGCCCTGGGAAGGAATCTGCAGCCTTGATTCATTCGCCAGAGCTCAGGCAAAGGCAGACGCCTCCAGGAGGCACTGAGCAAGCTGAGGGAGGAACTCCCCAATTAGTCCGCAGGGAACGCTGAACAGAGGGGCACTCATGCCCTTCCTTTTGAAGTTTTGCCACTGCAAAATGAAGAATGAAAGTCAGGGGACTAGAAATGAGATAACACAAGCCCAGTACCATCGGTTTTTAACTATGAAAGAAGAAACCTACTTCCTTTTAGGAAAATTAAGCATTTTCTTATCAGATGAAGAACACTGAAGAATATTTTCAGAGAATACGCTGAAAATTCAAGACTGTGAGTATTCAAAGAAATTAAATGACGACAGAGGAATTCATGCCAATTGACTTAAGACAGAAATTTAGAGGTTTCATGTCATTTTTTTTGCAGCGTATGGCACAACAACAAGGCTTCAAGTTGAAGAGCATATTATGTAAATACCACCATGTACAGTATGTATTTATAAGCCCACTGTTGGTAACACAAGGACAATGAAACAAAATAAGAACATCTGCTGGAATGTTAAGTGTCTTTCTAATTAAATCCAGTAGTTGAATGAATCAATTCATTACCAACAAGTCTGGTTTATTATCTCATTAATACAGCTGCTTAATATTATGAGGAGATTAGCAGAACTTGAAACGATCCTACAACAAAAATAAACGCCACAAAGATATATGGGCAAATAAATGAGACCAAACAATGAGTAAAAGACTGAGCATTTTAGACATGTAAAGAACAAAGGGGAGAACAAATGACAGGAAAACAAAAGGCGCACAGCAAACCTGGCACTCTGCAACAACAGCATAACAGATGCCTACTGGAAAACAGAAAGGCTGAGCACCCTCCCCCATGCTCACACCACTTACATGGCAAAAATATGTACTTCTCAGAATAACCAGCCCCCCACATTAGGGAGCTAGGCTGTATCCCTACAGTCAACTTCGCACAAAGCAGCACCGCATTTAAAACTCTTCCGTAAAGAGTAGGTTTAAAGCTCTGCCTAGTATTCGAGTTTTCTTGAGCTGTAATAAACATGAGTATCAAGATGTACTGGCGTGCCTCTCGAATCACACACACAACAGCTTCCTTCTTTGGCAACCTTGGCACTACAGAACCTATCTGCTGGCACTGCTGCATTCCCTAATTTGTGGTTGCATTCTTGGAAGAGATTTTATACTGATTACAGGATTTTTTCCTTTGTTTTCTAGAGTATGAAAGATGGATGACTAATGACTTGCCAAATAAACAGTATTCAAAAACAAAACTCAAAATAAAGGAAATAAACCACCCTGTCATCATCCTCACCAACAGCACATGCAAATATGTTCCTTAGGGAAAGGAGAATCAATACACGTAACAATTTCCTCACTCTATGTATTAAAGCACTCAAGTACTTCTATTAAGTTGAATTATTATTCAGTCTGAGTTCACGAGCAATTATTTAGCTATTACTTCTGCTTGTTAACACGCTATTCATGATATTTAGTTAAAATATCCATGTGCTCTAGGAGACGACTCATCCCGTAGCTTCCCCCAAGATCAGTCAGGCTCAGCCCCGTGTGGTTTTTCATTGAATGCAAATGAGCACTTCAAAAGCATACTTAATCCTACAGCTAAACCTTGCCAGTTTTGCAGAAAACGTACATATTCTGTTTGGGAATATGTGAATTTTACTCCAGTAAAATGACAGATCTAAGAAAAGCTGTAGGTTACCAAATCCTAGCATTGCAGGACGGAGTTTCTACAGAGCAGGTGTCTGCTGGAGCTGGAACTAACAGAAATACAACTGTGCTAAATAGCCATATTTAACAGGGCTGCTCTGTCGGGGAGCTTAGGATGTTGCAGTTTCATTAGCATTAACAAGTGTTGCTATGGGTACCAGAGTAGAGGCATCAGAGTACAAGTGAATAGAAGGAGTGGGAAAGTGATTAATAAAAATGCGAAGTGTTGGAATTTTAATAAAACAAAACCAATCCGCTTGCCAACGAGATCATGTTTAAATAATAGACCACATTATTGCCTAGTTCACCAACAGGTATATGCCACTGCTTGTCATCTTTCTGCTTATGTCCAGGAAGACAAAACCCTGTGTGAATAACAGTAAACACCACGGCAAAAGCACTGTGCTCACATTGAGAGGGACACACATGTGTGTGCACAGACACAGGTGAAAGTGTCCCTAATAAGTAGTCATAACAATATTTAAGTGCTGATGCTAATTTGCCATTTATAAATATTTAACACACTACAGGCAGGTTCCGTGCAAGCTCAGAGCCACGTAATACCTCATTTCTGGGTAAATAGCATGGAGTGACATTAGCATAGCAGGGTTTGATGTCTTTGTCATAAACATGAAACAATATTTATCTTTAATTCAGAATGAAATATTTTTATTACATCCTTTAGCGCTACTCTGATTTCTTACCACTGCTGTTAAACAAAATTAGTGCCGTTTCTGTTTACAGAACACCTGGAGGACGAAATGGTAGCATTGCCTGTGTACCCATGTCAAAAAAAACTTGTGCTATAACTTGTGCTATACTCAAAATACAAAGTCAGTTTCTACCCTTTGCAAAACTAGGAAAAAATTACCAAAAGAACATGTTTACCTATTTTTTTTCCACCTTCCCTGTCCAAAAGTTGGAATTAAAAAATCTGCAGCCACAGTAATTCCCACAAGTGACAACCTATGTGATGGTTAATAACAGAACTTCTGCTTTGCTGTTTCATTAACTATTGAAAGCTGTTATCTTGGACTCTTCCTACAGCAGGTATTTCATCAGTTTCAGTAACATCTTCAGAGTATTTCCCAAGTTGTAATGCATCCACTCTTTCTGCCAGTCAGTACATGATAACCAGCTCCTCTGGAGGTGCTTCAGGATTTAGCCTCGCCTGTGGGTGCTGCTCTAGGTTCACTGGACAGATCCTGGCTATTTCTTACGTGCTGTGAAGGGAACGATGGTTTTGATTTCTCCCATGGCCAAAACACCTTTGGCACACCTGTCTTCCACTCCTATCACTATACCTTCTTTTCTAACCCCACCCTGCCCACTCCTCCTGGACTCCCTTACCACGGTCTTCCTCCTCTACAGCTCTAACACCTTCAGCAGACAAATCTATTCAGGGGCGTGACACAAACTGGGAAACCAAGTTCAGTTTAATTACTTCATGCAATTTTCCATAAACCTTAATTTTCAGTTGCTTCTACTCTACCCTGTTCCATGCACCACTACCCAAAACCACAAACGTGGCACACGTATGAGCTACACCAGCAATCAGCCCCCCTCCATCCTCCAGCTCTCTCCTTCCAAGAGCACTTACTTATCTTTGTCATATGATCCTCCCCAAAACATTTCTTTTCCAGAATCTCAGCTTTGGGTGCAGTCTGCTGTGCAAACTTTGTGGTTAGTTCTACAAATATTTATTTGTGCAAACGTTGCGCTCATGAGAACAATCTCATTCAGCAGGCTATTAGACTTGCTCACTTCGGTGCATTGGCAAGATGAAAACTGTGAGCATAAATACAGAGAGACTGTCTTAATAACTGAAGAACTGTATCAGTCTATACTTTTTTCTTTATTATTAGAAAAGCAATAAAGCAAATCAAGATGATTCTGAGCTGGTACTCCATACTCAGTGGTCTTCCCTGACATCTCCTCTGTACTTAAATGCTTAATGTTAAAAATTGGTATTTATGAACCACTTAGGTTTGTGTGAATTATTATACTGATTTCAGGGGGTAGTCAGAATAGTAGGTCACTTCAGCAAATAAGTTATTTTTGAAGCAAATAATACCGATTTTTTATTGTTTAGCATGATCACATGACATGATAGACATGGAGTTCAGTTCTGTGCTAAGATATTAAAATCAGGGATTAAGAAGCAATGATTAAAACTTGCCCTTCTATCTCAAAAGATTACCAAGGTAATTATGTGGCCTGAAACTCCGAATGGTTAGTTCCCAGGGAGAGGAGGAAAATATCCAACACAAGAATTTGAAACAGGACAAGAGTGGTTGTTTTGGTTCTTGTTTTATACTTAGGGTCTAAATCTAACTAATTCAAATTACCATTTTTTTTTCTGGTTAATTTGCTATTTTATACATTAGCATATCAAAGGCATCATAATAAAATATTAAACAATGCTGTTTTAAGGCTGAGGTTTAAAAACTAAATTTCAGCGATTTTCAAGTGAAAACTGCTGCCATGCTGACCAAGGTTCTGATTTTAAACCTTTAAAAATATCCCCTGGAGGGTGTCAGAAGTGAAGATCTGTATGTGAATTCAGTGCTTGCATATTATACCGATGCCAATGCTCCATGGACTTCTCTGGAGTCCCATCACTAAACAAGGTCCCTTAGTGCCATGTTCACACATCTATTAAATGCCTCCAGGGATGGGAACTCCGTAACTTCCTGGGCAGCCTCTTCCAATGCTTGACCACCCTCTCTGTGAAGAAAGAATACTTACATAAAGGCTCTTTCAGGCCTCTGTAACCCATACAGAACATATAGGTAACCTGTAGGAACCTGAAGTTCCTTCAGCCTGTGTCTCACAAGATGTTTTCCTAAGCTTTTGAATAACAAAAATGCCAATGCCCTCCACCATCACAGCGCACATTAGACAGTCTAACACAGAATACTGATTTTCTGTGTTTCAAAGTGATGTGCAAGTGCTCGTAAATAAAGGCCTGTTGTCAGCAGACAAATTCCGTACATAAGAGTCTGTCTTAGTTTCCATTTACTGAAATTGTGACCTTAGCTCTTACAAAACCAAGGGTCTTAACAGTATGTTTAAGAAGGACAGTAATACTTCTATAAGGTGTTAACTACTTTCCCCTGTACTTCTTATTATCATTATTTAGCAGAGATCAATAATCCTTTATTACAAGAATTTTCCTCATCTTTTCTCTTGTTACTTTTCCTATTCCTCTAAAAGGATTCAATTCCCAAAAACATTTATCTACACAGATTCAAAATTTTTCCTCTTGATGTTAAAAGGGCTTTCTGGTGGTCTTTTTAAATTATTGCTTTGCTTTCTATAGATAAAAGTAAGGCTGTGTGATTTTCCTTTAAGAATCTAAAGCCTCCTTTTGAGGTTCCTATGAGACACCCTCACATGATTATAATGGGAATTTTACCATGCTCCTGACTAAACTGTATTACAGGGCTTCTAACTCTCTTCCAATGATATACATTCCTTGAAAAATAAAATTATTTGAGAAAAATTAGTTTTAATAACTGTGAAATTTTCATTTTAACTGTCACTTAATTTTTATAAGGCTAACAGAAATTAGTCCTAAACTTATAGCGCATCCCGAGAAACCCCATTTTTGACGTTTGTAGGTTTCTTAAGGGCAGGACAGGTAGAAATCTCACTCAGATGTTCTGATAGAGCTTCTTGATATTCGGAAGGCCTTCACGGCCAACCTGTTTACCAAATTTTGTATTTAAGGTGAATGAGTACAACAAAGAGTCACTGTGGTATCAGAAGCACTGTGGGCTGTTGCTGCTTTCTCAGCGACCTGGAGCTTTTCCAGATGGATATGGATAGTAGCAAAAGAAGTTGCTTCTAATTTTAGAATCAAACCTCCATAAATTGGTATTCAAACTGGAAAAAACAACGGCTGAAAAGGACAGCTCATTATAATGTGCAGTGATGTGGATCAATATAGTTCAGCCTAATTGATACCTTAGCTAAGGAAAACAAAGCCCTGACTGTATCTCAGATAATCCACTACTTACAAATCTTATAAATATTTTTTGAAGACTATTTTCAGAAGAAAGTATTTTAAAGTCAGAGCTCAAATATTAATGTATTGTAAATCTCAGTGACATCTCACAGCAGACCATATCAAATTTCTGTGAACATACTCTGACTTTATCCCAGAGTTTGAAATGAACATTTTGTGATATTGTACTTATTTCTCTTGTCCTTCATGCACTTATTAAACAAAGGACACAGATCTTAACTTCTTAAGTATGGTGTACACTTACTGACTGTTTCTGCTAATGTAGCTCTTAGACCTGGATGGTAAAATAATTGAAGTTAATTTCCTCAAGAAACAGAATTAGAACATTAGAATTAGTGATACAAGTTATGTTTTTCAGGCAACATTTTGCTAACTGTATAAATACATGCAGACTCCTGAACATTAAATTAGCACAGTAATAACAGAGGCTGCATATTTTCATTCCATAGAAGACAATATCAAATTAAAACCTCAAGCAGGATGTTTTCTGTTACATGCCATCCTTCGGAGAAAAAGCTCTATCTCATTTATTCGTGCATTACTGAGTCATAATAAAATTCCGTGCTGGCACACTGGTCAAGACAAATGCTAGCAAGATGCTCCAGTGACAGCAGCATCACTTATTATTGCAAGCATTTGCTCCAAACCCACTGCTGTTTCCATGCCATGAGTTGTGTTCTGCTTTGGGCTGATGCAGCGTGCACACAGACCTTTGGCAGAGCGCTGTGCCACACTTCCCTCTGCTCCGCACCAGTCCCTTCTTTCTTCCCACGCCTCTTGGAGCAGATCCAACCCGCACAGGAGTCCTGACATCCCTGATCAGTTTCTGGCTGCTCTGCGCATGGGTTCGGTTTAGAGGGCAGTTTTGGGGCACGCTAGCTAGATTTGTTTGGAGTCCAGGTACATGCAAAATGCGCTCCAAGTCCTGGCACAGGTCTCCAACAAGGGGCACCATTTCAGACAGCTCTGCATCAGGGGCATGCTGAGGCTGTTTGGTGTGGGAAGGCTGACTCCATGTAATCCAAAGTAAAAATGGCAAACCACACAACACAGCTGTAGGATCTGCAGCACCAATTGCTTTTATCCACCATGCCATTACTATTGCGCCAAATTATTTGTTAACGTAGAAGAACCACACCGTACCTGCTTGTGAGGTTCAAACAGATGGCACATCTAGTTATAAAGCTTCAACACCAGACTGATAAAGAGAAGGCTTTTAACCCACGGCTACTACAGAGGGCAAGCAAGAGGAATAGCTGCTCCTCAGGGACCAAACCACTGATGATAAATGGGAGAATGACATCTAAATGAGCCAGCATCAACCAGAAGCAGCTGGGACATTTCACAGTGGTCAGTGTCTTTCATAAAAATCAGAGAAATATAAAAGAAAGTGGAAAAATACCCTTTCAGAAGAGATGGGCCAGTGAAAACATGAGGCTAAAAAATCAAACAAAGTTTAATAAAGCCAGCTGAAATATATCACTAAGAACAGATGACAAAAGTGAATTTTGGACTAATGAAGCCACTGACAAAAGATCTACTACAAATTCTCATTTATAGTTCTACTATATCAAAACACTAGTGGCAAACAAGCAGTGAAGACTGAAGCATGGAATTATGTGCTGGGAAACCCGGCCTTGATATCAATGAGCAGACACCAGACTTAAAACTGCACCATTTCCTACAGTTCAGAAACATTAAAAGTTGATAGCTACTGCTGTACACTGATTATCTATAATCCTTTCTAATTAGAGAATAAACTCAAGCAAAACACAATGTTCTTCTCACTTACTTCATAATTACAATTTGACTGCCATAACTTGTAGCATGTTTTGTAAATTTAATAAAGATTTTGGTTCAGCACTCTGGGCTCCCTACCATAATCAAAGTATCAAATATGGGTAAGTATTTATTTACAATGAAGTTTGAGCACTTTACACTCATACAGTAAAAAAGTGCTACTGTTTAAATTTCAGGGTACAAATCTACTGTCCCACCAAGTGGGGCAGAGAAGTTCCCTAACATGAGACAGCATTGCTTAAATAGCCACATGCATTAGGTTTGTATTCTTATGCAGTATCTGGCATATTCTTATGGAGGAAAATTGTTTGTACATCCCTCAAACCAACTAACCCTACTTTTTAGCAGTTTGTCATCTTTCAAGATTTTGCACATTAGGCAGTACAGTCGCAGTCTGGTTTCATAGTTTTAATAGTACTGATAACACATTATTTAATTCAGCAATTAGCAAGTCTTCATTGCCATGGTTCTTCCCACACTATGTGATTCTTTTATTCATATACTGATGCAACATTCAAAGCTATTTTAAAAGGTCATTCAGATGCTTTCAGGCTTTCCTCCTGCCTTCAGCCAGCTGGATGTTCATGTGAAGGAGAAGCCTCAGAGACAATCTGGGAGCACCGAAATTTTGGCAGTGAGAACACACAGGTAAGGAGTTCTAGCAGGGACTGCAACAAAGGAGTTCTAGCAGGGACTGCAACACAGGACATGATGGAAGGAAGCACACAAGATTGAGAAAGGTTATGAAGGCCGTTTGGACAAACAAATCAATAATTTCACCTGTACTGAAGTAACATTTTTTTTTTTTAAGTCCTTGTCCTCCTTTCCTACCATCCACACCTATTACAACAGCATCCCAGTTTAAGCACTACATCCCTCTTCACAAAAGCTGCCTGAAGTTTCAAGAGGGAGAACTCTATCATCTGTCTATATGACAGGCTCATTTTACTGCAGACATCAGAGGATATGATTTACAGGTTTGGTGCTCTTCCAGAGAACTTAGCAAAGCAAAACACAGTAAGATAATTGTGAACAGGGTGTTTTCAAGGGGCACAGCAAACTCTCCTGGCATCTATGCTACACTCAGAACATTCAGAAAAACTTGTACCTCTCCGGCCCACACCTCCACATTTACATAAAGCATTTCCACATCCGTTATTTATTCAAGTAATGAGAAACTCTTTTCAGGTAATATTGAGGCAGTTTAAATGACTTCATCAGTCTGCAGACTGAGGAACCACCACTCGCTATCACAGAATCATAGCATCATTAAGGTTGGAGAAGACCTCCAAGATCATCTGGTCCAACCATCCCCTTACCACCAATGTCACCCACTAAACCCTGTCCCTAAGCACCACGTCCAACCTTTCCTTGAACACCCCCAGGGATGGTGACTCCACCACCACCCTGGGCAACCCGTTCCAATGCCTGACTGCTCGTTCTGAGAATAAATGTCTCCTCATTTCCAACCTGAACCTCCCCTGGCACATCTTGAGGCCATTCCCTCCAGTCCTATCACTAGTTATCTGTGAGAAGAGGCCGACCCCCAGCTTCCCACAGCTTCCTTTCAGGTAGCTGTAGAGAGCAGTAAGGTCTCCCCTGAGCCTCCTCTTCTCCAGACTAAACAAGCCCAGTTCCCTCAGCGGCTCCTCACAGGACTTGTGCTCCAGGCCCCTCATCAGTTCCATAGCCCTTCTTTACCACAGGTAATGGAAAGTCTTGGGCAGAGATTTCAGACAATGTAAAGGCTTAGCATGCAAACAATCATCATGTTTAATCTGTGCTGTGGTCCACATGCACATGCTTAGATAGTCTGAAGCAGCTTACTTCTCAGAGCTCTAGTCAATGCACATGGTGGCTGATACTTGGTAGTGTGCTCCTAAGTCAAAGCCTTAACTGACCTCTGAGCAGGTAAGAATTGGCTTGAATTCCTGGGTTTAAATACAGCTGTACCTCTACTAGTAAGCAGTTAAAGAAATTATACCTCATGAAGATAAGGGCCATCCATTTTCTTCTTCATTTAAGCTTTGAAAATTTTCTGAATTCAGAGAAAAACAAGTTGCAAGCCTTTATTGGGTATTTTTGGAGAATACAACATAGTCTATGTCTTATGCTAGCAGGAGTTACATATTCATGGCAAAGTGTGAAGACACCCCTTGTCTTCAGATAAAATACACTGCACATTTTTAACACATCTATTTGTAAAATTATGGCAGGTTAACAGGCAGCTCAGATAGCATTACCAAGCAATGCAATCCTTTAATTATTTTATTAATCTTTTAATTAATCCTTTAATTATTTTATTAAGCCATTTAAGAAAATACTTAGTTTCATTTGTATATTCACCTGTCATCAGTTCTGTAGTTATAAGAAATGTCCTGTGGAAGCCAAAAAAGCACTACTGTCTTATTGTAACGGCCGCATGCAAGTTTTTTGCCTTTTTACTAGTCAAACACAGAAGCACATAAAAGATGATTTTACCAGTTGTAACTTAGTAATTTCCACTCCTCCATGTGACCTATGTGCTTATTAGGTAACCGTTTCAAATTACCATGAGATTGCATTTTTAATTAAAAATCATAACAAATACGCACTTAAAACATTTTTAGATAATACTGTTTTAGGAGATTCATTCTTGTAATCACATTACAATAAACTGTGCTGCCCTCACAGTATTAATTAGCGAACCTATCCTCCAGGTATAATTAGTAGTTGTTCCGTTCACAATGATTAACCTGCATCAAATCGAAATCCTTTAAAGAGCTTATAGTTAGTGCCTACTGGCAAAATAACATTCTTCTTCTCTCCAAAATTTATGGCACAGTGGAAACACCAGCTCTTCAAATCATGAACTAAACGCATAGGTTTGACTCAACAAACAGATAATGGCATTCTGGATGGGGGGAAGCTCCCAGTGAGCAACAAACGAAGATGCAAACAAGTGTGTCAACATTTGGAACTGGCTGGGTTTTATGAAGGGTACCAAGAATTACATCAAACTCTAAAACCATTAAGCAGACATGGACAGATGTAGGTGGGCCGGGTGACCTACCTCCTACGCACCTGATGTCTGAGGAACTCTGACAATGAACAGGCAAGAAGTGACAGCGACATGCTTGGGGTAATGGCTGCTCTACCACCTCATTTGGGTTTGTGCCCTTGACAAAGCAGCCATCAGCTCCCTGCTCACAAAAGCATGCAGCAGATGCTTGAAAACCAAGGAGGTAACTCACTCACTCTGGGACTGTTTGGGTAGGATAGGTAGTATAAGGATATTTGGAATAGGAGGTCATCTTGTTTGTTAACAACTACTCAGTATAAAATAACAAATAACAGGGAAAGAGATGGATTACATGCAGGCACACAAACGTTAATAAGCAGGTGATAACAATAACAAAGACCAGAAGTCTCCGGTCACTACAGAAACTAATGCCATTAATGGAACTATTCAGACCTAGCTTTGAAGAGTTTCAACCTGTACTTTGTCACTGAGAATAAGGGGGAAACATGATTATTGTACATACTGTGGAATATTTGAGGGTGCTTGCAGAATGGTGTGAAACAGAAGGGACTTGTGGGATTATGCAAACGTTATTATGGGAAATGTAGAGGAGGGGCTAACAGCGAAAAATGGGAAGGATCCGGGAGAAACACAGTGAAATGCAAGGAAAGGGGAAAGAAAAGGGGAATTAAGCTTAAACAGGCTGCTGGTGGGGACACTTTTCTGACGAAGTCCTGAACCTGATCACCACTGTCTAGCCTTTCTTATTATTAAATTGTTTTCTTAACTATTTTTTGTGTAATTCACCCTTTATCCTATGTGAGATACTGCTCTGAAGTCCAAGTGCCAGCACAATAGGCTGCAGGTTGCAGGGCCCAATGGTCCAGACACCAGCAACTAGAGAGATCATGGCATATTTTTATCTTCCTAGTAAATTTAAACCTGTAAATATCATGGGTATATGGGTAATTCGCTAGCAGAGTTCAGTCTCACCTAGCCAGCCAGCAACCAGTGAGTATAAGTAGACCTGTACCTGGGAAGACAAGGCCTGAGTCAGTGGCAGGGGAAGGGGCTCAAGGTCCAGGCAGAGCCAGTGCCGAGGCCTGCAAGGCAGTCCAGGTAGCAGACATTGAGACTGAGATAATGTTTGAGGTATCTATGACCATGGGGTACTTGTGAGACAGGTGTGGGTGCACACCTCCATTCTGACAGCAAGCACCAAGACGGATTAGCTGGCGAGAAGGAAACCTGCACGCTGGTAAGAAGGCCGGAGCACAGACTGACAGGGTTAGAGGTCATGGCAATGTTCAAAGGATCCATGGACGTGGGTATGCTTCTGAAAGTGTCAGCCAGGATGTGCGCTTTCACTAGTGGACTTCAACCCCGATCCAAATTGTCACCCCAAATGGAACACGAGAGTACCACAGTCCTTAACCTTTCATGTCTTAAGAACAGGCTTTAGGGCAGAGCACTGCCACAGACACTGCTGCTGCTAACACCACACTCTGCCTGGCTCTCCCAGGGTAAGGGGATCAGAGCGGCGGTCAGAGAGGCAGTCTCCTTTTTTTAAAGAGCCCTGAGTGGCCCGGGGCTACTGCCAAGCAGTCCCTTTCATTGCTCCTCCAGCAGAGCCACTGCGATGCATGCATGAGCTTTATCTCAGGTGGTCCGCAGCACCATACCTTCCTACATAGCTTGGAGCAGCAAACGTGGAGGAAGCTGTCATTACAATGCTATTGTCAGAGCTAGCAATAACCCCCCTGGGAGGCAACTTAAGAGTGGGAAAAGAGAAACACTTGTCCACTCCCCCGCTCACTTTCCAGCTTCCAGAACAGAAGGGAAACAGCAACGTGGAGGCCAAATCCCATCTTTAATTTAGCACATGGGAGCCAAGAAGTGCTTCACTTCCCCCACTCCCAGAATCTGAGTGCACTATTAAGCTCAGTAGGCAGGAGAGCTACAAAGAAAACTGTGAAGAATGGCTGGATTTCAGATAATTAAGAAGGGAGTTATGTGAGAGATGGCCAGGCTTCACAAAGAACTGTGGGGGAGGATACTGGGAACTTTTGGGGAGTGAAAACTTTCAAGACCTGCAGGGCTGAGCTTACTGTATCAGTGATGCCATTAGAAACTGAAATGACCCAGGTAAGAGCATCAGAAATACCCAGTTTGGTTATGGATACAGCACAACTGGGACCAATGGGGAAGAAACAATAAAGGGCAAATATATCTGGGAGGTGAGAAGGGTGGAGAAATGGAGGGATAATGACAGAGAAGAACAAGCATGGGAGAATGGAGAAGATGGGCTTAAAAAGAGCCAGTTGCATGTAAGTACATTCTTGAGCCCTGCACACGATCACTGCAGTCTATCCTATCTTCATACTAAGTTATATTCTTAACTTTTGTTTAATCTTACTCTGTCACACAGATGAGGGTGCTGCAAGGTCTAAGTGTAAGCAACTCGGAAAACAAACTTCAGTCACTGGGCCCACAGGTATAGATGCCAGCAACTGGAGAGCCTGAAATGCAAGAGGTCTAAATGGCAGCAACTGGAGGAACCACAGCCATAGTGCTGTGCCATACTTGCAGGTCTAAATGTCAACAACTGGAGAGGCTGGACTGTACATCTGAGAGGTCTAAACATCATCAACTTTCGGGACCATGGTGTATGCACATTTCCACAGCATCCTGAGAAGTGACAGAAGTGAGTAGGAGGAGACCATCATTTAGAAACACTGAGTCTAAGACGCTGCATAACTGGCCCAAGGTCCAGGAAAGGATGTTAAAGAGTTAGACCCCATGCTGATATATAAGAGGTCTGTAAACAGGGGGGGTAACTGAAAATCTAGAGAGGAATTGTGTATTTTCTCTAGTGAATGTCAGTCCCGATGAACCAGGAAGGAAGAACAAGATTGGGCTATCAGTATTGTTGTTTATGTGAGTGGTAGACATGTTGATGAGGATATGATCAAGGCATTGCTCTGTGGTTGCCTGCATGCCCAACCATTTTATTTTCCTGTTTCTGCACAGCCCTCTTGAATGGATGCTCAGCCTTGCTACTGGCCAGACCTGCAGAAAGGAAAAGCAGCAGCCACATACATAAACAAGGACAGAGAAACATCTCTCAGGTCTGAAAATACACAGGACTGGCTTTCAGCAACGAGGAAAGAGGAATCCTTGGATCCCAGAGTCCATTGGATTGAGCAGCTCTCATAACATCCTTAACAATGGGAACTTGGAATAGAGCTGAAGAAATGATGCTTATAGTATCAGAAACAAAACAACTTTCACTGAAGTATCCTCTAGGTAGTAATGAAAATGAGTAGACTTGTACAAGGCCGGTCAAACTTCAGTTTTTCACAATAAGCCAAATTCCCTTTAAAACAGGACACAAGAGATAGATGTCGGAGAATAAGATGTTGTGCTCTGATGTGGTACGCTCTAGGAGCATGGTACTGAAAAGCATTTGAGCACATTAAACCCCTAAGTAGGAAAACGTAACTTTCAGACTGCCTATGAATCTATGAAAGACGCACTTCCAGAAAAAAAAAAATCCATTGCCAGATGCTGTAAGAAATGTTGATATGTAGCTTAATTAATGTAGACTCAGTAACTTGTACTGTGGACAGGGATATGTTTTTTATAAGCCACTCAGTGACAGCTGCTGGAGTAAATTAACTAGAAAGCAATGCAGTCCTGCATTAGCATATACAAGCACAGGCTTTCCTATAAACAGGAAATGGCAAGACAGGAAAAAGTATTTTATTTTATTTTTCTATATTCTGTCTCCAAAGAAGTGACACACCTTCTCAGGTGCACATGGAAGCACAACATGATGCCAGAGTGAACAGCTGTGTGGAAATGAAACTTCTGGAAGAATAGGAATTTTGCTCAGAGCCAGGGAAGTGATAATATTAGTGTGAAGTATTTTCTTTGCCTATAGGCAGTGCTTTATTCTACAAGATCTGTTTATTCTAAGTGACTGGACCATAAATGAATAATTTTGAAAAGGATGTTTCAGCTATTGGCTAGTTTTGTCTTTGTTCAAGGCAAGAAAAAAGACACGCTCCAAGACTAATAAAAACATGCTGAAGACAGTCATGGCTAACATGACAGATAGCAATTAAAAGGCTGTGGCAGAATTTCATGACTCCCAGCCAACATGCTGGCAGCCCTCTCTCCTGGAGAGGAAGATTGCTTGGACGTACATGGAAATCCATAGGCTGGGACAGAAGTTAACTCAGCTTGGCAGCTACTATTTTGATTTTCAATACTGACTTTTATACATATTGTCATGTAGGGACTCCAAAGGATCTGCAACAGGATGTAAAGCAAGTTTGGGAATCCTGAGCAAAGTCACTGAATGTTCGCTAATATCAATGAGTTTTTTGACTTCACCAACAGGAAAACACCATAAGTCAGATCTCTAAACTGCAACGGAATAAACTTTCTGCATACTAGCCCTGAATGTCTTTACACAAGTAACCTGGAAAAACCTGAAACTCACTTCATTGCCTCTAGTAACCCAGAGCCCTATATCCAGTGTCACACAGACTTGCACAGACAAAAGCGTATGACCTTTTTAACAGCTAAAACAACATAGCTCTGCCTTTGTATGCAGTTACACTAGCGTAGTCCTCTAGAAGGACGGGCTTTTAATGCAGGCGAAGCTTCTGTGAACACAATGCCACACAAATAAAGTAAGAGCACTGCTTTAACTAGCAGCACAATGAAAATGAGTTGAGTTTTGTGAACAGAAGCAGGGGACGTACTAGAGAAACAACACAGAAGTCGCTTAATTAACTCTTTCCCTGAGTTTGACAGCTAGAAGAGGAACTGAACAAACATGCTCCAGACCTAGGTTTGAAGTTGCCTGCTTGAATTATTTCTTCCAGCGTGTCTTTCACACTATGAGTGACTTAGAAATTCAACGTAACATGACAATAAAGACTAAAAGACAACCTGACCTAGAACAACTTGAAGTGCCTTCCTCTCTTAGTTGTGAAAACATTAAAACTGATTTTTTTGTTCAGCTGAAACTGAAACATCCCAGTTCAAAGTAATGATTTGGCTAGAGGGTAGTGTTTTTTTTTTAAAGCAAGATGAATTACTCGTGTTAGAGGTGATGTGTACCTGGTGCGGCCCGCAGAGCAGCACTGCACACTGCATCCCCCTCTTTTTTCCCCTATTTTCCCCGTTTTCCCCCGAGGACCACCCCACACAACCGCAGCTCCCGGGTGCCCCTCTGAGCGCCCAGGTGCCTCCTGCAGCCCCCACCCGAGCCGGGGGGCTCGTTCCGCATCACCCACTCCGATCTGGAGCCGAGCCAAGCCTGGACGAGCTCAGCTCAACCCCCAGCACCCTCAACCCCACGCGTGAGCCCTCACCTCACCCCCAGACCCCGCCGCTCGCCCCGCACTCACCTCCCCGCCCGCCGGCCCCGCGGGGCGCCGCCATTTCGCCGCTCCCCTCGCTCCCTCCCTGCCTCCCTCCACGCCCCGCCCCGCCTCAGCCTCCCTCCTCCGGCGGCCGCGGGGCCGGCCGGGGCTCGTAGTCCCCTCGGTGCCGGCGGCGGCGAGGGGCGCGGCCGCGGCGAGGCACTACGTTGCTCGGCGTGCAGCGGGACGGCGGCTATAAGTGGCTGGCGGCCGAGCGGCGCCTCTAGTCGGTCTGTCGGTCAGAACAATGCCTCAGCCGCCGGAGCCGGGCAGCCGCGGCTGAGGAGCAGCCCGCCGGGCGGAGCCGGCCGCCGCTCCGAGCGGAGCGGTGCCGCCGGCATGTGGATACCCACGGAGCACGAGAAGTACGGCGTGGGTGAGTGAGGGGCCCGGGGAAGGGGGCTCCGCGCCGGCCCCGCCGCGGCACCTGCTCGCCCCGCGGCTCCGGGAAGCGTCCCCGGGGAGTGCTGCGAGCCGCCGGGAGGGCTCCACGGGTCCCGCCCCGCCGGGAGCCTCCGCGCATTGTTCGGTGCTGCCGAGCCGAGCCGGTCCGTGCCGTGCCGAGCCGCAACTTTGCCCCGGGGCAGGGCTCTGGAGCCCGCCGGGTCTCTTTGCGCGGGGAGCGCTGTGGAGGCGCGCGTTGGTTTTTTTTTACATTTTCTCCCCCTTTCTGACACCGCCGCGCCGCCTCGTCCCGCACAATGGCCCCGCTTGCCCGCGCCGAGCCGGGCGGCAACTTGGGCTTGCTGCTTGGCCAGGCAGCCCCGCTGGCCCCGGGGTCTGTGCCAGGGGCTGCCGCCCCGGCACCTCACCCAGGCGGGGCTGGGCTGCGGGACAGCCGCTGCCCGGGTGAGCAGAGCCTTAAAAACCTCGCTGGGACCCCTGGGGTGGCTGGCTGGGTGTTAGCAGCCGAGCGTTGCGAGCTGCAGCCCTTCTCTCTGTCCGTTTGTTGTTGGGTTTTGTGTGCGTGCGCGTATTTCTTTTGTTTTGGTTTTATTTTTTTATTTTTGAGAGTAGCACGCTATTTCCCAATTGCAGCGCTTTTTCCGATTTATGAGATGAATGCGACCACAGAGCTTTTTTTTTTTTTTTTTTTTTTAATTACCACCGACGAGCACCGAACAGCCTTCCCCTTGTTTGAATAGCTGCCGCCCGGGCTGCTACGCGTTGAGGTGCCACCCCTCCGCCAACATTTCCCCTGCTTGGCAGAGCCTTCGGCTGGGTGAGCGTGCTGGAGCTTTGTCCAGCTCTCCTCTCCTCACCTGGGAGGGCTCGGCTCGTGTGGCTGCGATCGCAGCTCTCTAAAGAGGTGCGCTCGTGGCTTCCCAGCAGCGGGCTCTCCTTGGATCGGCTGGAAAAAGGAATTCGGTGAAAGAATCCTCCCCGTTGGTGCAGATATCGTACAGCTTATTCTTGTTTAAATTCATTCCATGGTTTTCCGCAATTCGCCTTCCAAAGGCTATTCAAGATAGTAACAAAAAGCCACTGTTCGATTTGGGTCCGCTGTATCCCTGGGACAGGGGTGGCAGCGTGGCTCGTGTGGCCACCGCAGGATGATGGAAAACGGGTCTGAAGTCGTTATTTTCTCTCAGGGGCTGTTTTACGCTGTGTGCTCGCTCACCTGCATGATGAGTGCTATCTGCAAAATCTTCACACCCAATTACGGTGTCAGCTATTGTGCTCCCTGGCAGCGGTAGGGGAGGCTGGAGAAAGAGTTGTCTCTTGCTGTATAATTCTTTAAACTTTGATTTATGAAAGCCACTTCACACAATCCTGCGTTTTGTACCAAGGTCTACTTTTGTGTATTCCTTTTTAAAGTCACGCTATTGCTGTGTTTCCAAGCAGCTTTTAAATAACAGTGTGTTTATCTGCCCTGGTAAAACGGGTGCATTATAAAACCCTTGGAGAATCCTGATTAGTTCTACCAAGCATATGTATCCTTTGTATAAAGAGCTCAGGGCTTGCATTAACATCAGACCTCATCTGCATTTTCAATCTGAATTTTGCAGCACATGCTGTGTGCTGCACATTTCTACTGTGACATGCCAAAATGGATGAATAACCCGGCAACAGCCACCTGGCTGCACTGAAGGGTTGCTGGTAGCCAGGTGGCTGTTGCTCACTTGCACAGCCTGACTGATCCCCGCTTTGAGGAGCAGTCAATGCAAGTAGCCATCTCTTCAGTTTTTTTAAACTTTTGCCTGCTAGCGGTATGTAATTGCTTTTTCTGAGGAGACTGCCTTACTCTGAGTTCATTTGTTAGTAGCATGCTGCCGTGATGACCATTGCACTTAGATGTGATGTTCTCTGTACTGTCATTTCGTGGGTTTCATTTCTAAGGCAGTAGATTTTGTCAGCTCTTTATTATTCCCCCAGGATGCTAAATGGGAGGCATTGGAGCAGCTTGCCCAGAAAAACTGTGGATGCCCCATCCCTGGAGCTGTTCAGGGTTAGGTTGGATGAGGCCCTGGGCAACCTGATCCAGTGGGTGGCATCCCTGCCTGAGGCAGGGGGGTTGAAGGGAGATTATCTTCAAGGTCCCTTCCAAGCCGAGCCTTTCAGTGGCTGAAATAAGCATTGAAGCAGAAGTGCTTCTGAGAAAGTTTGCTTTGTCTGGTTTTTGATATCTTTATTTGCCAAACAGAAGGTTAAACTTCTGTATTTCACTTTGATGTTTCGTTTGCATTGAATTATCCCCTCAGCTGTTGTGACAGTGACAGCATCACACAAAGCATCCACCAGTCAGTTACACGGAGCATGTAGCACAACGCGTGCTGATGTAGGGGCAGGAGAGGTAAGCTTTTGTGGGTTTCTTGGATTGCTGTTAACAGTAGCTAAAACTGGTAGATGTCAAGTGGAGTTGGCTCAAATACATTGCATGCTGTTCTGTATGGGCTTGGAACATAACAGCACAATATTGTTTAGAACAATAACCAAATCCTTTGTTAAAATGAGTCATTTAAGACTGTAGCTGTGGATCTTCTGCAGACAGCAAACCAGCAAGTGCACCTTTCAAAGCTGATTCTTGCTGGCTGGTACAAACTTGAGATTCTATCTGTAATAAAAATAAAAAAAAAAAAATCCCAAGAGTAAATGATTATTTTGTAGATGCTGTCTGGGGTAAAGATAGAAGTCCTGTTAGGCAGTCTGGATATAAAGGATCAGTTGTTCTCTTTACCTCACCAGCTCTGCATACTGCTGCATTGTCTGTGGTCTCTGATTTACCTGCACCTTGTTGGATGTGTTTATGCTCTCTGAAATGTAGGTGGCTTACCTTTATCTGGAAAGCACATCACTTGCCAAAATTTGTTGGGAAAGCATTTTTTAGATGAGGATGGAAAGATCAGAGAATAATTAAGCAGCTGCTGAATGCCTTGTCTAATTTATAGGTGGCATGTTGTTCCAGGTCCTGAAGCCATTCCATGTAGCATAATCTACCAATTTAGCTCAGAAGTTTAAATAGTGCTTGGTATTTCAGTATGGTTAAGCTATAAATCTGGCTTCCTGAAGGGGTATGAAGTGTGGCTATCTCCCATTTTATAGAGGGAAATGGGAGGATTAAATGACTTTGTGCTGTAAGCTGAGGTTTATGGGAGGAATAAGCCAGGAGTGTATTAGTTGATCACAGGAGCCGTATTGATTAGCACACAGCAAAAGCCAAATCAATTGGCTTGTGCCCCATTCTTCTGAGTTGCAGTTGGACAAGTCTCGCTGGCAATCCTGTTGAAAGCTGCTGAGGTATCTTTGTCTTCATGCTGCAATCACTTTTTTTGACTTTGAGGTAACATTACTGTAAATGAGCTTGTTGTTGAGCTAAACAAACCAAGAAAAACCAAGACTGTGGTGTAGCCACTGTCATGATGTATCTGTCATAAGCATGCTAGGCATCTAATATAATATGGTTTATTTAACATGCGCTTCATCAACTTCTCTTCCAACCCTCCCCAAGCACTACAGACAGTGCTGTTATTTTGCTTCTCCTATCTTGATCTTGCCTCGCAGTTTTATGTGGAATTCAGTTTGAATTTTTGCCTTACTCTAGTATGACTTCTAATAATGAACCTGTGTCAGGCTGCCTAAATCCCTATTTAGAGGTGAGCACAGTGCTTGTTGGGGCTCATGAACCCCACCTGGCTAGGGAGCAGGTGAGGTGATCTTTGTCTTGTTACAGCACAGACTGTTTGGGGCTGGTCACCAGCAGGGAGGTGAATGTGGGGTGGTATGGGGGCATGGAGGCTGAACCTGGCAGGACACCCTTGTTCCCTCCACACCCCAGGGCAGTGGGAGCCCATTCCCTTTTCATGAAATACTCCCCAGGTTCTGGCTCTTTGAGATACAAGACTTGTGGGCCTTACATTGTCACGAAGGGTTTCATACCAGTTTAGGATGACAGTCAAATAAAAATGACATTTTATTGGTCTTCTACATAAGCAATAACTTATCAGTATCTTCCAGAAATGAAGTGATCTCAGCTTGCAGCTTTTGGACTAGAAGTAACTAACTCCTTTCTGTTGGAGAGCAGAACATAAAGGATAAGGTTTTAAAAGCCAGGTCAAAAGACTAGCCCTAACTTGTGTGATGATTGATAAATCAGTGAAATTGCATTAAAATAAGACTAACACAAGATTTTTTAAATGGTTTTCTAGTAGCTGCTTCCAAACATCTAGTCTTCAGTATGAGTGTGATCTGAATGTCTTTGTCATCTCCTGAGGACAACCCAGAGCTGGTTGGCTCCTTAACAACTTCTTACATAGTTCCCATCAGAGTTTACATCTTTCTTGTTCCCTGTGTGTATCGACCTACTAGGAGAAAATTTAAGACTGATCTTGTGGTGCTGTATACTGTATACTGATGACAGTCTTTTTCTTCCCGTTCAATTGTATGGAGCTTTTTGTCACCATTCACCTTTTTCAGTGTTGGACTTGGGTGGCTACTAGCTGGGCAAGGCTTAGCCGAAAGATAAGGGAGCAGTGATGAATTAAATACTTCAAGAAGTGAAGGCTGATGGAGTCTGTGACTGCTGGGAGCTCAGACAGAACATGATGCAGTCACTAACTTCTCTGTCAAGGAGGCTATGATCTGTTATTTTACTATTATCGTGCAGATAGTGGAAACTTCTTGCAGTGCTGTGAGGTTGTCTGCCAGAACTGCCTTTTGATATACCCTCTTGCTTCCCTCACCTCCAGCCAGGAAACAAAACCTCAATATAAAACAGGGTTTCACATTTGCAGACTAGTTCAAGGTGAACATGTTATTTACCACTTTCCATAGTTTCCAGCTCATTTGAGTGTAGTTCACTGTGCAGGTTTTGGTCTATAAACTCTGTTATTTGAGTCTTGGGATCAGGGAATATCCTGAAGAGAGCAGTTTGAGGTCTCAGATCATTTGGGATACTTGAATAGATGCAGCTACTGATGGAGCTTCCAGCAAAAACCTCTCACCCACCTGGGAGAAGTGCTACTTCATTTCTTTAGGCTGAACAAGTGTGAATGGTTTATGTGTGGGTTTTGTTTTTGTGCTGCAGGAATGGTAGTTGATTCTGTGAAGGTATAGGGAACCAACCTAAGTTACCCCTCCAAGTCCTCTCAAGGTGGCCTTGCAAAGAAGGGTAGAAATGCAAAGGTTTTGCTTTGCTCTCAGACTGGAATTACATTTGTTACTGTTTATTTTTGCATGTCCTTTTGTGAGGAATTGGGCAAAATGCCTTCTGAGGTAACCACTGTCCCATTTCCAGTTGGAAGCCAAAGATTAACCCAGAGGGAGATACTGTTTTTGTTTTCTAGTTTGCATTGGTTGTAGGAAGGGTCTAACACAAATGTAATACTGAGGTTTAGTAGTTCTGAGAGATGATCAATAGAAACACAAGGACATATGTCTAGGAAGGGTTTTGAGAGGTGTAGTTTGTGCTACTTTCTCAAGGCCTAGTCAGCTCTGTCTCTTCTGAAGGATGTTTGCCAGCGTGGTCTTCAACACACTGGTAACAGCATCTGTGACTTCTGTAGTCTGTGCTTAGCAATCCTACTACTAGAAAGTTTCCAGCATTGGAGTACAGTTTTCTTCTTGCATATATCATTATGTGTAAATGAATATTTTTTTATCTCTGAGTGAAGTAGCTCCAGTTACTTCATCCTTTCCTTGTAGACCATGTTGTACTTATCCTTGACCTATGTCCAAAACTGGACCAAGAAGCTCGATTAGGCAGAGCAGGAGAACCTTTCTGTGTGTTCTCCAGGCACTGTGCCTGCCTGTCACTCCCACCGTGCTATCAGTGCCTTTTGCAGCAGCATCACGCTGACTCATGTTCAGCTGGGAAGCACAGAGCAAGGTCCTTCTGATCCTTTTCTGGGCTATGGCTGTCTAGACAGTCATTCCCCATCCAGTATTTGTCAGCTGATTACTTTTGCTCATGCATGACACTTCGCATTTGTCCTTACTGAACTGTACCTTATCTTTTCCATACTGTTTCTCCTGGTTTTCAGCTGTGCTGGCTCCCAAGCTTCCCTTCTCACATAAGCCTGTTGGAAGCACCTTGTCTGACAGCTTTGTTGTGAGAGATGCAGTTTAGGAACTGTGCTTGCTAGCTGAAGCAGAACTTGCTAACAGAAGCAGTGCTTGATGAGCAACTGAAAGACACTTGGATGCCACCAGGATTTGCCATTAGTTTTGGATCTTTGTATGTTTAAAGGGAATGTTTTCTTCAGATCTTTACAAAAACAAAAGACTGAGGTGATAGCTACTTTCAGTCTGTCTTCATAATTCATGTTTCTTGTTGTTCTGAATGCATGCTACATTTTATGTAGTTTAAATAGGGTGTGATAACTTGTCAACTGTGCTTCCTTAGGCACCTGAAATGTTTCTTTTGAATATAATGCTGATCTAACTTCCAGATGCTCTGGGGTGAATGTAAGAGCTGCAAACAGTGCAGCTCTGAAAGTCACCTGTGATGGGGACAAAGAAAGAAGCTTGGATTTTGCATTTTGTAATGCATTGTGCTTGTTGGTTTCTGCTTTCTTGAGTAAGAAAATAGCATAGAATCTAAAAAGAGTTTTGTAGGGATTTAAAAAAATCAGTTTTGGTATGGGATGAGGCAAGAAGATGCGCTCTTGAAGGTGTGTTAATACAAAAAAAAAAAAAAACCGCTGATACAGATTGCGTGTTTCATCTTTCCCAATTAAGGAACCAAGTCATTTTTTTCAGATTCACATGTGATATTTATCTCCTTATTTAATAAAAACAGCTGGAATTATTATAGCTGAAAGTAAGGAAGTCTTCTTACTGGGCTCTCCAGTACTTCAAGTTTTGTTCTCTCAGTAGTTTGTGTGTGGAAAAACACAACAGCAGAAAAAGGAACAAACCCCCAGATTGGGTCATTGGTTAGCAGAACTCAGAATAAGGTGTTTGAAGGATGAAGGACTTAGCTTTATTTCAGTTTTGTTTGCATTACTGGATTTTTTCTGCTTTCAGCCTTGCAGGGCTCTGGGAGCGGGTGGTGGCTGATCTCATGCAGTCAGGAGGTAAATGATGAGCTTGTGCTGCTTTTCTGGCAGCAGAGGAGGAACGGGATGCCCTTTCTCAGTCACTGCTTGCTATTTCTCCATTTGTTTTTTAGTAGTACTTGCACTGAACTTAAACCTTCTGAGATTACATTTCTAAATCAAAATGATTCTTAACCATAAAGATCATGTGTATGCTCACACCTTTTCATCAATAATTTGCTTTGACTGTATGTGAATCTGTAGATGCTGGGGATAAGAGGTGGACATCAACTGCAGAGTAGGGGCTCTTCTGTGATAAGTTACTGATTTTTTTTATTTATTTATTTAACAAAGCTTTTTTTTTTTTTTTACAATTAAAAAGCATTAACTATTCAATTGGGTAATGTTTCATGTTATGAAGTTATTTTAAATTACAAGTTGCAGTGCGAAAAGTAATTGATTACTCCACAAAGCCTTGTTTCAACTTTCCTACAGAATAATATAATGAGTGAAGGATGCACAAGATGCCTTGTGGAGAAAGTTGTATTTCTGATGCTTTGTTTTCTTACATAAATTACGTGCAAGTTAGCTGCAAAAATTGCATTACTTTTGCCATCATACAAACAGCAATTGGGAATTGATTCCCAATAATATGGAAGGCTATATAATTATGAAACCACTATTTTTCTATAAGGTAAAATTTACTGTTTTTCTAGGTAATGTTCTCTGTAAAATCATATACATTTCTGAGGATAAGTTCTCTGTAAATGTGACTATTTGGTTTTAAGTGTAATGTCTTCTATTTTTTTGAAAAAAAAAAAAAAAAAGTAGCCTTGAGAAACTGAAGTATCATCAGCAGTTGATAAAGGCACCTCTGATTCCATGAGCACAGTGGAGAGACACTCCCTGAAATGAAATAGTAGAGAAATCACTTTTAAGTTTAAGTGCTTACTTCTGGTAAGTGATACTGGTAGCTTTCATAAAGAATAAAGTTGGCTAATATTTTGTAACTTAAAAGCATGTGCAAAGCTGCTTTTCTCACATCTGTTGGTTCTGTGAGGATAAGGAGCTTGACATGCAGCTTCTGCCTTTGCATGGGATTCAGAATTGCTCCTTTCTGGTGTTAACGTTAATCCTCTCTAATTATGGCAAAGGAAGAAGAAATCTGAATATGTATTTTTGAAATGATTTACTGGATAAGTGCTTGCAGAGCTGCAGTGTTATTCATGGTTAATAGTGGAAACTTCTTGAACATTCATCACTTATCTGTCTCTTCCCTATTCCTTCACCTTCCCCCCCTTCCCTAGCTTCCTTCCTTTTTTTGGTCTGTAAAGCTTCAGACTAAAAGAAAAAAAAAAAAGAGGAAATCCTAAGGTGGAAAACAACGGAAGATCACTGCTCTTCTATTTCAGTGTAACAGCACATGTCAGTGCTGTAGAGTTCATTCCTTCAGTTATACTTGCTTCTCTTCCTCCACCCGCCCATACTGGAATGAAATTGAATAGCTAATTATAACTGAGGCCAAAATGCCGTGACTTCCTGATATCCTTTCTTCTGCTTGGGATAACAAAGGACCCCAAAGCTAAATCTCCTTTCTCACTGGGACAGCTGTAGTTTTGAGTGCTCAGCTGTGTCAGACAGGTTTATTCCTGTCTCTTGCCAGGTTAAAGAGGTGAAGTAAGGGTACAGAGATCTGCCCGCACATACTTTGCCATTGTATTAATCTTCGGAAAATGTGCTAATGATGGTAGTATGTATCCCAAGTTACACATTTTCCAGTTACTTACATAACAAGAAAATTAAATTTCATACTTTAAAACTTTTTTTTCAAATCAGATTGGAAGACAAAATATTTGCATATAGTAGTCCTTTCTGCATGCAAGTTTGGCTTTTTGTAATAATTTAATTATCCAAGCCTTTGAACAATTTCTTACCATCAATTAATTGAAAAAGAGTAGTAAAAGATGCCAAAAACAGGTAATATTTTAGAATATTACAGACTTTTTCAAGAAAGTGTGTGGTGTTCTTGCATGTCTGAGGTAACTGTTGGTTTAGAGTTTAATCCTCTTTGAAGGCTGTATTTTGAGATGTGCTGTGTTAAACAATATTCAGAGGAATCTAAGATAATGGGCTCACCAAGTTCTGATTTAGGGTAGTATGGAAATCCCTCCTTCTACAGTCATCTGCAGAGTTAACATTGTTTTTAGGTTGCCCTCTGTGGTTTCTTCTGGAAAACACTGTGGTTCTGTTTTGTATTTTTTTTTCTTCCCCTGCTTAAATAAGTGGTAGCTTTTTCTCAAGCTATGCAATTATAATCTGCTCTAAGAAGCAGTATTTAAAGCTTGTTCCCTTGGTGAAAAGCATTGGCTTCCTAGCAGCGGGAAGGATGTGTGGGGTCAGTTCTGCTGCTGCTCCCTGTCTGTTGTTCAGTGTTAGACCACAGCCACAGCTTTTGCTTTTTCACGTTTAAACGTGGTCACGCTTGCTTATGTTCAGAAATTTCACTGGGAAGCCTGTGAGACTGGAATTTATTGGGTTTTGATGTATTTACTTGCAAAGGAAAGTGTTTTGTTTCAGTTCTGCAAGGAGTGTTCTGCTGAATAGGCTGGGGCTGGAAAAGCAATGCTTCTAAAGATATGTATTTAATAGATGTGTTAAAAAATAACACCAGCTTTGAAGGTGGTTGAGATGATAAAGTACAGAGGTTAGTTGTTACATTATATTGATACAAATGGTGTGGTTTCTTTTCTTCCCTAAACCATTAGAAAACACAAGTTGGTAAACAAAGAAAGTGCAACTGTAACAAAACTGCCATGAAAACCAAAGTGATTTCTCCGACAAAGATCTCTTTGGATTTGTATGTATAAATAATGCTTCTAGCTCTTTTTTTGAGCAGCCAGCTAACTGCATTTTTTGTTGAGTCTCATTCTGGTTGTGATGCTGATGGAGATCTTAGCACCGTATCGCTGTTTCACCTCTGAGTGTGGTTTCCTCAGCAGAACCATAGCCAAATAGAAAGAGGCTGCTGTGGAAGGGGCTTGGTGTTAGAGAAGCAAAGGTAAAATCAAGTTATTTAACCACTAGGTGTTGAATAGACTGTTTTAAGCTAGCAAGCCACAATTTTTGTTAATCTCCAAAATTGATTTATTGTTTATGGAACTGTCGCAGGTTTGGTTTTGTAATGGCCCACATAAAACACCTATTATGCTTTATTGACCTTATGCAAAGGTCCAAAAGCACTGTAGACTAAAAATACAGGGTTTTATGTAGGCTGTGCACAGTTACAATACCATATGTTAGAATAATTCAGGAAACTTGCAATAGCATTGTCTTGAATACAAGGAAAGAGCTTAGGTGAGCTGAGTGTCATTGTGTGGGGGTCAGCGCAGACATGGCCTGGCTGGGCCAGCTCTGGGGCCATCCTGGCTCTGGCCCTGCTCTCCCCCAGCCTTCTGCTTTTGTAACGAACAGTTGGGAGCAGCTTATCTGGCTGACAACAAACTGCTCTTTTGGCAGGGAGGGATTCCTCCATGTCAAACCAGAAATCAGCACCTCTAGTTGGGCTGGGGCTGCCCCCCACGGTAGGCCAGACCCCAGGCTTCTTCTTCCCTTGCCTTGCTGGAAGTGCCTTGCGGCCTCAGCATGGTGCTGCTGGCATCTGTGGGCAGCTGCCAGGGCTTCTCTGTGTGGTGCTGGACCTGGCTGCAGTGGGTGAGGTAGACGTGACAGTAAGCTACAGCCTAATGAGAAGTTTAGTTAGCCTTTCCAGAATATATTGTTTCTGTGGGGCAGGGAGAAATAATGAGTCAAAGTAGGTGGTTTAGTTTTGTGTATTTTCATCCTGCTGTAGTGGGCTGGATTCATGAGTGTGCTGTTTCCTGTACCTACTTCTGCAAATTTTAGGCCATTCCTACTTGTTAGTACTATTCAGATGGTTTTAATTTGAGCACTTTGACTAGCTCTTTTCTATTCAAAGGGCTTCTCATTAAGCTATCCTTGCTCTCAAACTGTCCCCACATGCAGCAAGCAGAGCTGTCTAAGCATGTGTCTTGGAAACTAATTTAGGATTGACTCTTGTCAACTCTGAGCAGGCTACTAAAATGCAGTGTGAGCGTTACAATGTAAGAAACTAAACTCTGAAGTTGCAACTTTAGTTTTGTTGGTACAAGACTGTCTAATTTTTTCCAGAGAGCAAAACTTCTGGAAAAAGATAGAATAAGAACAGAACCAAGAACTAGTAAGTGTACTGTGAGAGTTCAGTGAAATGTAAGCAACTAAGTAAATGAAAATGAGCACAGATGTGACACTTGTGACATCCTTTCAAGGGATCTGTCTCATTGTTGCACCCCCAACTGAAGTGGACAAAATTTGAGTCCTTTCAATATAGTATGGGAAAGGAAAATAATTATTTCTGCCTAGTGTAAGCAAAATACATACTTTATAATGATAACGTATTTATGTGGTTGATAGAAGAAGACTGAGTACCCTTGGATTAATGAAGCTTTTCCTAAAAATTGTCTCAGTCCTGTCATTCAGCAGCATATTTGTTATTTATGCCCCCAAACTGGTACTCAAGCTTGGGGAAAGTACTCTTTTCTTAATTATGTTCTGTACCAAATTTAGTTTTAGGTACATTACAAGAACATTTTAGGACAGGAGAAATTATTTGCCTGTGTTTTAGGGGAATACTAGGCTTCTCACATTTAAGACATTGAAACACCATTGAAACAGCTATGGTAGCTGTAAAGCTAGGGGATCACATATAAAGTTTATCATATTAGAGGCACTTTCTTGAGTGTCTTCCCCCACATCCTCCTCTCAGTTAGAGGAGCTGTGAACTGACTTACTGTTCAAGACTTTTTTTGTTGAAGGGTGTGTGGTGGGTATGCTTGCTGTACAACAGTGTATGAATGTAGGGACTAGAATGTGATGCATGACCTGCATATGTATTTCTTTCAAAGTTTTTTTTTTAAGCTGGCAGTCACCTTGTTTGTGACACTTCCAATTACGAAGTGTGCTTTCAACCTGTTTTCCTACTGGATTTCCAATTTGTCGTGTCTCCCTGCTGTTCAGCCCTACCACAATGAACTGAGAGTGAAGGAGAGGAAAAAGCTATCGTGTGTCTGATGATCATTGGGCTGGCTCAGATCAGGACTGCGTTTTTTGGAGAGTTCCATAGCATGATCTTAAAATATGTAACTTGTCTGAAGAGTTTAATATTCACTCTTTTTCCTTAAGGTCTTGAATCATTTAAGGACTTTTAAAAGTAAAGGGTAAGGTAGTTGCTACCAGGCTTCAGTACTCTACCCTTGTTTTTTGCAAAGATAGCTTAATAACCCTCAGTGTTCACAGCTGTATACATGTAGTTTGTACAGGAAAACAAGTGGCAATATCAGTTTTCAAAAGGAATTGTTTTGTGGGTGATGTCTCCTGTAGAAGGGTAGATATTAAGACAAGTTAATGATAACCAATTTTAAAAAGGAACAGGTTAGTCTCATCAGATGCACATTTAATAGACAAGCTAGGCAAGTCTGGCTTTGCTTCTCTTTAGTCCCAAAGGCTAGATTGTCTTTTCTCTGAAGCAGATTTTGTTGACAGGAATTCATCCTTGTGTAGTTCAGTCTTAAAATTGTTTTTGACTTTTCTCTAGTACTCACAGAAGTTTTGCTTAGCTAGTTTGGAATAACTGTGTTCTGTGTGAACGTGGATCTAGTGACTGTGGGAAGGCATTCCTGCAGCCTGTGGTATGTCACACCAGCCCCCGGAGGTGAAAGGAATGCTGTGGTCTCAGATGTCACATTGAGATACTGATACTGCTAGTGTAAATTGATGCTGTGCTGTTCAGGTGCTGTAAACCTGATTTAAATACCGTGAAATCTACGAGCTTGGAGTGCAGCAGGGTTTAGTATCATTTGCATTGTCATCTACACGTGCACATCTCCCATGTAACATGATCCTTTCTGTATAAAGTTAGTTTCAGGTTTATTGGTTTATATTTCTGATAATATGAAGAATTTTAGAAAAACAAACTAATCTTCGCAGTCATGTGGAGATGTATGCAAAGATCTTGGGCAGGTTATTTTATGTTTAGTTGCAAGTTGTTTTTACATGGAGAGTATTTGTTTCAGTGATCTTGCAAATGACAACTGCTATAGATCATAAAGTAGGGTAAGTGAACTAAATTATGCTAATTATGTTTTTTGTTTTTCTTGAAAATAAGGAAGCTTGAAGGTGGTTGCAGCAGCTTCAGTTGGGAGACTTGGACAGAGATGGACCTACAGAGCTAGACTTGGCAAACACAGTAGGGGATAGTGAGTACTGGACTTCGGAAGCAGAGACTGGATTGAGGGATTTTGGAGCCTAAGCTAAGTGATAAGTAGGGGCAGAGGTCAGAATTGCAGCATGCTTTTATCACGTCATGAGGTGGGATTTGCAAAGGGCTTACTAGTAGACTGGCAGAGGGGAAAGCTGGTAGGCACAGGAGTCACAACTGTATGGAAGACACAAAGGAAGTGTGGGAAGCTTTCTCTATGCTCCACTGACAGCCTTTTTGGGGCATCTGCTGCCTTGCCTGTCTGCGATGGAAGATGTAATTAAGGCTTGCTGCAAAACTTTTAGAGCTTAGGCAGTGGTGGGAGCAGACCTTCTGCCCAGCCATTTCTGGAGGATGTGCTGTCAGGGATTGCCTTTTGTAAGGGATATGTAATGTTACTTGTGGTGCTGTTGAGGTGTTATTAAAGCACACTTCAGAGACAAGACCATGTCGGGATACTGAATTGCTTCATTCACCTTACATTTTTATGGTACTTTGGCTGTGTAGTTTTAGGTAAGGACCTCAGATTTGAACTTTCTGTAATCAGTTGTATTTATCTCAGTTTGTAGGTCATGCGGGTTTTAGTTCACTAGATAACGACTCCAAGAGACTCTTGAATGCTGCTAATGAGATTTCAGCTAATCAAAAGTCCTGCTCCTGTGGTGCCAAGCCAGGGCTTGCTGCTCTCTGAACGACCTGTTCCTGAACATACAAAATTCTCAGTTGCAGAAAACTGCTTGGAAACTTTTGGCTGAATGCGTGATTGTGACCTAAGAAGTGTGCTTGAATTAGGAGAGCTGATGGCATAACACAGTTTCCTGCATGATGTGCTCAGCAGCTAAGCTGTTAGTGCATTAACAAAGGGTAGGCAGTTCTCAGCTACATATTGAGGATTCAGTTGCTTAGGTGACCTACAGATGACCAAGACGATGGCTGATGCTGAAAGATACAGACGGTTGCAGGAAAAGATGTTATCTTTAATTCTGCTTCAGTGGTGTAGTTGGTTCTGTCAATACCGTGTTGCTTGCGGGAATCAAGTTTGAATTTCATTTGTAGGGGAACTTCCAAGTGGCCAAACCAATCTTGATTAAATGACATGTTTAGTTGGCTTTAACAGAGTGCTGTGTTCACTCTACAGAGTGTCAGCATTCCTGGTGTTGTTTGTACCACCTCACTTAGAACCAGTGAAATGCAGGGACTAGCAGTCCCTGGTGCTTGTGTACCAAAACCACCATTTATTAAATAAAAAGAGTATTTATTTGTTCAGAAATGTAGAAAGTGATGAATGAGTGTGATTTTGTTGAGCTACGGTAGATTGCACATCATAGGGCTGCTTTTTTTTTGAGGTCACGCCTGCTGGAGGCTGCTGCTTAGAGCGTGTCCTGGAGCTGCTGGCAAGCATTTTATTTAGAAAACAGAGTGAGTGTGTGAGTGCACATGTACCAGTAGTGCGCAAATAGAATCACAAAGGGCCTTTGCAGAGAGTGATAGGAGTTGAACCTCTATTATCATGAACTGTGTAATGCAGAAGTACAATGAATGCCTGTAATGTTTGTGAAATGGCCTTTTTACGAACAAATCACAGTAGATAATTTTAAAATGTTTTAAATTCCGATTTTCTTGCATAGTTCACCTCTGTCATCTTAAATATTTATGCTTTCTAGTTTATTCTCACAAATATGATTTCAGTTTTCAAGTAACGCAGCTGTGTGTTGTGGGAGACACACTGGTGACCTTACTAAAGACCGAATTCAGGCCATTCGGCTACTGTCCAAATTCTCTGCCAGCTTAGCTACTTGACCACCTGCTTCTGTTTTTTCATTCCCTTTGCAAATGTAGGTTTTGTTCATTTTCTGGCATCTCAACTTTGCCTTTTGTAAAAAGAAATTAAACCACGTGGGTAAGGTCTATGCTCCAGAGTGCTTGAGGGTTTTTGCAGTTCTTGCAGTCCTTTGAATTTCCACTGTTCAAGCTTGGCTTTGCAGGGGAAGAACAGAGGATGGCAGCTTTTGCACCTCCACATCTACACTGCCCAACCAGGCTCATGCACTTCATCTTGTAGGACATGCAGGCAGCTGTGCAGTTCTGCATAGTCATGCGGCAGCATTCCTGCTCTGCAGGAAGCCTTGGATGCCCAGGTGGGACATGTCCAGGTAGCACTGACGTATGCCAGGGGTGTGACTGTGTTCCTTAAGCTGTCAAAACACACAGCTCAGGTTTGTTGTCTCTGCTCATACCTCTCTGACATCAAAAACTGAAGGGAGGAAGAAGGAAATATAAATCATAAATCTGACTTGAAGATGTGATGGTGAGTTCTTTTCTGAGTATGAATCTCTTAATAGCCCATAGCGGCTATTAAGCGCTGGATGGGGAGCCTGCAGTAATGACTTAGATTCCCACGTCTGCTACCGACCTGCCCATTGACTGCATCCGAGTTATGCGACCTCACTGCCTGGCTTGTAAAGCAGACACTGAAAGGCTGGCTCTCACTGCTGGCTGAGAGCTTGAGTGCTTGTATCCTCTGACATAGCTGAGATACTTCATGAATTGCTGCTGTGGTTAGCTGAGGAAAAGTAAAGAAAAAGGGGTTGGCTGTTCTGCAACTTCTCCCTGTTTTTAAACAACGCTATCAGCTTCTAAAATTTCCGTCCCACTTTTGTCATCAGATATAACCATGATGCAGTGATTTCAGTGCACATAGATGTAAAGGAACTATAATTAAAAATAGGAAAAATCTCAAAAATAATTTCTGGTATCCATGCAAATGCCAATAGGTTGTTATTTTTATCTTGGACCTTTTAAAATGCATTAGTCATGTGGGCAAAGAAGTTATGTCTGCTTCTTTTGTCTGTTGCTTCTGGAGACTGCCCTAGAGAAGCCATATCTAATTGAAATGCTCTTTGAGTCCCCAAGCCCATGGCACGCTTCCAGCCCACCCTGACAGTGCCTACGTCACAGTGAGGGCTCATGGCATCAGTTGCATGAAGCCACTTTGCATCTCCACAAGTGCCCTATTGTACCCTGCTGCTCAGAATGCGTATGTACCTGGTACTGCTGCAGACATCAGTGCTGCTGAGTGTCAACATTGCTTCACGGTAGAGGAAGGTCTGCTTTCCAGTGTCCACTGCCTTTCTCTGGAGACTAATGTATACATTTAGTGTTCTCACAGTCATGGTCTACCCAAATAGCTTCATGAAGGAGAATATGAATATCTGCTTCAGCTTCTATTACCAGGACATGCTGTCATGTCTTGGAGTTGAGGCTCAAGGACCAGCAATTTCACTTTATTTTACTAGGAGCAGGAAAGAGGGAGTGGTGCCTGAATACGGAGGAAGTGCCAAGTCAGGCCAGCTGCCAACAAAGCCAGTTTCATTCCATCTCCTTTGCTTTAGCCTTTGCAATGACCAGGTGTATATATACACCCTTGCAAAGTAGTTTTCAACCAGGTTAATTTGTGTAGAATTATCTGTGGGCTGAAAGATATTTTTCTACCTTTAGTTGCCGTAAGAAAGATGCAGTAAAGCCATAAGAAAATGCAGTAGCCTGCATTTCCACGGACAGTCTGCAGTATTGCATGCTGCTATTCTCCCTACTCAATACTCAAAAAAAGGAAGGATGAAATTGGAGTGACTCCTGTATGAGCACCTTCCTGATATCCCTTGCAGGACTGAAAGGGTATTGGGTAAGTTTAACACCACCGTGTGTTTGTTTTCTAGGGCTGTATGCTGTGGTCTGTACCCGTGGATTTGCTGTGCCATCCACATCTTTTGAATGGTTCTGGTGCATGCTCATAAAAGGAGATGGTCCATGTTTTGGCCACAGATAAGTCCCTATGTGATTCATGGGGCACCCTGTGCCATACTGCAGTTTTGTGATGTGCTGGCACTGGATTTCAATGGAGAAGAGGAAGAGAAGGGTCATACTGGGGGAGATGCTGGTTGCCCAGCTGGGTGGGATGGAATAGGAAGCTACTGCACAACCTGTGCAGCTGTCAAAGACCGCTCACTTTATTTTTGTATTCTCTTCCATTGGTTTCTGTAATACCTGCAAGAACTGGTGTCTTTCAAGAGGTGGCTTGACCACCTGGATTGTCTTCTGCTGGTTGTTTGGCAGGAGAAGAAAGTGTGCTGAGCAGGCATTGGCTTTGGATTTGATCTAGATATGAGTCAGCTGTGCACATACTTGCAAATATTGGCTGGAGGAGTGCAATGTTGTTAACTGGCTCTGTTGCTTGTTGGACAGATTACAGTGACTTGGCAGTGCTGAAATGGGAATTTTGGCCTGTGAGGCACAGACTCTATTAAGAGGGTTGACTGCCTACATGTTCCAGCATTTAAAAACATATCCATTGTGTTAGGATGAAGGGATCTGGCATCAGGGCCTGGTTATGCAGTCTCCAATGTGAGGTATCTCCAGTTAAAAAGTTGAGGAAAAAAATGTTAGCTTTTTCTGTGCCTCCTCTATACAAGCTTCAGCAGAAACATTCAGAATTCTTTAATGCTAGCTTACTAGTTTTGAAAATTAAATTCTGTGATAAAAATAGAACACTGAGCTGCCACTCTTAAGCTTCCTACAGTAAATATTTATGTTGTCTTTTGATTTTTCATCTAGTGGGCACCAAGGATGTGCTTAACAGCCAAAATGACTTTCCTTCATTCTCACACTTTTCTCATTTCCTCCTTCATAAAATAATCTACCATAGAGCAAGCCCACAACACAAGATGATAAACTTAAAAAGCAAAAACAACAAAAAACACAGAAACCCAACCCCTTCAAAAACAAAATACAAAACAGTCCAACTTGAACTAATTAGTCTTGTAGCCTGCTTTCATGGTAGTAGAAGGACAATGAAGTTGAGCAATTGCATGGAAAGAAATAAATGAAGTGTGGTTGTGTTTGTGCTTTTGTGTGGTTTAAGTCATTACTCCTGAACATTCAGAGTTAGGTGAGGAAAAGTCTGGCTTGGTGTCATCACGTGGAGCAGGATTTCTGTATTTCTGGTGCTGTCCTGTTTAGGTTTCTACTTCCTGAGTGGCAAAATATAATTGTATATTGCAAAGATCAGTCGGGAAGACATTCTCTCTTTGAACCTCTTACTGTTAACCTGTTGTGCAAATCACATGCTGCCATCTCTCTTCTAGTGTCCAGTATGGAGATTTATTTTTATCACTGTGGTGTGCAGGTTGTGCCACTGAGTAGTGGATTGCTATATGGCAACAATTTACCACTGCAAGTTAGGAGTAGTAGGATCTTGATTAAGATGACAAACTTTTCCTTGATTTACCCTAAGCAGCTGTTAGAGCATCTGAGCTCTCCAGAGATTTGATTAACTAGCTGTGTGCTAAGGATATCTGGGCTTCAGCTTGGATAGATTTTGACAAGTGTCTGTTAGAAAGAGTTTAAAAAGTAGATGTATTTTGTAAGTAATCAGCATAAGCCAGTTATGCTTTTTGTGGCTGAAATTTACAGCCTTACTTTTCAGAATAAATACAGAGAACTGGAAATTTTGTGGTGCAGTTCATCATTTTGCGTTGTTTTTATCTTTTCAGTCTTAGGCATTTGGACAAAAGATGCTATCAATATCAAAAGCAGCTGAGTGTAATAACAGTTGGGCTGAGGTCTGACCATTAGTTTTGCCCTATCTTCTTAGATTACCAAAAGAAGAAACAGGATCAATATTCTCTTTGCTATTCTCCAGATTTTGCCACTGGAGAAAGACTTACACTTAACTCTGGCTTAAAGGTTTGACAGTTGACTTTGTTATTCCACATTAAACATGTGTACATGCCACATGAGCTATTGATATTTTCTTGTCTAGTCTGGAGGGAGTGGTCTTAGTTCTCAAGCTGTCATGCCCAGTAGAGTCTTAAGCCCATGAATAAAACATTACATTAGTTTGCTGTGACAAATTGTACTCAGTGTGAGTGAGCAACAATTTACTGGGAGCGGGTTGGGGACCGGTGGGGGGGTAGATTCCAACATCCTTGCTGCAAACGAAGGAACTGGTGGGACCAAATCAATTTACTTTGCCAGTATTTAAATGTCTTTAAGGTTTGGAATCAGGAAGACCTTGTTGACAAAAGCAGACTGACAAACAGACATCCACAGAACCTAAGCAAAAACAAACCCATTGCCAGTTTCTATCATTCAGACTAGGAGTTTGCTACTCTCCTAGCAGAGGGTAAGCAGAAGGGAATGGACCTTGCTGTTTTCCAGGGTAAAAGTGGAACTTCTTCAAAAACGTCCAGTTATCCTAAGATATTTCTGAAATGCTTACTTCCAATTGATCTTTCTACTTGATATGAGGATTTCTGAAGTATCTATAATAGAGAATTTGGATTAGCACTTATAACAAGACAATAATATATTTTCTGACAATAACTATTGCATTTATTTCTAGATTTGTCACAGTAACTCTGGAAAGATTACTTTTTCTTTAAACAGTAGCATGGACACACCTGTAGAAGCAGCTGCTTTTGAAAGAGGAATAATGTGCTTTAAGAAATATTCAAATTTATTTTAAAATTGCTTGTTTTCCTCATATTTATTAAAGTGTCAACACTAACCAGTGCTCCAGGAAGCACTGGGATTCCCTGTGTCCTTTGAGGCTTATTTGGACAACATCTTAGCTCTCCCAGTTGACTTGAAAATTAGGGATGTTCACATTAGTCATAGGAAAGTAAGATCCGTTGAAAAACTCAGGATTTGGTAAGATGAAGCCAGAGTACTGGGAACTTGGAAACTTTCAAGAAAACTGTTAGAGAGTTTGGGGTTGATGGAAGGATTTGTGAAGAATGTGTGGAGCAGCAGCTCTCTGCCTCTAGCAGGTCCTGAGGTCTGCTGAAGCCCACAGATATGGGCAGAGGAATGGGTCTGAAGCATTACCTGTTGTCTGTGGTTTAGATGCAGCCTCTTTATTAGCTATTTCAAAACGTTATATCGTGGAGATGTTACTTTCCTCCTTCTCACACAGGGAAGTAACACACTGCCTGCCCATCTGGTACTGACCAGCTGAGGACGTGGGTGCTCTGGTTTGGTCTCTGCAGACACTTCATGTGCTGCTGATGTTCTGGGCTGCCACTGCCCTTTGGAGCCAGAACTGATCAGGGGTGCTCAGCCCTTTTTAATCTTTCTTTTTGGCTAATACTCAACTGATGTCCTGATGTCCAGCTCTCCTCTTCAAGTTCGTCTTGCATGCCTTGCAGCGGATCACTGCGGACAGAGTTAGTGACAAGAAGTCGTCAGCAGGACTGATTTGGGGAAGTCAAAACTTGGAGCTGTGAAAGTGGAAGTTATCTCAGGCAGGAGCTGCAGCAGGGGAAGTGAAAACAGACATGATTAACAGGCAGATGCCAATGTGCTAACTGTTGTTCACATGCTCTCTGTACTCCCTTGTGCATGTGAAAACTCAGGTCTGATGTGGACCTGAGGGCCTCCTGTCCTGCCTGGTGAGCACCCCAGGTGTGCATGTGCCTGCCTTCCCTCAGGGACAAGCAGAGCAGGCTGCATTGCCTAGTACCTGCTTGTGCCAAGAAACACATTCAAAATACTTTTGATTAGGTAAGTATGGGGAAGGCCTCAAATTGACTCAACTATAATGTATTTTCATATGAAAATATGTTCTTAAAGTTCTTGGAGGACACTGATAGCAGGGGCTTAAAAGCTATGATTAAATACATCTAACATCTGGCATGCTGGAGTGCTGGGGGCTTTAGGTTCTGTTGCAATGGAAATAATAATCTCCATCGTGGTCTCCACCCTCATCCACACCCAATGAGTGTGCCTTGAACTGGCGGCACATCTAATGGACAAGTTCCTTGTACGTGCCATCACAAAAGATGAATGGGTTGGTATAAAGCATACCTTGAGAGCTACTTCAGTTCTGTCCATCAGCAGGTATCAATGTGGGTAGTCTGGCCTGAGGCTGCACCAGGTAATCACTGAAAAAAAGCTCAGAAAAAGGAACAACATGAATCAAGGAGAACTTAAGACCTGAAGCTGAAGATGCTTTGAATATACTCTCAAAGCACTCAAATAAGCATCATGAAATTAATTCTAAATTAACCTCCACAACATATATGAGTATACAAACTAGTGAAATGTGCATATAGACTGAGATTTATGTATATCATGCAATGTAAATGTTGGAAGATTGCTGAACACGAGTAGGTGGGAAATTAGTAGGTTTGAGTGCCCTGGTCAAGCCTGGCATGTGAGGAATGACTACTCACCTATGGACCATCTCACTGTGGTCAAAAGTGGTCACCTCTCCATGTTTCACATTACGCAAAAACCCATTTTCAGCTGGTTTAAATGAATTTTGAAGCAGACGTAATGGAGTGAATCTTGTTCTCATGAATTATTTGTGATTCTGAAGTAGTGAAAAAACTTGAACATGCCTAAACCAAAGAAAAAGAGGAGAACTTGTCCTTTTACTGAAGAAAATAAAATATAACAATTCACACACAAAAACCAAACAACCAAAAAGCAACAAACATATAATTTTAATTAAAACATTGATAATTATTTTTTTAATAGCTCATAGAAATGTATGATAGAAACTGAATATCTGGAAAAAGTTTATTGGTGTTCATTCATGTAGCTGTATTTTAACAAGTAATTTTGGTGAAGTATTATGATTCATGATTGGCAGCTTCTCCAGTAATTAGCAGTCAATTTTTTATATTAATGAATGTAATAATCAAAAGCACTTTAACTCATAAAAACAGTCTAGTAAAAAGAAATAGTTACTGAGAGCTAGAAAAGACTTGGGAAAATTCTATGGATTTTCAGTTAATTCCAATGACTATTCAGCATACTTCTAAAACTTCTGTAAAATGAGCCTTCAGATTTATTTTAAAAATAAACTATAGTTGCATTTTTCTCCTTGCAAAGAATAAACTGTTTTTTTGCCAGTTTCCAGAAACGGTTGCAGCAAACTTTATTTTCAGTGGGTCTGACATTTCTTGCCATGTCAATGTACATATAGTACTGTCATTTGTCTTGTACTGGACTTGTGTCTATGATGATTCAAATGATTGACAAAAAAATGAAATAGAGTTCCTGTCTCTACAATACAAAGAATCTGATAGAGATGAGCCCTGCTAGACTTCTTCCCTGTCTGAGTTTATTCAATCTGTGCCAATATTTCTGTAAGATATGAGAGAGCCTTTCTCTTATGGAGGAATAAATGCCAGTCTGTTTTTAACAAATTCTTTTCAGAGAACAATCCTACTGTTACAGTAGAGTGTTCCAGCTAGTGATCTATAACTTTTATTCATGAAACATGGAAGCTGTCCTAAATTTTTAAGCCACCCCAGAAGTGTGATGTATGACTTTCTCAGGACTGCAATTGAACATTAATATTAAAAGATAGCCACTTACTCCAGCAAATATTTGGGATGTCCTTTGAGAAACATTACTCATCCTCTAGTCTTAATTTTTCCCTGCCACTTTCTGTGGAAAAGTGTAAGCATAGGTTAGACTTAAATGGACTTTTTATTTTCTTTCCTTTACTACATGCCATAAAACTTTATACTCAGTGACTGTTGTCAAGCATTTGATTATGCAGGTCTGTTAAAGTCTGTTAAAATATTCAGGTACCATGTCATATTTGCCACATTTTCTTCAGCTCCTCATTGCAAACTGCATGCATGCCATTCTTGGGGATGCAATTCCACATTAGATGGTTTGAGATATAACAAAATCCACCAAAGTAACTTCATAAAAGTTCATCATGGGCGAACTTCAGGAAAATCACTGATATAGTATTTGTTTCTAGTAATTAAGATTATGGCTTTTAGAGTCAAACAGGCAGTATAGTTATAGAAGCATATCATTTTGGGAAAAGCCTAAAGTGGGTGGCATGAGAGAGTAGAGGCAGAGTCAAAGAATGTTTGAGGGATGCTTGGAGGTCCTCTTGTCCAACCACCCTGGTGAAGTGGGACTACCTACAGCAGACTGCCCAGGACTATGTCTAGGCACCTTTTGAGTACTTCCAAGGAGGGAACCTCTACAACCTTTCTGGGCAACCGGTGCCAGTGCTTTGTCACCCTCACAGTGAAAAAGTGTTTGCTAATGCTCAGAGGGAAACTCCTGTGTTCCTGTTTATGCCCATGGCCTCTTGTCCTGACACTGGGCACCACTGAAGACAGCTTGGCTTGATCTTCTGTGTACCCTCCCTTTGAATTATTTGTACGCACCAACATTTCTGCCCCTCAAGCTCGCTCTTCTCTAGGCTGAAAGAGTCCCAGCTCACTTCATCTTTCTTCATAGGGACAGATGCTCCAAGTCCTTAGTTATTTTGGGGGCTTTTTGCTAGACTCTCTTCAGTATGCTGGTGGGAGTCTGGTAATAATGCTTGCTCATTTTCAACATAAGCGACCACCAGGACTGATGAGTCCTTTTCTGCGAAGCTGCTTTCTAGTTGGGTGGCCCCCAGCCTACACTGTTAAATGGGGCTGTTCCTCCCCACGTGCAGGACTTCACACTTCCCCTCATTGAACAGCATGAGGTTCTGGTCAGCCCATTTGCCCAGCCTGTCCAGGTCCCTGTGGATGGTGGCATGACCCTCAGGTGTGTCAGTTTCTCCTCACAGTTTTGTGTCATCTGCAGACTCCTGAGGGTGAACATTAACAGTCTGGATGACAGGCAGAGAAGACGTTGAGCAGGACAGTATGCGGTGTGTGGCTAGTTGCTACTGGCCTAACTGCTGCTGGCCGACAGCTAGACTTGTGCCACTGATCACCTCCCTCTGGGACCAGTTGTTCAGCCAGCTTTCAGTCCAGCTCACGGTCTACTCATCTAGTCAGTACTTCGTTATCTTGAGGATCTGAAGCGAGACAGTGTCAGAGGCCTCCCTGAAGTATAGGTAGACATTATCCACCGCTCTCCCCTTGCTGACCAAGTAGCCTTTTCAGTACAGAGGGCTATACTGTTGGCATGCGTTTGGACAGAGGGATATTTAACTCGTAACTTCAGAAGTGTTGCATCGACCAAATTTGCTTCAGAATCTGTGCTACTGAAATCATGGATCCTAGAGTCTCATACCTGAAGTTATGAGCTCTTCTAATTAAGGTAAATGACTGATGCTATGTTAATTGAAAAGAAATTTCATTAATTGCAAAATGACTTAATATTTCAAGCTGAATTTAAAGCTTTTTAATTTCTGGTTTTAAATTTTTTAAAGACTTTTCATTGAAAGCATCTAAGGAATGACCTGCATTAGCTGTATCAGTAGTCCCCCGCTTGGCCTGACCTTATGTGATTAAGCTTATCTGATTGTAACAAGTATTACTCTTTTCAAAGATAAAATTACAAAAAGTTTTATCATACTTTTCTGCCTGAAGGTTTAACATAAGTAACTCCAGAGCGAAACTTAAGTGTGAGGACAGCACAATGTTATTTTCCCATCTGTTAAGAACAAAGAACCAGCCCCAAAGTGTCCCACAGTTGCCAGGTTGCCGTGGATACCAGCCTTCCATTTTGTTGTCTCTGGAGTCAATGCGTTATGTACACGCTTCAACTGGTTCAACTTCTGCAAAAGTAATGGTAAATAAATTACGTGAGGTAACCTTAAACCTTTTGTCTGCTTAAGCACTTTTGTGTAGGTCTTTATGATGATAGATAGCAATGTTTTACATTGAATTTCTGTTTTACTTGTTAAATTGAACGAGGGCTTCTGCTTTGGTGACTCTGGCTACATGTTTTTCATGAAGCTACGGAAATCAATAGCAAAAGAGAAGTTATAGCCCTTTTGGATACAGCTGTATTTTGTTTAGTGGAGCATTCAGTGAATTTCTTTGAGTTGTTTCATATTATATAGGCTTGCTTATTTGAGGGGTGTACGTGCGTATCTTTTACCTGGATTTGTAGAAATGAAAATAAGCAGCAGTTGCCAAACCAGGAACCTTTAGTTTCAAATGTTCCAGGTCAGGTATCTTATTTTTGCCACAGTAATGAAACTACCACATTGATAACTAAGCAGGAAGTCTTGTGAGGCACAAATGAAAAATTCAGGTAGTTGTGGAATATTCTACATTATGTGAAAATTAAGTTTATACAGTTGTAGCTGAGTTTGCCAAACATAAATACTGGTTTGTGGCAGTAGGTGACATCTTCCATGGTAGAGATACAAAGACTCTTTGAAGTTGCATTTGTCTGAGCTTGGTCATAAGATGTGCTCATCAGTCACACGGGCACCAAGTTGGCCTCTCACTGCCTAGTCCTGTTGTGTGGCTTTGCAAGGGGACGTGTCACTGGACATCTAATATTCTTGATTACGTGAAATGAAAGAAGGAACATATTCTTTGTCAGTCATTGAGAAATTGCAATACAGTTTTTTCTGATGGTACACTCTGCAAATAACCTTAGTGCAGTAAAGATGCTCTCCTTTGGAGAAACAGGTACAAAAGGGAGCAAGCATAGTTTTCCATAACTATGAAACCAACTTGCAGCTTCTGAAGTCCTTAACTGTGTGCTGAGTGATGGGATAAGAAGGGCATGACTGCTTGGAGTCCTTGTGGAGCTCTGGGAATAGACAGGTCTGACAAAAAGACTCGGGCAAGATCTTGTCAGCAATTGTAACTGAAACAAAGGGCCAGGTAGGAAGGGGGCTGATGTGTCTGTGTATGTGTATCATTTTTAGAGGTGTTGGAATGGCTTTAAATCTTTCCCCTTGACAAAAAGAAAATGTATAGTACAGGTCTGGGGGAGAAACTTAGAGTTGCTCTGGAGCTCCTGATAATTGTAGAGCAGTAGAGAATCAGAGAGTGTATTATTAATATTTAAACCTTAAAGTCCTTCTCATAGGCTTCTTGTTTCAGTATTTAATAGAGGCAAAAAACTGTCTTTAATTTTAACAAATATATATATATGTTTCTTCAGGGATTAAAAAAAAGTATTTAAAACACTTCACTGTGGGATTTGTATTGTTCACTTATTTCCTTTAATTACCTTCCAGGTGCTGTCAGCCACAAATTCCTTGCAGTATAGTTTTAGCAATAAAAAATAAGGAATAATGTACAGGGCCTGGGCTGGAAATAAGCAAGACTGTACTCTATTTTTAGCTCGTCCTCTGTTTTGCTTTATGACATACAGCAAATTACTGAACCTCTTTCAATGATCATTTGTTAAGCCTAGGAAGAAAATTATATTCTTATAGTTGTAAGAATACTTGAGGATACTTCAGAGAATTAATTGATTGTACGGTGTATGTATTTTTTACTCTTTTTATAATACTTGAATATCTTCAATACAAGTGTATTTCTATTAAGTATCAGAGGAAAGTAATATGTTAAAGTTCTCTTAATTTATGTTATTGTATAAAAGGGATTTTCCTAATTACCGGATGTCATGGTTGAGATGAAGTATAAATAATGTCTAAAAGGATTTTATAGTGAAGTCTTAAAATGTGATTGTGTGTGAAAATAGCTGTGCTTGTTGTTCAGTCAGACCAGTCTGGTACCTGTCTGCTCTGTTCTTCTTTTCCATTTTGACAATGTAGAAAAGTCTAATAATGCATTTCTCCTGGTACTGAGTTTAACTGCACATGCTTGGATCCATGGAGTGCTCTGGTTGCTCTTGGAATAGCTGGAAAAATTATGTCCCCAAGAAAAATTGAAATGTGATAACTTGTTAGCATCTGAAAGAAATATAAAAAGAAAATTATAAGCAAATTCGTTTTGGTAAAATATGGTGTGTGCCTAAGATCAGTTATATTTTTTTCGGTAGTCCAGGAGGTGATCTGCTAAGTTGAAGGCTTTCTCTGTTTTTCATTAATTTTAGGGTATAAAGTAAGAAACACAGGCATTTTAGGGGTGAAAACCAGAACAAATAAGCTTCAGTGCAAACCTGCCTTAAGTATACTTCAGTCACTCCATTGTAAGGTTTTTATTTCACTTTCGCTGAGAGAAAAATCTGAATTATTTGGTCAGAACAACAGGAGGAGATTTATCTTAATGCCATGGAACCTGGCTCACAGGGAGGAGCAGTCATATGTCAGAAGTACTTACAGAGAGTGCAGATCACTGCATAAAATATACCTTATTAATGTTTACCTAGGGAGTCTATAATATTGCAGTGATTGCTGTGAGTAGACCCCAGCTGTATGTTGATAACAAGAAGTCATTGTATTTACATGGTAATTGTTTTTTCGAAGACATATTTAGAAGTAGCAGAGATAATTGGGGTCAAGTTGTTGGCTGGTATATGTGGGTACAGTTCCATTAACTTGAGCTTCTCCTGCAGTGAATTTATCCTCTTCTAATACAAATTTATGGCTTTAATGCTTTCTAGTCTTTGCAAGGATTGAGCGCAGACGTTGATGCTTCTTCACATAGAACTGGGGATCCTTTTATTTGCGGCTGTTTATCCATGTCTATTGACGAACAGGAGAAAAACTTCTTAATGTGTTTTACCTGTGATGCAAGTGGTTAAATTGAAGTTCCTTATCTGAATACAGGCTGGCCTTGGTGCAAAGTGCTGAGTCCGCTTCTAACCTCTATTTTTTTTGTGATATCCTTAAATGTGAAGAAGTAGAAGAAGCGCTGATAACTTTCTTTTCAGTGTCTTTCCTGAGTTCCCTCAAGAACAAATATGTGTGCCAGTTACGTGTTGGGGTGAACACGCATCTCTGGATTTGACCCTAATAGTCTTTGACTTGGCTGTGAGAATTGCAGATCTTGTGTGTTGGAGGAACGTTGGGCAACAGTCCCTTTCCTTGGCTCCCCTGTAGGCAAGATGGCTATTTTGGTAAGAGAGATGAAGTTTGTTGGCTATGTCTGTTTGAGATGTGTCTGAATGTTTATTCATGTTTAAACAAACATGTTATATGCACACTATAGAATCAGTTGCTTTTAACTATGAAGTCAGATATTTCCTAGGACTGAAGAATGCAAGGAAGAAACATATTTTGTTGTATGATATGCTATTAAGTTAAAAAAAATGAATGAATCACTTGATGTTGCGGTATAAGGCAACATACTGCAAGTTCTAAATGTGTGGTTTGAATGCGTATCCCCATTCTCTAGCCTTGCTTCTTCTAGAAAAAGTGGAATGAAATAAAGGACAGCATGAGAGATTATTTTAATGACTAAATATCATCACCTGAAGTTAAATACACTGTCTGGCTTTCCGTGTTTTTACTGTGCCTGTTTTCAGTCCTTGAATGAGAGAGTTTTTGAATCACGTTTTCATAACACTTGTCAAAACCTTTGACTTTTTTTTCAGATGGACTGATACTTTGACAATTGATGTCTGAAATTGAGAGCAACAATGAAATGTGACAATAGTTGTGTAATTAAGCTTTTAGCTGTGTTGAGAGCCATTTCATTATTTCTGTAAGAAATGTATGATATTCAACAGAATTTTAGTTTTTTTTTTTTCAATTTGTTACTTAGGTCAGGATAGTTTGTATCATTAGAATTCCTAATATAGCTACTGTACTTAAACTCTCAATGAGATTAGAAGGAGAAAAAAGGCATATTGCATTATTTTCTTGTACCTCGTGCTTCAAGATTTTTAATGTGCAGTTTCTTTGCAAATAGAAGGTACTGTACCCAAACATTTAGGTCTGATTTTTTTCTATTTTTCAAATGAGAAATGCCTTGCTCCTAAAGATTTGGCTTTAAATGCTGAACTTAACTTTTAGATAAACACTTACTTGTAATACTGTCTCTTGGGTTTATAACATGCAAAGTTGCTGTAGAATATTAAAATTTCTAGAAATTGTATTATTTTATTATTTTTATGGTATGGTCTTAGCGATCTAATATTCTCATTGCCAGTGGATGTTGTTTAACGTTACAATGAGTTGAGTGTGTATATGAAGGGCAATATTAGTGGTGATTTTTGAGGAATTGTTATGGCAGATCTCATGGAAGGAAGATATTTTCAGCTTTTGTCACAGAGCAGTTTCTAAGACATTGAGTACATGTTGAGAAGATAAATCTTTTGCCACCTCATAATCCAAAGAAACATGATATCAAGAATGGAAGGAAATACTAAAAGGAAACACTCAAATACCTGATTTCATTCCAAATATGTAAATGGGGATACATTCCTCAGAAGTTCCTAATGTTAATTAAGAAGTTAAAGTGACCCTAGTGGAGTAGAGCTTGTTCAAAGTAACACTTTGGCTCATCCACTGCTTTTTTAGCTTTTGTCTGTACAACTTTCCTGGGTGAAACTTCACTGTTTCCTTCCCATTCACTAAGTTTGTACTGAAGCTCAACATTTGTTTCAAGTGTATCCTCCATGTTGAACCAATTGCTTAGGGTACTTCATAAATTACTAAAAGTAAACTTAAGTTGAAGTAAAGGGATTGCATTCACACACTGCACATAAATAAAATAAAATGTGAGACTGAGCAGTAACAGAAGGCTGGGATGGATTATTTGAACTAGTTGATATCATGCTCAGCTGGTTCTCAAATAGACAAGTATATCCTTTTTTTCCCATTCACCCCCCCTCAAATATCTGCACTTGCAAGTAATAAATTTTACACTAGAAAGGGAATTTCTAAAAGGCTTTCAGTGCTGGCAACAATCTGTAAAAGTTGGGCAGCTGATTGACCGAACTACGCAGTTGTTACGGCTGCTGCTTTCGGTTCCCTGGAGGAGCCTAGCTTGTTTGTCTCTCGTCCGAGCTGTGACCAGGCTTCGTAGGAAGTGTGTGGCCACTGGAGTTCTGATTTAATGTACATCTTGAGGAAATAATAATCTTAACGGCTTTGAGGCACGAACGCATTACCTCCAGAAACACACTTTTACAGACTAGCGCAGGTAGGGCATTGGGATATTTATTTGCAGATTAAGCAGACTACTTTATAGAGGGTGTGTTTGTTTTTGCTGGTTGGAAAGGAAATCTGTGACTTACGGGTGCTAAGATAGGCTCTGTTCTGCACAATCTAGGGAAAGTATAAAATGCTGAAATCCAGTCTACAGCAATGAAAGTGGCATTTCGCTGGGCCTTTTTTTTGCATGTAGTTCTAATGGGAGCATATCCCTGCTGCTTTGGTGTTGTGCATCGATGTGTGTAGGATGGAGTGGAAGAGGCCGATGTGAAGTTGGTGAGCACTAATGTGTGTTTTGAAGGATCATTTTCAGTTGAGCTTTTCATGTGATTTAGGGATCCTGCTGTCCTTTTAAGAGAGGCTTAATTCCAAGGTCTCTAAGCAGTTATCAAAATATTCTCAAAAACACCACCAAAAAAACCCAACCAACATACCAAAACCATCCACCGCCTCCCTCATGCAACAAACTGGAGTTTCAGATCTCCCAAAGCACCAGTGGCTGGTTATCTTACAGGTTTTTAACTCCCAGTTCTCTCCCAGCTGCATGGAGTGCCTAACTGAGCACATTCAGACTCTGAATTCTTCCGTCATGAGAGCCATTCTTGATGCCATTTTGCAAGATAGCTGCCTCTGGACGACTAGGTGACCTGGGAACCATGGGGCTATTTATACTGCTTATGACACTGAAACTATGGAACCACTGTTTACAAGGATGAGACTTCTGAGTGAGAAGCAGAATTTTCTTTTTATTTCCTTTAGAGTTTTTCTCAAGCATTTGTTCCAGAGCGCAGCTCTTCTATTGCACGTTATTTCTCATGACATCGGGCATGTTTCATGTATTAAAAACAAACATACGGAAGCACCTAGGAAGGTGACCAAGCCAGGCAATAAAAATGTAGGATATGAACAGTGTGGAACAGAGCCGGTATTATTCATGGTGTGTGGGGAGATAGGAAATGAGAAACTGGTTTATGAATTCCGATGGCACTGATAACCATGACAACAGTGGCTAATACAGATCGGACTGCAGTGTAACGTGCAGTAAAATGTATTGAAGAGGTAGATCTGTAGGGTTTTATTTCAAATTTCACCAGCTTGAGTTGTTTCATTTGAAATACATAGTTCTGAGTTTTATGAAAATAAAATGTAGCATAACATGTAATGAATGAATCTTAGCATTCAACTCTCCAAAAGTAATTTATCTTCTTTCTCTAACACTTCTGCTGCTCATTACAGTCTTTCAGTCTTGTTTATTCTGTTTGATAAAAGGAGCTTAGCTTGACTATTCATTTGCAACAATCCATTCGTATTTCTTTCCTGCAGGTAAAACCCTGTCTCTATTCAGTTTTAAACTGTTGGGTATAACTCCTTTCTGTGCTATTCACGGACTAAGGGGTTGGGTATTAGAACAGCATTAAATCGCTTTAAATCAACCAAAATGGGGAAAAATCAAGCAGGATTTAGCAGGCACTCAGGGAATTAATCATCCCTCAGTGTTTTATGTGTAGACTGCTTCACATGTGAGTGTAAACATGTAGAAAGCACTCAGTGCTTATTAAACACCATGCTTACAATGTTTGTTAGCTTCCCTGAAAATTCAAGAGACAATCAATGGAGCTACATACAGCAAGTTAGATTGCCGTACACGTGCATTTGACTAATGTACATTTTCTATTAAATGAAGATAAATGAGAGATCACCTAGCTGAGAGGCCAGAATTTTAGCTTGGTTTAATTTTGGCCAGTTTTTAGTTCTGATTCTGATATCAAGCCCCGCTGATCCCCCCTCCCCCCCCATCCAATAATTACAATTAAATAATTACTAGACATTTATTTTCTCTTTCACAATAGCCACAACTTTAATTCCATTTTTTCTTTGCTGCCTATGTGTGCTGATAAGAAAGAATTGAGAAGTTGAGGTAAAATACAGGCATGTGACGAAGTTCTGCATTACAGGTGATACTGTTAGTAACTCGAAGCAAATAAACTGGTGTTTCGGCCATGCTTGAAAATGTGGGCTGCTTTTTTTTTCCCACATAATTAAATTGTAAAATGGAAAATTATCTCTTACAGACAGGTCGTGTGGCCTTTCTATTGAAAATATGGAAAGGACACTTTTAATTGGAGGTGTGATTCATTTCCAAGAGGCCAGGGTCTGCACTTCAGTGGGAGGTGTGAGAAGAGCTGCTCGGGAGCCACAGCACTTGCCAGCAGGGAAGGGCTCGTCGCGGTGCCAGGGCAGTGGCTCACCACCTAAAGCTTGTGGGTTTGTGCTGTTTCAGAGCAGTTCATCTTTTAAATGTTACTTCTAATGGTGGCGGGTACCTTAGCAAATATCCAGTTCTTCCCGGCAGTTTTGACAAGCACTTGCCTTCCATTTCTTGCTGCAATTAGATGCAGTAATTACTGTAAACAGGAATTTCTGTATGAAAAGTTTTTTCCTGTTATCAATTCTAATTTGCTAGCCTTTCAGTTGCATTGTCTACTGTAATGTCATGGGAAAGGTTGAATAGATGTTCCTGACCTACTTTCTGTGCTATTCATTACGCCGCATATCTTTACCACGTTGCCCCTTCAGGGACCTGATTTTTCAGGGGGAACAGCTCCTGATATTTCTTCATACAGATGCATTTCCGCTGCTCTTATCTAAATCTTGCTGTGGCAAAATTAAGCAGCTTTGGTCTCCATATTGCCAGTCCCCAAAGAGAAAACTTCTTTCCTTTTCTGATCTTTGTAAGAAAGCTCTTGCAAAGAGTTACTTTTCCCCAGGGAAATCTTCTCTTCTTCCTTTTTCATACCTCACTGACAAAAGATGTTCGAAGTCATGAGCTGGAGTACCTTGTCAGTGGGCTCTCTTACTTCCAGGTTCTTTACCACTCTTCCTCTCACAATCTGGCAAGATGAAGATCTTTCCAGGAGGATAGAGGAATGAGCTGTCCTATATTTACATACAAAATTACATGTGTGCAGTTGTCCTTCTGTGCTCAAGGTAAGATCGGTCATACGTAAAACTCGCTGCATACGCTGGCTTCAACTTTTTTCTAATTTCATGGATTTTACTGCAGAAGGGTTAAGGAAACATGAGCTTTTTTGCTGTTTCTTCAAACAGCTTCTGGGAAAGGGGCACTTGGATCAGTCCTAGGCAACAGCTAATGTTGAATTTGGCTCATTCAGGGTAGCTATTTACTGCACTTTCCCAGTAGATATTGGTAGGTATCTTAAATTCGCACGACTTGGTTGCATTCTGTCACCTCTCTGTGAGGGTCAGTAGTTGTGCTTTGCCGTGCATGACTTACAGGAGGCCAGTTGTAGGGAATGACACTTTACTGGGGGAGAAGAGCTCTTGGAAGTGTATTTTTATCTTTTGCCTCTTGCATAGGTTTTTAGGATTAGGCATGTATCGAATTAGGAACAGAGACTTCAAGTCTCTGCAAGTTTCTGCATGTATTATTGGGAAACATGATGATAATCATGTTGGTAATATTTGCTTCATCATGGATTGGATTTGGCAGTCTCCTGTTTCAAACCTCTGAGCTGGTGAGAAAGGATATAGATCTTAAATCTGGTCAAAGGGTTAAAAGTGGATTTACATAAAAAAGCAAAGAAGCTGTTTGCTTTCTAAAAGCCAGTCCATAAGCAAGGTAGAAAAGGACATGATTTCCACATTCAGAAAATATTTAGAGAAGAGAGAGAGGGAGGTACCCTGCGTACCTTAGTTTAACACCTTAATGATATTCTGGCTGACTGCGTGTGTGAAATGAAATGAGAAGAGATGCTCAGGAAAACAGTCAAGTATTTCAAAACTACCATCCATCTAGCGTGCCTTCCAGGTAACTACAGGTAAGCTAATCAGGGGGAAATGACTTCTAGGCAGTCGTCATGTACTTTTATTTTCCTAAAGCCAAAGCCTGGGATCAAGAAGAATGATAAGCTCTTTAAAGTTGCTGCCTGGAAGAGGTATTTTGAGATAGCGACGTGTACGTAAGTAAAGGAAGCGCAGACTCCTGCTGTTCAGGAGTTGGCGGAGTGTGAGGCGGCGGTGTGCAGCAGAGGCAGGGGCTCTGCAGGATGCCTGCCATCTGTGAGGCCCCGTACAGTGCTGCTTGGACTCCTCTAGCCTATGTAACAGCTGCAGCTGTGGAAACAGGCAGATAAACCATAGGTAGGTGTTTGTAGCTCTGTGAAGGAAAATCAACTGTACACACACAGGTCCGCTGTGACCCTTCCTTCCTGTTGGCTCTATGCTTGTGTGAATGGGTGGAAAATCCAGCTGGAGGCAGCTGTTTTGGGGGTTATTTTAGCAACATGATGCTTGAAAGCCCTGGAAGAAGGGCATCCAACAAACTGTTAGTGGCCTCTGAGTAGTAGACATGTGCCGTGCCTTGTACCAATTCAGACATGGGCCTGTGTGTTAATATGTTTAGTAATGACTTTGCTGTCCTGGGCCTTGCTGAATGACAAAGCTGAGCAGCACAGCTGGGGAGGAGAGGCAGGCACAGTGGAAACCTATCATGGTACGAGAGACTGCAAGGCAGCATGAGGTATAGTCTGCCCTGTAATCATGACAGTCTGATGAGAAATGTGTTGTTGTACTGCAGAAATTTCCTCTGAAATCAGGTGCAATGCGGGTTTTGTGCTGTAGGGAATGCAACTAGAGGGTTATTTCAATATAGTTCCACAAAAGAGAGAAGAGGAGAAGTCAGAGGTACAGCTCATCCCCCAGCTGTAATGAGTTTCTCTAATAGTTGTGAAATATTTCTTCTGCCTTCCTACTCCTGTACAGGGAGTGATACTGTCAGTGCTGGTTCCTCTTTTTCCATCATGACATATTTTGAAACCAGAGAAATATTTTTAGAAACCAATTTTCTCTGGCGTTCTTTGTGAATACAGCCTATCCCTTCTGGAACCTGTAACTGTATTTATATGCACTGGACTCCTTTGTTTTTATAGAGCTGTGGAAAATAACTTTAAAAGCGTGTGGGGGGAGTAGAACACAAGTGGCTGTTTGTTGTTGTTTTTGCTGTTCTGTTCATTTTGTCTCCTGCAGAAGATGGGACCTCTGAAATCTGGAAAAGCTGAGGCTGTTGGGACAGAACTCATTCTGCCACCTCCAGGGGTAGCAGCATTTTACAGTGAGATTTCGATAACATACAAATTCATAATAGTGTATGTGGAGGGAAAAAAGAACAGCAAAAAAACAAACAAACAAGGCAAGAGGTAAAGAATGTACACATAAGCACAAAACCACTCTAACTTGCTTTGACTCAGTCAGTATCTTGAGTCACTGGTTAGTCTGAGAAAAGCTCACAGCTTAACGTGAGAAATGCAGAGACTTGCTCCTTGCACAACCCCTCAGAAGCACAGTGGGCTCTTCCTGAGAATCCAGGGAAGGTCTGTCCTGTCTACCCTGTTACACACCTGAGAATGTTATGGTGTCTACAGAGTCAGCCTAGAAGCACAGGAGATAACCAGGTCGTTTGTGTTCATCCTGCTTATGATACCTTTCTCTCCTTTCAGTGTTCAGCTTCTAACTTAGTATGGAGTTACTGTCATCAAAAAGGGCCTAGTACTCACCAAATGAGTGATAGAGTGAGACCCAGAACTCAAAACACCTGTGCTCCTACTGGTTGTCTGCATACAACATACCTGTCTCGTTAATGAATTTTTTTTTTTCCTGTGCTTTCATCATCTTTGGTGATGAGCTGTGTACTTCAGTGTTGGTGGCTTTGGGTGATATGCCAGTTGCTGAGTAGTCAAAAATATGTGCAGTTCAAAGCAGCTCTGAACATTGTGCAACGGGAAACAGCGACACAATCTGTAAAAATCTGGTTTGATGTTCTCTGGCATATTTGATTTCAGTTTCTGAGCCCAAACTTTATTTTTCCTCCTTGGGTAGTAATTACATCTCAAGTATTTTAGAGGTTATAGTCTTTTTGGACATTTTCTGCAAATCTAACAATGGGCCAAAAAGTCCAAACTAATTATTGGCAAATGTTAGTTGAGTTAAAATCTCTATTGTGGGTAACTTGAGAGTTGAAGATGAACACGTCAATAAAAAATGCTCTCAAGAAAAATTTGCAAATTTGATTCAAGAAAAAATCAATGAGGTGTAGGCAGAACTTCAGCTTGAAGTTGTTTCTTACAACACTTGAGCTAAATCAAAATGCAAAGGAAGGACACTTCATCTGATGTGGGAAGAGAACTGAATAAAAGTTTTGGAAAGAGAAGAAATTCACAAATTATTGTTGTTAAATTATTTACAACCACTAAAGTGCTGAATGAGACCTACAAGGAGCGTTGGCCTTTTTTTTCCAAAGAAATATCAATAGCTGCCAGGTTTGTTTTAGCAATTAAGAGAAGACCTTATACAACTGATAGAAACAGCAGAAAGGTTTTACTTGACATAAGGTTTCATTTCAAAAGGGAATGAAGATACTGGTACTGCACTACTGTCCACTTGATGATGTAACCATATTTTTAAAGGAAAGATACTCTAAACTGAAACTGGAGTGGCTGAATAGGAAGAAGAAATTAAAAAAAAAAACATACAACAACAAGCTTATACTGAATGTTTATTGCAGTTGACTCTTCTCAGGGGTTTTCACTACCCTTCCAGAATTTAGGTTATAGATTCAGAACAGACTGCAGGATCTCATGCTAATCTTCCTATCGTTCTTGGCCTGCTTAGGGGTTGTGTGTGTGTAGGTAACATGTACATATGCACAGCTACTTCTGAAAGGTTGTTAAGGAATCACCTTAAACATTATTGTCCTGAACACTTCTAAATGTTCCTTGTTTATTCAATGAGAAATTTATTTTGATCCTCACTGGAAGCACTTATGCCTGAACTAGTTGTTTTGCAAGGCAAACAGACATTGGTAGAAAACTCCTACTCAATTGTACGTCTGAACTAAATGTTGTTGCAAGCTTGATCCCTGCTTTCCAGAAGTATTTCCTCCATTTTCTTTGTCATGTTTATTGACGTTATGAAAACATTGTATACTTCTTAAACTTTTTTTCCAATTAAATACATTTGTTAACTTGAAGCTCAAAAAGACATTTCTATTCCTGCTGTCCTTACTCTTGTAAGTGGATTAAGGAATAAAATATTAGGAACAGATTGGAAGGAAACTTGGCTTCAGAGCAGAGACTTGATAAATGATGGAAATATCGTGGGCACACACCTTTTTCTCTTGCAAATTCCATGTGCTACATAGGCTTAAATTTATTTCCCTTCTGTAGTTTGGCTTTCCTAACTACAAAAACATTCTGCACAAGCATTTTCTGTGGCTTGACTTGTGTGTGCACGTGCACCTAGAAGCTGACTAGAATGTCCTCTCCGTCTCCTCTGTATTTGAGTGGGAATGTGATTGTTTTGTGCAAGCTGCAAGCACTGTGGGTGCTCAGAGGAAAATGCTGGCTGGACTTCTGCAGGGTAAAAGCCAGAAAGCAGCTGGAGTAAATGATTACTGAGACATTAAAACTGGTAATTACAGAGATGAAGCAGGTCTCTGACTAGACTTGCGGAGGGAGGAATATAAAATATTGGTGGCTGTCATCAGGTTCTGTATCAGTCTGAGCTAAAAGGAGTTAGATGAATATTTGGGCTTGGCTAGCTTGTCTAAACTGATAGCTGAACATAATTTACACAATGGAGAAGGATAAAAAGATAGAAAGGTTTAAAGTAAGTGGCTCTTGTTATTAGGCAACCTGTTCCAGTGTCTCACCAAGCTATGAGTGAAAAATTTCCTGAAACTTCCTTCCTTCCTTACCCCCATCTTTCCTGAGCTCAACTTCACCCCTTCATTACTGACCCTACTATTGGATATCTGCACCACTGTAGTCCTGCACGGGCTGCAGAGGGACAGCCTGCTTCACCAGGGTCTTCTCCACAGGCTGCAGGGGAATGGTGTCTAGAGCATCTCCTCCTTCACTGTCCTTGGTCTTTGGACTGCCGTGTCTCACTCCATTATGTTCCTCACCATCCAGCATTTTCTCCCCTTTCTTAACTGTGTTCTCCCAGAGGTGCCAGCACCTTGGTTGCTGGGCCAAGCCATGTCCTGCAGTGGGGCTTTGGAGATGGCCGTGACCAACACAGGGCAAGCACAGCCTCCCCTCACAGAGGAGCCCTGCTGCCAGAACCTGAGCACGGAGACCAGGAGGACACCAATACAGTTGGATTTGTCAGCTTTTTCAGAAAAGCTACTGTGAAATTCTTTGAGCAGAAGCAAAGTTGCTGGCTTTGGTACGTTAAAACACTGGTTGGTGAATTCCATATGCTTGGCTCCCCTCTAGGGCTTTTCAGGTCTGCATGCTGGGCAGAGTGGGGGCAGCTCTGAAGTAAGGCTTGTGAAATCCGAGTGGTGAGCCTCTAAGTATGTGTGTGGTTTTAAAATTCAGTGTGCTTAGCATTCCTTATAATGTTTTTTTCAACTTTCATGAAAAAAAACTTGCTTTGTGTGATTGAAAAAGAAATTCAGAGAGAGCTTGAACAAGCACGAAGTACTTGTGGCCGTGTACTAAATATCATACAGATATAAACAACTCTAATCTCTTACCCTGCCCTCCCAAATAAACTGCAATTGAACAAATGTCTCCTAGTGAATATATGTATGGCTTCAAGCAACATGCAAAAAACAGCTGCACCGCCAATTAAAAACAAAAACACACAAACTTTAAGTTATCTACTCTCTCCTCTTCAACAAAAGTAAAATCTTGGACTTGGGAGCTTGTTGTGGAGGGTCATTAAATTTGGCCTCTTGCTGCTCAAAAACTACATTAATTCAGGATCAGAGTATCTGTGGAAAAGGCCTGCGAGCTTCCACTTCAAACTGAGTGTTTCGGCTGGAGCAGCTCTGCAGAGCGTATCTTCTGCAGAACAGCAGCTGAGGGAAGTCCCGGGTTTTGGTCTGAATGCCAAGTCTTTATGGTTTTTGCATTAGTCATTTTTAGGGAATAAAATTGGAAGATCCTTTCTCAAGCAAGTCTAGCAGAGCCAGAAAGCCGTATGTGCCTCATGCGTGCATGCTTTTATTCTGTCTCTTCAAAGTATAGCTTGTTAGAGGTTGCTTGCTGGGTTGAACCCTTTGGAGGGGAGATGTGCTCTTCTACCTTGTCCCTGAATGCCAGTCAGGTGTAGGGGTAGAAATGTGTATAGTTTTCAGCAGTTTGGGGAACGTGCACCTATAAACTGTGAGAACCTAGAGAAATAGTTTTGGCAAGAACTGTTAAGGGCTTTTGTAGATAACATCAGTGTGTTTGGGAGCATAAATTCATGTCTGTGATTACAGTGACATCTAAGCAAGGCACCCTAAAACTCTTGTTAGAATGCCAAAAGGCTGATCAGAAATAAAAGGGGTTTTTGAAACACCCTGAACAGGACAAGCCTGATGGGGTAAGATGGTGTGTGAGCTGGTTTACGTGAGGCACTGTAAGGAGCAAATTGTTGAATCCTAAGGTAGATACCTGGATGCAGCTGGGGAATCATGCTCCATGTTTATCACAGGCATTCACTGCCTGAATTCTTATACAAAGCTCTGTGTGATTTGATGACACTGAGCAAGCATACAAAAAAGGGAAGACTTACTTTTTTTCTTTGTGAAGTAAAACAGATTCACGGTGTATACTTAAAAACGTGGGGCCCTCCAAAGAAGATCGTGTGACTGCAACTATCTTAATTCTAGTCTGAAATAACTGGCCAGCAATCTGGGTACACGGTGCCCCTTCCCCTTCTTTAAAATACTTATGTTGTACTTTGTGAAAGTGGTAATTTTAAATATTCTGGAATGCTTTGTATAAGTTGGAACATATCTCAGAAACGTTTGCTATTTATTCTTCTTCATATAAATATTTTGAATTATGGAAGAAACAGAAATGTATGGTGGAAAAACAGCCTTTTTCTTGAAGCTGATTCTCTTGACACCAAGGAATTCAGTCTGTTGGTTCTTTGTGGTTAACTGCTGCATGCTTATACACGTGCTGTGTTACAATCAATACTACTTAAGCCTGTGGTTTTATTGTTACCTGGTAGTACGTTCCTCAAGTGGCCTGTTTAATGGAAGAGCAAATTATTGGAGAAATATTTCCCTCTGGTTGCATGATTGTGCATTATTTACATTCTCGCGTTTTGCAAAATGAGATATCAATTTGCTTTGCTATTGTATAAATCTGGGAGCTGATGTTATGGTATGCTCATGTAGATACAGACTGGGGGAACCTGATTGTTCCTAGGCCCTTTGGGCACTAATTCCTTCGTTATATATTCACGTCTATGAGTGGTAAGGAAAGCTTGAAAGAGGAAGTTCTTATACTGGATGTGAAAAAGCAAACTATATGAAGACTCTTTTTCTAGCTGAAACTTCTGTAAATCTCAGGTTTTAATGAAGACGCATTTTCTCAATGTCATAGGAAGTTGTTGGAAGCATTTACAAATAATAAAAATACACCAAGTTTGTTGATATGTTGAAGTCTGCTCTTGAAACTTTCTACTTCAGATGGCTTGTCAGTCAGGTCGAGTGCTGTAGCCTGTGGCCACGTGAAGATTTCTGCTGTGCAGTTTGTAAGAACAAGGAAGTTGATGAAAGGTAATTATTGGACAGGCTGTAAAAGGGCTTGAGCTAATTAGTTGTGACTTCAGCTGTAAGATGACTCCTCCAGTAGGCTAAGCCTGTGTTTTGTATTGAAATAGTATTGTTCTCCCTTAAGAAAAGCCTACAGCGGAAGTATTGCTCTGTTTATTCAAAATGCAGTCAGTAAAATGAAAGCATTCTTGTCACCTGCAGTGGCTGCCGTGCTGTAGGCAGCTTGAGTTATTACAGGTAAATTGATAGTGAAAAACCTTTCTTTCTGCAGGATGATTTCATTAGAGAAAATTAATTGCTGTGCAGTTGTGCAGCCCAACACAGCCTTTCTAACTGAATTTACACTATCCAATCAGACCATAGTCAAAAGTTCATTATGTGGGTGCTGTATACCTGGAAGAAGGGAGAAGCCTGGGTAACGCTAGGCATGTAGTACATGAGCCACTTCAGTGACCCTGCAGCAGTTGCTTTGGTTTTAGCAGGATTTATTGCCCCCAGCTAAGCACTAGCCACGCAGGACCTGAAACAACTCTAAAACCCGACAAGCGTCCCTGCAGCGCTTGGGTTCTGCGTGGGTGCAGCACATGTATAGGGCCAGCAGGGGCCTGGCACAGTGCCCCAGCATATAAACCTCCCCTCAACGCAGAGAACTGGCTGGGAGGCAGCACAAAACCCTATTTAAACTCGGGGCCATGGGGTTTGCGAGACTTGGCTGCACTGGGATGAAAGTCGAGTCCGGGGGGATGCTGCAGCACGTAGTCCCCAGTGGTCACAATTTGAGGATTACGATCTTAAAACACCTGAGCTGCTGCTACAATAAAACTAGCTCAGCTTTATAGCCAAAGTCAGGAGAGATGTTTTTGGTTCCATGCTGGTACTGGAAGTGTTCATCTAGACCTGCTGTCATTCTTTCTCTGCTTCCCTTGTCAGTCATTCTTCAGTTTTTCTTTTCCGTAGCTCTCCTCTCCACATTGTCCCATCCCAGCCCTTGCTTGCTTCACAAAGTATTTCATTTTGTCGGCTACCAACAGCACTTGTTTTGAGACCAAACTCTGCTTCCCTGCAAGCTTAATTGCATTCCCTCAGTTCTCAAGGATGCCTGGGATTTATGGTTAGTTATGAAAGTTGTGGATTGTACCCCTGTCCTTTCATCCCTAATTGCAGCTTTTAGAGGTCTGGGCTATGATTCAGCACAATATCTAAATGTTGCTTCTGTACACTTAGGGGCTTTGCTAAATTTTGTCATGGAGTACAAACCACAAATGCAAGCAAATGGGGGTGGGGGAGAAAGCAGTGGTTCCTTTCTTCAAAACATAGATGGATGAAATGGCACTGCTGGTTCTGGGATTTGGTTTTATGTTTATGCCTTTCTTGTGAGAGATGGCTGTTGCATAGATCTAAGCATGCGTGACAGAGGTGTACCAGATGTGGTCACGTTTTTCAGCTTACCAGCTACTCCTTCTTTTGAAGGTAGACTTCAGATACTGAAAAATTCTCCTTTTAGATATATAAGAAGCTTCTTGAGTGCAATCAGCTTCTGTAAAGCCAATTCTTCCAGTGCAGTTGTCTTTTTGAAAACTATCAGGTCTTCAGCTACTGCTCTCAATCTCTAAGGAAACAGGCTTTTCAGTTCCTTCTAAGACAAATTACAGTCTCATCAGTACATGTCTTTCTCCCTTTCCCAGTTATGTGAGAGCTGGAGGTCCGGCCTCTGCCACATCAGTTCTTTATCAGAAATGAATGAGCAGATGATTTCATATCTTGGGTGCAATTCCAACATTTTTATGATAACACTTAAGCTACTGTCTAGTTGGCAGTAAAATATATCAATGCATTGCCATTATTTATATACTCTGGAAAGGAGTACAAAAATGCAGTGTGAAGTATGTTAATTCATTTTAAGAATTGGCCTTGTTTTCCACGATCACAGCTGTAGCTGTCCCCCCACCCCAGCATGTGATGATGCAGATGAAAACAGATCTTGCAGCATCTTATAAACCACTACGAAACGTTTTGAGAGAGACATCTGGATCTCATTCGCTTGTGGAATTGTTCTAGTCTGCGGTCGCTACGGTGAATCCCACAGCCGTGGGGATGAGTAGGAAGCAAAACAGCAAAGGGGATGTTGTCCAGAAGGAACATTAAAAACATAATGATTGTGCGTTTTAACCATCTTTCACGTGCTGCTGATGCAAAAATCCTGGCCTCTTTGGTATGAGTTACAGCTAGGAGGCTTGCTGTAGTGACTTGTTGCATCTGTACGAAGAGGAAAGGCAATATTATCTGCATTAGTTGATGTGCTTGGGGTGTGCTTCATGTTTGTGAAATGTATGTTAAATAACTTCACTGTTTCCCTTGATAAATAGGAGCTGAAGATTTGTTTGGTCCATTTTTATAAGGCTTTTATATATCTGATTTGGTACTTGATGAAGCTTGGAACTCTCTGAAGGTTGGAAAGTTTCAGTAACAGCTAGGTATTTCTATCTCAGCACCTCAACGGTGTTTGAGCACTTTCAGGCTGCTAAATCTATGCCAAATTCTAGCAGGTCTGATAGCACAAACCTAGTTGAAGGATCCAGGTTAAATGGGTAGTAGAAGGAAGAAATACTTTGTTTTATTTTGCATCCATGAGTAGCTGACTTGTGTAATTTGTGTTAATCAATGCAGTGCTCTGTTTTGACACTGTACCTTTTCCTAGAGTTGTACATTTCTGTTAAATAGTTTTACTGCTTTAACTTCATCTTGGGCAGCATTAATAACATTAAAAAGAATAAAGACAGTTTCAAAATTTACTGCTATAAAGCTGTGCTTCTGTCCCTTAGGTTTCCTACGTGCTTAAGACTTGTCAGCCACCGTCACAATCCCTTGTTTTGAGATGTGACCATGATCATTTTAAATCTGACAAATCTGCTTAGATCTGTCTCTTTGAAAACAGGTAACAGCTTCAGTTTACAAATCTGAACTCTTCTGAGAGCTCCTGAGAAAAAGGGTTGTTGGAGTGCTGCTTAGGTGGACTGATGAAGTGCTGCTTGCTCTTGTTGAAGTCTTGGTGTTGCATGTTTTTATCATGTGAATGGTGATTAAACAGCATAACTGGGCCTCACACGTGTTATGTGACAAATGCTGATGTCCATATGTTGTTACAGGTTATCTGAAGCTAAAGCAATGATTGTTCTTTCTGGGATAGGATTGTTCTCTATGGCAGGTGACAGGATTCTGAAGCTGTTAGCAGATGGGTTTCAGTGAAATTGTCCCTTTAAATCCCTTTTTTCATTTCAGCAGTTAGTTTTATCATAGAGTGCTTTTAATACCTGCCCACACCTTTGCTTGAAATTATCTTTAGAATTGCATCTGCAATTTTCAGCGTTACTCTCTGCAGCTCTTCAGCTGTTCAATGCCTGCTCGCGTTAATGACAATTGAGACTATTGTTTCCTCTCTAGTAATTTAGACTTCACTTATATCAGTCTGAGGAAGAGCGATCAGTTCTCCTTAAATAACATCAGAGTTAGCATTTTGTGATATTTTTTAGTTCCAACTGCTTTTTAACAGGTGTTGTTTATGCTCACCAGTCTCTCTGTCACTTTGTCTGCTCAGTCTCACTCTGGATTTATACACTTTTCATCTTCTGAGTTGTCCATTTATTTTAAAGCCCATTAATCTCTCAGGTTCAATTCTCATGAAGTATTCAGATTCTACTTTTTCTTCTCCATCTCCTCCCCTCAGCCCCTGCCCTTGGGAACTCTGGTAGTGCTTGATGTAGCACCTTCAGATTTGTAAACTGAGTCGTGTGCTTCCAATTTTATTAAAAACCGAACTTGGTAAAATTACAGTTAAGACATGGAGCCTTGCCTTTGAACTTGCTGATGGCTGCATTGCTGTTCTAGAGATGTAGGTAGCTGGCTCGGTGGTCAGCTTCGTTGGATACAATGAGCAGCCCGGGTAAAGGCTCCTTTAGGCAAAGTTCCTTGGTTGCCAGCAATAAGTAGATTGAATTCACCTGGGATTATAGAGACTGAGCTATCCTGAGAATCTACTGCAGAATCTTTAAATACTAGACAAAGACTTTGTTTGAACCTTGATCGGGCAGCTTTGTGGATAAAGCTGGCTTAAACACAAACATGCTAAATCTTTAGTTTTGGTGTTCAGGTACAAAGAAAAAACTGCATGTATGGAAAAGGAGTATTTTGTGGCATGCAAAATAAATAGTAAAAATAATGCTCTTCCATCAATTGAACTAGCCTAAAAAAAAAAACCATTTTTTATTAAATAAAACTCTCTGACATCTTTGAAGGCATTCATATGAATTTTGCTTGCCTCTGTAGGTTCCTAATCTCATTTGAAACTCACAATTACTGTATTTTGTCATCCATGGTCGCAGAGAGGTGCAGCCCTGAGCAGCGCATGTGCAGTGAGGTTAACCAGCACAACTGCAGTGATCCCTCGCTGGCTCCAGGAGCTGTGCAGTGGTTTGCACTCTTGGTTTTTGCTTGATGTTTCTACGAACGAAAGAATTGTGGAGGTACTTGTATGGTATCCTAAACTTCTGTCCAATTCTTAAGTCCAAGCATGTTCAGATGGCCACAAGTCATGAAATGAAGAGGTATGAGAAAGCTCTCCCATTGCTTCCAGGCTGAAACTGCGTGTGAGTACTCCCGCCTCTGCTCTGCTGCAATGAGAAGTGGCTCTGTTCAAGTTTGCTCTGCAGCACGTGGCTGCAGTCATGTTCAGACACTTGGTGTCAGCCAGTATTTGGCTGGCTTTTGGGGCATTAGTGGGAACTTTGGTTCCTCATTTAGAATGGCTGGGCCCTTTTTCTGGACAGATGTAAGCTTTCTTTCTTTCTTAATCTTTCTTTCTGTCTTTCAGTTTTTTTTTTGTTTTTTTTTTTTTTAGCATCAGTACATCTATGTATAAAATCAATTTCACATCACTTAATTTGGTGCAAATACTTGCAAAATAAATGTTTTTATGTTTTACATTTGGCTTGTAAAATGGGGCCTGTGCTCTGCTTTTTGAGGATAGTTTTTCTCTTCTGCAGAAAAAAGAAAGAGAACTCTCTAGTTAAACCTTTCAATCTCCAGCCTTCATATTTACTGTGATACTGGAGCAGACGTGGATGCTGCTGTATTTGAGAAGCTCTCTGGTGTTTTAAGTTTAGAATTAGAAGTTAGTCTTACGTTATGTTTCTTTTGTGCATCCCAGACTAATTAAGAATCCATTAACATGAGATGCTTTGCCACTTTTTATTGGTCCTGAGCCTAGAGGTGTAGAAGAAAATCCTTGAAATTTTTTTCACCTTCTAACTAGAGTGGTTAGGGAGTTGTCACTTCTGAAGTAATACTTTAGTAACAGTAGTTAACCACTAAGAGATATGGTTCATACATATATCAATATATTGTAATATATGGAAGCTGCTATTTCTGTATTCATGATTTTCCTTCTGGTTTGATTCCACGTTGTTCTTCGTATATATTTATATTTGTATAAAATTGTCCTCAGACTGGGTGTGATAGTTTCATTTCCTTGATCTACTTTCAGATGGAAAGCAAAACTTTCTTTACATTCTTAGCCCACACAGTGATTTTTTTTCTTTTATTTTTTTAAGAAAAAAGAAAAATGAGAGATGTAGTATAGCCCTGCAAGTTCTGTATGGAAAATATCCATCACTGTCACCTAATTACTGTATGTTGCAAGAGATGTAAAATATGCCTGTAACATAACCAATTAGAGGAAATGGAAATACGGTAGAGGGTGTTCTTGCTGCCCTTCCTGCTACATAATTAAGCAGTAATGCTCAGCGTTCCTGTCTGTACTGTAGCTGGTAGAGAGCCCTGAGCCCTTTGAGGCTTTTCAGTCAATACGGATTTGTGCAGCAATGTAGGTAAGGGATTTGTTTAGTAGTAGGCTGAACAACACAGAAGACCTCTAAGAAATCAAAAAAAACCACCTACTTCCATTAATTTTTTAGTCTTTTGCCTCTAAGCAATTGAGATAGAGATCAGAAGTGAGAGGAGAACTGATGCTGATCTGTTATCTGGGAATCATTTCAACACGAAATTCACTTTAGTTAAACTGAAGTCAGCTGAGCTCTCGCAGGTCCTCCTGATCTCCATTCAGACTTGAGGACCAGCGTGTTTTTACCTCTTATGTAATTCCTTCTGTGGCAGAAAGCGTGTTATGTTATGGGATTTTACAGTACACTTCCAGTAATGTATAGCAGCTGTGGAGACTGGATAATCTTCTGCAGCTAAACTGGGAAGGAAAAAAACAACGTGAAAACAACCTGAAGTAATTTATTGCTTTAAAGAAATTGGAGTAACATCTGCAATACAGTAATCACCCAAGTAATGCTTCGATCCTCATCATAAATTTAGTTTGTAGAAATCATCCATTGATTGTAATTGAGCATAATAGACGTATTTTCCAACGGCCCTGTCATCTCCTATTTTTAGAACTGCTTTCTATAAAACGATCTACATCACTGCTTTGCCTGAGGGGTAAGTGTTTAAGAATTTGATATTTGTCACTTGAGCTATTATAGTTAATAGTAACACTTGTGGATGAAAGATGGATTATGGATTGAAAGGCTCCTGCCTTTGTGGGGTGAAAGGTAAAGGAGGTCCCCAGGGCGCCTTTGTTCCCCAGCCAGTCTGATCTCGATCAGTGGGGAAGGGGGATCCTGTGTTGTCCCTGGGGATTTCAGTTCATACCCGTGGCTACAAAGTTAGGTGCTCTGGGCACCTTGTCCTCCTTCCTTGTCCTTTTAAGTGCACAGCCCCCTTCTCAGGTGAGCCTGCTTCCTCTACTAGGACTCAGTGACACCTTTGCATTTGAATCGTACTTGAGGCTCCAAAATATTGCAGAACTTCTATCAACTATTCACCTAACTTTCACGGGTGGAGGAGAGAACTTGTAGAGGAGACTCAGGGTAACAATGCTGCCCGTGGCTGGTTTCTAATATTAATCAGGTCTCTGGGTTAGGATATGCCTTGAAAATCTGCAGTAGCTCACAGGATTGCTTCAGAAGCTGGTGGATGCTGTCAGGAGTACTCAGTTTACCTTTATGTTGTGTTTGTGAGTTGTTGTTGTGTGTTTGATTTTAAGAACAACAAAAAGAAATAAAACCATCCAAAATCCTGACTCCATTGCATTTCCTATTCCATTTCCTTCCTCCATTTGTTTTCCTGTATTCACTACCTCCTCTGTTTCCTCATTTACTCTCAGGTTTTGTGGATTGTGTCCCATTTTACCTTCACACCAGAGCTTTTGATTTTATAGGATAGGGTCTGGATCTGTCCCTGCTGTGGGATCCCTGGGGACAAAAAGCGATAAGAAAAGGATCTCAGCGAATTCCTGTTTGAGATGGGACTGAAGGGCCTCTCCCTCCTGTCCCTGGCTCCTTCCTGGAAGGTGGTGAGGAAAGTAAGAAAATAAGCTTGCTGCCATGACCATGACTGCTACCGTTGTCATCATGATCATTTAATTCCTGCAGCCACTCTCACCACCATCACATGGGAGTAATTAACAACGTGGAGAAAGAAGATTGAGGAGACGAAGTGCGTACCCTGATTTGCATATCTCTGTGCAGAACAGATGAATCGAAATGAGAACTCAGCACAATTACGCAGAAAAGCTTGCTGCTCTTGCCTTAGTTCTTGGAGTAACAAGCTCAGTTTTTTTTATTTCTTTTTTTCCAAACATGGCTTGAAAGCATTATATATTGTAATATTGTACAGTAAATTGTTAATGTAAAAAAAGGTCCCTGTGCTGCTTGTTAAGTGTGTCATATAAATCTATATTGCTGGCTCCCAAAGCTAGCAAAGGCAAAGTAATTCTACAACAAATTGCTCTGCTTGCTTCCTTGAACAGCTGGATTGCATCAAAGATCCAACTGGAAGCCAACTCTGCTCTCTCCTGTAGTGTTAATATATCAGTTTTTCCGTTAATTGCATGATCACTGTTAATTTAATCTACAACAGATCAATGTTACTGAACTACAGAGTATGTAATTTCTATTGAGTAGAAAGTGAATGGGATGTTTGAACTGGCTTAGTGTGCTGTTGAAAAGGAGAGCAATTGATTCATATGGAAAAAATGAATGGGAGGATGGCACTGTAAAATGTGTAGTCTTTTTAGCTTTTCTACCCTTCTGTTTTCAAATATTTCATTAAAGTCATGATCATTATATCAATAGCATTCATGCAGATTTCTGTGAAATCATCCCTGCTGCTCTAGGGGATAACAAAAATTAAATGCTGTTTGCTGATTTTTTATTTTTATTAAAACTACTTCATCTCCTCTGACCAACCCTACTGGCCTCCTTGTCCTACATGGAAAAGATCTGTTTTGCTGTCTTCCCGTGACTCAGAATCCCATATGGCAAGAAATGAGCTGGGAAATCCATCTATTCAAATCCATCTATTCAAACTGTAGCTCCAACTGTTTGTGCATCCTGCTGACAGGTCTATTTTCAGGCCTGTAACAATCTTAAATCTGTTGGTCATTCTTCAATGAACCTTCAACAATAAGAATGCAATCAGTCTGAGATACTTAGGCACAGGATTTCATGACTGCCAAGAGATCTGTAGCTGATGCTTCTATTTTCTTGTATCTCATAGTTCCTATGTACCTGTCTGGGCGGAGGCAGCAGCTCAGCGTGCCAGGTACCTTTTGCTATAGATGAAGTAACATGTAGGCACCTCAAGAGACTAAAACTCTTTTACAGGCTGTGGCATTTTTACATACAAACCTTACCCTCTCCAACTGTCAGTGGCTATTTAGAAAAAGGAAGGTAGGAGAACACAGTATTGTTTGAACAGAATATTTTTTTCATAAATTTTGTGTTTCTTTTTGCAGATGACTTAAACATTGAAGGAATTCAAATGTTTACCAGCTCAAGAAGGCAGAAGGAATGTATAGTATTTAGGCCACAGCTGAACTGTTTGTGTTATTTTACAAAAACTCATAATGTTATAGATACATTTGTAGGAGATCTAATGCTGTTTTAGTATTTATGTCAAACAAGTACAAGAAGCATACGGAACTCTTACTGTGTACTTGTTTTCAGGAAGGTAGTGTTCTTTAACACTGTCTGAAAGCATATATATATACTTTGTTCAAACAAAGATTTAACCGATTGCCAAATGAGATTGGATTCCATTAGCCACTTATCAAGAGGTTGATGTAAGACAAAACAACCCTTTTTTAAGGAAAATCTTCAAGAATTCTGGAAAGAACGTGAATGTCATCAGCTGTACAGCGAGCATCTATTGTCTTTCACTGATTAAGGATGGCTATCTCACCCATTAGCAGGCAGCAGAGGCTGGTGCTGAAAAGACCATTTCAAAATGCAGGTGCATCAAACTGCAGTAATGGATGTGTTTAAGAAATGGGTTTGAAGTTAACTTGAATAAAAAATGATTAATCATCTGGCAGCTTCTCATTACTTATTCAGCTTACTTGCTTTTGTTCTTTGCCTTTTTGTCTTAATGTGGTAAAAGAGAAAACACGGCTTCTTGTGAAAAGCTTCTCAAAGCCATGAGTTAGATGCTTAAAGTGTGGTAGGTTTGGGAAAGTATCCATGATACCCTGTCTGCAGTCAGTAGGAATATCCTCCAGTGTTTTAGAGTTGGCTTTCTGCCCCCTTGAAACAGTTAGTACAGGAGCAACAACGATGCATGTCACTGTACAAAAAGTGCAGGGAAAGGGGAGGATGTGGCAGCACCAGAAGCTCTTGGTGGCCCCACCAGCAGCCTGTACTGCACTAAGAGAAGGAGGAGCAGTGACTGGCGTGCCTGGTAGGTCAGTGGCCATCCTTTGAAAAGCATCCTTACCATTTGTGCTTCAAATATCACACTGCCATGGGGCAAAAAAAAGAAATCCTGCAGGATCTTACTTCTTTTGCCACAGTGTAGCTGAATGCGTGCTTATTCTGTTGGTTAGTTGCTTGTGTGACTCACTAGGTCAAGAAATCTTCTAAAACCCAAACTGAGCCTGGACAGCTGTTTTACTTGTCCCAACAGCTGTTTTATTTGTCCCACAGTATCGTTTATTAGAAGTTTGATTCCTGATTTATTGACATCTTGTACCTGTGATAGCTGTAGGGTTTTAGCAGGGTTAGTATGAGGCTGGTAGACCCTGCGTCAGCAGACAGATTATCTTTCCCGAGCTAGGTGGGTCTCCCAGCTTGATCAAAAAATGGTATTCTTCTCAGTAGATGCCATGCTGGCAGTGCTGTAGTTTTGACCTGGATGCCTTGATTAAATAAAATGATGGCTAGCCATTTATTTTCAATGTGTATTGTTCATTCCTCTTATAGCATAGTCAGTTGTGTTTATCTGATTTTCTGCCTGTTTTTAAATTGGTATACCATTTGGTAAAAAGAGCCCATCTGTACAGAAATGTATAGCCTTCTAGCTTCTAGTTGTGCTTTTCCCAAAGATCATGGAATTACAGGAAGGCAGAGGCTACAAGATACCTCTAGATACCATTTAGTCCAATCCCATTGTTCAAAGGAGGGTCAGCTAGAACACGTTGCTCAGGGCCATGGCCAGGTGGGTTTCGAGCACTTCCAAGGTTACACAACCTCTCTATGCAGTCTGTTCCAGTGCTTAGCTAACCTCACAGTGAAGTGTTTTCTTACATATTTCAGTGTGTGCCCATTGCCTCCCATCCTGTTACTGCATGCCACTAAGAAAAGTCTGGCTCTATTGTCTGTATCCACTACCCCAGAATTGGGTATTTAAATACACCGATAAGATTCCCCCCCACAAGCATTCCCTTCTCCACGCTGAGCAGTCCCAGCTCTCTCAGCCTCTGCATACATCAGGTGCTGCAAGCCCCTTGTCTTCATGGCCATTTGCCTGATTCACTGCAGTAGGTACCCATCTTCTCTGGAGAAGCCTAGCACCAGACATGACGCTCCAGATGTGCTGAGGAGAGGGAAGGATCTTCTCATTCAGCCTGCTGGAAATGCCCTTCCTAATGCAGCCCAGGACACAGTTGGTTTTGTTGGCCATAAGGGCACGCTGCTGACTCAAGCTCAACTCAAGGACTACCAGGACCCTCCAAGTCCTCTTACGCAAAGCTATTTTCCAACCAGTTAGCCTCCAGCCTGTACTGATGGGCTCTGTGTTTCTCTGCTGGCTGGAGGGAGTGCATCACCTTTCGTTGCAGGTTAGGCACTGGGATATCACAAAAGGAACTATTTGTAAATTAGTCCCTATGAAGGGAGGTGGTCCACTGCACTCATGTCTACCTACGCTTTTGAAAGCATCAGTAATAATTCACTCAACTTACTGCTGCATAAACATCTAATAACGCAAAACACGACTATTTTAACAGTTTCCACTGTAAAATTCTTAGTCTGCTGTATGCATGTTTATCCTCTTTTCGGTGACTTTGCAGTAATTATCAATTGTAATGGGTACACTTTAAATAATATTCAAGATTTTCAAGAGTGATAAAATAATTTTGAGTGCTGCCTTGAAACTTCTAAGGCGTAAGTATTAAAGCCTGCCACATCAGCACTTAGTGAAAATCAGAGTTCTAGTTAAGTGCTTCGCTCTTTGTTGAAAATCTTTGTGTACAATGTAAGGAAATATATTTAAATAAGTGAATAAGTGGGTGGAACAGCAAGTAGATTACTATTACTAAAGGTTTTTTGACCAATAAACTACAATCAGCCATCAAAACTTCTTATTAGCTAATAAAAACCTTTATTGTGGCCGTTCTATGTGAGCACACCACTATCCATGGTCTTCTGTTCCATCAGTTTGCAGGCCAGTTTGTGAGTGACTGGTATGAACCTGAGAAGTGGTTAACGTGTGTTTGTGAGCCCACCGTGCTCCACAAGCCTTGCGTATAAGCTGTCATCAGTTATTTCCGTTAATTTATTGCTTGACAACAAAATACTCTGCTAGTTTTACTCTTGATGTATCAAATCCTTTAAATTATTCAATACGCCATAAACTGTGATATTATGCACGAGCAAGCCTTAGTGCTTTTGTAATGTCCTTCACTTTGAAAATACTTTAGGAATGCTTTACGCTGAATTTAGCCAAAAGTGTAGTGGTCTTGTGGAACAGATAATTGCAAATAGTAAGACTTAGGCTGTTTAGCATCTGTTTTTAATCAGTGGTGTAGTGAACATGCAAATACGGTTTTCTGTTTGAGTTGGGTAGTCTGCCAGTCTTATGCTTTCCTATGCTATATCGTGTTGAAAAGCAGGTATATGTCATTGTTTGTGTTATCAGAAGAATGAGTGCCTAAAGCCTGTCAAACCTACTGTAGCACTAAACTTCTGTCTTCCTACTCTGAAGGGCAGGATTTGAATTGAGTAGTTACACTTAATGCAGGTGATTTTTTTATTTTTATTATTTTATTTTTGCAGCTAAATGGGGTCTGAATCAGCACCGTATTGACTAAATATTCCATAGGGCTCTCCTGTGCAGTAGAAAACATCAGAGATGTGCTGTCTCTCCTGCAGCTATTTCCATTTTCTGAGGATTACTAAACTGATTTCTCTTATTAGAAAGACTCAGTGTTGTGCAACATGAAGTACTTCACGTCTTACTCATGCCTTCAGAGATTGATATAAACAGATGCAGATTGCTTTGTCTGTGAGCTGAATGGCAAAATGCATTTCAGGTGTGGTGAGATTTTGAAGACTGAAGGTGGTGCAGTGAGATTTTAATGATTGCAGGTGGTGCAGTGATGCTGCCACAACTTGCAAGTCTTACTGTGCCTGCATGGCTCTGCCAGTACCTCAAGGGGCGTAGCACTTCGTCAGAGAGGCATTGTTATAAGAACTTTTTGCTAATAAGAGCAGATTTATAGATTTCAAAGCAAATATTTTCTCTATTTATAGCTGAAATCTGTTTAAATAGGTTATTAAATAATAAACACATTTTGCTCAACTCTGTTCCACTGGCATTACACGGTACTGCTCTTGGTTAGGAGAATGCTTTAAAATGCCTTTCAAGTGTTCTCATAAAATTGTAGTAATATCAGCCACAATCTTTTTCTTTTTCCTATATTTTTTGTAAGTAATTTCTTTAATTTATGGAATTTTGTCTTGGCTGTTACGTGCTAAAGACAGGTGAGGATCACTGTGTGTGCCAGGCAGTCTGAGCGAAAGGGCTGGGTGGTTTGGCTGACAGCTGAGCTAGCCTAATTCAGCTGGAAAGTGGGATGCAGTTCAGTTGTGCAGGGCACTTCTTGCTCTGAGTTACTGGCTGTGTTCGCCTTCTCTTCACATTTGCTAAAATCAAACATTATGTGCTGGCTGGTTGTGCAGTGGCCAAGCCCATTCATCAAATTGGGGGTCCCAAAGATCTGTTCAGTACTTTGAGAAATGAAGCCTTCCATTTCAGTGGTGTATTTCACATGGCTTATTTTGATTTCCATTCTTCAACTGCAGGAAATAACTAGTATTTAATACCAAGAATACTATTTGGTCTTCATTGGTTTTGAAATTAGAAGCATAGGTGTTCAGCAGTGTGGGTCATGTGTTTCTAATTGTATCCTCTGATCTTTCCATTGAATGCTTCTATCTAATATTTTCATATGAACCAAAGTTCCTAGTTATGCAAAACAATTTCCTTATTTTCTTGTAGGAAGTAGAAGCATGTATTAGTAAGAGTAAGATATCTTACTCGTGAAGAGGATCTATCTCTGTCTATCTCTTGAAGAGGAGGCTCAGGGGAGACCTTATTGCTCTCTGCAACTACCAGAAAGGAAGGTGTGGGGAGCTGGGGGTCGGCCTCTTCTCACAGGTAGCTAGTGATAGTACTAGAGGGAATGGCCTCAAATTACACCAGGGGAGGTTTAGGTTGGAAATGAGGAGACATTTCTTCTTAGAAAGAGCAGTCTGGCATTGGAATGGTTTTACCAGGGAAGTGGTGGAGTCACTGTCCCTGGGGGTGTTCAAAGAAAGGTTGGACATGGTGCTTAGGGTCATAGTTTAATGGGTGATATTGGTGGTAGGGTGGACCAGATGATCTTGGAGGTCTTTTCCTACCTTAATGATTCTGTTTTGCTCTGTTCTATCTAACGATATTTTGATCTTGCTAATCAATGTGTTTTAAAAAAAATACATCAATTTGCTGTTTTCCTAAGTATTGTGCAAATCTCTATCTATTTCTATTTGTTCAAGGTATAAGTAACTGAAAATCTTACTTCATTATGCACAGAGCAAGTAAATTCTGCCTCTGTAATGTAGGCCTTCGTGCTAGCCTGGTTTGATGTGGGATGGTTCCCTGAGAATGCAAAGCTCTTACTTCAACCCAATCTGTTTAATGGCCGAAAAAGCAGAACTTCTTAGTGACACTTGGAGATTGCCATAGCCACTGATGAAAGCTATGTTACTTAAGTTCCAATGTTAAGGGGATGGAAAGGTAATCTGTTCAGAGAAATAGTGATTTATTTTTTGCTTGGCTTACTGTTTCAGAGATTTTTAGGGGTAGACTTCATATTCCTACTCAGGGAAATCTTTTTCCGTCAGGTGTCTCCACATGGTAGAAGTTAAGTTAGAGGCAAGAAAACTTTCTTTCCTTTTTTTTTTTTTTTTTTTTTTTTTTTTAATTTTGGGTGAGGTGGACCAGGTAAATAAAATAAAAATAAAATAAATTTTATCTCCTATTAGAAACGTATGTTATTTGTGGCCATTGTTTAGAGAGGACCAAGGGGAGCAAGAGAGCATTTATGACTATTAGTGCTGCATTAGCCGTTCATGGTACAGATTCCACGCAGCTAAACGCTGTAACAGCACGCAGAAATATGTGACTGCAGTAAGTAATCTCTTTCCTCCCTTACACTCTCTTGTCTTTCCTTTTTTATTTCTTTTCTATAAGATAATGTCTGGGAATGTAAGGCTTGCAATATTGTGAAGTAATCCTAATTGAGACATTGGGGTTTATTGCACCAGAAAAAAATGAAATAAAAATGATTTGCTGTGTAGATATTAACGCTAGCAATGGAAACCCTCTCCACGGAAATGTCTCTGAGGCTGGTGGCCGCCGATAATGCTGAGGTTTGGGATGATTTGGAGACGGCCTCCTCTCTGCCTGGCAGGGGAGGCAGCACGGGGATTAAAGCATAAGTGCCAAATGTTTCATAGCTTCTCTCCTTCAGAGTTTATGCAAATTCGTAGTGTCTCAATTTGCATATTCCCAGGTAGTTTGCAGATCTCGTTTAAATTGCGTGCTTTTGTTCCGAAGGTAAATGAGGTCTATTGTTTCAAACATGCGAGGTAGGAATGGGGCAAGTCTGTTACCCTGCTTTGGATCATTGGTCCCAAGGGCGTGCTTCTTCTTGAGCAAGTGGACAATTTAGCTTGGGTGTCCTTTGTCTGGCTTATTTTTTGTGGTTCTGCTAAGTGATGAATGCTGCAGGAGGTTCGTGCTGCAGCACTCGTCCCTGACATCCACTTGTTCGGGAGGTGCCACCAAGCACCGGTTGAAGTAAGCACCATTGCTCACAGTCTGCTGATGTGCGTGGGCTGCAGTAAACAGTTGAAAGACGTGACTTTGTAGTGCTAAAAATGCAAGTTAAAAGTGAGCTTCACCTCCCATCAAATGGGTCACAGGCAGTCTGCTGCAGGATTGACAACTCGGGGGTTTGTGGTGAAGAACAGCCTAGTGAAAACCCAGCACAGCCACGTAAGTTTTAACACATGGAAAGCTTTGAGGTGAAGGTATGGAGAAGGTTGGGTAGGATTTAGCTCAGCTATGCTTACTCTGCATGAGCTTTTTCAAGATTTGTTGTGAGTGCTGCCTGTAAACCCTACTTTATTTTGTCACTTTGCCTCTTGCTTGTTTCTGAGGACTGCTGAGCTCTTGTTACTTCAATTTCTCATCCATCCAAAACACCCAAGTCTTGTGGATGATGGCCTCCAGAATCGCGTCTTGCTTTGGACAGCCTGTATTGAATTCACAGAATCATAGAATAGTCTAGGTTGGAAGAGACCTACAAGATCACCGAGTCCAACCAATTGGTACTAGATGGAGCTGTAGTGGGAAGTGCCACATGAGCTGCACATCTCTTAGCAGCCCTGCCCCAAGATAACGTTGTGTGAGAGACAAGAAGTGGGGAGAGGGAGTTTCACCTGGAACTAAAGGGTTGCGGCGATCACTGGAAGATGGTTGGCAGCATGAAGCAAAAACTGACAGCTGAGGTGCTGCAAGGAGCAGGGCTCTCCAATGAGAGTTTGTCCCTGCCACTGATGGGAAGAAATTAAATGAAGAATATTTGGACTGAATAGTGCAGTTCTTTGAAGTGGCATCTATGTGATCAATCATCCCTGGAAAGTGCTATTGACTGGTATTTTAACTAGACTGAATAAACCACTGCTGTGTACAGTAAGATGTAATTTTACATCGGTGGAGGAACTCATTAATGACCTAATAGATAAGCTTTTGTTTCTAACAGTTGCTCACTTAAAAAGCAGACCTAGAATGTTAATTTTTCACAGAGGAGTAATTTGGGCAGAAGAGAAAGCAAGTCTTGCCTTAAATTTTTTTCAGACTTGATTGTGACTGCTGGACTGTGCAACAATTTGGTCTTTGTAGAGCTGCATCAATAGGGATTTTTAAATGTACAGCCATTTGTACGGTAACAAAAAGGTTCAGATCATCAGTGTTCAGCTCTATGGGAAACCTCTTGTTACCATGACTGTGATTTTTTTTTTTTTCTTAATACCTTTCCATAGATACAGTTGGTGGGATGGTGGTTGTATTTTTATGTTTGTTGGGTTGATCGGTTTGGTTTGGAAAAACAAGTTAAACTTGAGTTATGCTTAGTATTCAATGCTCCTAATTTTTATCAGTCTTCTAATGAATGGGCTTTTTGCCTGAATTTTTCAACTTTTCCAGCTCAGCCGCATGCTGAAATAACACAAGTATTTACATGTGTTTGATAAAAGCAAAAATGAAGGACATTCTGCCTTCCACTCATAGTACACATTTGATGTTTTGATGCTGTTAATGGTTTTTAAAGCACAGACTTTCTTTTCTGTGCTTTCTCTCCTTTACCCCCCTTAAAGTAATAGGTGCAGTCTCTTCTTGTGTTACTTCTATTTTAATTTTCAGTCTTTCATAAGAGATGGTTAAAATGTACTGTAATATGATGAGTTATGATGATAATATGATGGAAGGTACTTCTGTTTGATTATCATGCAAAGCTGGAAATCTGGTTTCCAGATCTCTGTTTTAGCTCTTTCGTATGCTGCTTGTCTGAGCTGGTCACTCAGCTTTCTCCTGTTAACGCAGCAATGCCTTTATCCACCTGCCCAGTTTCTGGGGTTATTTTATTCCCCTATAAAGCTATGCTCATGCTTGCTTTGGGCTAATGCAGAGCATGTCAACACTGTCTAGAAACTTTTACCTTTAAATACAACTTTAAGATTTCCTGGAGCTGATCATTATGTGCTTTTTATCTGCAGTCTTATCCCACGGTGTTGTAGGTGACAAATGTAGTTGTCATCATTTGTTCTTTCATTACAATTACATTACTTTTAATTACTTTGATTCTTACTTTGATACGTGTAATGTATGACTGGGCTTCATTGCACTAAGTACTGGAACGTGCAGATCCGAAGAGCCTATATTTTATTTTGAACTTTTTTTTTTTTTTTTTTTTTTTTTTTTTTTTCTCCACAGAATACCTCTCTATCTCTTACATTTTGCTTTCAGTTTGGGGGAATTTGCCATGAGCGTATCTTTGTGATTTCCTAGATAGCCTTCAGCAATTGGTGTGGCTACATCCTTCCCTATCCTTTGGATACCAATACGGCCACCAACAGTAAGGTCTACAAGCCAGGTAGATGTGCTTGAGCAAGACCCATTGTGGGTCATCTAAACTCCCTCTTGCTCTCAGTATGTCTGGCTTCTGAATATGACAACAGGCAGGAAGACAGTAAACATAGTAAAAGGGCTCTTCAAATCTTACTTGATATATATTTTTTTTTAATTATTTTTATTTTTTATTTTTTAACCTTTCTTTTCCTGCATGGCTCAGAATTTCAGTCACAAACTCAGCTTGAGAACTCAGAATAAACCTTGTCACAGTATGTGGGGAGAGAAGGCCTCTAGTGCAATCCTCCGGCTCCGGTCAGGGTCAGCTGCAAGGTGAGACCAGGCTACTCAGTGCTTTATCAGCTGGTGGCCTCGGCAGGTTCTGCTTATGGAGGCTGCATGACCTTCCCGAGCAACCTTTTGTGCTGCTGGACTACCTCGTGCTGGCACCGTTTTTCCTTATATCCACTCAGAAGCCAGATATAAAAAGCCTAGGACTTTAAAAGGAGGCAGAAGGAGTCTGTTGCAAGTTTTCTACCTCCGTTCTTCTCTTTTGTAACCTTTTCCCTCTTACTCTTTAGTCCCTGTTGTAACCTCAGCTCTACTGCAACTCCCTGCTGTAGGTGTGTACGTCTCCTTTGAATGTCCCACAAGCACTTCTCTTTAAACGTTTGCAAAGATGACAAAAATAGCTCCAAAAGGAAACTAAGGCAAAGAAGGCTTACTGGTAGCATTAAATTTAAAGAAATTATTGTGTCCTTGATGCTTAAAGCCTGGTCCCGATGGTAAGCAAAAGCATATGCTATGGTTCATTGCAGTTTTTCTTACCTGTTTAAGGCAACCATAATATGAGTTAAAAGCTACAATGTGTTTAACATTTTTTTTCAGGAAGGCTACAATATGGCAGTCTACAAACTGCTTCAGTAGGAAAACTGTAACAACATGCATACAGTTCTATTCTCATTTCTGGGACAATTTTAGTAAGTTTAAGTTTTGCTAAGTTCGGTAGAGTTTTGGTAAGTTTATTTTTGGTTAAATCATATTTTTTTTTGTTGAAATATCCCAGAGCTGAAGGTCAGTTCTGCACTAGGGGATATTCCTTGAAAGTGATATCAAATACACTGTTTTTTTGTTAGAACAACAGTTGTAAAATCACAAATCCCATATGACATGAAAGATACCAAAATATGCAGAAGATGTTTTCAAAAGGTGATTGCATGGAGCTCAGTGTGTTGCTTGAATATTAAAAGGTTAAGATTTGCCTTAAAAGACCTGAAAAATGGGACCATAGATTTTTTGCCTAAAGCCTAATGAATTTATAAACTGACTGTGTAGTACAAAGATGGAGTTCCTCTGGACGTAAAGTCGATACATTGGTGTCCCAAGGGAACAGTGCTGCAATCAGTGTCACTGCAGGCTCTCATCAATGATTCAGTAGGAGGCCGTACAATGCAAGTAAGGCGATGTGGCCCAACACGTTGGTGGCTCGCTGCTGCTCACAGTGACAAAACCACAGTGCAGTGCTACCCGAATCTCGGGCTAGTAAAACCTGGCAGAAAACACATGAATTATCTTGCACTCCTCCACTTGTATTAATGAAAACCACAGCTTATGAAAACAACACTTTTCTGACTTACAAATTCCTCATTTGGAGGTTGAGAGGATGATATTAGCAGATTTTGGCAGTTGAGTGACAGTGTATCCTGTCTGAAAGAGGAATTTAAAGCAAACAGAGTTCTTCAGCTGTTTTGAAAACAGATGGTAGAAAGGTGAAAAATATATCCATCAAAATGGTGATTTGCCTTCAGCCAGAGTAGCGTTCAATTCTGTTGTTGCAGCTGAAAATGAAGCAGTCTAGATTAGCAAATCTAATGTGTTCTGGGTCAGAAATCAAGCTGAAATGGTTATTTACAGATTTATTAGTGGTACGATATGCAATGGCAGGGAAGCCAAGGACTAATTGGGAATTGAACACTAGTTTAATTTCCCAAATGTGTAGATGGTGCTTTTAGATAAAGCGCTTGCTGATGTTGTCTCATAAGAAAAATCCAGAGATTATCCCCAAACCTAATAAATAAAAGAATAAAATTGGAAGCCAGTTTCATTTACCTCCAGAAATAACTTTAATTTCTTGTAACAAATGGTTGGATAAATTCAAAAGATTTTAAGTCTTTCTTAATAAGTCAGCTCATGGGTGATTTAATGCAGGTTAATAGACTGAGGAATCATTGTAGCTGGTTTTGTAAAAGACAAATGCAGTAAGTCACATGTGGTGGTCCTCATGGTGTAGTAAATTATGAATAAGCTTGCTATATGAGTATAAATTTTTCTTTTTACTTTCCTACAAACCTGTGAGCATAAAGAATAACTGCTTTCAAGATTTTTTCCTGAGAAAAGGTCATTTCTAGGAATCAACACTCTTTTCTCGTTAAGATGCTACTGTGACCTACAGAAAGTGGGTGAGAGCTGCAGGCTTTTTTTGGGGTAGTAGCATTTGATGGAAAATAAAATCTTTATTTTAGAGGACATATAACTTTATTAATATTGAAGTAACCATAACTTTTTCTTGTCGTGTGGCATATGCAAATAAAATGCACTGTGACAGTTAAAATTTAGTTACATAACTCATCCAAATTGGAATTGAAACTTAAAATTTTCTAGCTGAGGAAATGGGAACAAGAAAGTTACGCATCAAAAATGCTGTGCATGTACCTTTGTCAAAAATGTAAATCAACCAGTAATGGGTTACTGGAAACCAGAGGATCGCAGAATCACACACAGAATTGTAGGGGTTGGAAGGGACTTCAAGAGATCATTGGGTCCAAACCCCCTGCCAAAGCAGGTTCCCTAGAGCAGGTTGCCCAGGTAGGCATCCAGACGGGTCTTGATTATCTCCAGAGAAGGGATGGTTGAGGAAAACTTTTTATTGGAGAACAGAATGGGAATTTGTATCCCAGAAATAGGGGAGGTAGTTGCCTTTTCAAATTCAAATGGTTATCATCAAATTCTGTTTGTGAAGCTTCTTGGACCGATCCTGATCGTGAAGGCTGTGCAGCCACTGTTTAAATAATGTTTCACTTTGACTGTGATGTCCTAGCTTTGCTAGTAACTAGTCATGAGTTTAATTTTGATGTTTCTCTGTGTGGAGAGAAGGCTGCTTGTCTCAGTCAAAGGAGCGTACAATGAGGTACCTCAGTGTTTATAGAAATGCTCTTATTCTCAATGGGAAACTGCAGAAATGCTACTATTTCTTAATAACACCTAGTCTCGTTGCATTCAGATGTCTTACTCATCAGCTAAAGGCAAAACAGAAAATGTAAGACTTTTTTGTGATACAGAGACAGTTTTGGTAACAGCTCGGAAAACAAAATGAAACAAAATGCCTAGCTGCATCCCTCTGGGCCTTTTGTTCCTATTTTTCCATATCCTCACACACTAGTATCTCTGAGATGACAAATATGGGCTCTTCCGCTCTTATTGAATATTTGTTTAAATATTTGCTCTGTGAGGTCAGAAACTAAGTGCCTTCAAGACTACCTCTATACTTGTGGTGTTTTTTTCCTCTCCCATGCTGGAGATGATGCTTTTTGTCTGGCTGCGTGGCTGATGCAGCAATGAAGGAAGGCTCATATACCCCACTCCAACTGTGTAGAATTTAACCAGTCACCTGAGTTGAGAAGCTGTGAAATACGAGGCAGATTCCTGTGTTTTCAGCTTCACTGATGCCTAGCATGTGAAGCATTTACCTGTCCTTTTCTTACAGTTTTCACACCAAAAGTTGTGCTCAAAACACTTTAAAAAGTGAGATAAAGAGGTAAAGATACAGGGTTGGAAGTGTGGACAGGAGGGAATAAGGTCCAGCAGACTTGAGAAGTAAAAGGTATTGAAGTCTGGAATAGGGAAAATTTGCCATCAGAAAGCCAAAACACACATGCAACCCTGGACTTATCAGCTCATATCACACTTGATTCAATAGTAGGTCATAGAGCTGTCGTCAATCTGTTTAAAACAGAAATCTTTTGTTCTAGGTCGATACTCTGTGTTCATGCTGCAGATAAACATTTGCTGTTCTGTATCTCTAGTATTGTAACAGATTGTTCTGCATGTGCAGATATTTTGGAGGCTTGAGTTAATACGCTTACCCTCGTTGTTTTGCAGAAGCCTTTCCTAAATTTTAAGAAGTGAAGAAAGTCCCTTTGTACTTCCTTGTATTTTGGGGTTTTGAACAGGCAGCGTCTGTGTTTGTTTCCTTGTTAATTGTTATTGCTAATTGCACAGACCAATCTTCTGCCTGTAGAAGTCTTTCTGTACTTCCCAATTTTTATCTGTCATCTGTTGCTGAAGGTGTGTTTGGTAGTTGTTTATACTACTTGTATAATGAAGCATGTGGTTTGCAGGATACATCTTAGTTGCCTATTTTTAAGCAGTCGTGATGCTTCTTAGTGGTTGTTGATGGTGTTCTCTTCCAGACCTCAAATTTCTGTCTGCTTTCTCAGGGAAGCTGGGGTTTTTTGAGACCTGACAAGAATGATACAGTGAAATGGTTCAGGTTTTTGTCCATGTTTAATTTCTCGGTCATTTGTTATGCAGTGGAGGAACTTTGTGTTTCATGGATAAGGTAGTGAGGAGTTCCCCATTTTTCTGCTCATCTAGCTAAGCCTGGCTCCCAAGAGCATTACATGAGTTGTTACCTCAACAGCTACACCTTAGTTGACCAGCTGGTCAGGGTGTCCACATTACACCACATTAGGGTGTGTGTAATGTGTTTGAAGAAGGAACTTGCCCTGAATAACCTGGTCAATTTAGCAAATGAGAATTCAAAGAAGCTTGTAGCTTTATGGTAGCTTTACCCGTCTGACAGGTGAAAACCAGTGGCTGCAATGCCATGGGTGTAGATAGCCAGTGGAACCTTTCAGAGGCAATGGCCTTGTGATATATCCACATTCCCATCTTAGAGCATAAGGGTGAGGAGATCTGTATCTGCATTCCTATTTCAATGTCTGCTGTTTATATGCTGTGAAATATTAAATACATAATCCACTCCATTTTTGTCAAAGAATATGTTAAAATAAGTTTCAACTTTCTCTTTAATTTTGTGTAGGTTCACTTTGCATCTCCACATATGCAAACATTGAGCTCCATTTAAGTGGATGAGCAACTACTCCCAAGATTGACTCCAATTCCTCTTTTTCCTTCCTGAACTTTTAAAATTGTTCAGATATTTAAAAAATAAAATCAAACACCCTTTAGACTCCCATGCTATACATCTTGTGTTACTGACTGGTCTCTTCCAGATTTTGGAACGTTTATTTGGGCTTGTCTTGCCTGAAGGCTTGTTGCAGTGATAAATATCTTACCTTTGGATATACTATTTGATGGTTGTCCCTTAAAATGAAGTAGTTAATTATTTTGTAATTGCTGGTTTGGGCATTGCTGGGATGCTTGTTCTGGGTTACAGATATTTGTAATTTGCTCTGGCATGTCTAGGCTGATCCCTAGGGTAAATTGCAACTTTGGAGTTTGGAAAAAAAAAAATGGTTTGGGATTGCCTATCTCACTTTGAGAGTTATATTTATGGCAGCATAATTGCTTCAGTCATCTTGAGTTTAAAATACAGTGTAACATGTGACAAACTTATTTAACACATGCTTAGAAAAGGGTATGGGGGAGGTAATGAAGAAACACACTGACATCCTTTGGGACTGAGACACAAGTGCAAATCTTGTGTGGGGGGAGTGGTTGTGTTGGTGGTGGTTGTTACTTGGTTTTCTTTTTTTATTTCTCTCTGTATCCTCAATGTATGCAACAGCCAGTTACACTGCAGTTAACTTGGCTCTCTTTCTGGAATACTCGGTTTGTCTGGTTTTTGTAAGGGCCTGTTCTGAAGTGAGATGGCCACGTCGTGCCGCCAGTGTTAGCCAAGAGTAGGGCAGAGGATGAGAGCAGAAGGTTCATCGTGGTGGGCTCATGGTAGAGAATAAAAGTCCATGTTTATCACAGTATCTCTGCGATTATGTAAGTTTCCTTCCAAAAATAGCAGCCAAATTGCACCTGTGGTTGGGAAAATGAGCCTGTGTGAGATCTACTGCCTTTGTGGTCAGCTTGAGTGGAGCACGGGACGCATTACTCTGCTGCTGAGAGACCCAACTCCTGCCTCGCCTCCTCAACGGGATTTGCACCCACAGCAACACCTGTGGACAGCTGTGAAATTGCAGTGCCACGGCTGCCCAGCCCTCAGCAGCACCGCTTCTCGTTATACCGACCCGGAATACTGCCCTACATCTGTTTTAGAGGATTTTTTTTCATTTTCCCCTCTTAGCTTGTCTGAAGCACCCTCCAGATGTTAAATTGGTTGGTAGTTGCAATATGATAGATTGGCTGCTAATTAGTTTTTTTTTTTTTTTTTTTTTTTTTTTTTTTTAGAAGCATTAGTTGTTACCTTTTAATTTTTTTTTGTACCCTGCACTCATCCTGACATTTTACTTTCTCGGACACATCAGAATGTTAATTAGTCTTCTGAATTCATTTACCTATGCAAATACAGATGGTGTAGCCTATTGGGTTGTTTACTATGCAATCTAGTAAACCTTGTAAACTAGCCAGTTCAACTGCTACCAGAAGTTGCAAGCAGCTGTGCTGTTCCTCCCTCACTGATTTATTGCAGTGCTTTTGTTGTGATAAATCACAACACTGAGGCTTTTGTGTACCGTACCTAGTATCAAGTCACTTCATACTGATGTCCTTAACTATCAAATATGACATGCTGACTGTCTCTTATTGGTCTTGGCCTAAACAAGACATAAATATTACTCTAAAATAGGAAAGGATGCTGATGGATAGTCAGAAAGCGCATTCACCTCTGAAATGCTGAACGTAATCCAGAAATCATAACAATCTGGTAGCTGTTTAAAGGCTTACATGGGATGACTATTCACATCTCAGTCCTGTGCTCTGAGGGCAAGTGTCTATAACATAAAAAGACATTAACACTTACTGGTGTTCTGTGAAGAAAGAAGTCTGAGAAGCCAACAAGCAAATGCATTTTTCAGCACCCCCCAATTCAGCACTGCTCCTTTCTTGTAGGATTTCACATTGTAGTTTCCTTTATGCCAGCAATTAACCTTCTCTTTGGATAAATAACAAAACTCAGCTGGGTGAAAGCTGCTAGGCTTGCATTAGCGTTGCTGGGTGTCACCTCAGTATGACTGTGTGCTTTTCAATTTCTTAGGTTATGGTATGATTTCTTAGACTCATCTTGTGTTTTGGCTGCATGTGTCCAATGAGGGTTGCCTGTGAGCTATCTTTGCATGAAAGCAGGGTCTTGGAGCCGTCTGTGGTTTAATGGGACCGCTTGCCATCTCAGAAGGATTCTGTCATTAAGAGATGCAGTTTTGACCTTGCTGGCACTGAGAGTTTAGTTACCTGTCCAGGGAAATGTTACATTGGAAGGGTATTAAAAATATTTAAAAATATGTATATGTTTCCTAAAGATTTCATCATTTAATTGTTCTGTTCCTCAGTGCACAAAAATATCTGCATTTCCAGCCTGCTTTGGTTTCCTTACTTTTCTGATGCTTGCTTTCATGTGCTTACAGTGAAGTCTCCACAAGGCACATTTTCGTATTTCCCGCTACCTCACACGGCATCAGCTCTGAATTGTTGACATCCCCTCCTGCCTCCCAGTCTGCTGCTTAACCTGGCTGTGACTTCCTCAAATTCCCCAATTCTTCTACTTTGTTTTGTTGTTTATTCCAAGTCTCTCAATCTCCACCCACCCGAGACCAAGATTGTTAAGAATCTGCATTAATTATTAACCAAAACAGTTCTGTCTAGGAGTTCTTGCCCTTTACAACAAATTTGGTCTTGTTTGCATTGATAGATGTCATTAAGGTTTAATGATCCTTGATTCACATTTCCCGCACAAATGCCAGTTGGTTAGCACATGTCACCAGCCTGTTAGCAAGGGAGAAAGCACTTGTGGTACAACTGGAGCTGGTATTAATATCGTGGGCATAGATTGACAGATCCTCTAAGCTATTGCACTTAACTTACTGAATATTTAAAACCTCATTAAGCAGTGTTAGGAACTTCTGTTCTAACACCTTACTTTAAATATCTACGGTGGAACACTTGGGTTTGGAAGAAGTAAGCCTTCCCTTACATACAGCTACCTCGATCCCAAAGCAAACACCTGAAACATGACCATCTGAAAACTCACCAGGAGAGGTGATCCCAGTGGCTTTTACAATGTAAAGAGCAAAACACCAATTTGAAGGTGTATGGTTTCACCTAGTCACTGTATCCATCATAATTTTCCCTTCCATAGCCATTTTAGTTTCTCATTTTCTTCTAAAGGCCAAGCAAGTGTACAGTACTCAAGTGTGAAGATGCTACTTTTTAAAAGGGTGTAAAGATGTAAAAGAAATGAAATCTATTTTAGGGTTTCTGTTTGTTTGTTTGTTTTTAAAGAAAAAAATGCTAAATGTTGCTTGGCAGGAATTAGCTAGATTATTTCCTGGGAAATAGTAATCTAGAATAAGAGTAATGTGCCGTGTTGAAATGCAGTGTGTATGCAGTAGTATCTCACTTTTAAAGTTGGATTTTATTCTCCAAAAAGCCTGAGTTCTGAGAGTATCTTTAAAAAAAAAATAAAGAAAAAGAAAACCCCTTATAAAAATATGTATGTTTTGAAGTAGGATTTATATCTAATGTATTCAGTCTCTAATACCTTCTAATCATAGCATTTAAGATAATACTGAGCAGCTGTAAATCACTACTTGAGACAAACACTGAAGGAATTCTAGATCATTTAGAAGCGGTCTAACAGCACAGAGTTCATCATTAAATACTTGGTTTGAAAGTGTTTTAAATATTCTTTTGTTTCCAGAGAGAATGGATCCTTTTATCGTTGAGTCTTGGTCAAAATCAAAAAGGAAAAAAAAATAAAAGTATCAAGTTTTGCAAGGAAAGTGATTTGCATACTATTACTTTGCTTTCTGTCAAATTTTGTTAAGCTTGCTGTGACCTACTTTACAGTCTTATGATGAGATTAAGAATTGCAGTGAATTCTGTGTTGCAGACTACACTAGTTTTAGCACTTAAGTTTACCACACCACTTTTGTCTTAGTGGAAGTAGTGCAGAGTTTCTCATCGTAAGCCTTTGGCTAAGTCTTTGATTCATTTTCCTCTGCAGAGTCTAGTTTCTTCTTAGGGTTTTTATTTTTTGTTTGGTTTGTTTTGGTGAGTTTTGTATTTCTAAATTGTTTCAGGCAAAATATGGCAGCTGCAGGTTCACCCTTGTTGTTCTGGCAGGCAGCTTTACTTTGTGAATTGCAGGGTGAACCCAACTGAAATATTTTTGTTGGGCCAAAATTTTTATGTCACTGGCAGAGTATTCTTTCTGTCACCACAGTTGTGACAAAGTCCAGTAGTGTCTTTACTTTTCTGATCTTAGTAATATTAGAAATCTGTAAAAAGCAAAATGCACATACATGAACTATACATTTTGGTATTCGTGGCAGTTTGGTGTACTGCATTGCCTTGCAGGGATACAGAAAGGGCTCTGAAAGACCTATTCTGGATACTGAAATTAAGATTACCTCTTTGGGGCAAGTGGGTTAGTCTGCTGAGAAACAGGTATGGGGGTGTCCATTCTGCTACTTGTGCTGAACAAGCTTCTTCAGTAGGAACCAGCATATGTGCTTGGGCACGGGCCTTGTGTTGTGATTTATGAGTAATCATTCATTTTGAAATGCATAAATTATCAGTTCTTGTGTATTAATATTTTTAGTTGAAAAAGAACCACAGGAGTTTAGTATGAAGCTTTACATTGCAAAATAAGGTGTTTTTTTTGTTGTTGTTGTTGGTTGGTTGGTTGGTTTTTTTTTGGTGCTTGTTTGTTTTTAATAAGAGAAGAGTCAAAAACTGGAAAGCAGCTTTCTCATTCACTACTGCCCTAAATTCAAGAGGCAAGAGGCATGAGATAAGTACACAACTAATACTGCTCCAGTTTTTGCTCTATCACACTTTAGTTATCTTTCGTGTTGCTACATCTAGAGACGTTCTCTGTTTTCATTGATTTTAAATAAATTACATATACTTTAGCAATTATTATTGTAGAATCACAGACTGGTTTGGGATGGAAGGGACCTTAAAGACCACCCAGTTCCAACCCCCTGGCATGGCAGGGACACCACCCACCAGACCAGGCTGCCCAAAGCCCCATCCAGCCTGGCCTTGAGCACCTCCAGGGATGGGGCATCCACAGCTTCTCTGGCAACCTGTTCCAGTGCATCACCACCCTCAGAGTAAAGAATTTCTTCCTAATATCTAATTTAATCTACCCTGCTTTAGTTTAAAGCCATCCCCCTTTGTCCTATCACAACATGCCCTTGTAAAAAGTTCCTCTCTTGCTTTTTTGTATGCCTCTTCTAGGTACTGGAAGGCTGCTATAAGGTCTCCCTGAAGCCTTCTCTTCTCCATGCTGAATACCCCAACTCCCTCAGCCTGTCTTTGTAGGAGAGGTGCTCCAGCCCCTTGATCATCCTCATATCTCTCCTCTGGACTTGCTCCAAGAGGTTCATGTCCTTCTTATGTTGGGGACCCCAGAGCCTACCACAGTGCTCCAGATGGGGTTGCACAAGAGCCGAGTAGAAGGGGAGAATCACCTTGCTTGATCTTCTGTTAATGCTTCTTTTTTATGCAGCCCAGGGTATCGTTGACTTTCTGGGCTGCAAGTGCACATTGCTGGCTCATGTTGAGCTTCTCATCCACCTGTACCCCTAAGTCCTTCTCCTCAGTGCTGCTCTCAATCCATTCTCTGCCCAGCCTATATTTGTGCTTGGGATTGCCTTGGCCCAGATGCAGGACCTTGCACTTGGCCTTGTTAAACCTCATGAGGTTTGCACAGGCCCACTTCTCAAGCCTGCCCAGGTCCCTCTGGATGGCATCCCTTCCCTCCAGTGTGTCGACTGCACCACGTAGCTTGGTGTTATCGGCAAACTTGCTGAGGGTGCACCAATCCCATTATCCATGTCACTGACAAAGATCTTAAACAGCACCAGTCCCAGTAGTGACCCCTGAGGAATGCCACTCATCACTGTTCTCCATTTGGACATCAAGCCATTGACTCTAACTCTGAGTGTGGCCATCCAGCCAATTCCTTATCCGCTGAATGTTCCATCTGCCAAATCAATGTCTTTCCAAGTTTAGAGACAAGCTTCACAACTTCATCTGCCAGTTCCTTCAGGACCCTTGAATGCATCCCATCAGGTCCCATTCATTTGTGCACCTTCAGGTTCCTTAGGTGGTCTTGAACCTCATCTTCTCCTACAGTGGGCGGTTCTTCATTCTCCCAGTCCCTGCCTTTGCCTTCTGTGACTTGGGCAGTGTGACTTGAGCACTTGCCAGTGAAGACTGAGGCAAAAAGGTCATCAGGTACCTCAGCCTTCGTAATATCCCAGGTAACCAGGTCCCCCCTTTCCTTCTGGAGAGGGATGAAAATTTCCCTAGTCTTCTTTTTATCACTGATATACCTATAGAAGCCTTTCTTGTTGCCCCTTATGTCCCTGTACAGATTTAATTCTATCAGGGCTTTGGCTTTCCTAACCTGATCTATGGCTTCTCAGAATTTTTTTCTGTATTCCTCCCAGGGTACCTGTCCTTGCTTTCACCCTCTGTAGGCCTCCTTTTTGTGTCTGAATTGGGCCAGGAGCTCCTTGTGACCTGGTGGTTTTGCCTGACTTCCTCTTTGTTGGGCTGCATTACTCTCCTGAGTTTGGAGAAGGTGACTGTTGAATATTAACCAGCTTTCTTGGGCCATTTTTCTCTCTACTCTCCCCCATTCCCCTGCCTGTCCTTCCTAAAGAGCCTGTATCCTTCATTCCAACACTCCAGTCATCGGAGCCATCCCACCATGCCAATGAGGTCACAGCACTGCAGGCGTGCATACATCTCTAGTTCCTCTTGTTTATTCCCCATGCTATGTAAGGCATTTAGGTTGGGTCCCTGATGAAGCTGAGTTACTGGCTGGCATGGCTGAAATTCCTTTGTGCTGCTCATCAAGGGCTCTCCTGCTGACCTGCGATCCTTCTTTAGGCTATGGGCATCTATTGCTGGCACTGCGTCAAACCTGTGGGAATTGGATGGATTGAGGTTCCTGTCCCCAGGCAACTGTATTTTAAAGGAAAAACAAACAAACAACCAAAAAAAAAAAAAAAAACAAACCAAAACAAACAAACAAAAACTTGCCCTAAAACATAAAAGCCAGAATATTGTTGTCCTGTCACCTAATTCTGCTTCCCTGTCCCAGGTGTACAAATGTTAAATACGGCTAACGTTCATGAAACCAGGTCAACCCTGAATATTTTATGTAAATCCCTAGTCCTGATGGAGTATGTTCATCGCTCAAAAGCCTACCTGGGCAAATCAACTTGCAAGGTGGAATCATTAAGATGATATTTTAGTCTCATTTCTGCATGTACTTGCCCTACATTATAGTAAGTCTATTAATCAGTTTAGTATTACAGTGTAATGGAGACCAGTCTTCACGCTCAAGCCCTTTCTGTGTCCTGAGGACGACTGCAGGGCATTCACAAAGGCACAAGTTTAAGATCTCTTCAGTTTAAGTTTTAATTCTAATGTGTCCACCTCTTTGCAGTCTGAGCTCTGATTTTACTGGTTGATGCTTGTTATGTGCCAGGGTTGGTGATCTTCTCAGTCCTTAAAAAGAAAAAGGGAGGGGAACGAACTGAAATGGTAAAATAGAAACAAGAGGGCAAATTAAAATAAACACAGCCAATTACAGAATCTTTAAGATAACTTGTTATTCAGAAAAGGTGAAGTGCTAGTAGGAGTATTTTCTAATAAAACCTGTAGTTTGTCTCTTCTCGCATCTACACCAGCTGAAATATAAAGACTTCAAATTTCACCAGATGTACTTGAATGAGAATAGTTTGTTTTGGCATGCTTGACACCTTCAATTCTTTTGGAGACTGAGAGCATAAAATCATCTAATTTCCATACATTTTAGAAAACAAGTATAAAAAGTCGTAAGACTTTACTTCCATGATTTTGCTCCTGTGTAATTTCCTTTCTGTGACACTTCAGTGGTTTAAATGCAGGCCTTCAAGGATTAGATAGGATTAGGTTGGTCAAATAATGGTATCTCCTTCTGGCACTACAAGTAACCAAACCACAAATGAGTGTAATTAGCATATCCGTTAACACTGCTGCTGGTTGGAACTAATGAATTTCAGTGTGAGCGGAGTAGCAATTGTTGGCTGACCTTTCAGATAATCCTAGTAAAGTGGAAAAACAAACCCTTTTAATTGGGATGGTAATTTTAGAGTTAATAAAGAGCATATTTTTAATAAATGCATTGAAGATGCTATATTTAAACTTCTGAAGAAATCTAAAAGCAATGTTGCAAGCCTTGTTGTGCCTCTTACTCTCCTATTGCTCCACAGGTTTAACTCTTTATTGGGTTGCAAATACTTTCTTACTCCATAAAAAGTCATTTTCCTTGACTTGTTCTCTTCCATTCCTTGTTAGGAAGAATAGACCCGTTACAAGTTAGGTGTGTTACTGATGATTTATGTGCCTGTAGTAGTTTTAATTAGTGGGTAGGATTATGATATGGATCAAAAGCTTCTGCTTATCCAAGGCTAAACCAGTGTTCCCAGTGTTTCTATTTTTCAGTTGATATCCCAGCTACCTAAATTCAGAGGTCTTAGGCATGTGATATTTTGAGAGAGGAGAAGGGAATAATGCAGAAGTACTAAATAATAGAGTTGTTTTAAAGCCAGATAAGTCTAAAGAAAAATAATGTTGTTTTTAAAGTATGCTTGTGCTTATTCATCTTCAGATTCAGCATTTGGCTTGGAACTCAGCAGCTGATTCTTTTCAGTGCTTCTGAAAATCTTCTGTTAAAAAAAGTCCATGTCATAGAAATGCCACCTGATTCATCTTCCCAGTTCTTTTGCTTATTTCAATCAATTTCAAAAACAGCTTAGCAGTCTACTAATCACCTAATTTACTTATTTTCAACATCCATACATTGCTACTTAATCTGTACTTGGCATCAAAAACTGCTACTACTGCTGTGTAGCATAGGAACTGAACAGTTGTCAAGCTGGGTCAAGCCACATACACCTGTCTGTTTTTTTAGGGGACTTTTTTTTTTTTTTTTAAACTGGGAAAAAGCATAAGAAATAAGGGGAATATAGATTTAACCATGCTTGTTAGAGCCTTTCCAAAGACTAAGATTGCATTAGGACTGTTGTACTTAAGTCCTCCTGTAATCCCTTTAAAAATTGCTTTTATTGTTGACCTTGACAGTATTCTGACAGTGATGTTCCGTAACTTGATTGTGCCTCTGCAAAAATATTATTTGGTTCATTTTAAACCTGCTGCTGGGCCATTCATTCCTTTAAGGTATTATGCTCTGAGGAGTAGGAATTGCATGTTTGTTTTCCCTTAATGTTTGTGTTCTGTATTCCTCTGTATTATCTCGTCAGTTACATTTATTTTCCAAGCTCTGTTCAGGAGATTGATGCATGCCTTGGATGACCTCTTCTGTCTTTCTTTGACCAGAACCTGTTCTGGTTCTTCTGTTTATTCCAAAAATGGGAACCAGAATTTTGCAAGGGGGGGATTTCTCTGTGGATTTAGGTAGTGGCAGAACTTAGCAATTAGTTTTACATAAACTTTGTAGCTTTGTAAGCTTTGAACATATGCGGATTTTCAATCACTACTTGCTGCAAGTTGATGGATTAAGCGGAGTTTTGCTTGTATCTTAACTGAAGCTTTGTTTTGTTGTGTTTTGTCATCGTGGTGGCAACTACAGCTGTTGAGATATTGACCTTTGAGATAGAGTGGGTGGAGATGGGATAGCAGCAGTCCTCTTAATACAGGAAAAACGCCCGAGTTGATTGCCTGATGTGTCTCTGTGTCTTGCTCCTGCCTCTGTGGTACACTTTATCACCAGACTCAGGAAGAATTTTTTTTTTAGATTAGATTGGCGGGAACCCTGGTTTTTTTATTTTTTTTTTTTTTTTTTTTTTTTTTTCCTGGTAGATTTCTGAGCACTGTCATTGCCTTTGGGAAAAACTACTTTCTTCCTGTGGCACTGTACAGCTGCAACTCAGTCTATGATTATAAGAATCCATTTTGCTATGAGGTGCTAGGAAATGATGTGCAGACAGCGATGTGGAAATGCACATTGCACATGCACAGTGTGGATGCTTCTGGGGGCAAATACCTCCTAATAACCTGTGATTATGGGTCATGGGCATATTGGACATGCCCCAATACAGTATCCTCTAGTCAAAGGCTAGAAAAACTGGATATCTGGTTGTGGTAAATTATTTTTTCATCATTTATTTAAGGAATAAATCTGTTTTCTGAGATGTTGAAGTGTTTATAGCAAAGCAGAAAACATCATGTGAATAATGCCCTGTATAATTTGCAATGGTCAGTCCTTAGTTTTTCTGTGGATGATGCAATTTTGTGTATTCACTACAGGACACTGACAAGATATTTTATGGTACAGTCATGTATGTAATTATTGCTTTGGTTTTAAGAATCGACAGTGGTAACATCTGGGTGATTTATTCCTGCCAATTAGTTTCTGAATTAATATGCTCAGTCTAAGGTTAATCAAACAACAGAGCAAAAAGCCCAATAAATTGGGAACCAATTTTTAAAGCAGATGTTATGATTTTTCTTGATGGCTGTGCAGTGGAAAAGATCAGTTCACACACCATTTCCTGACCAGCTAATTTGTTTAACCACATGTGTTACAACCAAAGGTACGGTCACCATAGTTTATCACTTAGAAAATGTGCATTTGCATTAAAAATCATCGAATATCCTGAGCTGGAAGAGACCTGCAAGGATCACTCTGACTGTGATGACTCCACACAGGACAACCAAAAATCAGACCCTATGTGTGAGAGCATTATCCAAACCCTCCTTTAACTCCAGCAAGCTCAGTGCCATGACCACTGCCCTGGGCAGCCTGTCCCAGTGCCCAACCACACTCTGGGTGCAGAACCTTTCCCTAACCCCCAGCCTGACCCTCCCCTGTCCCAGCTCCATGCCGTTCCCTTGGGTCCTGTCGCTTTCCCCATAGAGCAGAACTCAGCACCTGCCCCTCTGCTCCCCTCGTGAGGGAGCTGCAGGCTGCCATGAGGCTGCTCTGCTCTGGGCTGAACAAACCAAGTGGGTTAAGTCACTCCTCATTTTGCCCTCTAGACCCTTCATCATCTTTGTAGCTCTACTTCAGATACTCTCTAATAATTTTATGTCCTTATACTGTGGTGCCCAGAACTGCCCACAGTGCTTGAGGTGAGGACACACCAGCACAGAACAGAGCAGCACAATCCCTTCCCTCAAACAGCTGGCATCACTGTGCTTGATGTACCGCAGGATACAGTTGGCCCTTCTGGCTGCCAGGGCACGCTGCTGGCTCATATTCATCTTGCTGTCAACCAGAGCTCCCAGATCCCTTTCTGCGGGGCTGCTCTCCAGGCTCTCATCTCTCAACCTGTGCATATATATCCCACAGTTGGCCCATCCCAGGCACAGAATCCAGCACTTGCTCTCGTTAAACTTAATATTGGTGGTGATATTTTGTTTTACTTACTTCTATAATATCTTTTTGTAAGAGGTCTTCTGCTTGAGTTTCATGTTCTCATTTCAGAAGGTTTTTTGAAGCATTGGAGGAAAACACAGCCTTTTTTCTCTCCTTACCTCAGATTCTGGATAAATCCTATGGGGCCTCTGTTATACTGTCTGGATGCCCAGGAGGCTATTAATTGTAGGAAGGAAAAACAGTCTTTCAACAAATGAATGATTTTAAATTAGCTTAATAATTATATCAGCTGTCTGTGTTGGTAAGCTGGCTCTCCTGACAAAATATGTGGCTGGGAGTTCCTGTGCTTGCTGCCCCTCACTGGGAGCGGTTCCTTCCAGGGCAGCAGCCTTTCAGGAAGGCTTTGCTGCTGGTTTTGCTTGGCTTTCATTTCTCCTCCTTCCCTGCCTCACCCATGCCCCTTTCACATGGAGCTTGGCAGCTGCTTTTCCTTCAAGTGTCTGAGTTTTGTACTTCAGTGCAAAGGAAGTGCATGATGTGTCTTACTGGCATGGACAATGGTCAACAGATTGTAGATCTGATCTGAGCTCACTTTGGCTTTGCTACCAACCAGCTGGCAGATGCTGGGCTGACAGAAGTGTTTCTACCTGTTTCTACTCATTTTTCTTATTTATGAAGTAAAGTTTTTGCTGCTTGTGTTGCTTTTAAAGAGTTTCAGAAACCAGTTGTGTGGATTTGTTCATCTGGAGAAGGATGGGAAAACTCCTTAAAAATAAAAGAAAAAACAAGCACCAAGGACAGCATTATGAGCTGGTCAAGGTCCCACTCTACTCTGTACTGGTGCAGCCTCACCTTGAGTACCTGTGTCCAGTTTGCCTGGGACCAAACAGTTGCCTGTCAAGACCTTGACTGGTTTCATTCAGGAGGTATTTCATGGTTCAGAGTGTAATGCGAGTCTCCCAGTAGTGATTTCATATAAATACTTCACTGTTTTCTCTGTTTTTCTGGACCCATGGTATCCCAAACATACCCCTAGGCCTCCTATGGAGGAAGAATTAAGGAGAGAGATGTTATAGTGCCCGTTATTTTTAGTGACTCTCCCAATAAGTTAAACAGTATTGAAAACAAAAGAATTATCTTGATGTACTTATACATAAAAAGATAAATGCTCAGATGCAGCAATGAATAGTAATATAAACATTTGAAGAGGGCTGTTTGCTCATATACTTCCGCTGATAACTTCCTTCCCACCAAACAAGACTATCAGTCCCTGGGCAGCAATCTTCATTATCCTATAACTGGCTGCATATTCTTTTCAGATACATTTTTGGACACTCTTGTGCACTTTTCTAAACAGCCAACTGAACCTAAATTCTCATCGCCCATGATTTTGGAGTAATAGGTATAATTTGTAAGCAAACATGAGTTGTACAGGAAGGATCTGATTTTTCAAGAGAATTCTGAAAGTACATCAGAAGCCTTTAGAGATACTGTGAAAAGCATATATCAAGATAGTTTTTTTTTTTTTTTTTTTTTTTTTTTCTGGAGCTTTGACTACAAAAACAGCAAGTTTATTCATTTGTTATGTTTCCTTTCCTCCTTGGGTGCACATTTTAAGATACCCATGGGATTATGTTAAATATCCCTCTAGTTTTAACTTTATGGAAATTAGTGATTAAACTTGTCAGGGCTAACTACACTGAGTTCTGCTGGCTCAATGACTGAAGTCAGGCTGAAAAGTGAAATGGTTATTTCCAACCATTAAACCTCATAAACCAGCTTAAAACCAGAGTGGGATGTTTAAGCTTCTTCAGTTCAGCAGTTTCTGAAGATTTTCAGAGGAGAAAGTAGTTTTGCTTCGCCAGTCATGAATTTCCAGTATATTGGAAATGCCTCTCAAATACAGTAGTTCAAGAAAGTTCTACTTCATTTAAGATTAAAAAAAGAAAAAAATGCACCAGGGTATTTGTAAGTGATTTGTAATCATTGTCTTCCTTAGATGCACTTACCTACCTTACACTTTCACACCTTGCAAACAGACCAGTTTTTCAAGAGGTTTTCTGGTATTAAGTTCACATCCACAGATAACTGGCTGATCTGTATGGCAGTCTACAGCAGCTCACAATTACACAAAAAATCTTTGAGTTTTGTTTATTTTTACTGGCAACTAAATTACACAATGTGCTTATTGCATAAGTTTTTAGGGGGGGTTGTTTCATTACTGAGGAAATGACTACTAATAATTAGAAACATATTCTGATAATTTTTGATGTATAGCAAAAGACTGGCATTTAATAAATATTCATCATAAGTAACAATGTGGTTAAGGCTATAGCTTACCAAAGCAGGATAATTTGAGTTATGAAAAAGGAGAGAGAACATTACAGGTAGGTTAAAGTCAAAATTAACAGAATTCTTACTGATAAAATAACAGTATTTAAAATAAATTTATAATGAAATGGTTGAATGCCAGAGAAATACAGTTTACCAAGAGACTGACTCTAGTCTGCAATATAACGATACAAGACACACTGGGAAGTATTGGCACTAAAAATTGTGTGGGGTGTTGATTTTATTTTTGTTGTCTTTTGCTGATGGCAGGTCAAGTACAGAGTTAAACACTGTTCTTACGAAGGAAATAAAAAAAAAATGGACAGTGTTTTATCTATAATGGCATTTGATGGACCTGTCTGTTATAAAAAATTTACTGCAGAAGATAGATGGCCTGTCTCTTTTTTATTAGTGAAGAAACCTTATGCTCTGCTTTTGTTGGCCTCCTTGAAAGTCACTTATTACTTGAATAGGAGTAAACACTGAAATTTTAAGGAGAAAACAGTCTAGTTTGCCAGACTCTTTTATACCAAACACATGGAGTTTCTCAGCTACTGTACTGTTGTCTGACTGTGTTCTCCTTGGACGGCTCTGATAGTTGGTGAAGAATGATGTTGCAGCTTGCACAGCAGTCTGGTTTTCTTTACAGTTCACAAGACTACAGCTCTTTTGAACTTGGGTTTGTATGGCGGTACCTGAAAAGTTCATTAAAAGCTGTGAAATTATTGACCCTAAATTCAGGGCGGAATGTCGGGCTATAATGCATTTTTGGGACAGACGAGGAGAATAGGGAAATGTTGGTCGTTAGGCTTTGGACCTTGTGCACTTGGATTAAATTGGCACAAAATTGTAAGGATGCGCTCAGCTATTCAAGGCCTGCTTTAAAATAAACACCTTAGTGTTACTCTGAAAAAAGTTACATGCTTTTTTGGAAGTGTCTCCTGAGTCTATAATTACGTGAAACACCCTTCATTTTGTGCTGTGTGGGGATGTGAGAGGTAGCCAGCAAACCTTCTGGCATATGCAAGAATATCACCATGGATCTGGATTTGAAATCATGTGCAACTTTGAGTCTTTTAAATTTAACTTTCTGGAGGTTTTAGTGAGCACCATGTCATTCTTTAATGAGGCCCAAAATACACTGAAGAGTCATGGTGAGACCTGGTTACTGTGCTTACAGGGCTTTGTTGACTTTGTTGGACCTCAGATGTACTTGTGCTTCTTTCGTCCATGCACTAACATTTTTTTCTCTATCTGACACCTACAGTAAGTTGCCAAAAGAAAAAAAAAAAAGGAAAACAAAAAGAGAGAGAAGAAGAAACAGGTAGTATATTTGATTTTAATTGGAAATTTTATTTCCCCAAAAGCTGTGAACAAAACCTGAAGACTTTTTCAAGTTAAAGTTACATAGCAATAACTCTTTTCTTTTATGATGATATTGAAAATTAAGGCAATTACTTAACAAACTTAAAAAAGAAAAGTTACTTGGAAAGACTTAGTACTTTGGAAATACTTAGTCATAATGAAAGTCATAGTAGCAGTTATTTTTATCTGAAGAAGGTTGTCCTCATAGATAATGTCATCTTTAACATAACCTACTTCTTTCCATGTTCTTCTTTGTACCAGCTGAATTTTTTAAGTTGTTGCTGACACTTTGTCCATACTTACTGCTCATGATATCAGTCTAAGAGCATTGATACTGCATCCATGGCTCTAGAGAGAGTATTAGAGAGCTGTGAGACCAGATAGTCTAACTGCACGTAGCATATCTCCTGTATTGTGTTCAGTCCTGTAATGTGATTGAATGCATGACATCTACACCTTATGGGACTGAGTTTACCTCACTTTCTACTGTGATACCTGAGACAGGTTTTACATTGACACTCCTTCTCTTCAAAGAAGGGAAGTCTTAAAGGAAATCTGATAGTGAGGAGCTGTATTGTCTACTCATAGGCTCCAAAGTGCATTAGGTTTTCTAGATGTGTAAAGACCTGCTAGTTTTATTTTCTTTTTACTTTTAAATTTCCATTTCCAAAACTAATGCAAATCGAGAAATTGCTCTTAGCAGAGTCAAAATGTAGACATAGTAAGAGGTGGTAGGAGCTCAAGAAATGCTTAACTCATATTTGATTGAAGAAGGAAAACAATTAGTGCGATCTCATACTTGCAGGGATAGGCATTTGTGGTGTGTACTGAATTACTCCAGGTATTCTAGACGGACAGCCATTCTCAACAGCAGGTAGGTGCCCCGGGAAGCCATCACTTGTTACTTTTAGTGCTCTTTCCTAAGATGCAGTGCTTAGTATCTAAGGCACATAAAGAGAAGAGTTAGCAAAAGTTTTTGCAGATGTTGGGGGAGCTGTTATCGGACCAGGTGATAAAGTTCCTCCCTGAAGCCGAGATGCAGGACAAGCAGAGCTTGACAAATGCTCATACAGGCACACTAAACTGATTATCTGTATTAGAATAGTCCTATGGGTTTTGGCAGCATTGTGATCAGGGATTTGAAAGAGATTACCTTGCTGAATTCAAATGTTGAGACCAGAACGGGGGGGTGTGCTCTGCTGCAGCTCTGTGTTCTTTGTGTACTTCAGCCTTGGTATTTGCCTTGTCTGTGCAAATAGCTAGTGCTAGTAGCAGCAGGAATTTTGGATGTTAGCTTTATTTTTCAGACAAGTGAAGAACAGTCATATGGAAAGGTCCGTGATTCTACTTACATAGTATTTTCATAGCTTGGACATTGCTAGAAACTTTTTAATGCTTTCTGAAGTGCCATGAGGTATTTTCATAAATAGTTGTTTGATAAATATTCCTATTAGGAATATGCCATGCAGACACTCATCTCTGAAGAACAGGTGAATGCTGCACTTGAGCAGCACTTGAGATATTCAGGAGCCACGCGTGGCTCAGGAGCCCTAGGCTGTCAGCCTTTGAGCTGTGTGTTTGATCCTTTTAATTGTGGTGGACATACAGGAGAGAGAGCTCACACTCTTTCGTGTCAATATAAATTTAAGGGTTCTTGTCCTCAGTGACCTGCAGGAGATTTAAGGATCACTTCTGTTATTGAGACTAACACGGGTATTGTCTCTATCGAGGAGAGGTTAGATTGGTTTATTTTTTCTCCCCTCTCTGCTTTTCTGCCATTGTCTTCATTAGCTTGTTTCTGGTTAGCAGCAAGCCTCCTAGGGTGTCTGGAGGCAGCACAGTGCATTACTGAACAGATGCCTGGATTAACCCGCGTAATAGAAGTGTGAGCATGTAGCTGTGCTATCACAGCTCTCCATCCAGATCAATTCATATGCAGGCAAAGCTGAGTGCATGCGGTGGTCTGGGACTTTGACCAGCTTTGGCCGTTCAGCATTAACAACGTTGTATGCCTGAACATGTTTATGCTTGCAAAATTTCTGCCTATTTAAAAATCTAAAAAGGTACCTTGGCTTCTTTTGGGGAGAAAAAAAAAACCAAAAAAAAACAAAAAAACAACTTCATCCTGGAAAAGATACACTTAAGGAATGGTTTGGAGAAAAGAGCAGAGAAAGTGACAAGAGAAGGCTTGCTCAAACTTTCCCACAAGAACAAGAGGACATGAAACAAAATTTTGTAAGTGGCAGGTGTAAAATAAAAGGAAGATTATTATTTTTTTTTTTTTTCCTGAACCTTATTTAAACCCTAAAGTTCAGTTCCAGGGCAGTTTGTGGGCACCAACATTACTATGCATTCCAAGCCTATTTACACAAATTCATTAATAGCTGTCAAACACAGAATGATCACATCTGACTCAGGAGGCAAGAGATGCTGAGAGCTGTACTGCTGGCTGCCTGCGTTGCTTGCCAGTGGTCAGCAGCACCAGGATGACTTTGCAGACAGAATCCAGAGCAGAGATGTTGGTCTGATTTCTTGATTTCTTTTAATGTCTGCTTTGATTATGTGCTCTCTCTAATGTTGCATTTTCTGCAGCTGCTTACATTGACAGATTTCTATTGTGTTTGCTCTCCGTATGTACATATCTGTCATTACTCATCAGTTAAAGGGCTGCATGAAAACAAGCTCAATTTTTTGTCATAAATGAAATACTAAACAGTAAAGGATTTATCAACTGAACTCCATGCTGTCTTTTTAATATTAGAAGCTCCCTGATTTTATTTATTACAGCTTTTCTGATATTTTTTCAAGTGTTGAATCAACAATAAACCTCTTGAAATGGCTGTACCTGAAACTCTCAATCTGGTGAAAGAAGAGCACTTCAAGTCCAGAGCAAAAAACATGAAAAATGGCTTTTGCCACAGAGAGGACCTGATTTCAATTATAGCAGATAATATCTGAAATCAATAATAGCTTCTGGTCATCTGTTAGGAGGAAAGGAACAACAGTGTCTGCCTCATTAGTTCATATGTGCAGGTCTCCAGTTATTTCAGGCATAAAAATTTTAAGAATGTAACCCCGAGCAAAACTTGGAAATGGGCCACCCACCCCTGCTACCAGCGGATCAATTCCTTTTCTATCACAGCATCTTATTCCCTGTCAAAACTAGCCCCCGTGACACAGTGTTGCCACCCTCCAAATCAGTTATTGTCCTGTGTTTTTATATTTCTGTGTGGTTCCTGTGCTGTCCCTGGTAGTTGGGACATCATGGCTCGGGGCGTTGAACTGGAATCTGCTTTTTATTCCACCACTGAGCGTGCACAACATGGCCAAGTAATTTTAAAGTGATGATTAAAGCAGTTTACGTTTTTCTACCCCCCTCCCCTCTTTCCTCAGATGAAGGACTGTCTTTTATTATCTGAAACCTGAGCCTGCTGTCACTGCACAGATGCCCAGCTTTGAGGTATCGGTCGCTGCTGCAGATGTTGCCTCCCCTGCTCCTGCTGCCTTTGCAGGTGGGGATGTAAGCCCTGCTTAAGTTTAGCTTGGGACAAGGGGCATCCTGAGCACCACATTGCATTGCACCCTTTGTGGGGGAACATGTTCATTTTATAAATAAAAAGCCTGAGCCAGGCATGAAGTACAATATGGTCTCGGTGAGTCTCAAGTGCTTCTTTATGATGCTAACTCACCTGTAGGATTTCAGTGCAATAGTTATTACTGGAAAAAAAATCTTGTATTTTTCAGAACAGCAATTCTGTTTGTGCTGTAGAAGAGCAGAAGGTTCTTGCACCAAAGAACTTCATTTAGGCTTTAATTAAGACCTTGGGCTTGGATTGATCTGTTTATAGGCCAGGGGCCTGTATCTCACAGCTGTCCAACGGGGAGCACAGGCAGGCAGTGACTTAGATAACGAAAGAGATGAAAGAGAAAGTTTCTTTTGAGAAGCTAAACATAAGCTCCATCAGATTACTCCTTCTCTCTCCTCTGTTTCCTAATTGGGACAGTGGTCTGATGTGAAGGTTAAGACTGGAAACCACATTCCAGTAGTTCACAGTGAAAAAGTTGTGAGAAGCACATCAGGAGGATGTCCTGTAATATTTCATAGCACATTCCTGATTGAACGGACTCTGTTTTATTGACCTTCGCAGAAGAAAAATATTAAGGAAATATTAGCATTTTAGATTATTTTTAGCAGTTTATTACAGATAAATAACTTAACCCAAAAGGAAAGAACCTGTGCGAGATGGCCAGTTCTCTCTCCATAGCAAATGGGTTGTTTCAAAATGGGATTCATTGCACATGCAATACCACAGATATTCTGATCTTCGCCTTAACCTCAGAGCTTCTTTAATGTTTCATATCACTGTATATGTCACTGTATGATTTCACCTTCTGTATGGACTGGGATTTTGTGTCCTATGTTGTTTTGCTGACTTATCCTCTGAGTACCCTTTGACAGCAAGAAAATACTTAATAGTTCCAAGTTAGCTGTTGTATTTTGAACTCAGTTTCAAACTCCCCTCTGGGAATATATCCTCCTGCAAACCTTTGTTCTGGAGTTTCACATTTCCTATGTCTCTGTGGCTGAGGGGTGATTGAAGAGGGCATCAATCACCGCTCCTGTGCCTGAAACACAAACAGGAAATGTAAAAGACCTTCAGGTACTGCAGTGACAAAAAAGTATGTAGGTGTAAGTGCTTGTGATACACAGCTTCCTGTGCCTGTGCACAGCACATCTGCAGGGACTGCAGGTACTGGGAGGGGAGCTGTATGCAGAGGGGATTTCCTATCTATCTCCTGCCCACCCTCCTTTTGTAAGGTTGCTGTTCTCCAGTTGCAAGGGAAGCGAGAGGAGGTGATAACCACAGCAGCTGCTGTCGTCGTGACAATGAAAATGGTGCGGATTTGATGCATGTGCTTCGGTGATGCTGTCTATATAAGAAGTCCAGTTCTGTGAGTATGATGAACACACACTGCTCTCTGGAGCTAGGTTGAGAACACCTTCAGCCACATCACTGCACTGTGGTTAATTATATACATACTGCTACAAGAACAAAATAACGAGCATCTGCAAAGTGTTGCAGAACAATGTGGCTGTTGGAGGAAAGGGCAAGAAGCTTGGTCCATCAAACTCGTATCACAGCTGGGCTCTGACAATAATCCTGTGCCCTAGCTGAGTTGCTGAACCCCAGGATCTCCTCTAGTAGAACTGAGGCTACCTCCTCCCATGACTTCGTTATTATCCTCCCTCTGTTCTGCATATGTACATACACCACAGGTAATCTCAAAGGACACGAATAGCCGCCTCCTGTCTTGGTCCCAGGTCTGAACATGATTGTCTGAGCATGATTAGTAGAAAGTTAGCCAAGGAATGATTTCTGCGATAAGTTGCTTGCTCTACACAGAGCAATTCATCTGTGGATTCTTGTGTCTTGCTTTACATTCTCTGCTGCTCTGCAGTGTGCTTTTCATTTGTTTTGAGTGGCATGGCTAAAGACACCAGTCTGCCTGTTTTGAGCCTGACCTGGCTGCGAGACCTCTGTTAGACTCCTGCCAGAAATTTGCAAGTGGATGGAGTGACTGCACTGGTTTAGTGGTGCAGGTGATGCCCTCATTTTTTTCTTTCTTCCTTTTTTTTTTTTTTTTTTTTTTTTTCTCTGATACTCTGCAGGTTATCTTTCTAGAAGATATTTCAAGATACAATTTTGTCTTCCATACAAGCTCTAAAATGAGTTCTGGCTATTTTTTACTGTGTCAGATTTCAATCTTTTTCTGTCTTAAAAGAGGTTTTTGGTGTTTTTTTTTTTTGAAACTTCTCTTCAAAAAAAAAAAAAAAGGAAAAAAAATCTATCTTTAACAGATCTAGTAACTAAGTAATAAAACCTGAATGTCACAGCAAAGTTGGATCATAACAATGTGACAGGATATGCTGGCTCTTAAGGAAAAAATAGTCATTCTTTTTACTGCACGGAATTCAACAATAAGACATCTCACAAGTATAATAAGACACAAGGATTTTGTTTGCATGCTACTTCTGGAAATTCTTTAGTTTTATTCCAATTGCTGTATTTCAATTGCTGTAGGAGCTATTTTGGTAGACTTCATAATTCACTTTTACCTCTGGCAGACTGGAAAGCTGACCAGATGACACTTGTCATTACAGTGCCATAGAGGAATTCAGATACACATTTTATTGACTTTTTTTATATATCTGCTCATAGTAAGCTGTTTTCACTTTTAGATATTTGTGAATTAATTGAAAAAATATTGTTTTTCAATTCATAGACAAACTTTTTTGACGTAAAAAATGCTTTCTAGCGACTAACCCTCTAAAAATGGTGTACTTGATTGCGATGGGAGAACGGGAGCAGCTCTTTTTATTTCAGTATGCTTATCTTCGTTTTTTTTTGTTTGTTTCCATATAAATACCTGGAGAGTAGGAGTAGCACTAAACTGAATGTAGATTATTCAGTACATGTGCCTTGGAAGAACCAAAAAAAAATTAGTGCTGCAAGTTGTGTTCACATCAAACTCTTTGGGAGTGACTCAGACACAGTCTGGCAGGCTTTTTTTAAAGGGTTAAATAAGGACTGTGGGTTACAAACAGTGGTGATTCAGCAATGACTGACAAATTCTGAAGAAAGATTTGGCAAAGATGTACTTCTTTGTCTTTTAGAAAAGGAGGTAATGTTTTGTCTAGAGAATTTACAAGGAGCATAAAGTTTAGTCTTACAACTTGCGAAACAGCAGAAGTGCTTCTTGAAATATTCTGGAAGATATGCACCTATCCAGAATCAGCAAAGGCAAATAGAAGTTGTCTGTACATCCGAGGACAAGACTTGGTTTGTGCTTTCAAATGCTTATATTTCAGCGTGTGAAGAAGAATTCCTTAGAAATTGCTGCTGATTTTACAGCTGAAGTAATTTATTTCTATGATGATTTTATATTTTAAAATAACAGTGCCTCAAACAGCTTGAAGGGAGATAATGTTTTTTTAGTAGCTTTTGTTTTCCACAAATGCCTAAGCTACGTACATTCACAATGGGAGATTTGCACAGTTGTCGTTATTTACGCTTATTGATTAAACAAATTTCACACTGCATTTCCAAATCGGCGTAACATCAATATCAGGTGTTTTCCCTGAAATGCTGCACATCATGGGGTGCATTGTCCTACAGTACAAAACATATCCTGTTGTTTCACTCCTAAAATCTGGAATTTTCTGGCAAAGGTTCACAAAGGAATTTTAAATTTTTGTGGCTGCTGGCAGCTGATTGGTACCACTGCCTCTGAGGAGCATCGTGACAAGAGCAGGAGGGTGGCTGACATTGCCTTGTGATCGAGTGCTGTCACTGCCCATGGCGGGGGAGACTCCAGACAGTCGACGGGCTGCTAAAGTGGATTTTTGTCACTCCAGATGTTGCATTTCCCTTGGTGGAAGAGTAGTTATTTGATATGCACAGCTTTACCCGGGGGGTTCCTTTTTGCTTTTACATACGAAGATTTATTCGCGTGCCCCTGAGTTGTTTTTGGTTGTTGTGTTTGGTTGGTTGATTGGTTGGTTGTTTTTTTTGGTTGTTGTTGTTCTTTTTTTTTTTTTTTTTTTTTTTTTTTTTTTTTTTTTTTTTACTTTGCTATGAGATTTGTGTTTTCCTACCTAGACTGATAGGTGTTTGATAAGAGCAAGACATCTGTTTGGTCACTGAGTGATTTTCTGCATCATGTCCCGCTGATATTTATATCCTCTTCAACTTCAAAAATAAGTTTCAGAATAATGTTGCAGTTCAGAGAATCACTATTGCTTGGTGTCATGGCCTGAATTAGGCAGCATTTTAATTCATAATTTCAGGTACAACAAGCAGAGGGCTAAGTAGCCACATTGTTATCTAGCACGTTGATGGATTTTTAGGATATGTAGGAGTGAGCTTTTTGGGCGGCTTTTGAGTCTTACGTGTTGGTTCTGAACAAAACCAACAAAATATCAGCTGGCTATTTTTTTTTAGCACTAACATTGTAAGACTTAACTCATGACTATTTTAAGTATGAGGAAGAGTCGCTGTGTGACCCGGTGGGTGTTTTGTTTCCACGGCCCATGGCATACCCAGCACAGGAGGTCCATGTATGCACCTCCTGCCCCAGCTTCCCTGGCCACCAAGACTGCAGGGGGAGCGATGCATGGCGAAGGTTTTCAGCAAACAGCCTGCTTTGTAGCATGCCTTACTGTTCCCCACCCCCTAACCATTTCCTTAGCTGGGATTATATGGAGTGTTGGGTTTACAGCATCCATTAAACTTCTGATAAATAAGTCTTTCCTTTTGTGACAAGTTGCTGGTACAGATGGCAACAAAAATATTGGCACTTTCTGCTTGCAGACGTCTGAGGTCAGCTACGTGTTAGTGGGAACATTTGGAATAAAACAGTTTCTGTCCTTGAGGGTAGTTATGGGTAGTAGACTAGCTGGCAGCCTTCTCCAATACAAGCTTTCCATTCATGCGTAGTAGGTCTGTAAGTGTTTCATTTTTTTTCCCAAATTCTATGCTTTAAATATTCTGCTCATAACAGTGACTTAACCTCTGGTTCTTTGTACAGCTCATGGTTTCAGTATTAACACTTAACTACCCCTGTTAGTATACTGTTTTTATTAAAGAATAATCCTGAGTTGTATCTTAGTAATTTATACTTCCTGTCTCTTTCAGTAATAGCTGTTTTTCGAGGGACAGTCCCCCATGGACTATCACTGGAGATTGGAGACACCGTTCAGATACTAGAGAAATGTGATGGTGAGTTCACAGGCTGGACTTCCGGTGGTAATGAAGGCTCCTGTACTGTTGATTTGGACCCCATTACTATTCAGTTATTTTCTAAATTGAACACATTTTTTTAAAGTCAACAATGCAACAAATTCCAGTCTCCATTTTTTTCCACAATTCTAATGAGCTCTAATCCCTACCATAATTTATTCTTAATTCATCTTTTTTGTTTAATCTCCTTGTTTAATAAAACTTCACAGAAGAAAACAGTTAAAAGAGCAAGGAGTTGTCATTATGATTCTTCTGCTTTCTGGGTATTTCCTGGGGAAGTCTGACTGCCATCAGGACCCTTTCATATTAATTCAAAGTCAGAAGTTTAAATTCTGCAGCAATGTAAAAATTATCCTCTGCTCTAAGTTACAGAATACTAAAATGGTTTTAGAAAGTGACCATTACTAGTACGAAAGAAATAAAGCTGCAATTTTTTCATAATCTGGTCCCTTAATTCATCACCTGACGTTTAGCTGTTAATATGATTTTTTGTTCTTTTAAGATTATGCAGGTATTTTTGTGGTTTCATGTTGGGATTATATACTATACTATACTATACTATACTATATACTATTAATCTTGCTGTAAGAAATTTTCTTACAAAAGGCATAAGATTCATCATTTTGAATTGGGCATATTATAAATCTTATATAGTAATGTGGTTGATAGTTTCGGATTGTGAAGTCTAGAAATTATCTGTAAATGCTTACAATGAATATGAAACCATTAACCCTTTTGCACTAGACTTTTTGTTGATACAGGTTTAGAGAGTAATTCCTGAAAATACACGTGAATTAAGTCACCTGAATATGAGCTGGTTTAAACAAAATACCTTTCAGTGTGTAGAAAGTCCTCTAAATGAGTGCAGTCTGCCAGCGCTGTGTAATAGTCATATCCATCCAAAAGGGAAAAATTAAATCTGTTTTACATATGGAAGTGATTTGCATACTTTAAAAAACAAAATGTTCTTTCTCCGCAGGATGGTACAGAGGATTTGCCTTAAAAAACCCCAATGTTAAGGTAAAGATCAATTTCAGTTTTGCGTTCTTTGACAAAAATGTGTATTTACTTTGTTAAAGTTTATAGTCTCCATGTAGGTATGTGATATTTACTTTTAAAAGAAAACTGGAGCTTACAGTTAAGTATTTTACTGATATTGCGTGAATTAGATTTGGACATGGATTACACTTCTGAAATGCTCCTGTGTATTCGGACAATACACTTTACAAGCCAGAGGCTCTGACAATTTTTCTTTTTTTTCTGATGTTTAGAGGCTAAGTTAATGGGAAATGACTATTGAGGATATTAATTATAAATAATGTTAGAAAAGTTAATTACACTTGTGGCTATTTTCTTGATGTTATGTATTAATTTAGAACAGCCAGTGGAGACAGATAGTATATAGGAGCCATATGCGGCATATCAATTGAATAAAATATATCTATTTCCATCTAAAATATGTGATTCATTTTATTTTTCTTTGGTGTGTAGTCTTCAATTTTCATAGGATTATAGTTGATAGTACTCTAAACCAGATTCACTGTTTTTTGTTGCATTCAGACATGAAATATTATTAAATTCATATGTTTATTTTCTTCAGCATTTGTTCATCTTGACTGTGTTTAAGCTTTTCCTATCTTAATTGTCTTTCTATTTCCCTAATCTCCCCTGTCGACCTGCCTCTATCACTGTAAAGACTTTGCTTTTCATATGGGAAACGATTTCATTTTTTTCCCATCCACACAGTACTAGAATTTTTAGTTTTATTAATGTCACTGAAGAAAAATCAAGCTCTTGTTCCTTTAACTCACATCTTAAGCTTATTTCTCCCTTTTTTTCCCCGTCTTCATTTCCAAGCCCCTTCAGCTGTAAAGTAAGGCATGTAATGTATTAATCTCAAAAGTTTCTAGGGGCTCCTATTATACAAGGCCTTTTGTCCCTAGGCCTGCAGTCTGGGTTCACATAAATTTGCTTTGCTTTATGTGGAAGGTCAATGTGAGCAATAAATTTAGCCACAGTGCCTATTCCGATGTTTACTACTTTGATCTCGTTGCTATATATTACAATTTGATTTATAAGACAGGAGCAGTTGAGATTTGTTATCGCATCTTCTATGTCTTTTGTTGCAATTCTCACCACATGCTTGCTGTCACTGTTGCTTTGGTCTGTCAAATGTGTTGATAGAAGTTATGAATAGGTTTTCTAAACATGACTTGATGTGTGAAGAACCGAGAAATATATTTCCTACTTTCATATTAGAAATGAATGCAGTTTTTTGAATTGGAGTTTTGAAGGGAGTCTCTCCAAAAGTAAAATAAGAGCACCCCATAAGTCAGCTTATTGTTGGTATTGCACTGTCAGGATTCCTCCCTTGTTATTCCACCAGCTTGGACACTCAGAGAAATTATTTGTGGCAGCTGGTCTACTGTAACTGCAGGTGCATATCCTGTTTTCTGGCACATCGTTACAAATGCCAAGGCTGCACATCTTGCTGTCCTTGGGAGATCTCTCCAGAGCTACATCACATTGCTGAGAAGGAGCATTCACAAGGGCACTTGACATACAAAGTAGATAACCTTTTTGTCAAAGGTCCAAACTTGGTTTCTGTTATAAGAAGAAGGGGCACCGTCACAAAGGAAAGCTGTATGTAGCAGCGCTTATTATAAAGGAGCACATACATGTATTTCCTTCACTGCATTGTGTAGCTATCTGTAGCGTATTATTTTCTGAGGCAGAAGTTGGAAGGTTAATTGCTTCGTTTTGCTTACTGCTATGATTTATGAAGGTTAGTGCAACATAAGAACACTACAAGTGTTGTGGCAATGCTTTTCATGCACAAGAACAGTGGAGAGCCCTTAAATAACTAGAAAGGATCACTCTTGTCTCTGCACTGAGGCTCTTTGGTAGGCATCTACCACACCTTTCGGGTGCACTGCATGGCACAATCACTCTCAAATAAAACTTTATTTTGACTTTGTTAACTTAACTTCATTTATGAACGTAAGTGTATTTATTTTTAGTGAGCTTCATTATCTTTATTTGTTTTGCAAATCGGTATTAAACCTGCCGTTTTTGAGATTCTGTTGATAAGAAATTACCTCACAAAATTGGTCAGTTTTTTGTATATGTGGGGAATGATTAATAAATCATCTAAGATAAGTAATCTTCTACATGTTCTACAAGTTTATCTTCTAATTTTCGTAAATATTGAAGGATTAAAACTCTGCTGAAGGCATTTTCATTTCTTATAGATCTGTTCTAGGTATAGATTGCATTCTTTTTCTGCATATGCTTGTTGGTAATTATTTAGAGGACTTTTAATTTAGCATGTGTTTGCATGTTAAATGGTACTTTAATATTACTCTCCAAACTCATTTAGAGGGATTTTTTTGTTGTTAACTAACATATTTTGTTTTTCAGGGTATATTTCCATCCAACTACATTCACTTGAAAAATGCGTGTGTTAAGAACAAAGGGTAGGTGAAATGTTCTGAATTCAAATATTTAAACATGGTCAGTTACTTATACTAAAGATCTTTTGCATATATGATAAAGAAGATATTATTTGATTATGTTATAGTATCTCAAGTCAAGCTTACTGCCACAGGATTTGAAAAGGTTGTCTTTAGCTAACCTGATACTCCTGCACAGTCATAAAATTGGAGTGGTATATTCTCTGAAGACGTGGAGTGCAACTGGGAATATCAGAATAAAGAGAAAATGATCACGTTTTTGCTTCCCATCATTGAATTTGACATGAAAAAAAGTTATTGCCTTAGCTAGAAGAAGTTATTCTGTACAGAAGCTTGCTGTTAACCTGCTGTTTAAGATTAGTAGTTGTTTTCTTCAAGGACATCAGCTGTACCATTGCAGACAGCTGGCATTTTACAAAAAAACTGTTAAAATAATGTATCAATACAAAAACAAAAGTTTTCATTAACATTGTAAAAAAAAAAAAAAAGTTCTTTCCCTTAATGCTTAATGCTTTCCTTCAGATGATGACAAGCCAATATTTATTCTTGACAATGACTTTTTATTCTTAGAAGAGCTAATAAAATTGGAACAATTGGTTAAAATTAGGTGTTTTTTTTTGTTGTTGTTTTTTTTTGTTTTTAAACGCAAATCTGAGTAAAAGAAACAGTGTTTTTTTGGTTTTGGTTTTTTTTTTTTGAGATGTAATACTTACCTTGAAAGTATAATTTTTATATTTGTCAGTGATGCTAATTCAGTACAACTTTTTCCAGGTTTACATACTTTGAGAATGTTCACATTGTGTGTTTTATCTAGATGTATTAATAGGGAATTGATACATGACAATTTGAAACTCCTTTAAATGAAGACATTTCTTATCAAATTAGATGGAGAATGAACCATCAGGTGTAGGTGACCTTAATTTGGGGGGCTTGAATGAGTGAGTGTGTAGAAGGTAAAGATTTCATGACTTGCAAAAATTAATCATAAAGACTGTTATATATATTTAATTAAATATAAAAAAGACTAATTCATTTATGTATAAATAGGAGTCACATTCTGGAGATCTCCATGTTGTTTGCTATGGAGTTCAATCCACCCAAGGTTTGTTGTGCCCTAGGATCATATTTGCTTTGAAAGCAATCATAAATAAAGCTGAAGGTTCAGTGAAATAAAGTTGTAAACTGTCACAATATGACAAAGCTTAAAGATGGAATAATTTTTGTTAACAGACACCATGACAATGCTTTCAGGGAGTTCAGTCTTTGTTGCTTCTATTTTCTTCTGTAATCAGTGTTTCCCATTCAGGCTCTGTACTGTGTATCAGGGCTGGGGGCTCTCATGTTATTATGTTAACTCCATAAAAGAGAAATTATATCATGAGAAAGGTACTCCAGGCATGAGTGCAGACCTTTGAAATGTACTGTGTGTGAGAACAAAGTGGTGTGTACAGTGATGGTGTACTTAAGACTTTGCTCTTGACCAAGCCCACCTGTTTTTTTTTTGGCCAGCATCAAGTAGTCAAGAACTCACTCACAGTGTACTAAATTTTGTTTTGATTTTTATATCCTTTTTCAGCTGAAGGAGTGACTTTTTTTTCTTATTTCTATAAACATACGTATTAGGAAAGAGTGGCAACAGTCACTGGTTTGCAGTCTAAGCAAGATCCCTTTGAAAACAATGGGAATTACTTTGACATAAAAGTACTGTTTGATGTGCTTATCTCATAGCAAAATGCTTTCCTAGACTTCTTCAGAACCAAGACTTTCCATGGGGATTAAACAAAATGTATAAGTAAAAAGTCTTGAGGGTTGAAGGAACTCCCATTTAGTTTAACAGACATTACTGTTGGCAGGACGTAGTCTTTATGTTAGTAATTGTAATGTGATTTGTAATGCTATTGTAATATCATGTGTTCTTCTGCATATTACAGACAATTTGAAATGGTTATTCCAACAGAAGATTCTGTTATTACAGAAATGACATCAACCTTAAGAGACTGGGGAACGATGTGGAAACAGCTCTATGTGGCAAGTACCCTGAATAATATTGCTTTGATTGAATACTAACTCAAAAGACCAGACACATTGTTAAAATATGAATATCTTTGCTGGAGGAAGAAAGGGAAAAAAATAAGTTTAAAGATAGTGGACAATTTGGGATTTTCTTTTCCCTTTGGATTTATTTAATCATTCATTTTTTTCAATAATTTTTTTAAACTTGGCATTAATGGTTTTCTGCTCACCCAGTCCCAGTCAGTAAATAAGTCAAAAAGGCTTTCTCTCTTGTTTTAATATAACTTCAAAAATGATAAAAATCATAAATGAGATGGCAGAGTTCTTGACTGATACTGTATATACACAGTTTATGTTGTATATATACAATTGTAAATGTACAATATATGTTGTATATATAGATTATACTATCAGATCCAATGTATTGATAGAGGGAAGATGGATGTTTTTCACAGGCGTGAAAATAATCAGAATATATATATGCATACAGAAGGAAAAAGAAGAAAAGATTTAGAAAACTTTATTAAGAAACAGTATGAGATATTTTTTAAAAATGCATTTTTGGACAAGCTATTGTACAAATGACATTAAATTGTGAGTTATAGAAAATCTCTAAGCCAGTTGATTTGTGATTCACACTCACTTTCTCATAGATTCCCCTCTTGAATTTAAGATCTCTCTAACATCCACAGATTCACAAGCACCAAGATATGTCCATGTTATTTGGCAAGGATCTCTTGTATATAACACAGAGATCAAAGGATTCTAGTTGTTGAGTCCTCACTGATGAGGGAGGCAGGGAGCTGTTCTTGATTAACAGTGACGAACAGACTTTGGACTTACCTGCTACACACTTTAGAAATTGATTCTGTCTTATTACTTTGTCTCACACTTCATAAGCCTTAAGCAAAAGTCCCACTTCTCACAGTTCTCTTGTTTTGCCTTGTCTGGGTGTTTTGTGGCTCTGGTCCTTCCTCTTCCTGACTTCTTCAGACCAGTTTGTTTCTTCTACTTGCTTGAGTTAAATCACACTTAAGGTGCTATGTGGCAATTAACGTATACTTTCCCTTGTTCTTTCATTTCTTGTTATGTATACATTTTCATATTTGATTCATACTGTGTACTTCCAATACAGCTCCCGTAAGAATGTCCCTCTATAAAGGGAATTTTTCATTGTGAAAAATTCTACCGTTTGCATCTCTTAATTGTCTGCCACCATGGGTAGAAATTAACAGTATACTTACAACACACAGAAAGAAATCCACTTAGTCTCTCTATTCTGACTGAAATTTAGCCTTCTCTGACCATTCTGCATCTTCTCTTTTTTTTTTTTTTTTTCTTTTAAACTTATAATCTAACTCATAATAATATCAGTTTCCTTTTTCCATACCTATTTCATCTGTTCACAGCTTTTTTTAAAAACAAACAAACAAAAAAAAAACTTTCCCTTGACATTGGAATTATCTTTAAAGGCTTAACTAAAATATTCAAAGTGTTGCCTCCATTAAAACTTGTTTTACACTGTGATTTGCATTGTGATTGTCTTTGGTTCTTAACATTTGACCTTCTAATCCGCTACATTAAAACCAAACCATGGCTTGGGCTTGACACGATGTGCACACGTCAGATGTAATCAAAACATGTGTCCTTTCATTCCCATGGTTTCCTTACATTTCCCCATAGTTAAAACCTCCAACTCCTGGTCTTAACTCATTGCTTAGTTGATAACTGTGACTTAAATTGTGAGAAGCTTACCTGTTACCTGCATTTCTGCTAATAAAGGGGCTGCTTCTGCTGTGCAAAAACCAGCAACAAGTGAGGCTCATAAAAATCAGCATGGTCTAGAAGTAACCAGTTTGCTCCTTTTTAAGAGATTATTGTAGGGAATGTGTTTAGAGAGGCTATTCAGAACCAGCTGACCTTTCTGAAACCATGCAATGGGTACAGTTACTACATGTGTTTAGTGAAAGTTTTTGTATAAGAATTTACAGATTCCTGTATTTGTTTCTGCTGGATTTTAAGTTACACAGTGTCAATTTAGACTTGTCAGTGAAATTGTAATTAAGCAGTGTGAACTGTTGCATGAGATGAGCTTCAAAGCATGATTGAAAGTTCTCTAGATGACAATGGCAAGTAGTTTTCCCAAATGTCTGAAGCACATCCAAGTGTGATTGCTTTATGTACTTACATATTAGCAAGTGTATTTGTGCAAAAGGAGCAAATCCACGATCTGCTTCTGTAGATAACTATATCTGTAAAGCACGTGCATTTGCTTGCAGAGCCACTCAACACTTTGAGATGCAAACAACTTAGACATTTTTAGATATTTTGAGCTTAATGGTGTTGTTAAATACTAACATGTCTTTTGTATTCAGCTGAATAATTTACTTCAGTAGAGCTTGTCATCAGATACTGAAAACAAAGATGCACCTGAATTAGTGGTTATTGGATTTTTTTTTTTTTTACTAAAAAATGAAATCTTTAACTGATGGAAAACCATGAGCACATACTGTCAGCCTAGTTCTCTACAACATTCTCATAATTTCTTGTCTTTTTTTTAATTTTTATATTTTTGGTTTTGTTTTACTTATAAAGGTCACATATCCCTATTTTTCTTACTGAAGCCAATTCCTTTTTTCTTCACTGGTGTTATTATTGTGTATTCAAAATACCCTTATTTTGTTTTTTTCCAGACAGCCAAAGGAAATAATAAATCAACACCCACTTTAGTGAGCTTATGTAGTGAATGAATATGAAATAAAAAGAGCAAATTTGTCAAATAGCAGAGTTTGTCAGAGCCTTTGGAATATTACATTTATTGACAGAGAGTAATGCTGCTTCTAAGTGAATTTCAGCTTTTCATGTCAATTATGCAGCAAAATTAGTTGAATTTCATTTTTATGTCATTTTTTTTCATAGGAAGAAGTAAAAGGGAAATGAGGGTTTTTGTTTGTTTGTTTTCTTTTCTTTTTGGCAAGAGTAAGCATAACAAGTCTGGTTATTTTTTTCAGTCTGTGTGATGTGTCATTTAACAGAGGTTGCAATGGTTTCCTCAAGCTGAATTTTCTTGGAAAATTATGTTAATTAAAACTACCTACAGTCAGTGAAGGAAGAGTTAAAAGAACTTCTGCTGTTTGGAAGGAAACCATTATGGGAAATGTCTTATGTCCTTAACTGGAATATAATTAGAGTAGGAGGATGTGGTTTTTTCATAATCGCATAATTTTGTCTGTTTCACAGTTAGATGAAGCAGAACTGTCTGAAAGAGATTTCTGTCTACAGGATACTATTTATTTACATAAAGACCATAGTATGTGCCTGTATGTCCCTGCAAGAAGAAGTTAAAAGAACATTAATGCTGTGTAGTTCAGAGTTTGAATGATGGGAGCTTTGGTCCCAATATGTGTGTTAGCTCAAATAGTCACAGATTACATGTTCAGTTTTGATGAGACAACAACACAATGTTGCTCTTGGAGTAAAACAGTGCTGTAACATGCAGCAATTTTTTGTTGAATCTCTGTTGTATCTCACATAAATTAGACTGCGTTATGTATTGGGCATAAGAAGTTGGAGTGAAATATTGGAGTGAGATGGTTCAAAGATACAGTCTGTGGTAAGCTCTGAGACGATTTTATATGCACATGCACACATACATGCAGGTAAAGAGGTCGCACTATAATGGGGAAATGGAGGATTAGGACTAGCTAGGTAAATAAGGAAGGAGTTTCTTTGAGTTCCACACCACAGCTGTATTTGTTAGGACTGTAAGTTTATACAGGTGATGAAGATGCAATTCTTTCTTTATCTCACAGAGAAATGAGGGGGATCTCTTTCACCGACTGTGGCATATAATGAATGAAATCCTGGACCTGCGAAGGCAGGTCCTTGTTGGCCACCTCACCCATGATCGAATGAAGGATGTGAAGCGACACATCACTGCTCGTCTGGACTGGGGCAATGAGTGAGTAAATACAGTAACAGAAGAAAATGGTGTAATGTAATTTTAATACCAGTTTTATGCTTATTATAGAATGTTGAAATAAGGAACAAATTTCTGACAGAGGTCACCTTTTTTAATGGATTTTCACCATTGTTTTACTGTCTGCTATGTTTTAACAGTGAAAAAATGACTTCCACCTTTACATTTTTCTTTCACTAAAGAAATATACTTGCTTCAGTTCATTTTATGTAGTAGTGGTACTATCTGCAAGAAAGTTGCACTGAAATGTCTGCAGCTTCCCTTCAAGTCTTTTAAAAACACACCCAACCAGATTCTCATGTGGCACAGTTTAGCATAGCTCTGTTAACTGAAATTATATTGGCTGATGATAATTTCTCTTTGATTTGTTCATATGATTCAGTTTCTACTTAAGCATCTCTACCATTCTTCTTGATACTGTGCTGTGCTTTGATCTGAATAACTAATAAAAAGAGCTAACTCAAGTTATATTCTCTTACTCTTTCAAAGCAAGAAATGTTCATGTTTTTGTCTTAAACCCCTGCTACTTCAAATAATCTTTCTTCAGCATTACTAAACGCTAACAGCATAAAGAGTTCTACAGATAGAGAATTGCTATCATAATGCATGATGTTGAAAGTGATTTCTAAATCATTTTCTGAGTGTAGCTTTCACTGGTCTATTATCTGGTGTAGTTTGAAAGGACAATAAGCTCATCTCTATTCCTGGTACATCACCCATGGGGAAAATTAGCACAACAGGCTACTCTTGAATCCTGTATTACTGGTGAAAGCAGAGGCACGGACAACACTGTGTTGGCATTTGTAACGAGAGTCAAAAGTAGCTTGAGCCTTTGCTCTTGTAACAGAGAGGCATCGGGCTCTTGTGATTCTTTCTTAAAGAAGTGCCAGCTTAGGCTGGCTGGGGCAGCATTTAGCAGCCAAGTAGTATGGAAAATGAAAGATGAAATGTGCCTATATTTGTGACATTGGCATGCATGCCTCGCTTTTGCTACTGATTTTGCTTTGAGCTTGGAAGACTGAGACCAGATGAGACTCCAGGGAAATTAAATTTTGGTTGTGTTGTATAAAACTTGTTTGTAAATGCCTCCTTTCTAGTAACAGTGTGCAGCTTGAATTTTTGGAAGTCCATAAGGCCCGTTGCTTACATGTACTTCAACTGTCCCCTCACTGAGGCATTTCTATGTACTTTTCTCTGTGAAAAGAATGGCAAGTGTAAGATCAGTGCTTAGACCAGGAGTCATAGGAGTCTCTCTTTTCCCTCACACTGAACTACACTGAGCCACTAACATCAATAAGAATGGCATTTTGTGTGTCCATGAAAATAACAAAAACATTTGATTTCTTTGATCATCTTCAGAGAAAATAAATATGACTTCGGAAAACTTGTTAAACTAAAACATACAAGTAAACTAATCTCATAGATTAAAATCCTGTGCTATTGAAATTGTAGCTATTGTACCAGAACAGGCTGATAACGTGATACAGGTTGATGCTCTTCTTAGATCAGTCCTCCATACTTTGTTCTTTAGGAAACTTTTTTTGCAAACTGTCTGACTATACATACAATATTACAGAACTTGGGAAGTCCAAATCAGCCTTTGAAAAAATAAGCATATTCTTTGAAGCTTGTGACTGGAATACATTTCAGTCACTCCAACTTTTAGAGTGGAAATAAATGCTCTCAGTTTGATTGGCTATGATTTGGATCTCATCTGTAATATTTTCCTCTTCCGCTCTACAGGTATAGAGCCATTAACTTACCAATGAGGCTTTTTTTTTTTTTTTTTTTTTTTTTGGCCAGAATGCTGATCTTTCCCTTTCCTCGTTGTTTGTACCAAACAACATTCTCCAAATTATACTACAACAAACATCATAAACTGCTAATTGGCTTTAGACTTCAATTTATTTGCTCTGGTTTGTCCAGTACCTTTAAATCTGATTTTTGCAAGTGTTTACTGCAGTGGCTAAAGACAGGGTTGCAGAGGTGGATTTTATGATATGAGTATATGTCCTCTGAAGCCTTAACCCAGCTATGAAACCTGGGCTGGATTTGAACCAGTGACATCGAGTCAGCCAGGATGCCTGAGTTTTAAAAGGATCCCAGTTTGCTTTCTTTTCCCTCCTCAATCTCTTTAGGAAAAACGTGTCATCACCATCCATTATTCTGTTCTGAAAGTGATGAGATTGGGGGGACCACTTAGAGCAAAATTAAGCTTCTTCCAGCAGAGGAATTCACTGTAATGTTGGAGACTCAAAACATGCTTGAAAGCTAAAAGTAGATGCAAATTTGAGGCAAAAACATAAATGTCTGTAATTGTTTTCAAAAATCTCTGCTTCAGATGGGACAAGATAGTGAGACTTGGTCTTTGCTCAGCTTTCTGAGTTTGCAAGTGGGACGACTAGTGCAGTACTTGCTGAACAAGTTCTCTGAATTCAGATGTGTTGACGATAAAATGTGTTTGAGCCCATAATTTTGAGTATTGATAATGCGAACTCTTTGCACATATTTGTGTTGGTGTCAGAGTTTTATCCATTATGCAAATGCCATGGATACTTCTCATTATGCTGTTTTCTTTTAATCGAGTGTGTTCTTTGTATTTATTGTAGTAAACAGCAGAAAGTGTTACACCTGGTTTTACTGAACATCACCTTCTGTTGGTCATCTCCTAAGTCATTTTTGATGTGCTTCAGCTTCCTAATGTAGCATTTTTTTTTCCTTAGCTATTAATGAAATAGCCTTGTAGTTATTTCAGTCTTAAGATATTCTTTATAAAAATAAAGGATGTTCTGATTTTTTTTTATTTTTTTTTAATTTTCTTTACTTACGAATTCAATTTCCACAGCAGTTAAGTAGATGAACAGGACTTCATTGTTTTCTTCTAAATACCAGATAAAGTTGTTATTCAAAACCCTTGAGAGAAACTATTAAATGCACAGCAGGAGTGCCACAAAAGACAGTCCAAGATGCAATTTTGGCTTGTGTAAATCTTAAAAAATAAAAAAAATAAAAATAAAAATAAATCACATAGTGAGCTCTAAGTATATAGTTTTGCCTAATGATGTCGTGTTTACTTTCAGTCAGCATGAGTGAAAGTGATACAATTTATATGTGCTTATTGAAAGCTTTCTGCACTGTGATAAAGTAGTTAACATCTGAAGTGCAGGTCTTAAAAACAGAAAAAAAATCTGAGTGCAGCCACTGTACACAATTAAAGCCTATTTTACATAAATGAGTATGGTTCTCCTGCCATGCTCCTTTCTAAAAGGTGTTAATTTCAGTCTAATTTCTTTGCAACTTTTCAGCTGAAAGGAGACAAGATGGATCATGTTAGATCCATCCCTGTTTGCATTCTGTACCATTCCATTTCTATGAGACCAGCACCATAAATTCATTCTCTAACAATTTTTGAAAATTTTACATCAAATCCTGAATATCACAATATTTCAAGTAGGTAATGACCAGTAACCTATTTGATAAAGTTAGAATACATTTTGGAATTTGGGTGCTGTTTCCAAAATCTTTTCTTTAGCTCTTTAGTTTTTTTTTTTCAGTTAAACTCTGATTAAATGCAGAAATATTCAGTAGTAGAATTAATTGAATTTCAGGGGGTCCTGAAAGTACTGTTATCTGAGAACCTAAACACCTAACACAGTGGAAGAACTGTATTCTCAGAATTGTGATGAATACTGAAGTCATCAGTTCCCACTCTTTAAAAACATAAATTTTTTCAACTTTCTAATTTTTCAAGTTTTTCTAAATTCATCTTGACAACCTACTCCCCCATATGTGTTCTTAATCCTTATTGCTTTCTGCTGTGCTGAAAATAAGTTTTATTCCTGTTGACTGAAGTGTATTTCATTATTTCATTCAGGGTATACTGCCAAGCAGCTTTGATGCCTTCCAGTCCAAATTAAAAATAAACTGATATTTTGACGTTTATGGGTTTTCTTTTTGTATTCTTTTCTACCATTGTCATTCAATATGACAATACTAGTGCAATTCACATTGTATGCTGCCCACAGTAGTACAAAAGACAGTATCCATTGTATATTGTTCACAATGTGAAAATGAGTTTAAAATTGTGGAAAAACAGATTCTGCTAATGTAAAAAAAAAAAAAAATGAAGAAAAGGGAGGCATCGTTCATGAACAGTGAATACAGCCAAAATATAGAAAAACAAACAAACAAACAACACCCACGCCCAACAACTAATAACTGTAGAGTACCAATTAATGTCTGCTTTGCTACATGGAATCTTTATGTTAAATAGAAGAAAAGAGTTAAATTTATTGATTTATTTTCTCTTTGTATGTAGAGGCTAATTACTTGCTGTTATTTTAGTGCCTTATAGTATCTCATTGTTTCTCTTTTCCTCATACAGACAACTGGGACTTGACTTAGTTCCGAGAAAAGAATATGCTATGGTGGATCCTGAGGAGATCAGCATTACAGAGCTCTACAGGCTGGTACGTGAACATAACAGTCCTTGAGCTGTCAAATTACATGCTGAGATTTTCATGGCAACTTTCTTCTATTTAATCAAAAGTACTTTTTTTCTCAAATACACTGGAATTTTATAATGCAATGGGGTTTGCTGTGAGGAAAGATGATTTCTTTTTAATAGTTATTTCAGCTGTACCTCTGTATGAGATGCTTTGATTTGATATCAAGTTTGTGTGCACACATCTACATACTACATGTTATTTGTTGAAGGCTTTGTATTCTAATATAACATTAAAATTATGGGTTCTTACATGAATTTAATCATTGATAAAAGCTTATGAGACTCTTTAACTGGCCCATGAGTCCCATTAGATAAGATTAGTGGAAATATAATAATATACCTGTGGTACAAGTATTGTAACAAATGATCTTACTGGCCTGTTGATCTCTTCTAATATATTACTGTGAATAGCAGTTGAACTGTGTAGAAAAGCTCTCCTTTGGGCATGAAAGCCCATCTTGGCTTACTGAAATTGTACTGATATTTCTTATTCTGCTTTAATCTCCAGTGGGGTGTAAGAAAACATGCCAATTCATTTCTGTGGGCTTTTGCTCATAGTGCTACAGCTGTTATGGTAATAGAATCCTGAGCCCTATTTGCTTACAACTAACCATTCATTTAAACTAATTTTTATTTATGGTAACCAATGTATTTAATATAGAATATGGAATAAAGAAAAAAATTAATTGTGGTAATTTGCTGTGCAGCTGAAATTATAAATTTAATATTTTAATGACTTATTTTGATGACTTGTACTGTCAAGTCTAATAGTAATGTATTCACACTAGAATCAGTATACCTTTGGGCAGGTTCAGTCATATGTAATCTTATGGAATATTGTTGAAGCACTAGATGAAATACAGTGAGAAACCATTAATCATAAGAAGAAACATACAGAGGAAGAATAACGCAGAAAATTAATGATGAAACTCATGGAGTGCACCTTCAAAAATAAAGAGAAAGAAAAAGGCCCAGGATAACCTCAGTATGAAGGCTAAGTAACTTAGAAAGATTGCTGTTTTAAAATTGGTTTCGGTACAGTGTGAGAGAGAAATAGTATACCCTTAATTGATGGTTAAAATGGTGAAGGTATAAACAGGAAAGTCAAATCAAGAGAGCTTAGTAGCCTCTATGCAAGTCTGTCAAATATTAGAAAATAATGTAGTGATTTTTTTCCATTTTAAAATACTTCTGTTAAGTCTTTTGCAAAAGCATTCTTTGCGTATTTGAATACTAGAATAGCAGATTATTAACTATTTAAGCTAGTTATGAAATACAACCCTGTAGGTTTACAACAGAGGTTTAAAATGGCTTGAAATTCTCAGAGCACAAAAAAGGTAATCTTTTAGAGGTTACTGTTGTATCCCAGTGATAATTCTGATGCAATGTAACACTGGAAAATCTCTTGCCTTTATCCTTCTCAGACAAGGAAAAAAAATGAAAAGAACAAAACCCTATTGCAAACTAATACTGAATTAAAAGTTTAAATATTGGGAATAAGAAAATAATCCAGTATCATGTTTTCTTCCTCTTTTTATTTTGACATTTTTACAATTCAAACTGACTACTGTGTTTTTTGTGCTATTTTTAGATGGAGCATCGTCATCGAAAAAAAGACACACCAGTACCAGCTAGCAGCCACCACCTTTTTGTTCAGATGAAGAGTCTGATGTGCTCCAACCTGGGAGAGGAACTGGAAGTAATCTTCTCACTCTTTGATAGTAAAGAAAATCGGCCCATCAGGTAGCACATGATTTTTCACTGAGATACTGATTTTACATACATAAATGTTGTCAATGTGTACTGTCTCTTTCAACTCTGGTGACAAATTTCACATTTAGAAACAAGCAAAAGCTAGTCTTGATTCAGGATTTTTATTTTATTTTTTCTTTCTTTTGTAATTTAGTTCCTATAGTTAATATTTGGCAGTATCATTCTAGATGTAAATAATTTATTTTTCTCCATGTTTACTTATTTCCATTTCCAGTTTGTTTTGCTTGAGTGGGAACATAGATGCATACAGAGTGAATATTAATTCTGTGACCCAAAGGTCTTTTTTCAGTATCTCTATTTTCCTTTCTCCTAATCAGTGCACATTCATAACTTAGAACTGTTGCTTGCTCTGTAATATTTATAAAATGAATTCTCCTAGATACTTCAGACTGGAGAGCTTAGTGAATTATAAATCTCTTTATAATAGGAGCCTGAGGTGCATGCTCTTAAATGAAGCAGTCAAAACTGGTCTCACATCTATTTAGATTTTGACTTCTGTTTTTTTCATCTGGGAGCTGATCCTGGAACCATTCATCTTCTGTTTGTCCTAGAGCTGATATTCTGTGCAAGCCATGACAACATTTTAATTTTAAAATGATCAGTAGTTATTTCTATTCCCAGCATGTTTCTGGCCAAGAGAGAGGACAGGAGCAGAAACCATGATGCACTTTGTAAATACGAGCACGGGGGAGAGCAGAGTTAGTGGACAAACCTTTTGTATGAAGCACCTTCTGGAATATTGCAGGAAGACTGAATAAGCATTGCCACCAAAAGCTTGTGTTGTGGTGATGCGAGAATGGTCAGAAGGCTCCGACTCCTAATTTGCTGTTGGTTGTTAGTGAATTCTTCTCTGTTCTCCTACCTACATTAAGAATGTGTACTGGAGGCAGCAAACATCTGCTTTAAGGCTGGCCACTGAAGATATGAAAGACTAGAATTCAAAACAAAATGTACTTCAGATAAGACAGCACAAAAATACACGAAAAGAAAGAAAAGCTATTACTCTAAGCCTGTTAATAGGGTAAAAAGTATTATTCTAAATGTGTACAAAGTCATGACTGTGCTCTACTTGTCTTTTTGTATATATGGCAATATGAATTTGCTTGGAGTGCATGTGGGAATTGGGCTGAATTTGACGAAATGATGCTTGCTTTGCCTTTGTGCAAGATAGCTACCTACTTTGAAGGAAGATCATGCTGAGTAAATTGATTTTTATTGTTAATGAAATAGTGTAACTATTGTTGGGATATTAGCTGCTAAGTTCTGACACTTCATTCTGGCCTGCATGTTGAACATTAGTCACTGAAAGACAGTTTGCTGTCATTTCTGAGAATTAAATGTGCATCAGGGCACATCTTTTGTGTCCATTCCAGTGAATGGCATAGCAGGTGATGGATTTAGGAGAGAGCTTCAGACCTTGACAGAAACAATTTGGGAGTTATGGATTGCTGAAAACAAGGTTATGGCAGTAGTGGTTGTATGAAAGCAAATGGATTGGATTTCACGTTCACATGAAAGCACAAATTCTCGAGCTGTTTGTCACATGCTTGCTATGATCTGACCTTTAGTTATTGATTTCTGACTCCAGTGTCTGTTTGCAGCTGCTTTATTATGTGTGAACTTCCTCATCCCATTACTGACAAACCTTGAAGAAGCGTGTTGTCATGAATCTAAACTGCCTTCTAGAGCATGGGAGGAATAACAACGTGGTATTTGTGAAGGTAGTTTGCTACCACCTGTAAAACAAACGTGCACAAGCACCCCTCTACCACAAAGGAAAAACAACAAAAATCCCTGCCAGGAAACAAGAATCCCCTCAACACACTGAAAAAAAAAATCCAAACCTGAGAGGGTTTTCATAAGAACTAATTAAAATATAAGGTAAATCTGTATCGTAGAGTGAGCTGGAATGCAGATGCGTGCAAGCTGGAGACAGGTGATCTTTGTGGACTGGATCTGCAAGCTATGTTACCACGTTGTCACAGACTTAAAAGGCTTTTGTGCTCATGCTCAATACACGCATGGCCACAGTTTCCAGCCCCACTCTGTATTTCAGACAGTTGGCTATTTGTAGAGCACATAAATAAGTCTGAAGTCTTGCGTATGCACTGCGTACATGGCAATACAGTATGAGATACATTTTTCATTCAGTACAAAGTGGCAGGATATTTCAGAGGTCTTTATGCCCTGGCTACAGCTGATACACGCTTGCAATAAACATCCTCCCTCAGGAGGAGACGATGTGTAAGAAGAGACTGTGTGTGCACTCCTCAGCTATTGTGGCTCACACCCTGCCATGAAGCTGAAACCTACTGGCAATAACAGAGTTGTGAGCTGCAAAGTGTGGAGCTTGGATGTACATACACTTCTGCTAATTCTGGAAGAAATTAGCAGATCAAAAAGGTGTGTTTAGCAACACCTTACTGTCTGTCACAATCTTGCTGGGTGATTTGCCTGTTGATATCCTAAGTTACTGCTTTACAGTCCACTAGAAAAAAAGCAATGAAAATACTAGATGAAACTCTTGCTAATAGCACATATTAATTTAAGGAACTATACATGGTAATTTATGTTCTGAAATACAAATATACTTGATTAAAAATAGAAATATATGAATATACGTAACAACTTACGTATTTCTTCAATTTGTCGGCTATGGTATTAGAATTTTGGGGTTTTGTTTCTTTTGGCTTTTTTGCTTTTTACCTCAAATTTCAGTTTTGCAAGCACTATATGAATACCAAGCTTTTCTTAGGTGAGTAATGCTGCTTGCTTTAATGAGGCATTGGAACGCATAATGTTAAGTACAAGCTTAGAGGTACAATTGCTCCAAAAACGTGGCTGCTTGTAGATTCTAATCTGGTTTTCATTGTCCGCCTGATGTAAATTGACATAAAACAGGTGATCTTTGTTGCCTCCTAGAGAAAGAGTTCATCTGGAGAGAGTAAAAAGAGCAGAATTGAGATTTAATGATAGAATTTGTGTTCAGATATATTTCGTTGTTAGGACTAACTCAGTCTTATCAGATCAACCTGCAAACATAAGATCTCCATATACTTGTTTCATTATTTATATCGTCAGGTTTATACAGTTGAAATAAAAGCTTTAAAAGACTGCTGGGATAATAGAAACAACATTGTCTGTTTGTGGTGTTTTTTAATAAATTGTGCATCTTTTTGGAGACTGTTGAAAATAGAATATTTTTTATTCTCAGTTTCATACATTCTCTGAAGCTGTTTGAGCAGAAATGTTTGTTCAAGCATCATGGTTAAAATAAAAATGCAATTGTAGATACTGAGGTGGAGCAAGTATATACAAAAGGGAATAGTAAGGCTTTAGGAAGCTTGAGCAGCAGCACTTTTCCTAGTCCAGCTCCAGACTCATGCAAGAAAAAGACTGTGAGTAGAATGCTCTGATCTAGTGCAGGTAACTGCATTCAAAAAGGAATATATCATGTTTCATCTCACAGGTCACCTGACTTCTTCATGTTATTGGCCTGCAGGGACCAAAGCATATAAAGATATTTTATTGTGATATAGATTATTTTATAATGTATTAATACAAATCTGTCTGGATATCACTGGAGAATTTATACAGAATATTTTCATTACATTTTGATTGTTTAAACATTACTGATAAGAGTATGTCATTTACTTACATGGATAAAACAATCTGATCTTGTGATAGTCACTTTGCAGTGTTTGCAACTATTGATTTTTCTGATCAACTGTAGTGCAGTATGCTTTGAAAGGGTTTCATTTTCCTCTTCCTTTAATTTAAAAATACCTGAATGTATTAATAATGCGGATAACATGTTACCATATGAAAACCAAAAGAAAAAGGAATGTACTTGATAACATAGGAAGGTATGGTTTAATAGCTGAACCTTATATTAAAGTGCAAGAATAAGGTTGCCTTTAGGCCATTGTAAAGTTTAGTTTTCTCAGGCAATATTAAGAACTGCCCAGACTTATATTGTCATTGAACAATGAAAGGTAACGAAACATTTTTTGTTGTTGTTGCTATAGTTATAGGTTCTTTCTGAAAAAAGCACGCCATAGCAACTGTGTCAAACTAAGCTACAAGCGGCAAGCACAATGTGTTAACAGATCTTGCATTTGATTTAGTGGGGCTAGAATTATTCCTAATAAGAGAATGCAGCATAATGACATGAAAAGACCAGACTGAAAGAGTATAGGTGTATAAAGTAGAATGAAATTGAGATATTATATGGAAAATTATGATCTTGAATATCAGCACGCAACTTTTATCTAATTCTCATGTTCCCTATGTTTTGCATGGGAGCTAAGCTGTACGTGTGTTCTTGACAGAGCTGGATTCTAACACTTCAGTTGTAGACACTGTTTGTCTTTGTAAAGACAACCAGAGGAGGAACAGGAGAATACTAATGATTGTAATTCCCTCTATACAATATTTTAAGGATGGTTGCTCTAGCTTAAGAAACAGTTGAGACTCCCCGGGAGACAGGAAATGTAAGGCTGAATATTTGAAGACAGAGCAAGAAACTGAGCATGGGTCTTTGTCTTCTTAAAGAAAAGTCCAACCTGTTAGTATAATTCTGTTCTTCAGCTGCAACACAACTTTGTTTCTCTTAAAAAAAAAAAAAAAAAAAAAAAAAAAAAGGGGGGGGTTGGGAAAAAAAACCAAAATGGTAACAGCACACTTTAAATTTACTATATGCTTCTTCATCACTTTTTCTTTCTCTAATTGCTGGTGGTTCATTAGAAAAGAAGAGGGAGGGGTGCCTTTACACTCTGGAATCTGTGTTGGTGGAGTTATCTTTCACGATGTCACAAGTGAAATACCAAGATTTAGACTTATGCCAACGCTTAGCATTTCTTTTTTTTTGTTTTGTTCTAGGAGGCTTAATGGTGAATAAATGGACTTTAAGATTGGAATACAGCTCCAATGACATCTAAACTTAAAGTCTTTGTGTGAATCACATATTTAGTCTTCTGCTAGGCATACAGACTGTTCTAATTGAGTTTTAATCAGTGAAGATGAGAAAGTGAGTCAGTTAATAATACGTCTATGTCTACTTTAGGGCATTCTGAATAGCTCTTTAGAATCCATCAGCTGTATTTGTTAAAGAGCTGCCCTGCATACCCTGAAGTAATTTTGACTTGAATCTGTCCATTTTCTTTTTTGTTTTCTATGCAACTACTTCAGATCTCAAAGTTTCAGATAGAGTTGTTGTTGAAATCCTAAAGCATATAGATACTCAATATTAATTATCTGACTGCTTAAGATTAGCCTCTCAGAGTGGAATCCATAAAGAAAAGTACCCTGAATTTGCTCTTAAAATATTTGCAAAAAATTTTCAAAGAGTAGAGAGATCAAAGCCACGTGATGAATGTATGCACAAATTTATAAGTGTTGCTTAGGTATGTATTGCAGAATCACAGAATCATCTAGGTTGGAAGAGACCTCCAAGATCACCGAGTCCAACCTCTGACCTAACACTAACAAGTTCTCCATTAAACCATATCCCTAAGCTCTACATCTAAACATCTTGAAATTCTTTTGTTAATAAAGAAAGCATTGTCTGTGTGACTTGTCTGTTACGTTGTGGTAGGCAGTGTACATGTTCCAATATAAGAGAAATTGGTCTTCTGGTTGCATGTGACCTACAAGTGCATTTCTAGGCAGGCACCTGTTAAGTAAAAGATTTGAGTAAAAGATTAAAACCATAATATCATTACACTGGTTTTGGTGATGTATCTTAGTATTTTTAGTGTGTCAAATGAAAGGAAAATTAAAGAAAAGAAAATTAATTGAAACTATAACTACATTATTTTAAATAATTTTTCATTTTAACACCATGGATGAATGCTCACAATCTTCCCAACATGTAGAAGAATTAGATAGTAATAGCTTTTCAGATGAACTGTAAGAAAATTGTGATGTAGAAACGAATTAGTGACTTACCCAGAGAAGAAATCAGAGACTCAGCATAATGCTGGGGGAGGGAAGGCAGTTTCTGACCTTCAGACTTCCTATCTAGACTTCTCTAGATTGGGAGCAGCTGTGATGTATCACTTGCACCCAGTTTACACACTTTAGGCAACAGATTTTTTTTCTGTCAAATTTCGTAAGATAAGAGATAAATGTTGTTTTGTCGTCACTGTCTTGCTCTTGGTAGGAATCTGAGCTTTTTGGAGACGGAATTTTTCTCTTCCTTTTTTTGTTACTGGAAATTTCTATTAAAAATTAATTTTTTAATTACATTGCTGTCTGCAGAAACATCAATTCTGTTGAGTATTAATAATGTAATAGTAAAATATAGGCTTATTTATGACTATTGTTAATAAACAGTTATGATTAATTACTTTGCAGAGTATTTCTATATTGACATAACTTTACTAATTTTAATGTGTGCCTTCATGCTTTAAAAAAGTGTTTGGACATGAACATGTACTTCTTTTTTGAAGCAAGAAAACTGTAGAAGTTTGCTCTCGATAAATACTTTAAATACTGTCAAGTATTTAAAGCTGAGCAATGTACTTCATGCATTAAGACTACAGTTGCAAATAATTTCCTGCCTAATTGGTACACACTAGTTTCTCTTGACTCTGTGTGTATGCATATGTGTTTATACATACTTTTCAGCTAAGCTGACTACTAGGAATTATTTTTTGTTATTCTTTACATTAAGAATAAACAGATGAAGTAAGCCCCTGATGAGTTTTCACTGTTGTGTTCGTGTATATTGTTCCATTTGCCTCCTGCTCTTTCTTTTTGTGTGTACATAGTTGAAGAGTAGTATTACCTTTGTATTTGGAAAATGTAAGGAGTTCATGATAATATCTTCAGTTTTCCTCTTGAGGCTTTTTTGTCTTTCAGTTCAGTCCTGTGGGCTTAGCCTCTGCTGAACTTTTACTGGGTACTCAGAGTTGTACAGCATCTTAGTCTGTTTCTGAAGTACATTGTCTCAAACATACTGTCTCGATCTATTGAGAGTCCAGACGGTGGTTAATTAGTGTTGTTCAGAAATGCTTTTATGAAATCTGTTCCTTGGCATGCTCAACGAATGTTTGAGAAAAGCAAATTCCAAAGAGCTTATCAATTTAGTACCAAGCTTTAACGGTTTGTTTTAATATTGTCTAATGTTCTTACAAGACTGCTATGTACAAGCAGTGCTAGCCAGTGGGAGTAGAGTTGTAGAGCATCAGTTGATGTTAAGAGCTCAGTGTTAACATGTGTGAATGTTTGGAGGGTTTTACTAAGGACACATTGATGTGGTTGTGTGGACTGATTGCTCAGGAATGGCGAGAGCATATCTGCCAGTTTAATCCAGGAGAAACCAAGTTCAATAATTTAGACTGGTTTGTATTGTGAATCAAAGCATGACTTGTGAAGGCAATTGGGAGATTTTCTTCAAAAGCAAACACCTGATACAAAATAAGCTGATCATGTAGATCATAAAACAGTATGTGTGTGTATATATATAATAGTGTATATAAGATAAATATTACAGGATTATAGTTTGAATGGGGAAAACTCCTGTAAAACATGGAGCAACTCAGCTCTAATTCTATCAGTTTTTACTTTGGGTGTTAGACATTGCAATTGTGTTGCAAAAACATTTTCAGATTTAAATGGGATTATAGATTGATTTCAGCTGATTTTAGAATGAGACGCGCTAATAGGAAAATAACTAATTTTAAACTAATGGCAAAAGATGGGATATTGTGGAACTCCAAAGGAAGACTGGAAATATGTGTTGTCAACATTTCAGAGGAGTGCAACAATCTTGTGTTCTTCATTAGCTGTTTTATAAATATGTTGTAATTTGTGATTATTTATGAGATTTGTGAAGTTTTTGAGATTTTTCTATTTCTAAGTAATTACCAGTAGCTTCTCATATGTAAAGCTGGAGTATAAAGGTGCTTAGATTCCCAGCATTGAGAGTACCAAAGAATGTGGCAATGATTTTGTGCTTTGGGGTGTCTTATTCACTTACCAGCCTAAAAGTTAACTAAATGAACCCTTTTCCAGCAGTTGGATCACATGTACAAAGTCTGTAGTATGTATTTTCACTGATTACACAGATCCCAGTTTACAATGTTAGTTTTTTTGAGATATAAAGGACATTTGATGATGGTATGTTCTTTTCACCCTTAAGTGCTCATATCATTTGCCAAGTACCGCCATTTGTTGCAGTGGTGATGACCTTAGTGGAGCCAGAAAGCCCATTTGCACTGGAGCTCTATGACCAATCCTTTAATCAAAAATATATTGATTTTTTTTTTTTTTTTATCAGATCCTGGAAAGATCTCACTTACCACACTTACCAGCTTTTAATAGAATTGTTTTAACAAGTTGCAAGGGACAACATAACAACTTAGCTGTTTTCCAGACAATGCACATTGTTCACTGAGAGTCTAACTTTATTTCTTACTGCAATAATATTCTGCTGTTACCAAAAAAAAAAAAAAAAAAAAAAGTTTACTAGATGACACTTTCCAAACTCAAGTATCACAATGTCCTCCGAGATACCTCCTTTTCTCTATAGCTACTGTAAGACAGTATTTGTGTTTGTAGTACATTGCTATCCAGAGATCCTGTTTGTTTCTATAAAGAAAGTTAAAAATGCAGGCAACTGTCATCTCGGGGTTGCACTATGAAAAAGGGAACGGAGGGTATTAAGCTGGATACCTGCATTTCTCCAGTTAACACAGTGGTTGCTGTTCTTGTTATCGATGAGTATGCATGAGGATGCTGCACCGTCTTCTGCCCAAAGTCCCAGCTGCTTTGCTGACCTTTACATTTACGTAGTGTTTGTGCTTCTGTGTGTTATGACAACATACTGCAGTTGAACATATTTTTTTTTTCTTAAATCTGCAGTGGAGCACATGGTTCTTGTGTAGCAGTGTCTTCGCTAAGCCATTTTCTTAATGTTATCATTTTCTCCAAATAGCATTGCTATTAATAGAACAATTTAAGGCAGCTCTTCAGAAAGATGAAGTGTGTTAAGAATTTCTTTCACTGATGTACACTTTGTGTCTGTGTCAATATGATAGGAATGTCTTATCACAAATGATTGATGCCTCTGGCCCCATCTGTGTGAGAAGCAGAGATAAGCTGGCATGGTAATCCTCCTTTTCCCATCACCTTGAACAACCTTGTTTGTAACTATCGTATTGCCCTCAAACGGGCACAGATTCTTCGGAAGCACAAAGAGGAGCAGGCTGTTTATCCGAGGCCCATAAAGGCAAAGTGCAGTTTCTATATTCTTAAGGACTGTGTAGGCTCTATACCATATCAAAGAATAAGCAGATTACTCTTCATTTATTGCACTTTCAACTGCAGTTTTAGTGATATTCATACACATTAACCATTTTATGCCTTTCTTCTCTCAATTGTGTTATTACTTTAAATCACTTAAATCACTAATTTACTTTCAGTGGAAAGCTGAAATCCACATTTTGATACTCAAAATATTTGCTGATTTGCATTCTAAGTTATTCTTCTGATTTTTTTCATAAAAAAGCCGTGTTGTCTTCCCCCCACCCCCCCCTTAATAAACAAATACTCTCCTCCCTGTAATTAAGGAAAATCTTAAAGGTATTTTGGTATACAAAGAAAATGTTTAAGGACAATTTTTGTAACTTCCTCCAAGTCCCCAAACATGAGATTTGCTTTTTCTATAGCAGATCCAAGAAATCAGCTTCTAACCGCCTTGTAACTAGAAACTTACAGAACTGGCTAGAGTTAATTGTTAAAAGTCAGAACAACAAGGAAGGGCTTGGACACCTCTTGAATCTGGCTAATGATACCCATCCTTACCCAGCAGGCTGTTTTGAACCCAAGATGTCTCTGTTCTTTACAGGCTAAGATATCCCTGTGACCTCTCTTGAGCTACAGCTCAGAGAGTCAATAGTACTTTGAGCATGTAAGTTACACCTGGGTTTCAATATCCAGCTTGCTTAGGATCAGTGCTCCAGACATCAGCACTCTAAATGCAGGAGATGCAAATAGCTCAGCTCCTTGTTGCTTCTCAATAATGTGGAATACTCAGCCACAAAAGAGATGAAAAGAAGATTTGTGAAATGGTAGGGTGTGTACTCAGTGCAACGCTATGGAAGTTATTAAGAGTCCAGAAGTGTCCTGCATGGATAGCCATCTAGCTATGGAGAATTTGTCACCTGTAGTTGTGGGGAGCAGTTCATTAGTCGTAGTCATTTTGAATTTCAGGGCAAAGAAAGACAAGTGATAAAGTGTAGTAGCACAGCAGTTATTATCTAGCAGAGGTGGAAAGTGGAGAGGAATGTGTAAAGAACTATAACTCCATAAAGAACCAAATGATCCAGCTGCCTGTCTGTGCTGCATTTATGTGATATTCACAGAGGTTCCAATTCAGAACCACCTACTACTTAATTTCAACTTCTTTTTGGCTCTTTCAGAGCACTATCATCATGAAAATGATAATGAAATGTTAGAAATGTTATTTTGGACGCTTTTTGTCACTTATAATATGTGCATCTACTGTTCTTTCCAGGTTCTTTCTAAACACAGCTCTTTATTTTATTCTTGTAACTACTAAGAGAATTGGAGAATAGTGAGGAGGACACTTCAAAACCTGATATGGAAAGCAGTTTAGATGGTGCAATGTATTTTTAATACAAAAGCTGGAGAGAGAGTGTGCACACATTTATTTTTGTGTATGTGCATACATGCAAACATGTTAGTTGGAATTCAGATTTTCTGCTCCTTTGCATATCTGATTGTTTGATACTTAAGTTCCATGTTTCTGAGTGTCATGGAAACTCAGAACATTTGTTAATAGAAGGAGGTATTTGCTTCCAATGTTATTTACAAAATTAATATTCAGGGGAAAGAACAGAAATGGTGTGTTTTTTGTAAGTTGTTTAAGGTTACGTTTTAACTGTATCTCAAAGTTGCCTCCTCCGGTAGCACAGAATTTCTGGAAGGAGTGAACTCTGATTAGAGAGGCACAGTTCAGACTGGACTTTGTTGTATCTTTACAGGTATCTTTTCCCCTTAGAATACAATGTTTTAACATGTGAAAGACTCCTATGTGCAGGAATATATTCAGGATATTCAGGCTTTTCTTGGTAAACACAGTGAAGTAGTAGAAGACATGGAGAATCTCTACTTGATCCTAGAACAAGGAGAAGTTCTGGAGAAAATTTCTAGACTCTTTGCTGAACTCTGATGACTCTCTGGTGACTAGAGATTAGCACAGATGTTTCTTGGTTGCTGTCAGGTGGATTACTCCAGACAGGAAATGCAGAGGATGTGCCTCAAGTGAATAATACTCGTTATTTGAGAATACTGAATTAACTCCCTGCTGTGGTGTTCCTCCACATCACAAGGAAGAATGCCAAAGTGCTGGTCTAGTCAGTTAGTTTGCTCTACTAGCTACATTTTCATTTGTTTTACAAAGCAAAACAGCTCCAAAAGCACCGTACTCACCTGACATTTAAAGTCACTAATAAATACGTTGGAACTTAAGCCTGTCAGGTACCACATTCAAGCAATTTGTTCTCTCAGTATGAGCAGGATTTCTTCTTCTTTCCTTTTTTTTTTTTTTTTTTTTTTTTTTTTTTCTCCTGAGTCTGCTTTTGATCTGAAAAAATCTATTCTGTATTTAGAAACTTCACAGGAACATACCCTGACCAATGAGAAATTTCAAAATTGGTGGGTGGATGTCTTACAAAGATTTCTATGTATCTGACCTGTTTCTCCCTTGTACCAATTAATATTTTTTTTGTCCTTCTTTTCTACTAACAGTATGTTTGAAGAAAGATAAAAGGATTGGATATTTTTACAATTTATGGTGGCCACTCCCCACAGATGGTATTGCAGTTAAATTCAAAATCGTAATAATGTCTCCTCTACAAAATAAGTTTACATTAGCATCCTGTGTATGTATGTCTGGCACTCAGATACCAACAGCAAAAATATATTTCATTTATCCTTCTCAAGTAGGTCACTTTTTGGTAGCCCAGTTTTATTTACTTGTCAACAGCAATAGCATAAGCAGATATGATTTATGTTGCAGGCAGAATGTGTATGAAAGGAATTTTTGGTGCAGCTGCATCCTCCATATATTTTGGCCTTGTGGTAGTTTCTGAAAAAAAAAAAAAAAAAGTATTTTCTAGAGATCTGTATTGCCCTTGATCAAAACGTTTTTTCCTGGCTTTAAGAGGTTCTACATGTTTTAATAATACTTATTTTTATAGCTCAGTCCTTTAATCTGACTTCATGCGACACTGTGTAATTTACTGTCTTTAATAAGAGTTTTGATAAATTTCTCTTTAATACTGACTGTTCCTGAACTGCAAGAGAACAGCATCTTCAGGGTAAAGTTCCAAGTGTTTTTGGAGGAGCTGGCATTTTTGCAGGTCCATTTGCATTGTCCTGACTGCCCAGACTTTCCTATTTATCAGTTGTAAGGGAGCTACTGCAAGGGAATTTCCAGCAAAATAACTACATTTGAGGGTAATAAATGAGGTAGAATATGTTAGGAATGAGCAGCCAAAGACAGACATGAGTATAATCTAACAAGAAAATGTTTTGGAAACGTTTTTTGTTTGTTTCTTTCTTTAAAGGTTTTGTATTTTATGGGAAGACATAGCCTGTGTTGTTGTTGTTGTTTTTTAATTGTATTTTTATATGCTCTCAAATCAACAAGTGCAGATGGATTATTCCCAGTTGAGGTGTGTTAATAACTAATTGTGTTTCTCCTCATAGCTTGGTTCCTCTCACGAAAGCCTATCCTCAGTGAAACAAATGTACCTACCTCTCTCTATTTTAAAGATTATTTCTGCTTGCTGTGGTTGGAGTAAAGATGGTAGCTTATGCAAAGATCTGATCTGTTCTTGTGTAGACACACAGTTCTTTAAAGCAGATAAACCAACCTAAACAAGACAAACCTGTAGTCTGGATTAGATCTTCCTTGAGCATTAACAAATAACCCTCTTACTGTTTTATACTAAAAAATGAAGAGCAACAGAAGAAGTAATTCTTTTAAATTGCCATGGCGAAAACACTGCAAAGGTGACTTTTCCTATAGCTGGTGTTTTACCATTTGGAGCTTAAATGGTAATTACATTCAGAAATGAGTGAAGTTTTAGAGTAAGAGTATGTGCAGCAGCCGCTATGTATTTGTGACAGGTGTAGGTAATGGTGAGATATACTGAAAAACAGAGGTATTCTGGTGGGTTTGTAGATGATCTTACCAAGAACATATTGCGCTGGGTACTAACAAAAAGCATGTCAGAGTCAGCACAAAACAATACAGACCTGCCATTTATAAATCCCCAAATGGAGGAGAATACACAGGCGCACTTGAGCTGTTGGCGGGAGGGGAATTCTCCTACATGCCATTGCTTCCGTTCACCTTTACCACTTCTCCTGTTCTCTTCAAGTTGTATTTCCATCTCAGGGGAAAGATATAGCAAATCTGCTTGGATTCGTGCTGTTATTTCAGCCAGCTACTAGGATAATGATGAAGACCATAATTCAGCTTAAGGGATCTATAGGTCTGTGCACTGATAATGCTGTTCTACAAAATGTTTATCCATAGCAGACTAAGCTCACAATTACTGAGAACTCCAGTTTCTGGTGTACATTGTTTCTATAGGTGTAAATACCTGCTGAGAAATTCCAGTGCTCTTTCTGCCACATAATCTTCCTCTGGTTCCTGGTACCTCACAAAAATAATTTAAAATTGTTGTTTTTCTATGCAAGTTGTTAATCTTTTCAGGAAATGTGTCATACCACCTTTCAGTTAAAGTACAGTTGTGAATATCTAAAATAACGTAGAGTGTGTTCACAAAAGCTATTTTCTCAAGTCTGTCTTCTGTTAGTAAAGAGGGAGAGACAGAAGTTGGGAGCAACAGCTTGATGTAGATATGTATGGTTTTCTTTTCCAACAGTCTCCCCTCCCATACCCCTTCTTTCTTTTTTTCCTGCCGTCCTCATTAACTCTACTTTTACAGGAAAATTTGGCTCCTCAGCATAAGCCTAGCATTCGAACATTTTTTTTGTTCTTCCCACATGTTGTCAGCACATCTAGGAGACATGATGATGAGCTTCAGTATAGCATCATAATATTGGTTTGTTTGATTTATTTTTGTTGCTGCTTTGATATTTATCTGAAATTGGCTGAAATCTTCTTTTTATAGTACTCATTCTTCCTTTTCCCCTTTGCTACTTATTTTACAGTCAGAAATTTGGGTATAGTTTTAGCAGAAGTGCGTAATGGAGTTAAGCTGCAGGGGCTGAGTTACTGTGGAACAGTTTGTACTGTGAAGTCATGTTGGCATGTATACCATCCAGTTAGCCTGTGATTAAGAATATACTTTTAAGCCTTATTTATTTATTTATTTCAGTAGTTTACGACATGTTGTCCCACATTCCTCTGCATTTCACCACTAACTAAAAGGGTAATGTTTTGTGTCTGATAGTGATTTTATGAAGTCAGTGAGTCTAAACATAGTCTATCTGGATTCAAGCTCTTAATGAACATTCCCTAATGGTGATCTGGAATGCGATATATCCGAGCTGCTGAAGTGTGTGTCAGTATTCTCATGTTATCTCTCATCATTTGCTATAGAAATTGCTATAACCTGTATTTAGGTAGAGAATACTTGTAAAGATGTTGGAAACTGAAGTTATTATACTAAGAGCTGGGACTATTGGATGATGCAGCTTTAGTGCAAGAATATGCCATGTGGCTGTTGTTTTTTTTGTTGTTGTTGATTGTTTGTTTTGTTTTGTTTTTTTGATTGTGCGTTTATAAATCATGGAACAAGCAATCTGTCTAGACTGCTAACATGTGACTGGTAACATTTTCCTGCTAATACCAAGGAAATAGGGGTCACTTATGAAAACAGAACAGTTTGTGGCTATGTTTCTTTTAAATGCATGTGTTAAGCCTGCAGATTTGGAACACATTGTTGCTTCACTAATACACGGGAAGTTACAGTACAGAAATCCCTTGCTGACCTTCTTAAATTAATCTCTCCAGCATTAGTTATTTCCTTATTTTCAGTGGAAAGACAGCAGAGTTTAAATCTGTGCAGCATATTTAAGTGATGAGACTGGTGCTCATAAAAGATGCATTGCAGTTTAAACTAAAATCAAACCATCTTCATACAAAGGAAAGGTATTTCTGCTTTGGGATACTGCTGTGTGTGTCTGCCGTATGTATGTATGTATGTGGAACTGACTGCTGAGAAAGCTGCTGTGAAATAAGATCCTAGTCCTAGATTTCACCCTCTGGAGCTTTTGCTGCTGTTTGAAGGCAAGCTTTCAGATCTTGGGAATTCTCAGTCTTTATTTTGTTTTAGGAAGGCTATTTACTTTCCTCAACCATTTTCTAACCTGTTTTTCTCTATAGAAACGCTTTGAATTGTTTATACACATAAATGCTCTCTGTACTTTATCAGAATGTCATTCTGTTCCCATAATATTACAAGTCTTAACTGCTTGCATTTGCTCCCTGGTAATGTTCAGAGATAACTGTTTTTATCTCAGCTGAAACTGGTGCTGTATTTTTGCTTGAAACATACTAAAGCGCTAAACAAGGATTAAGATTTCTTTGGATTTTTTTTGTTTTCAGTTTGCCTTTTTCATTGCCACTAGGTCCTGTGCTTCAGTCAAAGAAAATTTCAAATTCAAATGAGGAAATAAGATCTGCATAGCCATTAGATGTCTGTTGCAATCAGTGCATTTCTTTGTGGCATGACAAAAGGCCTTGGCTTTTAATTGTGTTGTAAATCATAATCTCATGGTCTGTGAGTGTAAGCAGAACTTGAAAATTTCACATCCAAGCTGATAGTGAGTAGGAAGCTTTCAAAAAATGTGCCTTTGATTTCTGCAGAATGTAAGCTTCAATAAAGAAAGAGAACACTGCCAGTTAAATTCAGCATTATGAATACCTATGAATTGCAGGTTCATAGGTAAACTGTAAAGATAGCTTATCCACAGAGAGGTAGTTTCTTATTAAATAGTATTTTTATTTGAACTAACTTTTCTAGTGGTTTCTTTAAGGCAAAAAATGCAATGAAGTATGTATATATGGGCATTACTTGTAAATAGTTCTACAGACTGAAGGTAAGGTGATGAAATTCAGAATCACCTTGAACTGGTGTAATTTATATTGATGCATACAAATGCACTGCAGGTTTCAGTGCACAGAAGCTGTATTGTTACTGTTGGAGCAGTGTCTTTTTCTTTTTATTCAGTTTTGCATAGTACCCAAAATAATGGGTCCTAAAGCTTTAACTGGTTGAAAATAGAAATAATAATTCTTGTTTGGTGAGCAGTGTCTTTGTGTGAGATCTGTAAGCCAAACATTGTACCTTTTTACTGTATTTTCTGCTATTACAAATGGACTAAATGTAAACGAAATGACAGAATTATTTTAATAACATTTAAAAATCAACAGCAAAATACCAATTTGTTTCTCTTTAAAAATATATCCATGTAAACATTCTTTAAAACTCAGTTTTAAAGTTTCCATGGAGACGTAAGCTGCAGAAAGTGGCTGTATCATAAAACATGAGTGTTTTTGAGAGAATACATTTCATGTGCTTTGAGGTATTTGAGTTCAACTCTACTATTCTTAGGTTCTGCCTTTTTTGCCATCTGATTAAAAAAAGCTGTGTAGCTGAGGATGGCACAAATGTTTTTAAATGTTCACAATAAAAAGTCTAAGCATTTGTAGAATCATAGAATCATAAAATCATTAAGTTTGGAAGAGACCTTCAAGAACATCTGGTCCAACCATCACCCCACCACCAATGTCACCCACTAAACCATGTCCCTAAGCACCACGTCCAACCTTTCCTTGAACACCCCCAGGGATGGTGACTCCACCACCAACCTGGGCAACCAGTTCCAATGCCTGACTGCTCTTTCTGAGAAGAAATATCTCCTAATTTGCAACCTAGCAAAACTTGTGGCCATTCCCTCTAGTCCTATCACTGGTTACCTGTGAGAAGAGGCTGACCCCTAGCTCCCCACACCTTCCTCTCAGGTACCTGTAGAGATCAATAAGGTCTCCTCTGAGTCTCCTCTTCAAGAGACAGACTAAACCCCAGTTCCCTCATAGGACTTGTGCTCCAGGCCCTTCACTAGCTTCGTAGCCCTTCTCTGGACATTCTCCAGGGCCTCGATGTCCTTCTTGTAGTGAGGGGCCCAAAGCTGAACACAGTACTCTAAGTGTGGCCTCACCAGAGGACGATCACCTCCCTGGCCCTACTGGCTACACTATTCCTGATACAAGCCAGGATGCCATTGGCCTTCTTGGCCACCTGGGCACACTGCTGGCTCATGTTCAGGCAAGCATTGATCAGCACCCCCAGATCCTTTTCCTCTGCACAGATTTCAAGCCACTCTGCCCCAAGCCTGTAGGGGTTGCATGGGGTTGTTGTGGCCAAAGTGCAGGACCCGGCACTTACCCATATTGTAGGTTCAGCACTGGATAACTGGCACACATAAAAGTATTCTTCAGACATAGCTGTTAAGAAATGTGCTCCTGAAGGTAGCAACATCCTTGGCTATATAAACATAACGTAGCCAGTTGTGCAAGGGAAGTGATTGTCCCCTTCTTAACGTGGTGGTTACGCTGGCTGTGGGTGCTCCAGTACAAGAAGTCACTTCAACACAAGGCCCCAGGTCGGTTGCAGGAAGGAGCCCTGTCAGGGCTGAGGCAGCGGGGAATGTTCAGCCTGGGGAAGAGGTGGTTTCATGGGGAGCTTCCAGACACCTGCCTGGACCTACAGGGTGATCAGTAACATCAATGGATTTAGTTGAAACAAGAGAGGCTCTGTCAGACTGTAAGAAAAATTGAGGACAGTCAGGCACAAGACAGGTTGTCCAGAGAGGTTGTGTGGCCTGCATCACTGGAGGTTTTCAAAACCCAGCTGAGCAAACTGATCTGACCTTACAGCTGACACAGCTTTGAGCAGGAGGTTGGACTCAGAGGCCTTTTGAGGTCCTTTGCAATGTGAATGGCCCTGGTTCTGTCCATGATCAATACGGATTTTGTACACAGCAAACGCTGGTGCAATAAAGATTTAATTAGTCTCTATTGAGTTGGATCTAATCCAACATATTCCTAGTGATTTTCCAGCTGCATTTTGAAAAGCTTTGGATAGTACAGAGCAGTGGTATACCATGTTTAGCCTCTGGAATATGCAGAAGAGGTGGAAAAAAACTAGTTGCAATAAACTCAGTCTGGATTTATTTATTTATTTTTTTTTTTACTTTGAACATCACAGGGCATCCAGACTCAGCTTTCTGGCGAGCTAGGGATGGGGATGGAAGGGGGTGAAAGTAACATAAAGTAACATATGTAACACTTCTGCACAGCTTACCATTTCTGACAACTTTGCTTCTACTTTCCCTGTCTCTCACTGCAGAAATATTATTGTTATTCCCATGCGTGAATTGCCAAGAGATCGTCCATACTGAACCTATTATCAAATAGGAATTTTTCAGAGAGTAATTTCTCTTTCAGTGGGTTCTTTTGCTCTCTTCTACTCTAAAATAAGAATTCTCTGTATCTCACTACTATCAGTATTAGTTTTTGTATCAGCTACACCACTTAGCACACCTCAGCAGATTGCAAAACAGAATTCTGAAAATGAAGTTTGCCTTGCTGGATCTTACAAGACTGCTAAAATCAGTGCAGTCTAGAATTAATTTTTCATAGGGTTAGGTAGGAAAATGTCACCCGGGATCATCTTCTTATCTTTGAAAAGAGTTTTGGTTGAATACAAATGTGGCAATGTTGACATTTATTTAGCAAGAATCAATACCACCATAATAAATATCTAATTTCAGTTCTAGGATAAAAGGATTTTATTGCTTATGCTTTTCTATGCACTAGGATATACAGTGTCATTCTTCCAAACTACAATCAGTCTTCTAGTTTGTATCGAGTTTTCAGTAATTTTGTTAGATCATTAAGTAAATCATGGCCTTTATCTAGTATATTCCTTTATTTCTTGTTACATCTGAGGCTTTTAAAAGGAAATAATTTCATTCTTTTATATCTTGTGGAAGATTACATCTTCTAGATGTAAGATCAATATGAGATCTAGTTTGCTGTAATGTTGTTCAACATATTTGTCATATTTGTTATCTTACAGTGAAAGATTCTTTTTAAGACTGAATAGGAATGGTTTGCCAAAATGTCCAGAAAAGCCTGAAAGACACTGTTCTCTTTTTGTGGTGAGTTATTCTTATTCTCAATCTTTTTTGTGCTGTGTATTGAAAATAATAATTGGATTAAATTATTCTGTGGTTGACTCAGTGGTGCTCCCTACTCTTTTACATTGTTACGAATATCAATCCTAAAGCCTGGTTAAAGTGTATTACTGAAATCCCAAGCTGAATATTTTCTGGCAATATGTGGTCACTCATATCTAAACTTCCATATGCTATATATATATATATATATATATACACTTCCATATATAGCAGTCTTTATCCCTGCAACAAGAACTAATCAGTTTTTCTGCTTTTGCATTTTACAGCCAAAAGATGGCTTGTGCAGTGCTCTTTGTACTTTCAGGACATAAGGAACTGCACAAAGGCATCATTGCTGTTCAAGGCACACAGCGAGTCTTTTCTGTCCTCCCACTGTCCAATTATGCTGCTTTACAGCGTATTCTAGCCCATGGTATTGTAGGACAGTCATCTTAAGTGCATGACCACCAATTTAGAGTGTTAAATGGATAATTTGTTAATTCCATATAAATGAACTCACTGTTCATTTATCACTTTCACTGGCAGCAAAAGCAATGTGTAAAGATCTTTTAAAATGTCACATTTTAATCAGAGTCAGAAATAATGAGGTTCTGCTCTCTTGCAGGATTTGGGTAGCAGTGAACTCAGGAAGGACATCTATATCACTGTGCACATTATCCGAATAGGTAGGTATAATCGTCTGTGAGTAGTAATCTGACATTTGGTAGATATACAGCAGTGAATAAAACTGCTTGAGGTCAGCTTTGGGTTCCGTTACATTACCTAGGCCTTTGAATAAATTTGGTAAAGAAAATGCCTCTCTTCTGATGGGATTTGCCTTGGTTTTATCAGCATTCTTTTGTGTTATATTTCAAGTGTACTGCTGAGTTTAGGTGCAAGATGTTTTGTTGCTATTGCAAAACAAAATGAAGGTGTCGTATAAACTGTCTTAAGATGATGGAGTTGTTGCTGGGGAGTCCACTCTTGTCCCAAATAGAGCAATTTCAAACATCTTTTGTTCACAGGAGAACTTGCCTAGAAATGCAATGTACCTACTTAGCGTATAGTATCTGATATATATCCGAAATTGCTCAGATAAATTTTGTTTTCTCTCTGATCCCTTTAAAAAGTGGGGGAGGGAAAGCAGTGGAGGAAGTCTTGTAACAATATAGGTAGATATCATGTCCTCCAAAACAAAGCTGAAGAGATGAAAAACATGTGTTACGTATGTATTTTAAGAAGTTATCCTCTGGGTTGTACTGATTTGAATCATGAGTCTTTGGGTCTGCTTCTGACTTAGATTTTTTTTTTTCTTTTTTTTTTTTTTTTGGTAAATGGTCTCCATAGATACATCAATGAAGTACTAAATACATCTCCCTATTTTTGCAAGGTATTTTGCTTTGAAATATAGTCTCTCTAACGTGCTGATTTCAGAAACAACTGCACTATTTTACAACTTTGATGAATAACTTTTCTTTGCGTTTTCATGCTGTTCTGGTGTTTCATCAGAATATCAAAATACTGTATTTTTATTGGTAAGGACTGGGGAAAAGTGTAGTAAACTGATGTAACACGAGCACGTTTGATAAGAGTAAATGCTTGAAAGAAAAGAGTAGATTTTTTCCTACTGTATAATTTTCAAATATATTCTCAGCCAAGTTTGTAAATGAAACAAAAGACTAAAAAGTTAAAATAAGATGTATATGCTTCATGGTGTATAAATGAACAATTACTCTTCTAACTGCTTTAATGCATAGGGTTGTTCAGAGGAGATATTGCCCTGCAGCAACTGCAACCAGAGGATTTTCTTGTCAGAAGTTAAGACTTGGTGGGAAAGATACATAGCTGTCAGGACACACTTGAATAAAATGCTTTGAAAGAGGGCAGTTTCATATACTAGTATTTAAATCAAATAGAAAAGTATTTTGTTTCAATTCTCTTTTCTTGGCTGCCTTCTTTCTGTTTCATAATTTGTTCTCCTGCTCTTTGTCATCTTTCCTTCCAGAGTTTCGTTCTTCTTGATTTCTGCAGCTGGTCAGTTATCCCCTTGCTAGCTAGTTGCCTGTTTAGAGTCAGCATTTGATTTCTAAATTGCAGTGGCTCAATCACAAGACCTCTCATATAAATTACAAGTAACAGCAACCATGGTAAAATAATTGTTATTGGACAGCAAATGTTGAACACTCTGTCATGTCTGAGCTCTAAATTTAATTTGGTGGTGTCTCGAGTAGTACTGTCACAGGGCATCAGAAAGAGTTGTTTGGAGACTGGAGGTCATACGAGGATGAGCAGTGCCTCCAGTCTGAGCCCTTACAAGATCACCACATCTTTAATGGGCTTCCTGAACCATTTGTTATCCTAACGTACTATAGAGGAAGACGGACCAGATTCGCAGAGAGTATACTTGGCATCGTCTGCTGTGACCTGTCACCATACCGAGCTGGATTGCTCTCTGCCTCCCTTCTGTGGTTTTAAGGGAGACAGTTCCAGGGATTATGCATCAAATGTGTATTTTGTTTGGCAGGACGAATGGGAGCTGGAGAAAAGAAAAATGCCTGCAACGTACAATACAGACGGCCCTTTGGCTGCGCGGTCCTCAGTATAGCAGATTTGCTGGCAGGAGATTCAAAGGATGACCTCGTCTTAAAAGTATACATGTAAGGAATGTGTTTTTTTGTTGTTTGTTTGTTTTGTTTTTTTCTTAGAAGTATCTTAGGGTAGGTTTACGTCAAAAACAGTGGTTTTAAGTGCAAATGTGAATAAATAGCTGTGGCTCTTTTCTGTTCCAAAAGAGAGTAGTAGCTAATTTCTTTTTTTTTTTTTTTTTCTTTGTCACAATTTAGAAAGTGTGGCTAGTTCTATGTGCTTATAGAATGAAAAATGAAGGTTGCATCCTTTTAGATCTTTGTGTATGTTTCAGCATTTATCACGTACTTGTAAGTGCTTCTGGAGCTCTCTTTTTATGGCAACATGAAGTGCTTTTAAGACTTGTTTAAACACCTTGTGCTGCTTAGGCAGCTAGTGAAAGTACTTTATAACTAGAGAAAAAAGCAGACAGGGTAAGCTATTACAGGATGCAAATAGCTAAAGTGTGAAAGGCAGTTAATGCTGGAGAATAAAAAATCAAAAACTGATTTTGAAATGAATGGTTCGTTAAATAGTGGATTTTGACAGATACTATTTGGAAGAAAGTTAAATTTTCTATTTGTAGCAACACAGTGCATGTAATTTCCTGCTGATCTTGGACGTTATAGTAAGAACCGTTTTGTGGAGTGGTCTATTCTAAGTACACAGACTTGGGGCACATTTACCATGCACATGAAGAAGTTCTGCCTCTCTCAGGGTTAGCACTCAAGTCCTGAAGGCATGGTGGGCTTTCAGGCAGCCTTTCTCTTCTCCTCTGTTCCCCCACTGTGCTGAATTAGAGCTGCTGAAGTTGGTGCTGCAGAAAAGCTATCCAGTGTGGCAATGAAAATGTGTGCTGGCTCTTATTTAAACTCCCAGGACATTAAAGTCAGTAAGTGTTTGCTGTTGGATGACAAACTGTTAAATTTGTAAGTTCACTTATTATATTCTGTTTTCTAAATTTCACCTGATTGTTCTTGAAAGAAAGAAAAGAAAGAAAGAATAAGAGACATGTCTCAATAGCATATTTTATGCAAAGACTTAATTCCAGTCTAAACCATGAATAGTGGCTGATTTTTCCTTGTGGAAAAGCAGCTACTTTCTAAATACATACTGAAATGTAATTTGGCCTTTCACTGACTACCTCCTGAAGATCGTATTCCATTTTAAATAACTTCAAAGTGTACTGCACAGGTACAGAACAGCCCTGAGTTCCGTGTCTCTCCCTGAGTGTCACAAGACAGATTTTTGTGTTTTTTAGAGCTGAAGGATGGATCTATATAGATAATGAACTTGGTCATGGTTTAGTTCCTGAGCTTAACTGCTCCTGTCTTTCTCCCACACTTCGCCACATGAAGCAGATATTTCCATGAGGCCTTTCTCAAATGGTAGGAGTGCTTTCACCCTTTCCATTGAGACAAACAGTTTCATGGGGCTTTATTTGCTCCTATTGAGGTAATTCTGTGAACAGAAGAGGATTTGTGTACAGACGTGTGGTGAAGCTGGTCTGAAAAACTTGTGTTCCCATTTCAGACTTAAGAAAACTATCATTTTTATAGGTGCAACACAGAGAGTGACTGGTATCAGATCCATGAAAACATCATTAAAAAGCTGAATGCACGTTACAACTTGACAGGCTCTAATGCAGGTGAGTAAATTTCAACTTTTTTATTTTTTTCCATTCTTAGGGTTTTTCAAATGAAATGGCTCTGTTCATGTGTAAGGCTGATCAAATTATTGATCTGCATTGCTTGATGATTTCTGCTTCTGATCTAAATTTTTATCAGGAATACAAACATTGTTGAAATGATATATTAAACTTCATAAAAAATTAACCGGAACCTACAGACCTGCCAGTGCTCTCTGCATTGCTACTGGCTAACTGAGCAAGATGCAAAGTTGATATTTAAGAACTTATCGGTAGTCCTCTGTAGTCAACTGTGTGTCACTGAATGTCATCAAAATAAATGCAGCTGGGAGACTTAAGAAATGGGAGCTGACTGACCTATGTTATTGTGAGATGGTGTCTTAACCCAAAGGAGATGTTGGAGTTTATTTTGAAAATGTATATTCAACAATTTTAAGTGGATGACTGAGAAGCACATAGAAAACCTCATGGTATGTATCAAGGCTGAGGTTGTATATATGTATATAACAGTTCTGATCTTATAATGTTATAATACAAAGTCTATGTACATATATATATTTAAAGTTTAGGATATAGTGCATCTTATTGGACAATTAATATGAAATTCATATGGTGAAAATACAAAAGCACATTACTAAGTTTCGTGTTCTTAAATATGATAACCATAGTCATTTGACTTTCTCATTCTGATAGTTCATGCATTTAATATTAATGTAATTATTCAACATCTCTTTCTATGCTGGGGCTTATATAGCAAGTCTTCAGTAATAAATTCAAAAATAAGCACTTTTAATTTCAATTTTCTTAACGTGAATATGAGCGACAGTTTACATTTCTAGTTAGGTTCTGCTGAAAGAGTAGGCTCAGTGTTGGTTGATGTAGAAACTGATAGCGTTATTTGTTGTTAAAAATTATAATGTTGAATTATTTTTTTTTTTCACAGTCTAAAGAAAAAGGTGACCCGAATTATTAGTAATTACATAAAGATCACATTTTTATTATAAATAATAGCTGTCATATATGAATATATATGCTGCTATAAAAGAATGATCTGGGAAAATTATTACCAGATGTGCCTAAATTCCACTACATAGTGTTTCAAGTTATTTTAAAGTTGTGCTATGGTGTTTGATGTTTTCAGGGTTGTTTTTGTGGGCTCTTGTGTTTCTCATGCAGCTTTTTTTTTTTTTTTTTTTTTTCCTATGGTGTGCACTGGGCTATTTTAAAAATTACTATTTCAGTTACGCTTATTTGGCCTAAATTGAAGCATACATGGAATCCCAGAAAAAATCACATTGTTTGCGTGATGGCATACCTTTTGTATCAAATTGGAAAAGCTGTGAAACATTTTGAAAATACGTAATTCAGGACTTGTTCAAATACTTTCTCTGAATATCAGATAGAAGATTCAATATGTATGATAAAGAATAAATGCATTTCAATTTCTAAATAGGTATATTGCTTTTGGCATTAATGCAAATCTCACAGTTTGCAAAAGATGCATGGGTGTTTATAAACAAGGTTTTCTGTGTAAGTATTGCCATGAAACATTTAACTTGTCCTTTTATGTTCTCACCTGAAACATAAAAAAAAAAAAAGAAACAGTTGGTAATTTCTGAACAGGCAGCTAAAGTAGTCTCCTGTGGTATCTGTGTGCTTCTAAGCAATTCTTGTGTGCAGTGAGATGATTCAAGCCATAAGGCCGGTGGCACGGTGATATTAACCACCAGACAGCTGCAGTGACTTGTAGATACTGCTGTGCAGAAGTCTTTCTGTCTTGGAGAATATGCAAGTATGTGTAGGTCTGTGCATGTAAGCTGTTTGCAATAAAGACAGAACCCAAATTTTACCTGAAGTGGTTGACACAGTTCTAATGTCAATGAATGGTGAGCAGTAAAACTCATATTACAAATATAAAATCCAAATTTTATATTATCCAAATAAGTGACATTTTACATTCATCCAAGTGTTCCTGAAAATACATTGACAAGAGCTATGGGGTTATGCTAATTTTTTATTTTTTTTGCTAACATTTCTATTTCATTTAAAGTATTTATTTAAATATTATTTGTTTCCCTCAAGTATTTGAGTGATCATAAATCAGAAAAATCTAAAGCATGAATAAAATGAATAATGTAAAAAATGCTTCGGGGAGCAGATTAGACTCGTCTTTGCCATTTCTCTGTAAAATTTTAGCTATGTAGTTTGTCTGTTTAAGATTGCATTAGTAATATAGGCCAAACTGATGGTTAGACATAAGCAAGAATGTCTTGTGCTTTCAATTTTTAACTCCTTTCAGTAGTTTGTAAAATTACCAAACTTAAGTTCAGGCTATGTTTTCATCCTGTCTATTCATCTCATTTTTTATTGAAATAAAAACAGTTTGAGACTAGAAAAAAGGGGATTTTTAGATTAAAACATTCGAGTCCACAGGCCTGAAAGAAAACTTGAAATTTGTCAGAGAAATAACCTCAGTGTTGGAGAGGTGCCCTTTTTCTTTCCATGTTTAAAATCAGACTGGTATATCATTTGCCTTCTGACCCTTATACATATATATATATCATGTGCCTTCTGACCCTTAACCATGGTAGGGGAGTGGAAGTTTTACTGTCTTAATGGCAGGATCTGAAATACACTGCCAAAGGAGAAATCTAGAGTGTGTTGAGATGAAAAATCATATTTTTATAAGCATTTATGCCCTTCTGTACAGCAATACCTGCTAACTCTGTGGTATAGTTGCTTATCTTATTCCATTCTCGTGAAAAAAGAGTTCACTGCTAAATACCCGCTTGTCCCAGGAGATGTTCAGTAAATTTGAATATTCTTAATTATGTACCTATCAGCATGAAATACATGTGGGACATGAACTTCTTCCAGGTTACAGGTGCTGGAAACTAAAGCTGGGAAATGCAATACCACTTACGCTTTGAAAAAGTGCTGTCAGGGGAAGGAGACAAAGGGAGCAGCACATGTAAAGGCTGGAGAGGGAAAGAAGATGTGAGCAGTAGTGTCATTTTGAGTACTGAGGAACTAACAGATAAACCATGAAAGGTTATTTACATTGCATACATGAAATTTGTTCCCCTGCGACTGCTTAGCAGCCTCAAAAGCACTTGCAAGGCTTCAGCAATATGTTCAGATACTTCTGCTGACACCTCATGGAAAATGTTGTTGTTACACTGCTTTGTATTTTTTCTCTGCTGTCTTTGTTACGGTATTGAATGGCTGGTTCTGATGACCCACTAGCCTCATTTGCCATTTTGTAGCTGTCAAAAAATGGGAAGAAGGGGAAAATCTTGCATTACAGGAAACACAGGTCTTTTTCCTCTCTCAGGAACATTGTAGGTATGAACCAAACATAGGAAAACTTGAATTTTTGGTTTATATCCCACTTGCCCATTTCAAATTATGTTAAAAAACACTTAAGAAATGAAACACAATTAACACAAAAAGCAGAAATTCATCAGACTATTGTCTCTGTTCTGGCCTTGTTCCCTCTTAACATTCTGTCCTGTACAGTCTCTTCCAGCTCAGCAGATTTTCACACACAGTTTTAGTTTCCTCAATTGGGTATCTCCCACTGCCAAAATAGTTTTATCAGTGAATTCAAATTATTCTTCAGCAAAAAGAAAAACATCTTCCAATATTCTGGGGAAAATAAAACTGACCTCAAAATATTTTGTCTTGCATGTAAAGCACAAATTGTCACACCACAGCTTTTGTGTTTAACTTTCAAGCCCCCACCCCCCAAAACATGCCTTTTCTCCTTTAACACATGACAATTCTTACTTGTGCAGAATCCTCTTCTATCTTACTCTCAGCTTGCATCAAAAAAAGAGCATCGAATAAAGGCAAATGACGGTGATGTCTTACTTCAGCCCAGAAAGATTCAGGGGACAAATGTTCATTCCTTTTCCTCTTCACAGTGGATGCAGGGTTGGTAGGACTCAGTCCCGTGGATAAGCTAGCATCATTTGCCAGAGTGGGAACTGGAATGTGTTTTCTGCTGGAAATTCAGGCAAAACAAACCCTGTAGCAGGTAGCGGAGCAAATTTCCAGTCACCTCTGGTATTTTCTTGCTGGTGTCAGGAATCAGCTTGCTGGAAAACAGCTGGTTGCCTCATAAGAGATTAAACCTTGAACGTAATGGCCAAGTTCTATAGCCTTTGCTGCATTAATAGCATTGTTATTTCTTATCTTTGGGGTGTATTATGTGTTGAATAGGTACTATTTGATCTAAATGATTTCTTAATTATTAAACAAACCAAGTTTCAGTAATCTCTAGAGTGGAGCTGACTAAAAACTATTTTTCCTATAATATGTTTCATTAGAATTAAAGGCTAGCTACTCTGTTTTTTTATTGCAAACAATCTATGGAAAATGAATATTCATGCATAAAGATCACACCTAATTACTTCAATCTTGCAAGGAAAATAACACATTTGTATTTCTCTACCTGTAGGGCTAAAAATCAGTGCAATGTATACTGGAGATACAGAAAACCGTTCATGGCTTATCTCAAAGCACCGTATCAAATTGTCCTTTATCCCCTTCTTTTCATGCTGTCATAGGCTGGCATTTTGCTGTTACCTTCATTAGGCAGTTCATTCAGATTCGGGCAATTCCATTTTTTACAGTTGCTATGCTGAGGCTGCAATAAATAAGCAAACAGAACTTCTGTGTATTTGTTGTGTTCTTACTGTAGCTGTCTGAATTTTCAAATGCAAAAACTGGAGTAAGCTGGAAAAATAAAGCAGGTTTAACCTTACGTTTTAATTCTGATGGAAAAGTTTCAAAAGGGAATATGTTATTTCAGAGAAATAAGATACTGCCTATGATGGCATAGTCATAAGTAATATTTAGTATATTTTAGACAGTGAAGCCTAGACAACGTTCTTGCTCTCACATCAGAGCTTGAGCTTCTGTCAAATGTATTTTTTCTTCTGAAGGGTTTGCAGCGTGTGTCACGGTTGCAGATGTAATTCTTTGTGTGACTGCAACTATACTCTGGACCTTTCTTGGGACTTTAGTAAATAAATAGTATTGGATGTGGACTGCTTTTCTCTTTAATAAAGCAGACACTAATGTACAAAGTGCCTTGTAAACTGTTATTGATCACATAATAGCTGCTTCATTTGCCCACAGAATTACTGTGCGTGAGTGAACCTGCCTGTTGATTTCTAGAATGGTTTGAAGTGCATTTTAGGACAAGGGGCAGAAGAACAAGGCCAAATCTGTTTGTCACTCAGTATGGTTTTATACAGACATAATAAATGAAAGTCAGTGAGTGCAACTCTGATTGTACACACATATACAGAGTCGTGGATTTCTTTCTTCTGATTCTTCTATCATACATAACTTTGTATTCATGCCTATGGTGCTACTTTTTTTTTTTCCTCAGTTCTTTATACTTTTGAAAGTTGAAACACAATTTATTAAATACAGCACACCATGATGGAAAGAATGTCTACTGACTAGAGAAGTCTTTTGAGGTTTGAGGTGGAGAGTTTTGTCTGCAAAAATCACCTACTTAAAACTGTGAGCAAGTTACACTGCTAAACAGTGATGGTCCTTGCTGTAATCCCTCCTGAAATGCCAGCAGCATCTCAAAATAACCTCCTCACGTGCAAGGTCTTCCTGTGGATACCTAAAGGTGCCTTTGATTTCTTCCACCGCTTGAAGTTGAGAACGGATGGGTGGCTGGGTGCAACCAGGGCACTTGCTCCCTCAGGATATGGGTGGTCTGGACTCAGCTGCCTGAGCGCTAGGCTTAAAAAAATGCTGGAGCTTATTGCTGTGGCTCTTGTGCTTGTGCTATTTCAGGGAATATATAAATATTCACTGGGTTTACCATAAACGTTTTTTACTCCAGTGGTTGAAACATTCTTCAAAAAAAGAAAGAAAATGTCTTGGTTTATACTCTGATTTGGAAAAGGATTTTCAGTCTGTCTCACATGTCCCAGGTGAGAATGCTAATCGCTTGGCTTCTCAGACTTCCCTGCAGCAACTCTTCAGCTTTGTATACAATCAGAAAATATTCATTATACCATGGGGAGAGTGAAAATGGCTCTAAAACCTGCTGAGTAGTGCATGATTTTCGTAAGTAAGATCTGTACTCATGTCATCTTAGCAAATCCTATAGAAGAGAGATTTAAACCTTGGTCTTGTGTTATGTGTGAATATTCTCCCTAATGAATTATCTTATAAAAAGCATGTTAAAAATGATTTTAAATGTACTTTCAAGTTCTTCTTTCTTCCCCCTCCTTTGAAAAGAAAGACTGGATTGCATTTTGGCTCCAGTTTTTACTTTAGGTTCCTGACATTTCCAAGCGTAAGCTCCTGTGTAAATGACAATTTAGATTCCCTTATAACAAGTCTTAAAAAGCCACATGTGCCTGATGCAGCAGTTTTGGAGTTAAGACAAGGACACACATGCTTTTCGCTTGCTGCAGGAAAGGAGGTGAAAATCCTTTCAAATCCTGCAGCGATTAAGTTACTGCTGTAAGAAATTAAAAGCATTTGTAAAAAAGCATTTTGCTTTGTAGCCTTGGACTCTTGCATGGATTCCACAAAAATAACAAATGTAATGGGAAGGTCTTTTCCTGTGCCGTTATTTTGGAATGCTGTGATGAATTAGACAAGGGTGATGTAACCTAATTGCATGTTTACTGAATGCAATATGGTGGTAGTGCAGCCAAAGCTGCTCTGTGACTCCACTGAAAACACCGGTAATTACACATTAGCTGTAATTGATGGGAGGGCCTTGAACTGGAGAGGAGACACAGTGAAAATGGTGGGATTTCTCTTACCACTTCTGGCTTGAGCATGATTCTTTCCAATTTTTGATTTTTAACATGGTAGCTGTATTAATTTTTCATCTGTTGCATATGAGTCAAAATACAGATCTTGAAAAGTCTACATCAATCGTGTATACCCTCTTACATACCGTTTAGGTCATAAAAAGAATAAAATCAAAAATTGCTATACTGTATCCCATAGTAGGCAGAAACAATAAGTTATTTTAGATATAGCAGAGACAAGATCTGAGTTGGAAGGCTGTTCTTCAGGCAAATCTGGGTTATGGTTTGATTTGTAAAAGATGTTCCTAAGCCTGTCAGCCACAAATGGAAATGTCTTTCTTTAAAACAGTAAGATGCACAGATAGGTACTTCAAACGAATATTTTACTGTCATTAATAAATGCAAATGTGTTCCCATGATAGCTGTGCAAAAATCTGCAGGCATGTGGTCATCTGAAGTGATGCTTCTTAACAAAAGAAAGCTGCTTAGTAAGTTGTCAACTGCCTAATGCCCAGACTGAAGCATGGAGGACTTGAAGCCCATATTGTTAACAGATGTTTGCCAAGAATCCCATCGTAAGCAAGGATAAACTGTCATCAGAGGGGAAAGTTACTCATCAAATCATACAATAAGTTAGGTTGGGAGGGACCTCGGGAGGTCATGTACTCTGACCCCAGCTCAAAGGAAATACTGCTTCTGGTTTTGTGGGAACTGTATTGAAGAGCAGGAAGGTTGCTCATTCAAAGGCAAATCTCACTACATTGCAACTATTTCATTTCAACCAGATAAAAATAAGTTTCATAAAGAAAACATTCATTATTCTGGGGGAACTATTGTTCCCAAGTATAACATCAGCTGGTACTGAAACTCAGGGTAGCTCAGTGGTCATTTAAGACTTGTTTGGAGAAGGCAAGCCATGAGGCAGACCAGCCCAGGGCATGAGACCATACGACAAGATGCAAGCTCTGAGACAAGTATGGCAGTGGAGGCGTTTGGGTAGAAACAGAAATATGTACCCTGGGGCATTATGTCTTCCTTCACCTCTCTGCATTCAGCAACTTCTTTAGTCTAATAATCTCTTTTCTCCATGGTTACCATCAAATACCGAGAGGTTAAAAATAAATAAATAAAGCAGGTAGAAAACAATATACTTTGGCTGTTTCATCTCCTATTTCATCAAAGGTAAGCTTTGGCTTATAAATTACTTGATGCAGAGGGGAAGCCTTTTAGAGTTAGTATATACCTTCCAGTGGTGAAACTGCAGAGGCTCCATCAGGAACATCATTTTTTCACACTTTGTATGATGAAAAGCTGCAAGAGATCAAGTGTAGCAGGGAATTGGTAGCACAGCATAATAATTTATAGAATTAATATTTCTGTGAACAGAGCTGTAGTAACATACACACAGTATTTTCTGCATACAAGAAGTAGTGAAGCTCTGTTTACATGACACTACCCCAGCAGCTGGGGTACAACCTTATCCCCCATGGAGCTGTTGCAAGGAAACCTTCTTCCTGTGAGTCCATGTGTATAATGTCGGATGGGACACAGCATGTTCATTCTCTGCTGGGAGCAGCTTCTGGTCACAAGAAGAAGGTGTAGGCTCATGGTGGAGAGATGAGTAGAGTAATGGCTAGTGGAAAACGAGGAGGAATGAAGGCAAGACTGGTAACATGAACCTGACAGAGAAGAAGGAACAGAACAAAGTACTTAACTTCTAGGTAACTCCTGAGCTTATGATTCACCACTTCGAACTGTGCCCTGCATCTGTGCACAGCTGAGAGCAGCAGCTCTCTGCCATTTGTCTGTTCTCCGCAGAGTGCATGGATGTGTCAGCAGTGCTCTGAAATGTTTTCTGTAGCTACACATCACTAACATTTAAACAGTAAGTGCATTTGTTTAATTACTTTAGTTCTGTGACAATTTATTAATCTGCCAGTTTTAATCTTTTGTTAAATTTTGTGACAAGGAGATTATACGTATTCTATTTTGATGTGTTTAAGAATTAGTTGTCACTGAAGGCTGCTATTTGAAATACATTTAAAATAAGAACAGCAGTCCTATGTGCTTCACTGTAAGTACACAATGAATTAAAGCATTCTTTTTTGCTCTCAACAAACGCTAAACCTGAAGGATTAAATAATACACAGAATTTGCACGTAAGTTGTTGCTCAAGATCATTTGTCCCTGAATGACAAGCTAGTTTTAGAGAAGGTTTTTAGACAAGGATTTGTAGAACTTTTCTTTTCTAGTTATGTTTTACAGAACAGATGATACTGTTCAGCTATCTAAACCCTTTTTCCAAATTCAGGAGTAACCAAATCTTTAATGTTTGTAACCTAATGTAGCATGTAGTATTAACTATGGTAGTTTTGGGAAAATATATTAATATATAAAAATGGCAGACTCACAAACCACTCAGAAATAATTTTCTGTATTTACGTTGGAGTCCAAGCTTGTGGTGTTGTCTGTGAAGGTTCCAGTTTTACCAAAAGGACTTCAAAAGTCAGGTTCAGGGTAGTTTTTTGGTGTAGTCATCCATAAGTGTCCTTCATGCAGCATGACTTGTATACTGTGCTGGAAATGAACAATTTAATGAAGTTAAATTCAAACTGTATTCTCAGATGTTGCAAAAAGACTTGTTTTTAGAGAAGAATGAAAAATGTGCTATTCTGCAATGCAGTGACACAGAAGAAACTAATGATTTGCTGTTCATCTCAATACTGCAGTTATGCACGTGATTGATCTGGCACCCTGAAATTCCCAGATAAGTCTACATAATGGGTGTAGCTGGCTTGTATTTCCATCTTTGCACTGGATTATGTCTTATTAGTGAGGTTTTTTCTAAGCTGTTTCCAAAAAATCACTCAGCTTATTACCATTAAATAGCATTGTTGACTTTCTTAACTTTATCTACTGAAAGAGTAACGTGCCTGAAGACAGCTTCAGATGATAAATTTAATGAATCTTCTTCCAAAGGTTATAGTCCTTCAAGGGTTATAGTTACAAATTTGTTGATAGCATTACCTGGACTTTTAAGGTTGTAAAAGTTTTTAACACTTTCTAGAGGTTTCAGTCAAATGTTGACTGTTTCTTAAATTGAAACAAGCCATGTACCTGAATTTCTCATGCAGTTGCATGAAAGCTGTTTGCGTGACAGAGCTGCACTTCATGAAGGAAAAAACAGGTGTTTCCCTAGAACCTTTTGTATATTATTTGCAATGAAAGCAATATAATACACTGAAAGCTGTCAAATTGCTTTTTGCACTGCCTAGTATTCTAACAAAGCTGTGTAAAAGTATAATTTTAATTTTTTTGAGCAAGATTATTTGCTTTTGCAATATAACAATATAATGTGGCAATGGGAATTGGCATGCTATATGCATTGTTAATAGAAAAAGGGCATTAATGGGCTTACCCAGGTAAGAACTGGAGAAATTATTGCTGAGATCTTTGTTGCCTGTATAAGGAGATTAGACTACAATAGTCATTACCCAGTTGCCTGAATAAGGAGATTAGGCTAGAACAGTCACTTAGCCTTCTGGTCCTGTAGCCTTCATCTCATGGTGATTCTGGCAAGAAATACTTGAGGTACTGTGATCTTCCCTGTAAAGTAATTCCAAGTTAGTTTTCCTGTTAATATAATGCTGTTTGCATTTATGCATTTATTTTCCATGTGAATTAAAAATAAAAATAAAAATGCAAGGGAACAAAAAACCTTCTCCTCTCTTGATGGCATTTCTGACAGAAGTCTTAGGTACAAGAGGTCATTTAATTTGTGAGACTCAAGAAAGTTGTAAAAGTCTTGCAAAGGCTGTTTTTCTTGCGTTCTTTTTTACTGAGCCAAAAAAAATAAAAAAGGATAAAGTTGAGGGAAAGAGTAAGAGTTTGGAGTTTGCTCGTTCAGAATAATCGCAATCAAACCTTTAACAAGGCCTGTAAGGATTGAATTTCCCTCTGTTTTCATCTGTTCCCAGACATTTTTTTTACTACACAGATTTTGCTGTGACCAAATTTCACAAGATTTATACAATTACTTTTCCCATATCGCAATGAACTAATAAAATTTTGTTCACCAATTATATGAAAATCTACTGGTTTTATCTTTACCATTGTATTTTGGGTATTTTAAATACTATGAGAAATGTGAGCACCTGTATGCTTTCAGAATATTTTTAACACCCTTAGGCAGCTTTATTTGGACAGATGCCTTATTTTATTATCTTTCTTAAAATACAAACATTTCTGAATAATATTCTGTCTGTTTTGGCTTGGTTTTAGGGGGGTAGGGGGGTTGTTTTGTTTGTTTGTTTGTTTTGTTTTCTGTCAGCTTCCTGAGCAGCTGCTAGGCATTTTCTTCTTAATATGATCTAGGATGCTCTGTTGCCAGTAGATAGAAGCTGAATGCAAATGCTTTCCCCTCCTCCAGAAGCTCAAATGCAAATAAGTGATGTGTAAGTATAATGAACAGTTACTTTTTGTTATAACTAATTGCAGAAATCAATAATGCAGCATAAAAGCTGCCTTAAGCTAAAATCACGTATCTAACAGAAATACAGGATGCTTATTCAGCAGCTTGTCAATTTTCTGTATTCTCAAACATCTGAATGATAAAAATCATCCATGGCGAGCTATAGTACAAGTTAGCTGTGAGAAATCTCTAGTGTTTGCAAAAATAAAGGCAGATTCCAGTAGCACATGAAGTTTTGTAGCAATATTTTCAAAACTGGAGTAAATGAAGAACAATAATTAACACAATAGGTTTTAATGATGAGGGAGGTACTTTAAACATGAGGTAAGTAATTGGATTTTTTTTGAAGGGGACAAAACTAGACCGTGTACCTAATTAAGGAAAATATGCCAGTCATTTAGAGACTGGATCATCATTTTTATTTTCATATTTTAGTTCCAAATGTTCTAGAAATGGAAAACGTATAGTTGCGAAGTTTTGGAGAGATTCTAGGTCTCAAAAATGCTTCAATGATCATATCAGCCACCGTCAGATGCCACATGCAGTGGCATTTTACAGTCTTCTATTTTGCGTTGTCCATGTACAGCTGTTCCAGCAGGAATGCTCAATTATTTTTTTTCTGAAGCTGAACTCATTAGACTTGGCTGATAATTTTATAGTCTAATGAAGGAACTTACATGAGAAAAAACTGGTATTGACATACATCAGCAGAGTGGAATTAATTTAAACTAAAGGATATTAATTTTGTTACATGACAGAAAAAGCATTCGTGTTCTCATAAGAGAAAAATTAATGAATTATTTTTCTATTTCCTTATACAAAAAGAGTATCTCTATTATTTTCATTACATTTCCTTTATTTGAGTATCTTCTTCATCTCCCTCAGATTGGCTACAGACCAAATTGGAATCCTGCTCCACCTTGACTGTCTCATTACTGTCTGGTGATGAAACCTTCCTTTCTCAGAGCAGTAACCTTATCTCCCCCTCTCCTTCTCTTCTCTCTAGAGATAGCTATAATCTCCTGCAAATTGAGTTCAGTGGCTTTCTAGCCATCACAGAGATACACAAAATTCTGCTTACATTTTGGTGAGGGAGGTGGTTTCTTTCGACTATTCAGCACCTCCTCATTTCACTTTGTTTTGCAGAGTGTCTGAGCGAGTTCCTCTCCACTTCAATTGAATGTGCAGGCAGCGTTCTAAAAATCTGAATGTCTCTGTGGTGTGTCTGCATACTTTAAATGATCTTAGTTAAATCAAACTGATAGTCTGGTAACCTGACTTATAATAAGGATACAAACTTGTAAAGTGTCCCTTGTAAAATGTGAATTATTCTGTCTTTACAATGTACCTCTTCCTCATGTCTTGTATTTCAGATAAATGCTTCCAAAGTCACAATGAGTGTCTAGTTTCTTTGTCAAGTGGTATTTCTGTAGACCATAAATATGGAATTGATATCGCATATAAGTGGCCACAGGTTTTGTGTTTAGCTGACAGCACAGTCCTCAGGACCTCTCTGGCTTTGGCTGGCTGGACTTGTCTTGGCCTGCCTGCAGATTTGTTTTGACTTGTAACAGCATTTATCTAGTAACAAAACAATACATTACATCTACCTTGTTTTAGCTCTTGCTTAGCTTTGTTCAGTTTTACAGTGCAACTCACATTGTTATGAATACTTTGTGTTTTGAATCTAATAGATAGTTATAACATGTAGCTACTGTATGTAGAATTGGCTATATGTAATCGCATAGACAGAAATGGAACACTGCTCTAGTTTGCTAGTAATAGGCAATAAATTTCATTAATCTCCCTTTGCTGAATCTGTTTTGTCTATGATGATAATTGGTGAGTGATCTCCCTGTTCTTATCTCAACCTTGAACCCTTTTCACTCAATTTTCATCCCCTTTTCCTTTGAGGAGGGGGAGTGAGAGAGTGGTTGTGGTGGAGCTCAACTGCCCAGCAAGGTGAAACCACCACAGACATAAGCAGGCCACCAAGGGTTTGTTTTCTGGTCTATACTGAGAGCAATTGTCACTTCTCCCTTGAAATTTTTAAGTGGTTAATCACAGAACACATTACCATTACCAAGATAAACAACGTCCGTTATTAAATTTAGTCCTTAAACAGAGATATAGACTTCACTGAACATTTTTCCTTGTAATATTTGTTTATGCACTGATTTGGAGATTCGTAGGTGAGCTCTTTTTCATGTTAAGAGAATGGAAGTCTGGTTAGAGCATCACATTCTCTGGAGTTGCCAAAATAATAAAATATAAGAGTAGATAAGAGGAAGAACATAAAACGTGTTATGCTGATTAAACCTCTGATGTCTTCCAGGAAGTAGGCTGAACTAGTAGTAGTTAGGACAGATCTTTCAGGTTACGATTTAAGAACCATCAGACTTCAAGTAAATTCATTCAGTTAAATAGTTACATGCTCATAGGGGAAAATTCTTCCAAAGTCCAAAGGACCAATGACCTTGTTGTTCAATTTATTTACTTAAGTTTAATCTGATGTTAATCAGAGTTGTCTCTTTATCTCCAGTTGTTCAGTGTATATGAAGAGTTTCATCTTATCTTCCCCTTGATCTGTTGACACAAAATATGCTGTAGTAATGCTGAAGGTCAGGGCAGATTAATCTCTGCAAACTGTATCATCCTGAAACTTGTCTTGGTGATTATATTTGAAATAACCAAAAGGCATGCCTGTTGTTTTTGCTAATTTCAGCAGTGAAGAAGTATTGTGTTTGCAATTTGTTTTGTATACTGCAGATATAATAGGTGAAGTTATGCTTCCTAAATTCTAGAGCAATAAATGTTGGGAAATGATTAGATTATCACTCTTGCATTTTGCATGTCTATTAGCAAACATAGAAAAGAGCATGATTGATTAAATCTGATGAATATTGAAAAAAAATGTAATTGCAGTCATGATGGCATTACTTTGCCTGTGTAACAAATACTGATTATGCTAGATTTGTTTATTGGAGTTTGTTTCTTCAAATTGTGGATGAATAATTGTATTACTTTGTATAAGGTGAAATAATGCTTTGTAATGAGATGTCCCTCTTTTTCTGATGGATAGGGAGCACCATGGTTGCACCTTTTTTTACATTCCGATGAAGGGCAGTGTTGTGTTGAAGTAAATGAAAAAATGAAATGGTAGCAAGTATTACCAATTGACATTTCTCTAACTTTTTTTTCCAGTTAAGGTCTCTATCCATCTCTATTGAGACAATTTTGATCTGATGTGTCATCGTAGTTCAGTTGCACATCAGTAATAATTTGCTAATTCTTTTTCATGGGTAGTTGTTTTCTCACCCTTCTGGGTTTCTGGGTGTTGATACCTTTACCAAATACGTTAATACTATTGATATTACTAAATGTAATAACATGATATAATAGCTTGTAATAATACAATAATCAGTGATAATGTAACATAGAGTAATAATATAATAGCTTGATATTACTAAACTTCCTCTCAGTTGTCTGACCCATCAGGAATGCATATATCCTTGGAAACACAGAAAGTTTTGAAGAAGTAATGATGATCATAGTCTGTTTGAATGTCTTATTTTCCCTTGTTTTTCTCTTCAATTTCAGGTCTGGCAGTTTCTCTTCAGCTGCTTCATGGAGACATAGAACAGATTAGGAGAGAGTATACATCCATGTTTACCCATGGAGTATCCATAACAAGGAAGCTAGGTTTTTCCAATATTATCATGCCTGGTAAGTTTAAAAGAACAAATTTTCCATAAGCAGCAGGAGGAAGAAATTATGAGAAATTACCGATCTTTCAGTTGCTTTCGAAACAAGTATCTCATTCTAAAAATACTTCAACTTTTCCAGAGACTTTTATGTTCATTGTTTTTTTTGCTGATGTAAATAAAAGAAAGCTATATCCCGGAGGCCCCATCACATTCGATAGTTAGTACATCAATTTCAAAAGGGCATACGGCCATAGCAGTCTCTTTTTGAGAGATGAAACCCTACTTTATGGAAGTGAAGATGACTGAATACAAGACTGCTGAGCTCTGCACAGAGAAAGCAATAACCAGCAGAACTTTATGTTCTTCAGAGCTGGTTACTTCCTAAATAAGGATTCACAGACTTTTACTGACACTGTACAGCTTCTGGTTTCACCAGGTTTGTGCCTCAACTGATGAGATAGAGATACTGGAAATAGATCATTGTAGGGATGTGGAGACTTTATTTTGAGCAGATTGTATGATAATATACTTAACCTCTTTAAGTGCTTGAAGGAAGGAAGGTTGAAAGAATGTGTCACAGTATATACGTGAAGAAGCAAATATAGGAAGAAGACAGAGGTAGTATCTATAGTTCCTTCCAATAAATGATTTTTTTTTTTAAAGTTTAAAGGGTTGCAGGAAGTTATACAGACACTGTCTTTTTAAAAGAAAAACCCTCTCACAAGCAGAGTAGTTGGGCAAGATTTTTGTATTACTGAGAAATGTTGGAGGGAGGAGCTCACGTCTTTGTTTCAGCTCTGAGTACACATGCAGTGCCTTGACTCTCTTGGATGTAAGTCATCCTCAAGACTTGGGGTTTTTTAATAGGGACTATTTCTTCTTTATAAATACATGCTTTGCATTCCTTTATATATAAATCAGAAGCAAACTGAGGTTTGAGGCAAGAATACGTAAGCTTCAATGCTTCACTAATCAAGGAAGTCATAATAGGCATTTAAAACTCAGGAATGAGACTCGGCTTTAGCTATGGGCATGTACTTCTCTTGAATTGCTGCCTGAAACTTGACAATTGAGAATTCACTCTTGTGTTCGTACTGCCAATTAAACATCTGTCCTTCTGCATCCCTCATCAGTACTACTAATCACTTAAAATTTTCACAGAGCACAAGTTAATAAAACAGGTTTATCGTTATTATGAAAATATTCTGCTGATGTCACCACGCTATTTAGAACAGTAAAACGCGTGAGTCTGGTACCATTTAATTTAGAGGTGGATTATGGATTATTATTATACTCATGTTTAATGACAATCTTCAATTGAGGTCTTAAGGCTTTTTAGCTCTTTTTTGTGTGTGTGTGTGACTGTTGATTTTGTCTTGTGAATCAAATGTGTATTGTAGATAATAAGGTTGATAACAATGGAAGCAGGTTTACAAAGCTACAAAAAGCACACTATAATTCTCATTAAGAAACCTTTCTCCATTTACTCATTTATCTATGATGTAATCGCCTTGTGCTCTGTGTTATCAAATTTTCTCAGTCATTTTCCATTTGTGAAATAACTCGATGTAATAAACAGCTAAAAGCATGTTATAGCAGAGCAATTTGTAGTGAGCCGCTGGAAGAGTTTTACAAATCAGATTTCAAAGAAATGCACATGCTCGGTTTGTCCTTTTTTACTGAGAAAATAATATATGGATTTTGGTGTACTGCTTTTTCGGTCAAAATATATACATACCTCAGTTTAGAAAAAGTACAACTTTTAGTCTGTGTTTGCTGGCATAGAGGAGATTTCTCCTAAAGAGAAATAATCATCTCATTCTTCTAATGACAAGTTCCAAAGGCTAACCAGAGCAGTGTGCTCTAGGCAGTGAAATGCCTGCAGGAGCCTAGCCTTTGAAATGATTTTTTCTTTTAAAGCTCGCCTTTCATTTTGTTTCTCTCTAGTGTCTCTTTTCAGAGATGAATGAGAGAACTTCATCTTTTGCCACGGGAAACGGTCACTAATTAGGTCTTTTTTGTTGTTTTTTGTTGAAATTGAGTGTGTTGCTCTGGCTAATTAGCACTTAGGTTAGGGTTCTGAACAAGACTGTCTTGAATTATTTAGTAAGAAATACTACATGGTGCTAAACTAAAGTATCTGTTGTATAAAGTGCCAGATTTTAAGTCTGCCTCCTATTTTGGCATATTTAAACTCTTACTGACCTCTGTTTTGCATTGTATCTAATCCTTTTCTTTTTAGAGGTTTTGCTTCTAAAAGTAACTAGGATCAGCATACACGCCATACCAGAGTCTTGATGACAATAATAATGCATATTTTTTTGTAGCAATACTTTTTATGTCAGTGAAGCCTGACAGGGTGAAGCCTCTTTCCAGGACCAATGGAATTTTTTTAATGAAGATCTTCAAGTTTTTTTAGGACAAGAAGTATATGAGTAAAAAAAAAAAAAAAAAGGCATATACAATTCAAAAGGGCTGTAAAATAGGTAACTCACTCTATTCTAGGTGGCAGAATAAGGAAAGGAAGTAAAAATGTCATCTTATGAGCCTAATCAATATACATTTTCTAGGTTTAACAAGGATATAAGGTCAGACTGTATGCAACCACTTTCCATCATCCTCGTATGGCAGTTGGCAGATGCACAAGCCAATATTCTTGGAAAGCTTTGTACCCCATCAAAGGACAACTGTGCTTACACTCTGAATTTCTATCTTAACAGTTCAACGTTTCCTGAAAGGACAGATAGCCTCATTGTTACTTATATAAGTACACTGGATGTCTATGAACATACTAAACTTTTTGAGAAATACTTTAAATTAATGTACATAGTAGTTGATAGAATGTGAGAGCCCTTTTGTATATTTCTATACATAACTGTACTTGCTTTTCTGCTCTTTTATACTCTGTACTCATATGGAATTTGGTTTCAAATTTAACTTACAGCATCTGCTTCACTGCCTAACATCAGTGCTGTGTGTTACGCTTATGTGTTCTGGCACATATGCATACACTTTTTTGCATCTGTGCGGAACATACCTAATTCCTTAAAGAAGCCTGATCATTAGCATGTGTTGTATGAATATTTTAGAATCAAAATAAACCCTAGCACAGGTGTTTGTCTGAATAAAGATTTACTGGAGGAGCCAGAGCTCTCTGCTAGGGCTGCCAGTTGTAAACAGACTGTAAGCTATCATGTGGTAATCATCTATATAGTTGCACATCTTACTTTGTTGTGCTTGTCAAACTAGAACTTCATCTGGTTTACTTTATTTAAGCTAGAGTGTTATTAATAGTGCTACTACTGTTAGTATTTGTCTTACTGCTTGGTACAGCCAAAATCCATTCAGTGTGAGACACTAGCGCATAAAGTAAAAAAAAAAAATTGTGGATTTCTGTAAGAATTATTTTTTCACTAAGAAATGCAGTTAAGCCCAACCATTATTTCCTGAAACTCTACCTAGAAATTTATTCTATGTAGCTTTCTATATAATATAAAAGAGAATTCTGAATTTAAACAGCTAGAGATGTACATTTGAAATAGTATATATATTTTATAGCATCTCACCTCCAAATGCCTTAGTCCATAAAATACACTGCAGTGTATAAACAATTGGCCTGTTGACTGACATCTTAACAGATTTTCATAGACAGATACCATTCACCTATAGGCACCCTTTTTCAGCTTAGGATTTCAGCTGGTGGCATTACCGCTGCTGAGATCTGACCACCACTTCCTCTGAGTTTAGATCAGTATTTATATTTCTTCCTGTCCATCCAAATTATTAAACTCTTTTGAAACTAGAAGAAGTTAAAGAATTGACAAGTCAGCACAATGGTATTACATTGATCATTGTTGTCCCTGTATGTAACTGTAAGTGGTCTTCAATGCTGCTATCTATATCTGTGCTAGTCTGTCCTGGTGGGAATATTCTTTATTGTAATACTTCTCTCTGAATTTTTTGGTCGTCTTCTAATCCTGTGATTTCACTTCACCAATAACATAGCTGAAGACTCAACATGAAGCTGCAGCATTAATTTCTGTAATAGAATTGTAATGCTTCCAGACTTCTCTTACGTTTGACAAACAACAGAAGTTGTGTTTTGTTTCTCAGTGTTGTCTTTTATAACAATTTCTGGTCATTTAGCAGATACAATGAGCTGCCTAGGATGTTTCAGTACTTTGAAAATGCACACAAGCTTTTGTATGCTTAATTTAGAAACAATAACTTTTTTTTTTTAACCATCACAACTGCATTGTTTACATTTGTCAACTTTTAAATCCATGAGGTGTCCTTAACTCACCAGTTACAGTATCTCACCAGAATTGTCTTTGAAAGCTTCTGAATATATTTACTACTCCTCCATCTGGATTATTAAAAGGTCTTTTGTTCTTTTCATGTGCAAGTACACTCTCTCCAATCTTTCTTTCTTTCCCTTTTCAGAAGCTTTTAAAGTGAAACTAGAACTAAAATATTTGTCTTTTTATACAAATGATCTCACAAAATGCTATCCATGTGATAACATGCATTTTTCAACGATGTGATTTTGACTAGAAGCATATTCCCCCTTTCAAAACTTAGAATAAGAGTCTGGAGAGCAAAAATGTAAAGAAAGCTATGGAATCTGTTCTCTTCATCATGGTAAGTGTATGTGTCTATATAGCTGTCAGTGAGCTTGGACTTAGTAAAGAGCTGTTGATTCTAGGAAGAGAAATATATGTCTGACACACTTAAACATTTTTCTTCCACAAGGAGAGGTATGAATTTTCTCCAATCTTGATCAGCATGTATGGAGTACAAACAGCCCAAATTTCTGCCTGCCACTGTTTGCTGTTCTGATTTCCAAGAATCCAGAAATATGTATTTTTAATTACTGAAAGTAATATTGCCTTGGATATATTAGTTACACAAAACATGTTTGAGCAATATTGTCAAGTAAAGACACATTGAATTTTGACCTTTCACAGAATTGTAGTGCTCCATGGGGAATATCCTCTGCTTTCAAATCCTATTTTAATACTATTTAAAAGCTTTGATCCTTTCTACCAAAGGAAAATCACTGGAGAAAACAAAGATACTAATACGTGACTCCACACTTGGTTAGGCAAGTGCAAGGAACTTTTATATTGTTTTTCTTCTTCTTCCCATGGTCTCTGTCATATTTTTTTGGTTCATTAGGAACTGATGGAAAAATAGAAGAGGAATATGGAAAGAGAAGAAAAGCCAGTATTCAAATGAACTTCCCTCAATTTAAAGTTTCCAAATGAAATTTAACAAAAGCAAGTGCTGGATTCTGCACCTGGGATGTATATATGTACAGTAGAGGACGAGAGTCTAGAGAACAGCCCTGCAGAAAGGGATCTGGTGGTTCAAATTGATGGCAAGTCAGCGGTGTGTCCTGGCAGCCAAAAGGGCCAGCCTTATCCTGGGGTGCCTCACCTCAAGTACTGTGTGCAGTCAGGGGCACCACAGTATAAGAAGGACATAAAACTATCAGTGAGTGTCCAAAGGAGGGCCACAAAAATGGTGAAGGGTCCAGAGGGGAAGACGTATGAGGAGTGGCTGAGGTCCCTTGGGTTGTTCAGCCCAGAGCAGAGCAGGCTGAGGGGAGGCCTCATGGCGGCCTGCAGCTCCCTCACGAGGGGAGCAGAGGGGCAGGTGCTGAGTTCTGCTCTATGGGGAAAGCGACAGGACCCAAGGGAACGGCATGGAGCTGGGACAGGGGAGGGTCAGGCTGGGGGGTTAGGGAAAGGTTCTGCACCCAGAGTGTGGTTGGGCACTGGGACAGGCTGCCCAGGGCAGTGGTCATGGCACTGAGCCTGCTGGAGCTCAAGGAGGGTTTGGACAGTGCTCTCAGACATAGGGTCTGAGTTTTGGTTGTCCTGTGTGGAGCAGGCAGTTGGACTCAATGATCCTTGTGGGTCCCTTCTAACTTGTGATATTCTATGTTTCTGTTAAGTGGAGAATGAGGAAAAGGGCCTTCTGCAGATAGTATATTTGGAGGAGTAAGCTGACTTTCTTCTGAGCATAGAATAAGTAGCAGTGATATGTGGGAAGTACATACAGGGCAGTTATGTCTTGTAAGTCTTTCTTCACTAAAACAGGTAAATGTCATTAGGAGTCTGACAAGTGAATGTGTTAGCTCTGAAAAAAAATAGTCTCAAAATTATGTTAAATTCCTTAGAAAGTCAATGGGTCTGTTTCTGTTAAACAAGCTTGCAAATCTTTTATTCCCCACTGTTCAAATCAATTTGTTTTATGTCTCACTGTTAAAAGGAAGAGCAAGGAGATGTCACAGAGAACATGGCAGATCTACATTTTGTTTGAAAACTGAAAGTTTTACAGTTTGAGAATCCCATTTGTAAAGGGCATTTCATTTGCTTTGTCAGCTGCTTTCTGATGAGTTTTCTTTTTAGGGCTTGCTGAGAGTTTTTGCAATAAACTGAAATGTAAATTATGTTCTCTTGAGAAAGGACAGTAGGATAACTGAGAAAAGGAGTCTGTTTTTTCCTCTTGGCCTTCAGTTTAAATGCCAATGCTTACTAAATCTGATAGTAAAATGGGAGAACTATTATAAATCCGATAGTAAAATGGCAGAACTATTACCAAAGTCACCAATGCTCCTGAAATTCTTATACATTGTTCTAATTCTTCTCTTATAGTATTATTGATAGTCTTGTTAAATAAAAACCAGCTAGTAGTACAAAAATAACAAACATTGTCTTATTTCTTTCTGCCCGGTCCATGTCATGTACTTAAATGCAGTGACACATTCACACACACACACACACCAGATAAGTTTTTGTCAGCTGTCACCCAGAAGGTCCCAGTCTCAGACTTTTTAGACTTTTTTTTTTTTTTTTTTTTTTTTAAGAATACATTCACTGATATGCAGCCAGCCACTTTTTCAGTACTTTCTACAATGCTAAACAGAAAAGTAATTGTTTCAATAAGGGGATTTCACTTACTACATTTCTTTGTGAAATGCAGTGTGCCTATATGTTCTTGACTTGATCTTTCTGAGGATGTCCTTCACTCAGATAACATCATTTTGCACTGTGATTTTCATGAATGGTGCCAAATTGCTTAACTTGACTTTATTTTTAAATTGACCTTTTTTAATTAAATGCAGCTGTGAAGCTTGACGTGAAATTCTGATATGATAAAGGAGAACAAATCATCAAAGTTCAACTGCCAGAAAGGCATTGGCGAGTGTTTAGTAGTGCTATAGTGTTCCAGGACATTTTTTTTTCTCTCCAAAGTGGATATATTAATAAATACATATATTTTGATTGTTGAAGTATTTACAACCTCCAGGCTGAGACTACTGCAAATACCATCAGCTTGCAGTACAACTGGTTGAAATCTGAGCTATCTGCTGTTTTGTTATCTGTAGTAAGTGTTGCATCACCCAGATAGAGGGCCACCTTATTTTGCACTGTTGCACTGCTGCAAGACTCCTCTTCTGTCTTGTTCCCAGTGTTTCTGTAAACTGCCTCCTATCATACCTGTAGCCATGTCAGCTTGCATGTTTACTGGCCTAAGACAAGGGAGTGGAAGATTTTCTGTGGTTTGTTTTGTTTTTAATTTTGTTCTGCTTGTTGTTTTCAGAATAATAGCATGGATAGTAAATTTGTTGCTGCTAGGAGGAATTGAATGTGTTGAATTGAAGGGCTGGGTGCAGCATAGACTAAGGGTCTCTGGTCCTATTGTCAAGTTAAAATCACCTTAAAATGTGTTCAATTTTTTGTTTGTTTCATTGTTTTGTTTTGTTTGTTTGTTTGTTTTGAGATCTCCGTACTGATTATGGTTTCACAGTTCTCACCCTATTCTACAAAGTCTTTTCAAGAACGTTAAAGCATTTTGCATCCACAAGATTTACATCCCACATAGTACCATTTTGTCTGTGCCACATCCAGAGAGTTTTGCTCGCTGCAACTGAAATTGTTTTAAGAGCTGTTCAAGTCATGTTTAAAGTATAAAGCACAGTAACTCATTAGCTTGCACTTTACAAAGATGTAAATTAACAAGAACTTTCTGTAAACCAAATACTGTTTTATGCTCCGCTCAATTCATGGTTCTAAAGGACCTATAATTCTGAACAAAGCTTTCAAAAAGGCAGTTACTAACAAAAGCTCCAAGTGAGTTCTGTGTAATTATTTTCAAATTAGCAGCTGCTGTCAGGACAGTTTAGATTTGCACACTGTAAGCTGTAACTATCAGAGATGCTATCTCAGTCAAATACAATCACACTGTGTTTTGTTACAGCAATAAATAATTGCATTGGAATTTATTTCACTAGAAAGCTTTCTTGAGGATGACTGGCAAACTAAACTCTCTTCCCTTTCTAACAAAGACAGTTACCTTTGATCTTTGACAGCTATCTTCAGCTTGAAAAGCTTGTTCCATATTAATATGCTACAAGAAATTTTACAGTTCTGAATATGGTTGGAATATGAAGAAAGTCTTGTTGTTACAATATCTGTGTTGCAATTGCAACTTACATCTCCCTCAGTGGAACTTTGAAAAGAGTTTTGCAATGAAGGATCATTAGTTTGACACATAGATAAGGTACAAGTATTTCTAGAAAAATAAAAGAACAAACAATACATTCATACAAATGTTCTCATGGTGCTTGTCCTGACCTGACCTTCTTCTCCCTAGTGATTACCTATGTTGCTCTCATCACCTGAGGTTCAGTGCAAGCACTGAAGCTTCTGTGGGCCAGGAGCAAGCTCATATGCAGGTCCTGTATCTGGGGGTACATCCTATGAGGAGCAGGAGCAGCAGACCAGTGCTTGTAAGCAGGCTCCTGAACAGTGAGAATTCAGCTTCCCATCTATGATTGCAAAAGTAGTCTGCAGAACCATCCCATAACGAAATTGCGGGGTGAAGATAATAGGACCCCTGAGCATGCGTTGTCAGCCTGCAAATTATTCCTGCCTCTTTTTTCTGTTTACTTAAAATTTGTGTTTTATTGTTGGCAGGTTCAGGAAGGCCTACCTCCATTATTTAAGCATGTCCTCTGTCAGTATTTCTTGTGGTTGTTTTGGGGCTTTAATTGGCCTTTCCTTTGGCTCCTTGTATTCGCCTCTGTTATGTAACTGACACTGATCAGGCCTCTATCCTCCAGTGCGGTTTAGCCCATGATACCTCATTGCTAGTTGGATTGAGGCTATGAATGAAGCTTCTTTTGTTTCTTCTCAGGTCAAAAACCTTGAGCTGTAGCGTGCTGCCTGGGTAGCACTTACGTCTGGGGCAATAAGGGTTCGGAGTTTTTCCTCTTAGCCTATAAATAGTGCTTTCAAGATGTTTTTGCCAGGTCCAAGCTGAAATGTTTTGGCAGGACCATATGAAGAGGCAGTTACTGCCAATGTTGTGCTGTATGCTTTTTGATTTAGCAACCCAGGCATTTCAGTTCCTCACCTTTCACATACAATTAAATTCACTTACCAGACCAAATGTCCCCTCAGTGTTTACACTAAATATTTGTGCTCCATTGGAAAGCAAAGGCAGTGTAATCATCCACATCACTACAGCTTTACAGTTTTGTTTTGTTTTTTTTGTTAAATTCCATGGAACTGAGATTTCTATAAAGCTCTAGCCCTCCCCTAGTACCAGAAGCTCTTTTTGGAATGCTTCAGTCTGTAGCTTCTAATATTTAAAAATGTAGTTTTGATTAGCCAAACAGATGAAACGATAGACTGCTAACTTAGTAGTGTTGAGGTCTAATGGCTTCCTTCTGTGATTAGGACAGAAGCTACTGATACCATTTTTCAACATATTGTGTTGTTGCCTGAAGTAAGAGCAATAGTAAACAGCTTCCCTAGATACACTCTTTGATCCTCACAGTTCTTCCATTTTTCCAAGAGACAGCTTATTACTTCTTACTCCAACAGGGACTAATGCCAATTTTTTTTCTGCTTTGTTATTTGTCATCTTATGTCTAATCTACAACAACCTTCTGTCTTACCTGTGGTTGGTTGTATCATGTTAACTTGGTTTTTATTGGGATAGGGGGTAGAAGGTGGCTGTGCTAAGATATGCAGTATTTTTTATGCAGCAAAATTATTCAGAGAACACAGAAATGCAATGCATATCTTTTTTTTTTTTTTTTCTTCATCTTCTATGGACTCAGCCCCTGACGCACGTGTCTAGAAGTGCCCTTTGCTTCTCAGGAGCCCTAGGTGGTGTAGCTTCACAAAACATGTTTAATGAGTCTTAGTGTGAGTGATTCAGCTTCCTATAGTTTTTTCTTTCCCAGAAAACTGTATGTCAGTCCTAGAAAAAGCTGACTTACCATGCATGTTTCAACTCCACACTGTTTACCTCTGTTATTAAGTGGATGTCCACATCTACATGGTCATTGCCCAGCCCAGAAGTCCTGGTGAATTCAGAAAGCTTAAAGAAAACTGCTTCTAGTCACACAGGACTGAGGTGATGGAGATGCTCTGTAAGATCAGGTGAAAATGAACTGCCCTATGTTTTGAAAGAAAACCTCTCATATGGTCTAGATCTTCCACACAACTTCATTATAGGTAGAGGTAGGCTTGTCACCTTAAAGTTGTGCAACATTTCCATGTTGTTTTCAGTTATTCCTGTACCAAACTCTGCTGAAAATAGCCATTGCATGTTTTCACTGAAGCATATTTAGAGAAGGTGACACTTCTGAATATTTAGCTGAAATAAGTCTGCTGCTTTTTTCACTTTTAAAGCTCATCATGTCTGATTGAGAGTCAATCTTATAGGCATGTTTTCAACCAGTAATTAAAAACTGATTGACTCTGATGTCCGAGATGTCCCTTGCTTGTTTCTGTGTAAATTCTCCACATTTGGTCAAATGTAAGACAGTAGAAAAAATCTCAGTACACACCCACCTAGGGGAGATTTATTTGAGTCATGCAGATACTTTAGCAGAAGATACCATCTGTACTCACCAAAGTCTACCTCAGAACTCAGGTATTCAGCAGAATTTTGACTTTCAATGCTCCCTGTGGCTGTAATTGCCTCTCTTGGTGAAAACAAGATGATATAATGTGAGAATTATCCATCTGGTGTACTTGTCGAGGAAGAAATACTATAGAAAAAGGATGCATATTCTTGTAGTCAAATGTGTAATTATAGTTTCCAGAAATGAAAAAGATCAGTGACAGGAATATAGATTTTTAAAAAATCAGACATTTGCTGATGTTTCAATACTTTATAGATCAAATTGGAATTGTTTTTACTTGAAGGGGGTCCACAAAAGAATGCCCCCGGTTAGCTTTACACAGAAAATCTCACTTTTTTTGGACAAAGAATATTTGTCAAGGAAGATTGAAGCAATGGCATTTCTACATTTGGGAAGTAAAAGAGGTTAAGATATCTCCAGAACAATACACTGAGAACTAAATACATTTTAAAAATTAGTCCCAAATATATTTTTGTATGTTTTTATCACAGTTTTCTTTCCTTTTTCCTTTCCAGATTGAAATTCACTTCCCAAATGCCTTTTCTTTTTTTTTTTTTTTCAGTCAGCAATTCTATTTTCTGATAAGGGTTTGTGCTTGATTTTTACAACCCCTTTGACTTTTTAATCTTATGAGCTTTTGCTCATAATATGTTCACATAAATATTGTGCTACAGATTTGTCAGGAGCTTGGTTTTAAATCCTTAACCTTCCAGTACACTTATCTGAACTGCACAAATTCAGCGTAGCTGGTTTTCGTACATTTTGGTTGCAAGTAGTGATCTCCTTCAAAGCAAAAGTGAAATACGTGTGAGTATAAATCCAGACACAGAAAGCCAAATTTAAACCAGAAACATTTTTGTAAAGATCACAAGATGTCAGATATGCCACATACACTGAGGAAAGGAAGTTAGTGTTTCATCTGCCTGATGCAGACAGTACCCATAATATATAGCCCGGAGCTTACATTCTTTTCTGTTTAATTTTCCAGTGTATTTCAGTTGTTTCCCTTCTGCTTTTCTATCCATCTGTTTCCATGTAAATCATCACATGTCATGTACGACATTGTTTCTCATATAGTGTGAGAGGCTTAGTCTCCTTGGATTTAGTTTGCCTTGCATGATAATGGAGAAAATACGACTCTTTTTACAAAAAGATGACCCATGTGCTTTGATTTACTTTGAGACATTGAAAACAGAATAGAGAGTCCTGAATGGATGTGGATCAGGACAAAAAGTGTCTGAACTATCCTCTCATGGCACTGATTGTGCACCCTGCAAGAGGACCACAGGACAGGAATTATGAAGGTACATCCACCTGTGTCCTTAGTCCCAGTGATTTGACTTCTGACGTTTATAATGGTGAAATTCAATGTGTCTAGAACTTTTTAAAAACCTCAAAATGTGGACACCATTTTCAATAGCCTGCTTAACTTCTGTAAAGCTGTGATTACATTTTTAGCAATGCTTCTTATTTTTCATTTAAATTCCTTACCGTTTGCTCGGCTTAAAAAGAAAAAAGAAAAAAAAGAAAAAAAAAAAAAAAAAAAAAAAGAAGTGAAAATAAGTGAAAACTCGGTTTTCACTGAGTTTTATTTGGGCTAGGTCATGAAGGTGAAAATGTTTTTTTGGTTGTGTTTCTGTGAACACTCCATGGAAAATGGAAAGAATTTCTTCCTGACAAGTAAAAATCATGACAAAATGTAGCACAAATGCATGCAGAATTCAAGTTAATCTTTAGAGATGTTGCTGTAACTACAAGTTGTTTGCTAAAAAACAGTTATATTACAAAGGTCCTCTTCTTGGTTAATGTACAGATGTCATTTTTTTCTGAATGTAAAACTCCTGAAAGTGACCAAGTGCCAGCACTGACTAGAAGCAGTCCTAGAATTAGCATGTGCCAAGCAAGGACCATCACATTGTGTGCTCTTTGCTATCCATACTGTCCTGCCTTCTAAAACTTCTATAATCAATAATACTGAAATGTAGAAATAATCAGAAACTAGTAGTTTTAAGTTTAATTTTGTGACTTGAATCCTGATAACATCTTTACTGACTCACTCTAAGGGCTTATCTAGCCAGCTATTGTAAACAGCCACCTAAGGAAGAGACATGCATATATGCATGTATGGTAATGACCCCCTGATGCCCCCCGTGCCTCCAGCTATTTTCAGCTTAAGGGATTTCCGGAGCTGCTTGTGACCGTCTGTTTCATATCCTTCAGTGGATCTGCCTTCCAAGACTTCTCTGCTCGCCCCATGAATCCTTACAAATTTCTGACATTCACAACACCCGTTTGAAAGTTTTTTTTTGTTTGTTTTTTACAAGTCTGCTGTCTATAGACAAGAATAGCCACCACCTCTTGCTCATTTTTAACTTGGTTCCTATTGGGAACCAGAGATAGATTCAATGATTACACACTCTTATTAGTAATTTGGCTTTTTCATCCTTGACTTGACATAAAGCTCTTAAGTGAATACCATCTGGTCCTGGTATTTATTTCTGTTCATGCTGTATATCTGTACTCTAGCATCTACCATCATCATTTTAGAAGACAATTAATAAGATAATACAGTGGCAGTTTCCCCTGCGTTTTATGGGCATGGTTCTTGAGAGGTTGATAATATTATCAGTTTCCTCTTTTTTTTTTTTTTTTTTTTTTTTTTTTTTTTTCCATTTGGCAGTGGTTCAGATTGTGCTTTAGAGGAATCGTTTCATTAACTATTTTGCATACAGTGATGGAATAATGTTATAAAAATATTAGAAGACTGTAGCAAGATTAAAGTTTCTGGTACTTGAAAATTGCTGGAGAATTGCATGCAGTAAAACAAACACAAGAGTATCCTGGAAAGTTCAAGCGAGTCAAATTCAGCCTGCACATTAAAACGAAGCTGAAAATTGAAGACACGCTGGTCATTTATCAGTTGCATATCTGTTAATTAATTTTGCCCACAGTACAAGCATCCATCTCCTGTTTGACTTCTAAGTACTATGCCTGTAAATACACAAAACTGTCATACTTGAGTTTTTCATCAATGCTCAATGAAAATCTGTTTTAATTCTAAACCTGCATTTTACTCTGTGAAAGCATATATTCTTGATCTTGTTTCATCCTGCGGACTCTAGAAATCAGATTTTTAGAAGATGCTCCTAATGATAATGCTGTTTTTCTAGAAACTCCCATCGCTTCCAAGTAGTTTTAGTAATGTTTGTCCAGAGGCAGGTTAGTTTTGACTTCTTAGAAAAACGATCTAGCATCTGTTTAGGGAACGGGGGCTTTCCTACCACCTCACTCCAGTCACCACAGCTATTGCTTCTTCCCTCTGTCTTCAGCAAATGTCAAACAATTCTTCCTTTCATCATCTATAAAGTTCGTGTTGTGTGTTAGGTGAAACTAAAATAAAATTAGCATAGATCTCTTTCTGAAGTTCTGGTTAAGGCCTGATGGACTACTCAGCTCGTTAGAGGATAAATGTGCAAGAATTTCCATTAAAACATGTTAGCAGTATGTAATAATTTACTCATATCAAGCACTACACTTAGGTAGTGCTTGCACTGGATTTGTAATTTGACTGTGTTGATGAAGACTTTAATCTCAGAATCATTTCCATCAAGTGAAAAATAAGAGTACTTTTTGTTACTAAACTTTAGAATAGGCAGTTAATATAAAATATAGTGAGGTCTTTTAGATGAGAAAGATTTGAATGCTAGCTTGGCTTTTTGATTTTTCAAAGAGTAATGAGCAAAGTTTTAAGTGTGAAAGAGATTATGTGTAAAAAAGTTCTAATGAGGAGTCATTTAACAGAGAAATGTAGAGATTACTAATGAAAGAAAATGTGTTGATATTTCCTGACACTAAAAGAGGAATGAAGGGAAGTGAAGCCAGACATCAGCTTCAGTCTAACTGGAGACGCTGTGGTACATACCAAAAACAGCTAACATGAATAAAAGTTGCTAGAGTTGTTCAGCACAGCAGATGATCTCGCAGGCTTTCATAGGGAGGAAAATCTGAAAATACTGATAAATTGTGTGATACTGTTCTTTGAAAGAAAAGATGAAAGTCAGTTAAAGTAGTAAAAGTGAAAAGTAATCAATTTAAACTGACTTTTGCATGCTTTTTTTTTTTTTTTTTATAGGTGAAATGAGGAATGATTTATACATCACTGTAGAGAGAGGAGAATTTGAGAAAGGAGGGAAAAGTGTGGCCAGAAATGTGGAAGTGACGATGCATGTTGTGGACAGCAGTGGTCAGATTTTAAAGGTACCTCTGTTGCATATTTTTCCTTGCTGTAGTTAATTTTGATACATATTTTCAAATGTAAATACTCTTTTGTGGCCTTATTTGATGAATACAAAATTGCTTTGGAAAGGTCATATGTATCTTTCGCTGTGTTTAGATATTCAAAACATTTCCACTTTGCTTAAAATCTCTATCAAAGTGCATGTGTGTTTTATTTATGTGATCAATTACATGATCTAGATAAGCACCTGAAATTGCCACCCAAATGACTAATGATTCCATTAAGGTGCTCTGAAGTGTTGAAGCAAGATTAAGTTCAGGAGAATTTTTGATTTGATAACTTTTAGTAATTCATAATTTTCTCATGTTATGCAGAACATGTTTCAATCATTATGCATCATCATTTTTATTGTCTAATTAAAATAAATGAGAGACCACTGATGCAAAAATGACCCCTGTTTGGGTATTAATGAAAGAATAAATTACTGTTCCTTCTTTTCTTCAGTTTTCTTCATGCTGCTGGTCATACCTTAAAGGCACTACTCCTTTTAGATTTTCATTGTTAGTGGATGACTGTTTCTCAGATTTTTCTATACCAAAGGATTTATGTTCATCTTCAACCTTTTCCATACATATTTAGCATCTTTTTTTTTCTTTTTATTTGAAGATGTTCAAATACATTCTTCATGATGTTGAGGGCTACGGGCTGACAAAATGTAGGACGGCTGACAGAGATAGTTGGATCAAATTGTGTGTGTGTGTGCATATCTATGAAGTGAGGTTTTGTGTGTAAATGCATGGAGTGTAATGAATGTATATTATATATAAAACACTTTTAAATATATGTATATATATATATATGTATAAAGGATATTAAGATGCAAAGGTGATCCTTTATAACTGCTGAGGAGAAAAGCTACAGCAGTAGCTTATTTTACCCGCAGAGAATTGATAGGAATCCCCAAGACAGGACTTAGACAAACCCATTTGCTTACCTTACAATGGAGAAACCATTATGAGTTTTGCAAAAACAACCCAATACTGTGTTTGATCCTGGTCAAGGGATCCAGATTTCTTTACTGTTTCATGCTGGGATGTATCACTGACAAGAGCAGAGTAGCAGAGTTACAGGTTTATTTCAGATGACTAATGATCCTGGAGTCTGGGCTGTTCTCGTCTCACATCTATTCTTATTTACTGCTTGAGCATAAATACTGAATGGAACATCCTGTATCATGGGTTTCCACTTAGCACATGTTGCTTAAGCCTTCCTGATCACCCAGTTTCCCCTAAAAAATGCTTTAATTATTATCTATGTGGATGATTCTTGCCATGATTTATTCTAATTAGCAAATGTTAACAAACTGCTACTGTTTTTGTGGGTTTTACAATATTGAGTACTATCCCACACGTGGCATTTATGTTATTAATATGGATATTAAATAGTGTTCCTAAGAACAGTTCTTGATGACATCTTAGGAGTGATCTAATCTATCTTTAAATATTTAATCAATATTTTTTCTTCATTAGGATTTTATTTCATTTGGCTCTGGAGAGCCACCAGCCAGCGAGTACCATTCGTTTGTGCTTTATCATAACAATGGTCCCAGATGGGCTGAGCTGCTGAAACTTCCTATTCCTGTGGATAAATTCAGAGGAGCCCACATCCGCTGTGAATTCCGGCACTGTTCAAGTAAGCGCTGATCACGACTTCTCCTAGTCCTCTCTGTTAGAGCTGCAGGCAGCGCATGAGTTTCTGTAATACCTCAGGAAAAAGATAGCTGTGTAAACTTTCTCTCTAATGCTTTTATGACACATCTTTTCAGGCTTGTAGCTCTGCTCCACGGAACTTGGTGCTTTGGTAAAGCCTAAATACTAGGAGAAACCAGTCCAGTTTTATTAAATAGTAATAGGCAGCACTGCAGGTGCAAATGTAAACAGCATTTCAAAATGCAAATTTAGAATTTTCCTGGTGAATTATCCAAAATGATCCAAAATCATACCTGCTCCTTAGTTGATGTTTAGCAATCCAACCCCTTGAAAAAATATCCAGATACAGTATGGTCAATTAACATCACTTTTGTATTTTTTGTATTTCTGTATTTATAAGAAACAGTGACATCTTCAGTCATATAGAGAGAGGTAGATACTTTATTTGAAAACAGTAGTGCAGGTTAGCCTGAGGGTGACCTAAAATGACGATCAGTAGGTAGTAGCTACTACAGTGAATAAATAACATACATGCACACAGTAAAACACAAAACAAAATTTAAAGCGAAACCCTTTCCCTTCACATTGGAATAGCTAGATCATGTTCATTTGGGTCTCCTAGCATTCTGTATATTGCAAAGGTTTTGTATTTGGTGGTTTCCACTATTTGGCATTAATAAAAACCAAGTCACTCCAGAATACTGCTTTCTGATTTATAGTGAGATACCAGAAACCATTAGAGGAGATAACATTCAAATCTGCAAAGAAATGTAAGATATTCTGAGTGTGACTAGCTGCAAATAGTTCCAGAATACTTCCTTATGCTGTATTATACCCGTTTATTTTGTCTAAAATATGAAATGTTAATTTTAAGTGTATCTATTTACATATGTATTTCAGCAAAAGAAAAGGGTGAGAAGAAGTTGTTTGGCTTTTCTTTCGTGCCCCTAATGCAGGAAAATGGGAGGACACTGCCAGATGGCACCCATGAACTCATTGTACACAAGGTAATTTGAATTAGAAATCATTAACTGTAATGATTCCTCTGGAACATACTGCAAATGCCCAGAAACATTAGGTTGAGAAAGTCTGTATTCATTACCAAATGAGTGATAATCTTGTCTCCATTAAAATACCCATAGCTGATTGTTTAATTGCTCCTTGTTACAAACAGCAATAGCATCTAGGTGTACATTTCAGTGCACCGTATGTACTGTGGAGTCTTACTATGTTACATTATAATGAATTTCATAAAAGTAAGTTCAATTAAATAGAATGGTGATAACCACTTCCTGAATTGCTGAAAATGGAAAATGAAGCAATCTTTCATGCAGATGTATTCAATGCTATCTTTTTAAAAAATATTTCTATCTTAAGTGATTTCTTATTTGTTTCCCCATTTTACAGTTATCTTTTTGTCCAGAAGGTTTGATATGCTTCCAGATAGATTTTAATTTTGAACACAAAAATTTGTAGCTATTTATTTGATATAACCTGTTCAAAGTTTTTACTTTGTTATTACCTCAATGTACAATATGAAGCTACTATTCAAAAATAGTTGCAACAGGCATTTTCCATTACTGAGAACTATCCATGAAAGCAGTGAAGTGGAAAACGTGCCTATATTCTATATGTGTATGACCACTTAATCTAATTTTCTGATCTGAAATTAGTATATTTTCATTAAAGAATGTGCTGACTCATTTTGTCTATATAAATTAACTTTCATAGAGATGGATTAGATAGCTCCTGTAGAGAAAATAATAATAATAATTGTAAGGACATGTAATAACTTATTTTTGAAATCTTAGGTTTTATTTTGATAATGTATATGCATGTGTATATATATGTATATATAAACACACACAGATAATGTATGTTTCGGATGGCTTGATGAAGTTTTTTTCTGAGTTATAAAAATGTTTGAATATTAGTTCTAGGACATCAGTCTTTAAATACTTATGCTATTTTAAAGTATGTTTAAACATACATACTGAATGTATTGTAAAGCAATTTTTTCATAGCTTAAATTCTACTTGACTAAAGGTAATGGTATTTATTTAAAATATTAAACACATAGCTTTGCATTGTATTTTTTTCTGACTCATGTGTTTTGAATGGAAACAATGTTCAATGGACTTGACCAGTTTGAATTCATTTGTATGAGACCTTTAAAAATTCTTCAATTTCTGGCAGGGAAACAATAATCTAGGGAGTTGCATGTATTGATTTTAACTGGTTTGTTTTCACAGTGTGAAGAAAACACAAACCTTCAGGATTCTAGTCGCTACCTCAAACTCCCCTTTTCAAAGGGAATTTTCCTAGGAAATAACAGCCAAGCAGTAAAAACCACTAAAGAGTCCTTCTGGATTACGTCCTTTCTCTGTTCCACTAAACTCACACAAAATGGTAGGATATGTTGATTATTTAAAACATCATAAATTCAAATGAGTGTGATAACTAGCCTTTTCCATGCTAAGCAAAGATGGATATATTCAAAGATAGTTTATGTTCTATCAGTTTTACAAACTGGATTTCTTCACAATTTTTGATATCCAGATGGAAACCAATGCATGATAAACCATGATTTTAAGTAGTTCAGGAATGCTTTTTAATTTAACATGATATTGGAATCAAATGCAGCACTCTTGGAATCAACTATCAAAACCCAGCTGCTTTATAAACCCTTTTAATCTGTTTGCTTTGGAGTTTTTATGAAATACTTACTTTGTAGGCTTTAGGATGTGGCAGTTTGGTTTTTATTAGGTACATACTGCTTTTCTGCTTTATCACTTTTCTTCCTTTAGGCCAACAAACATTTACTACTGCTTTAAGCAACCTTATACGCTGGATATTATGAGAAAGAGATAGAAATACATGTGATACACTCCTTACCATTGCTGTGCATAAAATTCTGAAAATTCTTGTTTATTTGCCATACTAATTACAATAGATACCTGTTACTCAAACAGGCTTATATTTTTGCCAAATTTTCCACAGGCTTATAAATATTGTGTATTTCCTTGATAATGTTTCTGACTGTTCTTTAATATCCTTGGTTTTATATTTTTCTTAGCTATTTATTTCATTTGAAAAATCTTGCTTAGCTACCTCTTGTGTGAAATGATTGTATCTTTACCCTTCTCACATATATGATGATAAAATTGCTAATTGCTTGCAAATTGATTACAGGTATATAACAAAAACTAGAGCAGCTTTTTAAGTGGATACAGTCATCTTAATTTTCACCATTTAGTAGCAAGTTTCCGAAACAGAACTATGTGCAAAGAGTAAATGGTCTGTTTCACCGTGTACATCTATTCTGTATTCTCTTAACAGTTAGCTTCAAAGTAATAAAAGTTAGTCAATAAAAGATTTTCCCCAAAGATGATAATAGGCAATCATAAGCTAAATTTGTTCCAGTTAAAGGCCTTGATTTAGGAAAATGCATGAATCTGCTGGTGCTTAGACATGCCTGAAAGTGCTGCTTGGGACTTAAGTGTCTCACTGATGAATAGTTTCGCTGTTGACTGGGGTTATAGGAATTTCACTACTTTATGTTCACAGTACAGGAGTTATTTTATAGTTGATGTAAATAGATGTGTGACATAGGGCATGACATTTCCATTTATTTTATTTTACCATATACAGAGTAAGAGGGTGTAGAATATCTGAATAATATTGATCCCCTTTTCAGCTCTGAAAGAGTTAACAATTATTTCAGCAGTACTTCAGAGGGTGGAAATATTTTCAATAGACAGGCTCATATTTTCTCCAAGGATCTTCTTTGGGAAGTTCATCTTGGTGAGTTTCCAAATCCCCATTCTTTTAAACAAAAATTTGCCAAAATCTATTGCATGCTCAGAAAATGAACATAGAGCAAAGCATGTGGATACTTGGTCATGTGAGCATTACTTCAGTTACCCCTGAGAGAATGTAGCATATTTATTAAAAAAAAAAAAAAACACAACAGGATTTAAAAGATCTGTGTACTGTATTTACTTCTGCTGTAAATATTTGTATCAGTATTTTTGAAAATTGGTGATTTTTTTAAAATCTCTTTTTAAATGTGGAGATTTTTCTGAAGCTGTTGGAGATTTGCGTGTGTCCGCAAACACCAGTGACCTGGAAATGAATTAGAAATTACACTGTTGGTCTGGCTGTGGTTTGGGGGAAGACCCGAAAACCAGACTTGTAAAGGGTGTGACTGAATTAGGCCACAGCTTTCCTAATTTGCTGGGAAATTTTACTTAGCTGTCATTCTCTCATTGACTGTTCCCACATGCCATCAGCCCTCATGCATATTAAAATTATGGGGACTGGGGGAAGGAGGCTGGCTTCCAGTTGGTGGAATCCATAACTTCCTTACCCTAGATGCTTTGGAGGGGACTTGAGGATGATTTCCAAGCAGTTTTCAGAGAGCTTCTAACAGGGGAGCCTGTGCATTCATCAACAGTTCTTGTGAGAACCCATCCTTATTTAATCTGTCAGTTGTCTTTTCCTTAGTGTGACCTTTGATCCTAGATATTCAGCTGATGTTAGCAAAACAAAAAACAAAACCAAAAACATGCCTGTTTCTTACCTGAATTTGAGTTGTATTTCAGTTTTATTTTATTTTCCTAAAAAAAAAAAAAAAAAAAAAAAAAAAAGTAGAAGAGAGAATATAGTATTTTTGAACTGAGTAGTTATCAAAACAGTCCCACGTAGGTTTTGACATTTAGGAGGGATCTCTGCCTGCCAGAGAGTCAGGATCCATCCAGCAAGTTGGAGTATTTTAGCAAGCTGGCATCCACCGATTTTTCAGCACTGATCAGCACATCCCCAGTAAGCAGCTGTTCATCAGCAGAACAACATGCCATAAAGTGTGTCTCTTGCAGTGCAGAGGTGTAATCCATCTATCGGAGGAGGGGAAACTAAAAAAAAGTGAAACTTGTGATTAATAAAACAAAAGTAATGGAGTAACTTTTCAGAGTAACCCCCTTTTGGTGGGGCGTGTTGGCAGCCCCAGAAGCAGCCTGCTGGAAGAGGAATACAGATTGCTGGTTAAAAATTTGGCTTTCTCATTTTGAAGTGCAGTAGTGCTGCACTAGGCCAGCTGCTGATGTTTTGGGATTTATAGGACAGAGATGGAAAGATCATCCCAAACCTGTTCCTTATACAGTTAATTCTAAACTGTTTGTTACACCTAGCTCTTTGGATGTAAACTACTGACTTTGAGAAGAGATTTGTTTTGTTTGGCAAGAGTGGTAGCTCAGGTGTGGGCTATTTTTTATGTACAAATCAGATCATGGTATACAGAAGGCATTGGAAATGTTTTTCTTCTTCAACAAAGTTTATCAGAAGCACTGACTTTTTCCCTTTTCCAAAACTATGTTTTCCTAGTGGACTTATTTTTGGAGACATTTTTGTATTCTCATTTCTCTTACTACATGATGAATTACTGTCCCTTTCCCTTGTGAATCATGTCAGATTTTCTATTCATGTCATTTATGCTTGGGCTATTCGTTAATGCCATCTCAGCAGTGTCTTTCCTCCTTTGCATTTTCCTTAAAATAAGTGCTTTGAAGTGAGTGTCTTACATTTGCTTTCTCCTTCTTTTTTTAATCCTCCAAGAAATCCCTAATATTGAGTGTCAATTATATACCCACAAAGTTCCTCCAGCAGACCTGTAAAGAAGTGTTTTTCCTACTATGAACTGACACCAAAATGTTAGTGGAATAGTGTAGGGGGTTTGCTTTTAACAGTTCTGGCAAGATTTCAGTACAGGTGGAGATTAATGTTATTAAGGGCAGAAATGCTATTTCATTCCTTGTTATGGGAGAGAGGAACTTTCCTGGAGCAAGCTGGGAAAGAAGTGACACAAGACGGGTGTGGATCAAACGTTATTTGAGTGTGAAAACAGTCTGTAGTAGAAAGAACCCAACTAGCTGCTGAACCAAGAGAAAAACTTGCAGTTATCTACTTCTCTTGTTAAGTAGCAAGGACATTTCAGAAGAACTGGATCCTTTGAAAACAGTACTGGACAGTGATCAAGTAGAGAGTGTTTCAACTTAAGCTGATTGAAGGGTTGGACAGTGGTTAAAGTTTTCTGTTTCAAGCAGCTAGGCTTTGTGAAATTCTGAAAAGCTGGTTAGTGAGATGTGCAAGTAGTAAACTTGAAGGTAAAGGAACTTTGGGATTTATTTGATTCAAGAGTTTGAAAACATGTGGAACTTCTGTGCTCTGAATGCAACTTGGAAGGAGTGCTGCAGCCCTAACTGAGTGAGTCATGGGCAAAAAAATGTGAGGAGTAAGCAGAGAACCTGCACCAAAAGGGAGAGAAATAACATTAATGTGTCAGGGTTCAGCAGGGTTCAGGATGAAGTGAAAACTGTTAAAAAGACAAGCAAAGTTCACAAAACTCTGTTTTCAGGTACTGAATGGTATTTATTGGACATGAATTTCCCCATCTCGTAGCAAGCTGTGTTTTCTTGTATGTCTCTGAAGCTGAAAGCAGTAACAAATGACTTAGTAATAAATGAGTACCCATGAGTAATAAATGTATTACACGAGTAATAAATACAGTACCTATGTTTAAGATAGGTGTAAGAGTAGATATGTTAATTGGGCCATCACTCTGATGAATTTTGTGCAAGTATTTACAAGAAATCGTAGAAGAAAAAGTAGACATGTAGCTTCGTGGAATATGCTATAAAATCCAGGATAGGTTTATCAAAGGCATTTTATGCCAGAATAAACTTCTTAATCTTTCTTTCCTAAGGTTTTTTTGTTGTTGTTATTCAGAGGAATCATAGCAGATCTAAACCATCTGGACTTCAGTGACACACCACATGGGAAATTAGAAGAGATACAGATTAGAATAAGTATTTTAAAAACTGGTAAATAACAAGCTAAAAAGGAAAGAGCAGGTTGCACTGTAATGGAAGGAATTTCCTTCCTGAATGGAAGGAAAATACAAGATCTGAAGAATTTTGCATGGTACCGATGCCTCTCATTTGGTGGAGTGGGCCTGGGGGCTGGAAGGAGGAGTTGCTTCACTAAAACCTGAGACTATAAAAAGCCTGTTAATGAAATTTGCTGCTAATAGGCAGTGCAAAAGGCTCATCAGTTGAGGGAACCAAATGAAAATATGATACAGACAAACCAAGGCAACTTTAATTAAAATAATTAGTTAGAGTGGAAATTAGATGAAATGTAATGGTACAAAAGGCAGGATCATGCCCTAATGGGAACTACTAGGGATTCTGCTATAGCCAGGGAGCTGAACGGCATTAAAAAGAAGAAAGAGTTGTTTGTGTCACCAATGTGATGTACCTCAAAAAAGGAAAATTCTACAACACGTGTGGCAGCTGTTTGCAGCAGACATATGAGCCTGCTAACGATGATACAGAAAACAGTGATGAGGTCTCATCTGTAATGTGTACGATGTTGATGAAGACGTCTATAGGAGAGTGGATTAAAACTGGAGCAGGCATGAAGACACTTAAGAATGGTTTAGCTCAGAAGAGTTTATTTTCCAGTAGAGATTGTCTTGCTTATAAATAAAGCAGAGGCATTATGTTTGTGCTCTAAAAAGACATAGGAAGATGAGTATTTTAAAATACGTACAAACAATTCATACATAATTATCAAGAGACTGATTCTAGCTGTCAGAAGACAGCTTTGGAATGTGTCCTTCAAGGGGATGAGAGACATAATTACTTTTCTTAAGGTGGTAGATGACGAATTTCTAAGCAAGACTGCATAATATAGTTGCCACAAGAGACTGCTTTTAGTGACCCAATACCATGTTTTTATTTTCTGTTGGTGAAGCAATTATGGGACAGAATGAAGAATTGTTATTGTTGGGCAGATCATATTATAGCAAATCTTGAGATGTTTTCTTTTGTTTTAATGAAGCCCAGTTTTGCTGAGTGGACTGTAACAGCAGAATTTAAAATCTGAAATGCCGCTTTGCTTCCAGCTTTAATCTTGCATTTTGTCTTGGCAGGAGATATGCTTGACCTTCTGAAATGGAGAACCCACCCAGACAAAATTGCAGGTTGCCTATCAAAATTAAAAGAAATTGATGGTTCTGAAATAGTGAAGGTATATACTATTCTTTCATTTCTTCCTTTATTTTGCTTTCAAGTAATATGAGGGAAATAATTGTCTGTCACAAGTATACATATTTGTGTGTCACAAAAATACATATTTAATAACAAACTGCCTCTTATTCTTCAATCAGTTTCTTCAAGATACACTAGACACTTTATTTGGAATTTTAGATGAGAACTCTCAAAAATATGGATCAAAAGTATTCGATTGTTTGGTAAGTTTTGTTTTGTGAGAATGATTAACAGTATTTAAGAACAAAGAAAAAAAAAAAAAAAAAGCAAAAGCTTTTATTCTTTTTCCCTCACATTTAGGTTCACATAATAAATCTGCTGCAGGACAGCAAGTTTCACCACTTTAAGCCAGTAATGGACACTTACATTGAAAGTCACTTTGCAGGAGCACTTGCATACAGGTGAAGTCTGTACTTTTTCTAACTGATTTGAATACTGAAAGTTACAGGTATACTAAGCAGAATCAATCATCAGGTTAAATTAAACTGTAACAGTAGAAATAAAAATTAACGCTTAGATGAATGCCCAGATTTAGGCCATTAAAAAAAGGAGTAAAATAATTTTGAGTTACCATAAAGTTTACGTGTGAAAGGCCTCATCTTGGCTTAATTTTGTCTCTTTTTCTTCATTGGCTTTCTTTATTTAAATGACTTTGACCAGCGTTGGAGCCCTAACATCATTCAGTTACAACTGTGTTCGCTGTGTAGATCAGTACACTAATAAGCATCACTTACTATGCTGTACTTTGTATTTATTTTCTAGCTGAACTTTCATTAATGTGAATGCAGTTTAATGAGACTGCAAACCAATTCATGGAATAGCAGGGGTAGTCTACGCTGGCAGAGACTCATGTATCTTAATGAGCTTATGTATCCCTGTTGAAATAATTCTACTGCATATGTGATGATGACAATTATTTCCTGTTCATTAGAGGTCTGTTAGGTCTATTGGCAGGCTGGAAACTAGCTGTAATATTGGGCTCGTAGTGATTAGCGAAACTTTGTGTTTTTTGTTTGTTTGTTTGTTTGTTTGTTTTCCTTTCAGTGTTTCTTATATGAAAGATTATTTTGCATTCTAAGTTCAAGTTAACTCTTCTTCCACTTCTGTGTCATAATACTTTTTAATGTGTTATTCTAGAGATCTTATAAAAGTACTGAAGTGGCACATTGATCGAGTCACCGAAGTGGAGCTGCATGAGCACATACAGGAAGTACTAAAGGTAACAGAAATCTTCAAAGGCACCAACAGGTTTAACTGAGGAAAAGGAGCACAGTATGTGCAAATGATGGAAATGCAGTATTAATTCCAGAGAATTGCAGGCTTTTTTAGTGCTGTCAGTTTATTCTTTTTTCTCTTTTGTCAATAAGGTGGTCAATGGAGCTTGCTACCACTAGACTCTGGAAATCTATGTTCCTTATTGAATGAATTTGCATGAGTAGGAACTGGATCTAAGAAATCAAATATAGATTGCATTGGTAGTATTAACGTCTGTCACAATAACAGAAACTAAATGGCAGACAAAAATGCTTACTTACTGGTTCAATCCAGACAAGAGGGAATTTGCTAAAAATGGTAATTCAGTTGCTCTCATCCTGTTTTGTACATCACCAGAGGACAGTGTGGAGACAGTCTGAGTTGTACAACAGAATAATCCCGTCTGGGAGAGGAGATGTGGTCTGGAAATAAGTTATCAGTGTGGTACCCTGTGCTTTTCTAAGCTGCTGTTAACTTAGGTGTCTCAGTAATAACAAAAGGCTCTATATTTATTGCATTCTTAACAACTTAAGTTTTGCAACTTAAACTAAGCTTATATTTGCAACTTAAACTAAGCATATATTTTGGCATTATCTTGTTAACAGTTCACAGGAAAACATTTTTAACATTTAACAGGCAGAGGAAATGCCAGAACAGCTCAAAAGTTTGAGTCTGTTTCTTATATTGGCCTTGCATGTTTATGCCCTACATCTTTCGGTAGCCACAGACATGCAAGGATGCATTGTGCATTGTGAGGGGTAGTATTGAAATTTTGCAGTTTTACATTTGTTAAATAAACAAATGTTCCCTGGTTTGTAGAGGTTTTAAAAGGCAAGGGAAGAGTATTTCTGAGTATGTGCTTTTGTAATGTTAGTGTTTTGTTTGCATTTTTTTTTAAGTGCCAAAATTAAATAGCAGTCTCCCATTTCAGACCCTTGTCATTATATGAATTATGTAATCACAGCATTTGTTGTTTTTTTACATGAGTTGTTTTATTTTTATGAGTTATCTCTGATTTTGGCATTTGTAGGCACAAGAATATATCTTTAAATACATAGTTCAGTCTCGAAGATTATTCTCTATTGCTACTGGTGGACAAAACGAGGAAGAATTTCGCTGCTGTATTCAAGAACTACTTATGTCAGTACGCTTCTTCCTGTCCCAAGACAGCAAAGGAGCTAATGCTTTATCCCAACTACAAGTAAGTTTGTGAATGTGCCTTGATAATTGCCACTTTCCACATGCAGTATTAAAAAAAAAAAAAAAAAAAAGATGTTCCTTACCTATGTTTCCAGGAAAGAAAATGTGTTTTTGTTAGAGCAAAATGACATTCTCAGCTCATGCTCATACCTTTGTCCTATACTGTGAAATTTTCATACCAGCAGCTTTTGAATATGCTTGGCAAAGATAATCCTGAATCTAATAAATAAAGTAAACCCAATATTAATTTTGATTTACGAACAGTTCATGTTATGTTTTTGGCAATGCCAGTGGTTAAAATGACTTTCAGAATTGCTGGGTACAAATAAAAGGATTTCTCTGGTTTTGGCACTTTATAGCTTACTTTGTTTCAACCACATTGGACGTGAGGAATTTAAACTGAACTAAAGGTTCTCTGAATTTTCATTCTCTGCAGAAGACTTTAAATTTTGCTAAATAGTATCTTTTAGTACTCAGCTGGTATATATTTATTTCAGCTGACTACTAAAATTGACTAGTGCTACAGGGAAGAGGCAAAACACACAGGAGGCAGATCTCCACATTAAGTGTGGTAGATTTAGCATTGTAGATGTACTTTCTAGTCTTCTTCCCCTGCTCCTGTAACCATGGGTGCTTAAGATCTGTTGAGAATGATTCATCTCTTAAGCTGTGTAGAAAATTATTCTTCCAAGAAGACGGCAAATCAGAGAGAAAGGAATGGAGAGATGGTTCTTCCATCTCTTATCACATAAGCAGCTGGAGTGAAATGTTTACAACAAAATTATATGAACAAATGTGTTTGGAATTCTTCCTGGGTATCTTTAACTTTGTATGTCATCTGAGCTGACACCAGAGTGAAGAAAGCAGAGGTAGGAGTAGCTTTTTTCAATTACAGGATTTGGAGAGGAAGAAGGGAATATCAGTTTTAGCTTCGTTTCTCTGGCATTGTCCTCTTTTCTTTTTCAGTGTTTCCACATTGATTATATTCACCAATAAATTCCTAATCCTATTTTAGGATTGTTGAAGTGAACCAAGACTGCATCTTCTGTCTCACTCCAAAATAAAAATTTTCATTACTGGAAAGATACAGAGGCTGTTATATTCCTTATGTTGAAGCTAAACAACTCCCCCTCAAATCTTTTTGTTCTGGTATCATCAGCAGGCTTCTGGTATCATTTGAAAAAAAATCCTCTCATGCACAGATCACGAGAAACCTGTAAATGATAAATATTTTTGTTCTAAGTTGAGCATTTTACTTTCACTTTGTCATGAGAGAAATGAACAGTCATTTGATAATGCTTAAGGGAAATTGTCACAAGTGTAAGCCCATTAATGAAAGTGAGGATATATCCTCTGATAAATCTGACCAATTTCAAAGCTACTGACTGCCCTTGAAATGTAAAATGGATATTTTTCTACGGTTACTTACATGTCTATAGTTATTCAAATTCTATAAATATCAAACCTATACTGCAATATCTGACTGGCCAATTTTTCCCTTTTCCTCTAGGCCGTGTTTCTCAGCTCATTCCCATCTGTGTACTCTGAACTTTTGAAGCTCTTTGATGTCAGAGAAGTGGCAAATTTAGTTCATGATGCTCTGGGCAGCTTGCCGACAGTCATGCATGGGGATGAATCCCTTCAAGCTGTTAAACTTCAAAGTATTGGGAAAACTGTTGAGAGTCACCTGTACACCAACCCAGGTAAGGTTGCCCTGGGCTGCCTGCAGTACAGGTCAGCAGGTATTGAGGGGAATCATGCCCCTCATAATAGTGCTTCCCAAGTACCAATTCTTGAAGCTCTGTTCTGTACAAGCTGCTTGATAACAAGAATACAGATAGTTAAATTTAGGGGTTACATTTTTAGAGGCAAGTACTCTTAAAGTAGTTTTGTTTGATCTTAATACTGGCAGTGAAAGGAGTTTTCATTATATGTTAAAAGAAATTATGAAGGAAAAAGCTCTACTAATTTGTTGTTGTTTTTATTATTATTATTATTTATTTTCCCTCCTTTGGGGGCAGTTCAGCAAACAGATTCTCGCTTACCCATTAAGTTTTATTTGTGTAAATCTTGCTAGTTCAGCACTTTTGTTCCTCCATTTTCTTAATGTAGAGTAAAAAGCCTATACACATTCAAGCGATACTTGGCATTTGTAGTATATAGCAGCGTGTGCTACCTGGAAGAAAAAAATGCTGTCTGGTGGTGACACCAATGTTCTTTTTTTTTCAATATTAATTTTGAGATAAATTAATTTTGTAATAAAAAGTGTTAATTTACTTACTGAAAGTGCTCTTGAGAGCTGTTTGGATATTGGCTGACGGAGTTCAATAGAAACATTAACTTTTACTTAGATTATTTAAAGCATTTAACATCTAAGGACATTTAAAAAAATGCCTTTTATGATTGTACTTTAAAAGTTTGAGCTCAAAGAAGTGGGTAAGAAGTATCGGATCCTGGCTACTTTGCTTCTTTCTGGTTGCAAAAGCAGCTTACTCTTTCCATTGTGAGTCTCCACAGCAGTCTCCTCCAGAACAGTGAGGTCTCCTTACAGCTGATTGATCAGGCCTTCAATACTCTAGATCACTGATGCCATATTCATGAAGCAATCTTAAGGACACTCTAACTTATATTTTGTATTTAACAAATCCCTTGTGGTAGGTAGTGTTCATTTCCATTTTCTTCCCATTATCTTGGTTAGGTCAGCCTCACCACAGGATATAAGTGAATGAATGTAATTAAAGAGAGTTATTTATTGGCACATAAGAGACTCTTGGTGACTTTCTTGGAACTGTAAATCTAGTTTCAGACATATGAGAATTTTTTTTGGTAGCCTACTTATGTAAAAGTATTTGTTTTTCATTCAAATGCAGTTCCACTGTTAAGAAGTCATCAGAGTTGGTTTCAGCTATAGAAACAATGAAAGTTACATGTTAAAATTTACATGGAGTGCAGGTTACACACAAATTGAATATAAATTCCTTAAACCACAGGGAAACTGATGTGAAAGACATTGGGCAGTAATGTAAGATCCCGGTGTCTATGACAGGAATCTAAGGCAAATGCTTGTACAGTATAATTTCAGTCATCATTGAGTTGAGAGGTCTTGTGGAGATCAGTGTCTTGGTCTCCTTCCTGGTAATGTTTTCTCTCTTTAAATATATAAAAATATAAGTAGACTTTCCATAATCAATCCCTAGAGGGAAGTCTTTTGAAAATCCTACTGAAAAAAATAAATACTGCACTAAGCCATGTTAATGTGTAAAGTAAACCATATATCCTAACATGAAGTTGAGGCTGCTGTGAAAATAATTGATTTCTGCCTCACAGATGAAGACAATGAACAAGCTGCAGTACTAGCTGACACATTGGGACTAGATATGGAATGCAAAAAATAACTATTTGTTCAAACTTCTAAAAATGAGGAGGGCACTTCTTAGATAACATTTTCTATTTTGTGGAGCTTGCTGAGAAGCAAGTGAGAATACGTGAGCATGGGAATTGTATGCATTTTGCGCTGCTAGGGCTTGAACGACTAACACATTAGCTCCCACTGCTGCAGAAATCAACTGACACTGCATTTGTGCTTTTGCTAAAATCTGGAGGTATATTGGGTATACTATTGAAAACATATGTCAGACATGCCAAGGTTGATTTAAGATGCCCAAGCACAGATGTTAAGTGCAATTTCAGACATATTAGAAGCATCTGGTCTCTGCCTACTTCTCTTTAGAGAATGCAGGTGTCCCATTGGTTATATGTTGTATTTACTGAAAATGTGTGGATAGGAGTCTGAAGTGGCTCTGTTATTGAGGCTTTGGCTTGAGCCTCTAAAATACAATAGAAGCTATTTGTATTTTAGCAATTTAGATTTTAGACTACAGCTCTTCCAGTAACAACTACAGAGATGTTAAAAGATATCAACAGCAGTTACCTGCCTGGCTCCTATGAAAAATTAGCAGGTCTTACTGTACTTTTATGTACATTTTTCCATATTTACTACAGAGTAGTGCACTACATTTAGTTTCTAAAAAGAAACAGATGTTGGTTTTCCTGCTGATAAAAACTAACAGTTTTATTTTTGCCTCTTGGTCAGTCTTCCAGTTTGATGGTATTTTGGGTGTATCCCTTTGGATGAATCCCTGTTGCCACTTGTGGAGTGGCCAAATTAGTGACCTACATATATGCCTGTACCCAGAAAATTGTCTACCTTTGTCATTTCTGATAAGTCAGTAGTCTGCTATTCTTGTTCGTTGTCTTTCATACATTAGTTATCCTTATAGCTTTCTTTGGGGAAGAGTTAAGGCCAATAAGAGAAATGCATCTTGAACCATATCCTCCTTGGCATGGTTAAATGATAAATAGCAGACCAATAATTTTGTTTGTTTATAAAGGTACTGATTGGAGCTTGTGAATTTAATAGCTAAGAAAACATGAAATGTGTAAGTGGGACATCTAGGTCTCTTCCTCCAAAGAGAATGAATTTTATGGGAATCACTGTGGATCAATTACCAGAAGAGAGATTACGTTAGTAGGGTAGGGACCTAGAAAATGAAAACACCATAATGAGAAAGTCTGTATCATAGCCCAGTTGTAGTGTGCATTGCAGCTCTTACATATCAGAAGAAAATGTCTTCTCAGAATACGAGGATTTGGACCTCTACTCAAGCTGGGTAAGACTTTCTCTATTAGTGAGGCAAACTGTTCAAAATAAATAGAGGAGGAGTTCAATTCTCTGACCATTTACATATATAATTATCATATATACCAAAAATTAGGAACCTAGGAAAAATCCCGAGTTGTTGTTTTAAGGACATCTTCATGTCTTTATTTAATTTTGTTCATATGAAAATTTCTGTTTAATACAGAATGTATTTCTTACCTGCTTTTTTATTATTTTCCTTATTTGTCACTGAAATCTACTGTCAGTAGATTAGAAACATGACAAATATCTATTTGTTTTCTTTCTGAGACTGACTGCTTCCCTTAGTCTGTCCCCTTGAATGAGTATATTTGAGAATTGCATCCTGTGTATCACAGGAGAGTATACATGTTGGAAACTGTGTTTCTATAGCCATTCAGAGGTGAATATCTAGACACAATCAGTAAGAACAATTTAATATCTTTGAAATAGCTCACAGAGTGGATGCTGCTACATGTTACACTTGCTATTGAAATAAAAAAAAAAAAAAAAAAAAAAAAATGCTAGCAAGATCAGGGAAAGATACCATTAACTGGTAAGTAGGTTTAGGCTTGGGAGCTAGGTATTATGTTTTCCCTCTGATTCCACAGATATTTCAAAAGGCTCACAACTTCATTTTAATAACAGTTGTAACATATTTTAGTGCTCATTGCAAGCTACTATTAACACACACTTTAGGAAATTGACTCAATTTTTTCAAAATGTAAAGGCTTTATACGTTGACCCATAGATTTTTATTTTTTTTTCCCTAGTACTCCAGTATCTTTTTTCAGATTAATTAGTATTTCTTAATTTGTGTTCCATAGCAATTTATTGTTCCTTGGAGTAGTCTGTGTATGTGTGCTTATACACCCCAGCCTCTTCAGGAAGGTATGTGTGTATGCATAAAAAAAACAGCCTTTATTAGCAAAGACCAGAAATTATTTTGTAAAAGCCATGCAAGTAATTGTTTGCATCTGTGGCTCTGAGAAGTTTCTCAGCCATACCCATGTTTTTTCTTCAGCACTATAGGCAATTTTGAAAGCAGTTCTTCATAAAGTTTTGAAAAATGACTGAGAACAGTGACATGTCAGTGCAGTTGCAGAACAGGCATATATGTTTGGTTTTGGAATTGCAGTGATGACTGTTTGTTTGGCTGAAGCATTTTCTTCTCCTACCTCCCCCAAGTCCAGTGGTTCTTCCAAGCAGGCAAGCATAAATTGAATAGGTCCAAATAAAACTATCAAAAATAAGAGCAACTTCCTCACTTTTCACTGTTCAAGAGCTTCTCACTGTTTATTTAAAGATGTCCAATTAGACTAGTTCTTGTTCCAAGTAGGCTGAAGTTTTGACCATCTGTTCAGATGTAGTCATTGAATATCATCTTTCTAATCTTTAAAATACACTGGAGTGCAGAAAACTTTGTATGTCTGTGCAGGTGCTTTGCCACTAACTGAAAAGCAAGGGGGAAAGTTGTGCTGTGGGTTAAATGTTTAATGTTAACCTAGCTTGCACAGGAAGAGCACAAGGATTGCCCGTAGTGGTCTCTCTTCCCAGTCATGCCAAGCATGAACTTGAAAAGCTCAGTGTCATTTTTTTTTCTCTCTTTCTGTATAATATTTGCAAAGGACAAGTATTAACATTTTAAGCGGTCAGCTAATTTGGCTTTCTGAATAGAAGAGAAATTAGGACAGTGACTGATGGCTAGGAGTTCTGATTATTGCACCATTCCCTGCACTCATTAATTTTATTATACAAGGTGGCTGACATTGCAGCTTGCAATTTTTAAGGAAAAAAATAACCAGAGAAAAGTGATGTATGCTGCATTCTCAAAACTTACTTGCATAGTCCTTGGCTGAGCCTGATCAGAGGTGAAGATGTTAGCTATCCTCTTCTGTATTATCACTAAATCTCTCGTCTAAAGAGGTCAAGACAGCAAGGTGTACAGGTTATGGGCTTACAGGGAATATGTCCAAAGCTGTGTTAGATGCGGTGGTCAGTTCAGTAAGCAGCGCTGTTATCTCCAGTATATATAGTTTCAAATCGTAACATGGTAACATGTTTTTTGCTAATCCACTTGATAAACCACATTTTCTGGTCATTTTATGGAGCTTTCAGAAAAATGGGGCACTTGTTTAATGTTAACTTTTTTAGTGTTAACTGTTTAATGAGGATGCTCAGCTATACCTGAGACACTTCAGGCCATACCATAGGGAAGTTGATTATTTACAAGTCAGGTGTTGCCACATGTAGTTTATTTGGTCTTGTACATGGAGTTCATAATGCCCGGCTTATATGGAAGCATTCTGTGCAGTGCACAGGTAGTGGGCACCTCAGAAAATGAAGTACCAAATCCTGCATGTGCTCATCAGGATGCTGCCTGGAATTAATGAGGACGAAACACCTTGGTACAGGGCTGATAATATTTTCTCCTTGCCTTCTGGGCTAAGGGATTTGAGTTGTAGCTACAAGAGAGGACCTGCAGCCTGCAGGATAAGGCCCACAGCACCAATGCATGAAAGAGCTACCATAACTACTCTGTGACAGCTCTGTAGCTGAGTGATGATTCAAGTGTTGGCCTGGGAATGGCAGACCAGGCCCAGTGTTTTGTCAGGCTGGAGTCAGCTTCACATCATTTGCCTCCCAGGAGTGTACCCCAACCGTAGACCCAAGGGCTGGTTTGCAGAGTGAGCTCTTCATCTCTGCTCTTGACGATAGATTACCACAAGGTTAAGAATTGAATACACTTGGCAAAGCAGGGAAAAAAGAGTTGGCCCTGTAGCCTAAATGTTAGGTCATTTTCATAGGAATGGAGAGTCCTGCTTTTTGCCTCAGCTGCAGGCATTAGTTCTGTCTATTTCATCCATCAGTAAGCAATAAAAAGCGTTGGCAGTGAGGTTCAGAAGATGGTATTTTCCTAACCAGAGGTCTGCTGATTAGCCCATCTTCCTGCCCACTCTCATTTTCACCCAATAGGTCTTGCAGTGGTTGGATCAGTAGCAGCTGTGCATGCTTCATGTTTCAGACTACGTGGGGGCAACACCTTACAATGCTTATGTTTTTTAGGCAGACTAAAAGAAAATACCTTCTTGGTTTGGTTGAAATGCATCAGCTCAACTGCAGGCAGATAAGGACTCCTAATCTGACCAAACCTGATGAAAACCTACCGAGGCACCTGCAGAAATAAGTAACCACTGGATACAGGCTGATCGTTCTCTGATTTGGGGTTTCAGTACCACTGGTTCCTGATTCACAGAAGGGTTGGAAGGGACCTCAAGAGTTCATCGTGTCCAACCCCCCTGCCAAAAGGGGGGGGGGGGGGGGGGGCATTCATTTACGGCCTTTCACCTATTGTGCAATATATTTATATTTTTTATTCAGGAGAAAAACATTTATTCAGAAACATGTGAACAAATGCTAAGCATGAAATACCCATTCAAAAACAACAGACAAGCTTCTTTTGAAAACAAGAATATATTTAAGTAGTTTGTATAAATCAACTTGTCCCTGTGATTTTACTTGTGTTATATGTATAAGTAGACAGTGAAAACAAGGGAATAATAGAGAAAAACAAGATAAGTGCTATATTTCAGCAAATGAAAGAAACATTCAATAAATAAAATTCCAGAATAAACCTAATATTTCCCCTTCCTGGAAAATGCTAGAGGAAATATTTGAAGGGGAAAAAAGTGTTTATACAAAGACTAATCCTGGAATTTTTCCTAGTTGGAAAATTATTTTAAAGGAGAAGTTTTCCTACTCAGTAAATTCAGTTTTTAGGAAATAATTACATTAATGTACAAAGGAACTGAGTAGATGTATATATATTAATATAATATAATCATCTTTAAAGTTTTAATAGAGGAAATAATTCACTATACTTCTATGAAAACATAATTTCTCAATTAAGGAAAAGATCTAAAAAAAACAAAAAATGAAAACAGATAACACCCATTCTATTTATCAAGTTGTAAATAGGTGTTTTATGTGTTATAACAAGTTTAAATGTTAGGACTCTCCCCATTTGGCATTGTCTTCAGTTATAAGAAAAAGAAGCAAGAAGAGGTAGCATGTTAATGAAGTTCTTGCATCATTTTGAGAGAATTCAGGACTAAAAATAGCACCAAAGAGCTGTGTTTAGAAAAGGAAATGGTTAGAGGAAAGGCAGATTATTCAATGTAGACACCAGTAGTCTAAATTGCTCATATTCAGTAGGAGTGAGGAATCTGGAAAAGCACAAATCCTGAAAGAAATCTGAAAGTACTGCTGGTCCATAAATTAGGACTCATTTGCAGAATAGCAAAACTTCAAGATAAAGTCTGTTATGAATTTAACATACAAAGGGATCCTGTCTTACAGCAGGAAAGGCTAGAGCATAATTCCGCATTATTTTGAATTTGAGTGTTATTATGCTATGTTTTTGTTTGTTTGTTTGTTTCATGATAATGCAATATATATATAATTTCTGTTGTACACTACATCCCACACAGTGGTGTTTGTCTCTGTCCATGGTACAATGTACAGCCTTTGCACACATTGTTCATCCTTCAAATATTTGCTTTTGTTTGTTATGATATTATGATGTAAAGGCTTTCACCTATCAGAATTGTTGGTTTAAGGAAGTAAAAACTTTTGCTTATCAGAACTAGAGCTCTGAACAGAAGACTTATTTGTATATCTGAATTAAAATGAAATGATTCTGCTAGAAGCTCCTACTCATAAAAGTTTTTATTTATTTCAGATTCTCGATATATTCTTCTTCCAGTAGTTTTACATCATCTCCACATGCATTTACAAGAACAGAAGGATCTCATAATGTGTGCACGTATCCTTAGCAACATATTTTGTCTCATCAAGAAGAACAGCTCGGTAAGTAAACAGCATGTCACATCCACAAGGTACTGAACTTCTTTATATGGCACCCAGTAATGACACAAGCTGGACCTTGACCAAGAGCATTTTAAAGAATTCTCTGTGCAATGAGTCAAATGTAAATTTGATTTCTCAGACACCTTTTCTTACCATGAAAGAATACTTTAATTGTGGCACATTATTTTCTGCCAAGCTTTGACTCTTTTTGAGTGTTGTGTTGGACAGAAAGAAACGTCCACTTCCTTGTAGAGGCATGGGCTATTTATCATGGGCTGTTTAGTCATAGGGGACACAAAGATGATATAGGGAAGGGATTGGTATGAGTATTGCAGGAATTGTACTATTTTAGTTGGTAAATTTTGTGGCCTATATCTAGTGTTTGTGTTTGCAAATGCATCTGTGAAAACTGCATATGAGAGCTAGCTTAGGTAGGTCTGTTGCAGGCATGAAGATGATGGTGAAGTTCTGACAGGCAAAAGGATGTAAGACAACAAGAAATAAACATAGCTTGTATTCAGTGCAGTACATACAAACCAGTGCCAACACACCTTACTCTGTAATGCATTGTTGTGAACTGTTTTATGTTTCTTCATTTCACACTACTGTTAGAAATTAAAGTTGCCCTGTCACTGATTTGGATGCAGATGTGACCTGCAGCTTTGGCACTGCAATGTTCTTATTGCAGCTGCTCCTGGATTAGTGTTAGTACCCCTTCACAAGAGAAAGGGTTGATAAAGCATAGCTGTGGTTTTAGACTGGGAGAAAATCTGGTCTTAACTTCAGGAGATCTTTCATTTGGATTCACCAAGTTGCTCTGATCATGAACTCTAGAAAAGTACATAACATAAATTAATGTCTACATAAAGCTCTTCCCAGTGGGCAGTATACTCAACCATTATTTTCAGTAGTCTTTGAGTGACAGGGTATTAACAACTTTTTGACTGCCACTTGATTTTTGTGGATCAGTTCACAATTTTATTCCTTCTGTGGTGATCCAGATAATTTAGAGGTTGATGGAACAAGTGAATTTAAGAGACATTTCTTTGAAAAGTGATTTTTTTTTTCTTTTTTTGTTGCCCATTATAACAGTAGTTTGTACATGAGTTTTGTACATCTCGAGACAGCAGTTCCTCAGTACACTGAATACTGTCTGCCTTCGTAAGTAGCAAAGTTAACAGTTGATTGACACTAGATGAAGTGACAGAGAACACGGCCATGACACTAGACTCATCTTGAGTCCAAACAAGAGTTTAGAGTTTTGTTACAAATCATATGCTTAGGGTGTGTAGGAAGGGGAAAAAAAATCTCACTCCTACACCTCGATGCCGACAAAGTTGAATGATTCTGTCAGCTGAGTTTTAGCTTGGTTGTGTGCATTTGATTATGAAGTGTTTCTTTCTGCAAAGAAATGTCATCTTAAATTGTGGATAAAATGGCTCAGATGAAAATGGTGTTGTCTGCTGCCATGGAGACAGAAAACATTGCTGAAACAGGGAAAACATATTTTCGTCTGATTTAAAACGGAAAAGTACAATTTGACTTCATCAAGTCTTTTCTTGTGTCTAATTAAGGTATTCATGGTCTCTTTTGGTGGTGAACGCTGGTTTCTTTGTCTTGTTGTTGTATGTGTACAAGTTGTAGGCTTACATAAATGACTAATTTGTTTGTGCTACTCAGTTGATGGAAAGCAATGTATCTGGTCCTTACTGATGAAGCAGGTCTTGAAGGTTGAGCACCATCTGTTTGTTTCTAGTGATAGTTTCAAAGTGTGAAAACAGAATTCTATTTTTTGGACTTTAAGACTCTTTTGGCAATTTCCCCAGAAAATATATGGGCATTATGTATAATAATCTTGACCGAAAAACCCGTCTATATTATTCTAAACATTAATTGAAGTATAGTTGTGCTAATTTGATGAATGCTTATTTATTCAAAGGCCCCATAACTGTCCTCTGCACTTCAGTACAATATAATTAATTGAAAACTGTAAGGTAACATCAATAGAATTAAATAATATCTTAACTTGAGAATAGTCTTTGTTCTTCAAGTAAAACATTCGTAGCAAAGCCTCTATTGCAAAGCTTCTATTTGCTTCTAAAGCCACATCGAAAGAATTATGCCTGTGGTCACCTTTCTGCTTTTACAACTTAAATGTTTTATTGATTATTTAAGGAAAAATCTGTCCTGGAAGAAATTGATGTGATTGTAAACAGCCTACTAGATATTCTGTTAAGGACAATACTAGAGATCACCAGCCGACCGCAGCCATCAGGCTCTGCTATGCGCCTCCAGTTTCAAGATGTGACTGTAAGTTTCTTATAATGAAATACCTCACAACTGTCACTGGTTGAACTATTAGATTCATGAGAATTCTGCGTTTATATTGTTATTCAATGGTAAGATTTTGTGTATTAAACAGAGAATGATCACAACAAAGAAAACTTACTGCACTTTATTCATTTTCAATGGAAATTATAATATTTTTCATTATATTATTTATATAAATAATATAAAATAATAAAAGAAAGGAAGTAACTCTTGAGGTTATTTTAGGTCAGTAACTATTTCACTGTTTCTTTTGTTGAGATTTTCAATAGCTTTCTGAACCTCTCACTAAGTTTGAATTCCTGAAAGTGGATACTCCTGAAAGAGTATCAACTAATAACAGTTTACTTCCTAAGACACGTACATTTTTACATGATGAAACAGCTCTAAAAATGCCTCCAGAATCTGTGATGCTAGCTTGTATCAATCCAAATTCATTAATCAAAAGTCATTCTATTGTACTCTGGACAGAGCATTTGAATTTCATTTCTGTCACATGAGGTAGGGCATAGAGGATGGATTCAGAAGATTAACGAATGATATTTTGGTCCATGTGATAAGAACTCATTAAAATTAAGAGTGTTGAAATTGACCCATTTACAGGAAGGCTAATGGTGAGCATTGATGAAACAAAGTGAAGTATTACTTTGCTTTGTTTTCAGCAAGGTTCCCAGTTTGCATTTGAAGGACAAATCTGTTCTAATACAGCAGGGGATATGACCCCAGTATGAAGTAAGGGGGTAGCATTTTGTGAAGAGAACATACTATGCATTGTGATTTACTGTCTCATTATACACTTAATTAATGGCCTTATTTTTACATTGTATCATTTTTATTAATGAATAGATGATTGCTTTCCAAACTAGAATTTCCTCTGAGATGAAACATTTGAAAATACATTTAATACCTGTGAAAGAAATGTGTTGTTGCCTTTTTTGTTTGTTTATTTTATCCCACAAAGAGCAAATGTTAGTTGAAGTGTTTTTGAAGCTGACCAAGTTCTGTAATAGGATAACACCAAGCTTTAATCACTGTGGTTCAGTAGGACTATACATCTAAGAGTTTGGGTTTTTTATCTGTGAATTATAAAATTACAAATGTACTCTGTGTGGCATATCAGACCATTACAAGAAAGCTCATCTGAAGCAGGGGTTGTAGTATTAGATTCCTAGTGCAGCAAAGCTCTGAGCTCATTGGTTTCTTCTGATATATCCACTCACTTTCAGATTAAGTTTTAGTAAAGCACCATGACAGCCTAATTCTTTCACGCTATCAAAAATTAGACTGAAAATTCTTTCAAGTTGCAAAATTTTCTTTTTATGCATAAGAAAAGCCATGTCATTGTCACCACAGGCATCTGAAAGAATACTTAATGTGGAAGTGACTCACAGCACAGCATAAGGCAATTACATACATTTATGTAGAAACATCATGCAGCATGGGCTTATGGCAATGCACAGAGCCAAATTCTTGGAACTATTTGTAGAGCAAGTATGATGAAGTACCCGATGCAAGTACAGCAGTAGAGTCTGTTCCAGTGCGTTACCAGTATTTCAAGCTGCACCCATCATAAAATATTCTTTGTGAGATGTATCATGGCAGCACACTGGATAAAATTCTATCATACCTTTTTTATCATATGTAGTCTTAATAGTTTTACTCTTGGACATAGTCCCAAACTCATTGCAGTGTGATATTATAGCCACACAGGTCACTGTTTTTCTGCAGTTCATAAAGAACATAGAAAACATGGCTGAGGGGAGGGGAGGGGAGGGGAGGGGAGGCAGTGTTACAGGTGTTGCACTAATTAACATTGAATTCAATGGAATGGTGAAAGTGAAAATTATACTTCAATTGCTTTAGGATATCAGTGATTTGGATCTGTAGGTTTTCTTAAGAAAAACATAGTAGCAGAGAGCAAACCAATTAGATCAAAACTTTGTTTATTTGGAACCTTGGAAGTTTAGTCCTAGAGAGTCTAAAAATTGCAGTGTAATTGTCAGCTTCATGTAGTTTAATACTTACGCTCATTTGATGAGACACAGAAAACTACTTCAGGATGCTACCTAAGTGAATTTGGGTTTACGACTTGGCTTGATTTAGGGCACTAGAATCTGGTCCTCGTGTTTTTTATCAAGGCAATTTTGTTTGTAGAGTTTGTTTCTGTGCATGACCGACATACCCCCTGACTAGTTAGTCTGTGGCTAGCACTGGCAGAAATCTTAACAAAATATGTTTTCATATTGAGTTAAACAAATGCAGCTGAACATTCGTTGTTGTTCTAAAAACTAGCTGCCTGTATAGCTACCTAAATTTAAATCAAAAGCTCAAATTTAGAAGTTAACAATTAGCTAAAGCTGGTACCATTTTAAAGCTAATCTGTCTGTCAGTTGTAATAGTACAGCTTTCTATAATTGACTGTGATTTTTAGTATATTCCTGTAAGTCAAACTAAGTGTGGAATCATAGAAGGTAACTAGAAAAGGTGATTAGAAAGGACTGCTTAAAATGCTTAAGTAGGAAGAGAAGTATTCAAAAGATTCATACGCAACTTTTGTCACTCAAGCTGACAGTCAGGTAAACTTACACCTTTACTTATTTTTCTTATTTTGGGTAATTAGCCAAATCTGAGTGGTCTCAAATTATATAACTAGAATAAAAGTGTCCAAAATTTGCCTATTTAGATGAGCCTATCTTATGTTAAATATCATGATAAAATCATATCGATACAATGAAACCACAACACTTAAAAAATAATGATAAAAGACCCAAGTCTTTTTGCTCTCTGAAGAGAACCGGATAGGACTGGAAATAATTTTTCAGCTACCTTATGGATATTTACAAGGTAACAGCTGTGAACTTGCTAGTTAGGCCCAGACCATTAAGGTTAACGTACTTTATAGACTTAGGATGTTGTTTTGAGAAAGCTGTGCTCACTGTAAGCAGCAATGTTTTTGCAGGAAGGTAATTAATTTGGGATCATTACTTCAGTGGAGATTATTATTATGGGCAAAGCATACTTAGTTTACCACTATGTTGCCTGCTAAAGCAAGCACCTGGCACACCACCAAGCATATAAGGTACAATCACGAGTGTATTAGTCCTTCCAATGTAAAATCCAAAACAACCATTTCTGTGAAGACATATTCCTTTTTAAATCTTGCTTTCTGTTTTTAAGGAAACTCAGAGGAAAATACTCCCAAAATTTCACTTGAAAAACTAGTGAAAGACAGCATTATAGTGTTACCATACCCGTCTGTTTTCCAAGTCTTGTTCCCATTTCTGGTAGTTAAGGGCCAGAGTTTATTTCCCATTTTTGAACAAGTTTGCAAGATACTAGAATTTTTCTTCTACAGCACTGGGATGCAATCCAGACCTTATGATTAAGTTCCATTTATATATATTTATATGTATGTATATGTATGTTTTAATGAGGACTTCCGCTGTAGGTCCAAGAAAACTTTTTTTTATCAAAACATTTTCAAATTTTGTCCAGTTGTGTAAATGAGTTTTCTTTTTGATAAATATGATATTTCAAGTAAAAATGTTTTGAAAAATTCCCAGCTATTTCTTCCCTTAAGGAAAACATTAGCATTTTTCCCAGAATTGTTGCAAAATACTTATTTTTTGTTTCAAAACAGAGTTGACAAAGAGGTTGTAATTTTAGCAATCTGAATAATCCATTTAAAAACAAATACAAGGGAAATAAATGACACATCAAACTTTTACTGCATTAGCTCTTCTGAATCTATAGATTATGCTGAGCAAGTAAACTGTTTTGAGTAAAAATTAATTCTTTACATGGGAAGGAAAATTTTAGCTAAATGTATTTTCATTAATTATGGAATAATGTTTTCTAATTGTCATTAATTTCCCTTGCATTTGTTGATTACTTAAAATGCTTATCATATGACAATTTATAGTGTCTTCTGTATTTGAGCTTAATCTCTCATATTTTTATTCATGGCGTTATCTGAATAGGGGGAGTTTGTCTCTTGTTTGCTGTCACTCTTGCGACAAATGACTGATAGACATTATCAACAGCTTCTTGATAGCTTCAGTACAAAGGAAGACCTGAGGGTAAGTAACAGAACTGTCTAATTTACTTGTTCAGGTCTCTATTTATTTATCTTCTCTTTCTCCCTCTTTCAGATATTCTTGTGCTTTGATGAAATAAATCAGTGTTTAAATGCAATATGTTTTTTGGTTAGGTAGCTTTTACGCAGTCTTTTATGTGTACTCAGGGCAACTCTTGTGATGGAGCTAGGATTCTATTGCTTCTACAGTGACAACTGAAAGAGTAGAGATGGGACCTCTGTATAATTGCTTTAAGGCTATATATAATACCCTCAAAGCCTATTTTAAAGACTGTGTCAGTCTAACATTACACAGGTCTGCTTGATTCTTCCTGTCAGCTGTTTGTCTTATTTATTTACTTATTTATTAAGAGATATATGGCAGTGGCAAACACACAGCTTGATAAATGCATATTCAAATAACGCTCTATTTTTCCTAACTGTGTAGCAGGTCCTTTAGCAGGAGGACCTGTCAGGCTTGCAGTGTTTGTCTGCCCTGTTTGATGATGGAAGAGAAGAGCTGCAGAACTTTTTCAGGGCAGCTTTTACCAATTTTATTTATGGACTTATCAGGCTCATGGAGTTGCAGCATTTTTAATTCCTTTTTGGAGGAGAGGGATGGATTAACAACAACAACACAAAATAGTAGTTAAGGTTTCCTGCATAAAGACAGAACACCAAGGCTTCAACTCTGCTAGACCCTGACAAGCTAGTATAGGTCTGCATGTGATCCACATAAATCCTAAGTGATCATTTATGCCCATTATTCAGCCAATGATCCTAGATAGGAGAGTCATGACATCCTAGTGTAATAGCATATTTTTAGATGTTACTTTTAAATTACGATTTTATAAACTTAGTTATTGCCCTGAAGTGGAGAGCCTAGTCATGGTGCAATTCCAAATTTTCTTAAAGTCCTGATAGCTGTTTAGATATGTTCTGAAGAAAGCATACCATTCACGAGTGCCTTTTCTTTGTAGTGGGGTGATGATATTAAGTTTGAAAGATAGAAAGAAAATAGTACTGGGAGGTTATCTCTATCATGAGTCAAGAGTACTACATAGGAGTTACACAGAGGGGAGGATTTTTAGACTAGTACTAGACCATCTGTTTTCACCTGGCATAGTTAGTATTCTTAGACAATTTTTAATATATGTTGTTGGAACTTAGGCATTTTTTTCTGAAAACATTTTCCCTTTTGTTTGAATTCTGATCAGATATGTGTTCTTAGGTTTAGATTTTTAGATTTGCTGGAGGTTTCAGGCTTGATTTCTGTGTTTGATGTGTCTGTGAGTACAGTGTTGAGTTTATTCATACTTTTGTGCTTCTACAACGTGAAAATCTCTAGAGTTATTGCTTGAATGGTGTTTGATTTGAGACACATTTATATTCCCCACACACGCATAACCTACTATTATACAAAGACATATGGAAAGCAGCTGTAGCTCATGCCATCAGCTATCAAAAGAGAGGTCGTAAGAACTCAAGTCCAGAGTTTATTTTTCTCATTCTGATCTCACCAAATCAGCATCAACTCCACCAGTAATTATGTGGCAGTAGGTTTGATGATAATTAATGCAGCAATCCTTCTCTTCTGAATCTTAAATAATATAAGAAATTGTTTTTTCCTCTCACTTGGAAATATCAGATATCACTGCAACTGACAGGAAGAGGGAAATATCAGAGCTAATGTGTTAGTCTGACACTGCTATTAATCATGAGGTGACTGTGTGTCTTGAAACATCTTCACTCAGAGGGTGGTGAGGCTCTGGCACAAGCTGTCCAGAGAAGCTGTGGATGCCCCATCCCTGGAGGTGCTCAAGGCTAGGCTGTCTGGGGCTTTGAGCAGCCTGGTCTGGTGGGAGGTGTCCCTGCCCATGACAGGGAGTTGGAACTGGGTGGTCTTTAAGGTTCCTTGCAGCCCAAACCATTCTATGATTCTGTGCTTCTGTGATCTTGCCACTTATTTCTGTGCTATGCTTTGTTTGCCAAGTATGGAACTTCTTTCATATTTTATGCTGCATTAAGATATGTTCCTTAGGAACTGACGTCAGTATGACTAAATCGGGATTCAGAAGGTGCAAATATCTGTGATAAGACATTCTTATTTGAGGTATTTTTAGAGACCGAAATAGTAACCAGTTATTATTCTGGTGGCTAGTATGTATTTCAGGATTTAAGCTTCAGTGGTAAATATCATCAACTTGCTGTATTTTTGAATCCTCTTTCTGCACCATGGTCAATGATGTCAGATTGGATTGGGTCTTCAGTAAGCCACATTACAAACTACAGATATGACACAGGGTTTGCAAGTGGCTTATATGAGTGTAACCCAGGCCTTTGAATTGCTTTCTGCTGTGCCTTTTTTTTTTTTTTTTTTTTTTTGCTTTGACTACCCCTGTTTATAGGTATCTTTCTTTTCTGAATGGTTGCATACTGATATTACAAAGTATTTCTTCTTTCTTTGACTAATTCTCAAAAGACTATGTTAGGTGTTTGCAGGAATGCATGTTTGCACAGCATTTATGCTCCTATTCAAAAACTATCCCTATCAAAAAACTTTTCCAAAAAAAAATTCACTCATGTAAGTACTTGTAAAAAGGGAAATGAAGGTTGTCATTTGTCATCAAAATGTAACTCCAGTTATTCTTTCTGATAACAATCTATACCAAAATTATTAACGTCTGTTTCCAGCTTGTTCATCACAGTACAGCAAAATGGAGTTTGAAGGAATGACATCAATTTAAAAATGACAGATATATCTACACATTTTATATGACATACATCTGAGTGATGCTTTAAACAAGTGGTTGTTTATAGAAATATTTCCTCTATTTTAAATTTAGTTTAAGTAATTGACATGCTGACTATTTTTTATTATAGTTGTTTCTTCAAGAGTCAGTTTTTTTCCACAGAAAGCAGAAGATGGAAGAAGAGTTTTATATTTGAAAACGTGCAAATGAAGTAAGAAAGAAATGTCAGGGGATTCATGGCTGAGTGGTAGTGTCAGATATTCTATTTCACTCACTTTTTGAAACGTTTAATTTAATAAGACAATAATGTTCAGTGCTTCCTTTAATTTATGTTTCAGTATTATTTTTAAGATATGCTTATTTTGTTTACCATGAAATAGCATCTTATCCTGATAAATGTATTTTTTAGCAATTTACATAACAGAGGCTCCCTTGTAGGCGGATATTTGCTGCCACAAAAAAGCTCAGATCTAATTTATGACAAAAGATTACAGTGGAAATTATAAATAGGGGTAGGGAAGTGGGAAACTGAATGAGAAAAACAGTATATGTTAGCATAATGCAGCTTTGACCACAGCAAAATGGTTTTGATTGATATGGATGGGGTTTTAATTAATAGGTTAAAAGAAAGCAAAATAAAACCACCTGTCAGTAGGCCTAGTCTTTATCCACTGCTGGTGTATGCTAGATAATGAGGCAGGATAGATATGCAGGAGAGATCTATTGTAGGAAAAGAGTGTTTCATGGGGCTGGGAGTGAACTTCACTGGTTCTCTGATCCCTCTCTTCCAGCTAAAAGAGCCTGAGCAGGGTAAGGTGGGTGCTAAACCCCACCAGCAAGTGCAGTCTGTTCCACAGCTCTCTTCTCTAATGACAACTTGGACAAAGACTTTTTAGGGTTGGTTGGCACGGGGTTGGCAATTTAGGTGGCTTCTGATGTAGACTGAAGAAACAGTGAAGGAAAGATGATCTGGGAAAGGGTTTGGCCACAGGATGGATGTGTTGTCGGGGCGGAGACAACTCACTTTCAGAGACAACTCAACCATCTTTCTTGTAGGGACTCTGTAAAACATCTCCGGGACACTGTACAAAGACTTGATAACAAGTAGCTTGATAACTGCAGTGCGAACCAAGGCATTGGGGATCAAGCAATTAGCTTAAAAGTGGACTGTTGTCCCAAACTAAAATGCTAATAGATTTACCCTGAGAAATCCTGTATAGAGTCTGCCCGGCATTACAGAGGATTTTACATGCATACAGGGAGATGTGAAAGAAGTTCAAAGATGGTTGTTGATTAAATGAATAAATGGTTTCCAGTCTTTCAGAAGGCCATGCTTCTCACTGAATTGCAGTTTCCTTATTTCAATAAGCAGGTATTACAGCTGAATGAAACTGAACTGTGATATGATATTATTTGAGTGTTGTAAGATAGTACTAGAACTTATATACACTAGGTAGGAGTATTAAGAGATGATATTTAGTTGCATGGAGTATGTAAAAGGACAAAATTACTCCATTACTGACACTTAAGTTAAAAGGCATATGAGACATCAATTATAGCTGTATTCAACCAACAAAATGTTAGTTTACTTACAGTGCCAGCAAAAACACTTTTTAAATGTAAAAATCTTTTACTAAGTCATTCTGAAGTGTTTAGCAGAGCAGATACAACTATGAAAGATAATAGCCTATTGCACAGAAAACAGTTTAAGCTATAGTTACAGAATCAATCTACCATGAATGGTACTTCATATTTATGTCCTGTGATGGTTTTGGAATGTTTGGACCACGAAAGAAAATTGAGAAATCGAGTCATGCAAAATCCCAGGCACTGTAATGCTGATCAAAATGCTTAGTGAAATTGCTGTATGGACCTGTTGGAGGGGAGCTCTTTGGGTGTCAGAGACCTGCCAGTGAATACTGATGAGCAGACCTGAGACATGAAGGCTACTAGTGCATTAATGTCAAACTATCGGACTAGTCAGCTGAGATTTTGCTGTTTGGTTATTTTCATGCTTATGGATTCCTAGGGAAATGCATTAACAAATAAACAAGAATTCATTTGTGAAAAATAAGTTAGGCACAGATTAATTCTGTAAATAGAAGCTTAATAGCTGTATCTTGCAAATCTTGCAAAAAATAACTTTTTCTCTAAATTTTTAAATGAATTTTCTGTTTCTTCTCAATTACGTTTTAGCTTTGAAGTAAGCTGCATTTTGGTTTGTATGTTTTAACATTTACTGCAATACAGACGAACCTCAGTCTTGGGCTTTTCAAATTCATATTTTATAGCTAATAAATCACATTACTGAATTGATGACACAATTTTCTATTTTTTCTGTTAAAATTAGAAATAATTAGTCAGGTGTTGCTGATTCAAAATATAATGCCAGTGTCTACATTGGCTTTGTTTTCAAGTTTGCTTGGAATAAAAGGTTCATTCTGTTCTTAGCCTAGTTGCCTAAAGAAATGAAGCATATGTGATCTTCCTTTCTGTCTATCATTCTTTCCTTAGCAACTTATGAACTACTCAATGAATTTCAGCAGGCTTGGCAGTGGCCTGTTGGGTCTCAAAGGCACTAAATTTTACACCCCATGCAGCCCTGGAGTTTTAAGTGGTCATTTTTGGTTTCCCAACAGCAGGCATTTGGTCTCTTCAGATCAGCAGCCATTCAGTAGCTTTGTAACAGCAGCAACATGTATTGTGTCAAGACAGTGGAGAGGATAGAAATGGGATATGGGAGAATGGGGGTCAATACTGTGAAGTATCATACAGCAGCATTTGGGGCATTGACAAGTTTTTGGGATTACTGCACAGAGCTGCAGAGATTCCTGCACAGGGAAAGGAGGTAACCCCTAAAAAAAAAAAAGGAAGAGGCAGAAGCATTGATATTGAACTGCAAGGTGGAAAGCTAAAAGTAGGCATTCTGGAATAAATATGTTGCTCATGGAGATACTTGTTTATCTGTAAAGCTGGTCACCTGCCTTCACATGCTGTATTATCTGCACTGAGTCTCATTTACACTCTTTAATTCTGAGGATTTTTTGGCCTCTTACTCAGAAAATAGGTTGTCTCTTTTATGTAATCTTCTCTGGTGGGTGGGTGCTGGGATCTCAGCTGCCTTTCCCAGCGCCTGCATTCGTCCCCCTTTACAGTGATTCTCTAATGAAAGACATCTGTTGTGCAATGCCCATCATCTACACTTTGGTAAATGCACTTGAGAATACATTTTGGTGTTCAGAATAAGTTGGTACCTTTGGTTGCATCTTCATCTCATCCTTGTTTTGAACTCCGTCTCTACAAATGACATGGGCAGAATCAATATTTCAGACATTTCAAGGACAGGTAAAACACTAGTTCTGTTAGTTGGATTATATCATTTGCCTCATGTTCCTCATGACATCAAAAAGCTCCATTTTGCTTAATAAAAAACATACGGGCAATGTTATACACAATCAAGATTGGCCATTACTACCTTTATTTAAAGCATTATTTATCAGAGAATCTGCAAAACATTGTGCTGAGAAGCATAGCAGGAATAGCTTAATTCAATTATTTGTTAGTGAATTAAATGACATAGGAGATGATAATGCTAAGTTCCTAAGCAGTGCTTTCTACATTCAAAGTAGCTCACGTACATTTACTATTTGCATATATTCAGCAAGTAAAGCTGAAGGGTTAAGTGACCTGCATACAGACAGACAACTGCATTAGCAGCTCAGAGGTCTGGACGTCGCTGTTGACTTCACTGGTCTTTGAAAACCCAATGATAAAATTGTCGTTGCACTCTCTCTCTTTCCCACCAAATAATGCTACTTTTAGAATAAATCTTGAATGTGATGAAAACCTGGCATGATTAAGGAGGTATTCAGAACTCTGTGGTGTTTGTAAAGTGCTTTTTTGATTTGCAAATTGTTCTCAGGATCACATTTGTGGAAGTGTATGGGTGGAAACCAAATGCATCTTTGACATTTATCTTATGTATTGCTGTCAATCAAATGGCAGATAAAATTATTTTTCTCTTTTTAAGAAAAAAATGAATTAAATTGCTATTGGAAGCTTTCTTAGGGAATCAACAATGAAAAAAATATTAAAAGGTATATATGTTGAAAATAAGTGTGCAATTTCCTATTTCTATAATGATTTTTTCTGCCTCTGATTAAGACGTTTTTAAAGTTCACTTTTCTTTTTAAAGCACTAGAGGTATAAGATTGCTTCTTTTCCTTCCACAGGATTTCCTGCTGCAGATTTTCACTGTATTTCGGATACTGATACGACCAGAGATGTTTCCCAAAGACTGGACAGTGATGCGTTTGGTTGCGAACAAGTAAGACATTTTTAATGGTAACAAAAAAATAAGGAGTGTATGTGAAGATCATGGTATAAGTAAACACAGTTACATGATGTATATAATAAAAATGCAAAATGTACTCTATAATGCTGGCTGCAGTTTTTCATTTTTGAATTTAAGATTGGGTTTAAGTTTTAAAATCCCTGCACTTATTTTACACAACAAATTCATAGTATAATCTGTTCCTGTTTATCTTCTAAATTTCAGTAAGAATATAGAACTGGTAACTCAGAAACACTTCTACAGATTGAAGATGCTAAGCATCAACAGCTTTGTTTTCCAAGCAGCAAATGACAGATCTCAACAGAACTTCATTTCAAATCTGTTTGTTGAAATGCTGAGTTGGTAGAGATCTGTTTGCTCTCAAGAAGAAATTATCTGCTATAATATTATTAACGATGTTTTTGCATGTTTGTTAATTTAGTGCTTGTCAGAAAAATCACAAATCAGGAAATGAGGCACAGCACAGGCAACAGTAGCATGGGACTCTAAGCCTTGCCTAGTGATACTTTGAGATATAACCTGCCTTTGAGCCATTCTTTCTTTGCTCTGGCCTTATTTTTACAGAAACAGGTTCCCAGCATTTCTGAGAAGTCATTACAGTAAGTCTAAAACTATTGAATTGTATTTCACTTGTGTCACCAGCTATCCTTTTATGTAGGCTTAGTTTTGGATCAGATAAGCCAGCTGAACAGTCAACACAATTATCTAAAAATCAGTGTCAGTAGAAGAGGGTCGTACCGTGCAGACCTCGGAATCCAGAATTTAGGATTTACTTAAACTGCACTGCCTGATGAATTGTTTTCCAGTCTGCATTGTGCCTACCAGCTCCAAAAAAAAAAAAAAAAATAATGAATTAATAGTGCTGTATGGTCAACTAGTAATGATCTTCTGGTTACAATTAAATTTGGCACAATTTGTATTCATGATAGATGCTACGTGTGTGCATGACAGTGTTTGTTCAAGCTTTATCATGGCTTGAGAAAATAATATTTTTTGCTCATTTTTATTACATGATTTAGTTGTGCTAATCTTTCCAGGTTTGAATTCCAGCAAAAAAAAATAAAAATAAAAAAAATTAATAATCAAAGAATGGGTATGATGCATCTGGTAATCATGCTTAAGAAATAAATTGAGAAACACAGGAAAGAGGGAGAAACATAGGAACTCTTAGCCTCATATATAATCTAAGAAATCGCTACATATTCCAGAAACAGCTGGCTTGGCAGATGGCTTTGCAACAGCTGACATGTACAAAACTAAGATTTAGGAACGACCTTGGCATGTGTTTCTTGGAGTAGTGGTGTTCAGATATGCTAAGGATGTTGTTAGCAAGTTCTGCAAAAAGAGTATTTGCTTGCATTAGTATTTTAGTGAGCATCAAACATCTTTTGTTATTCTGTGTCATGTTGCTTTTAACCATCTCTGGTGAAACTGACTCTGTGTTCAGTCCTGTCAGTCACAGAAGACAGGCAGAAGTTGGTGAACTGAACTCATTAATAAGCAATTGCATAGGCATTACTGTCAGCAAATGACATGTAAGCACACCTTTACCAATTCAGCATTTAATAATTTACTTTGCTAGGTATATGTTCCTTTGTGGAGGAGATTCTGCTTCGCTGTGTGTAACAGAGGGTTGGCCAGGTGTTCTGGCTAACGGTGGTGTGAACTGAAGAATCATGATTCCCATGTTACATATTGGCGGTTAGTTTCTGTTTCTTTTTGAGGCAGCAGAAAGGAAATTCCACCTCAATTCTCTCCTCAGCGGCAGGAGTGAATTGTTTTTCTGGACTAGTTTTTCTAAATGAGAATGCCATCCTTTCACTTGTTTCCCCCACTACCATTTCAGAGGCTGCCTTCCATCAACTTCTCTGAGGAAGTGGCAAAGATACACAAAGCAGTAGCTTGGCTAGAATTTTTCCAACACGAAATCTTTTAGTGGAAAGGGAAGATCCCAGAGGCAGGATGAGAGGTTAGGGCATTGCCTGCACCAGACAGAAGTGCCTGTGAGCTGTTCTCCCCTCCACTTGCTGAGCCAGATTGGTGCCAGTAATCTGAGCCCCTTTGCAACTGAATGCAAAACTTCTTGAACTCTGTTCATGTCTACAAGAAAGAACTGCAAGGTGTAGCCCATCGTTTTAAGAGCATAATCAAGTAATCCATTAAAAAAAAAATGATTTTTTTTCTAACTCCTTCTTCCCAGGAATAAAATCACTGTCATGTTTCCTGTGTTAGACAGCCCCTTCTCAGCTGTCTGGGCTTCAGCCTGAGAAGCTATAGCTAATCTGAAGACAGCGAGTGTCTTGGGAGCTTCACCATCACTGCAGTCACATCACCAGCAGCACTGTCTTTTCTCTCCACTCTCCCCAGAGTGATATAAAAATTCAAACTGTCTGGTATTTACAGGAAGAGAGATTTAGACTGTCTGAGCCTAGGGAAGAAATGAGTCCTAGCAAGGGTATAATCAGGTAATAAGCTTTTCCTTAGGCGAAAAAAAAAAAAATCATTTCTTCTCTTATTTATACATGCAGAACTTCAATTACCTGAAAGATTTTTAGGTCTTAAAATTCCATAAGAGTCTTTCAATATGTATTAATTATATATAAAAATATTGCTGCCCCCTGGCTTCTAGATTTTTTTCTTGTTGCAGTATTTTCAGTAATTATGTAGTATCTGGTACTTGGATGCTGTCTAGGATAAAACAAAAGAGAAGGTGCTGTGAGCTCAAGAAGACAAATCTGGGACTAGCCAGAAATTAAGATACTTTATGATGAGACACTCATGGTCTATAGTTCTGAATGTCTGAATATCTGTCATGAGAAAGAATTAATGACTAGCATTACAAAATCACCAAGTGATTGCTAAAATTTGAGACATAAAGTAACATTTAAGAAAGCATACATAGTACTAAAACAGAGAAATAGATTTTGAGTTGTGTGATGGAAGGAGAAGTACATGCAAAAAGTTTTTAATGTTTATTAGCTTCTGGCAATTAGGCCAATTAACTCTTGTTTAAACTACATAACCATGTAACATCTGTATTGAGCTAATCATGATACATTCAGCAAAGCAAAGTGATTGCTTATGGTTATCTAATATTTCTAACAGGGATTTTAATAGAGTGACAAATTATGTTTCTTTTATATATGTTATAGAAATTATCTTTCTTTCTTTCATTATAGGACAGACCCATTTTGTACATAAACTAAGCAGTAAGATATGCCAGACTAAACCTGAAGCTTTTGCATAACACCTTCATAATGTCTCTCTCAACTGGAAATAACAGTGTAATGGTCACTCAATTTACCTTGAGGTTAGGAAAAGGATCCCTTATCCAGTGCTTTAAATGACTGACATCTTTTGAAAGCCTTTAACAGACTCAGCTGAACTCCAGGTGTGCCATGTTTCATTAACAATTGAGGAGGCTGTCAGAAAGCAAAGTGAGGTTCCTATTACTTGCTGAGCAAAGGTTTTGATATTTGTAACATACGGTGCCCACGTATTATGTAACAATGAATTAATTTTCCACTGCCCTTGCTGTGCAAGAAGCTTTCATTTTAAAGATCTCATCCTTTGAGCATTTTGTTGAATGGTAGAGATGCTAGATCATCCAGTTCTCAGTTTGAATTCTAAGAGCCTACAAAATGGATTTATGAATATGATTATTTATAGTAAAATCATTGATCTATAGAGTAAGATTTACTATAATGTGTAGTTTATAATACATTTACAAATGTTTCTGCTGACAGTTGGGCATACTGACTTTTAACAGAAGATCCTTTCAGTTATCTAATTCAATGACAACTGGAAGGCATTATTATTATCATTTTAAAACATTAATTCAAACAGAATACGCAATAAAGGAAGACATCAAATTAGCATTGGTTTCATCATTATGGCTGCTTTGAAGAATCCTGTTAGTTCCCATGGTGTGGGAGTCTGAGACTCCTACAATGAACAAAAATTCTTGCTTTTATGTAATACAAAGTGTTGCTAACAACCTCCATGGTTTTATGTAATACAAAATGTTGCTTACAACTGAACCTGTAAAAATGGTTCTGCACCATTGTCTGTCACAGAGCATATGTATATAGAGATATGCATGTTTGAATAAGTTTATGTACGTACAATAGTATGTATATACACATTTATATGAATATTGTTTATTTATGAAATATGAAAGCAACTTTCTTCTGTTCAAACACCTTAGTGCTTTTGAAGATTTTATTCTGCAACAGCAAAGGCTAAAATTAGAAGCTAATGTGTTATGTGTTTGCCCCATACCAGAATGGGAAAAGAGCTTTCATTTTCTACAGCTGGCTGCCCAAGCAAATCCAGTTTGTCATAGCACATTCCAGGCATCAGAAAAGTTGTTGAACTTCTGGGGGCTGCTGTGACCTTTTAAAACAGCTTATTGCAGAAAAGTTTACTGTGAAAATTTGATGGAGATGCCACTCTGTCAGAAGTTCCCTAACCAGACCTCGGGTTAGTATTTTGTATGCCCAGAATATTTGCCCAGAATAATTGAGTAGCTAAAAGCAAAGATTTTCTTCTTTTCAAGTTGGGGTTCCTGAACAAACTTGTGGCAGGTGGTAAGAGGAAGAAAAGAAAGTTTTGTCACAAGCTCAATGTTTTCTAGTTTGATACTCAAATAGATTTCAAATAAATGGTTGTTATTTTGAAATTGTTGGCTGGGAAGCAACATGGAATGTGGGTAATTGAACTGGATCATTCAAGTGTCCATCTGTCCTCTGGTTGCTTTCTCTGCTTTGCACGTTTTTGATTTTTTTCTTTTATAGAACCTATGTTATTTGTAGGAGGAGAGGAGAGAACCCCCACACTTAGCAATGTTTTCTGTCCTACCTGATTTTAGTTCTTGAGGATGCAGTTTGTAGGTCAGAAACAATGGCATCTCCTTCTATGCTCAGTCTGTTTGTTTGTTTAATCTACAACATATACAATCTCACTCTACAGACCCACATTTTATCAACTAAACCATATCATATATTTGGCTTACTAAATAAATCAAAGTGGAGCTATGTTGCCTATAGCAACAACTATTTGCACTGCAGTTATTTTGCTATCTCAGGAAAATTCTGAAAAAGTCTTCTAAAAATTGCAGTTAAAATTCTACTCTAATTATTTTCTCATATGGATTTAAGCAGATCATTCTCTTCAGTTTCACCTGACATCTGAATGTGGCAAGAAAGGAATTCTTTCAGATATAAATAGATCTGTGTAATGTAAACTTTACGGTTGCAGTTTTGAGGATGTTTGGGGGATTTGGGAAGAAAAGTATTTTCTCTAGCATACAGTTTTTCAGAGATTTATTACTTTGGACTTAGGTTGAAATTTTGCATAGCAATGATTCTCATGAACTGACCTTTTCTATCAGAACATCTTCCTGAAAAGTGCAAACTATTTCCATTTTGTGAAATATATGGATTGTAAATTAAATCACGCACAAATACAAGAATGAGGGGATTCTTATTATTATTCCTGCATTGATTCTTAGCTTTGTTTATGTTACATATTGTTAACATTTTACTTTGTTTTCCATGCTACAATAGGGAGTGCTGTGCAAACAATGTACCTCCCTGTTGGTTTGGTGGAAGAGTAGGGTAAACTGCACAAACGAGTGCTAAACATGGAACACTACTTGGATAACAAAGCTAAGATACAATATAATTGCTGAAAAAATAATACATATGAAAGTTAGCTTTGAGCAATTGAACTAGAAATAAGGAAACCTTAGAATGAAGCAGTGGTCTAAAAACAGTACCAGACTTAACTGTTACAGGTGTTTAGATGCGTTGAACCAGAAGGCAAAGCTTGACAGAGGCAGTCATTTTAAAAGTTGGTAAATGGAAGTAAGCATTTCAGCTAGTGAGAAGCTAAACTATATATAGCCATTTTGTATGTTTAAGCTTGAAATCTTGTCAAAAGTGCCAGAAGAAAAATATTTATCTCCTAGGTGGGTTGGTTAACGTATAATTCCTCACTGCTGTGAAGGTGAAAAATATAATATAAAAATATATACTATTATGTATTTGTTATTATATTTAATAAAACATTTTATTTAAAATTCATTGCAAAAATTGAGAAATGAAGTACAAACTGTAGAAAGGGAAACAAATTCTAGCATTGTAATACAGTACAGGTCAAGAACCACGTACAAAGAAGATCTGGATGTATTAACAGCAGATAGATGGCAGTTGTATGAAATGCACAGATGTAACCTTATTTGCAGAAGGTCTTTAAACATCTGATTGTTGTGAAATACATGAGTGTAATGGCAAAAAGATCATTCTGTATTTATCTTTTTTTTTTTCCTACTCCATAAGCATTCACTACCAACTACTTTCAAAAAGAATGTAACGGTTTATATGGATTTTTGATTTGACCAAATATGTTGATAGACACAAGTGCAGCAGAAGTCAGCTTAAGGGCTGGCATACTGAAATGATATATATTTAAATAATCTTTGAGGGTGTTCTGTTTCTATAGATAATTAAACTTGCATTTTGCCAATTGCTGTTTGCTTGCTGCGGTGATGAAGATTGTTATTGACGCCTGGTGATGACCACTGTGAAGGTCTTGGTTGTTTATATTTATCTAAGAATAATATAATTCGGGCAAGTGTCCGTGTATGACAATCACAGAATCATAGAATCATTAAAGTTGGAAAAGACCTCCAAGATCATCTAGTCCACCTGTCCCCCTACCACCAATATCACCCACTACACCACATCCCCAGCCTTTCCTTGAACACCCCCAGGGACAGTGACTCCACCATCTCCCTGGGCAACCTGTTCCAATGCCTGACTGCTCTTTCTGAGAAGAAATGTCTCCTCATTTCCAACCTAAACCTCCCCTGGAGCAACTTGAGGCCATTCCCTCTAGTCCTGTCACTAGTTACCTGTGAGAAGAGGCTGACCCCCAGCTCTGGTCACCAGCTAGATTTCACTCTGTTCACCACCACTCTCTGGGCCTGGCCATCCAACAAGTTTTTAACCCAGTAGAGAGTGTACCTGTCCAAGCCATGGGCTGCCAGCTTCTCCAGGAGATGCTGGATGTACGACCATTGACAGGAATCAGAGCAGAGATCTTTAGATGCCAATACTTCTCACAGAGTTCACGCAGTTTTGCATTTATCCGTTGTCATTAAAAAGGCATTTTGTCCATAGGGCTGTCAGTATTGGATGGTAACTACTAGATATTTTGCATTTATAATGTATATGCATATATTATGAGACCAAGAAAGTTAAAAGTAAATTGCCCAACTGTATATATTACTATTAAATGTGGTATCAGTATTATTTGCATAACAAAGTTTATCATTTGTCTCTTTTAACGGTTCTGTTGTTTTATACAGATAATATATTTTCAGCACATTCATTCTTTTTCTTGATGTGCAAGCTGTTTGTCAATAGGTGCTGTTAGTAGCCAGGCATTTGTGTATGTTTACAATGCAGTATTTAATATTAACCTACATTGTACATCTATTTTTTCATTGAAAAATTGTCTGGCTCTGAGCATTACTTGTGAATTTCCACTTAATGAACACTACTCTCTTTTTATTCTTTTCCTACCAGTGTGATCATTACAACAGTCTTATACCTTTCGGATGCCCTTCGTAAAAACTTCTTGAATGAAAACTTTGATTACAAGGTAAACATATCTAATGTAAGAAAGAAGCAATAGCTACTACATCATCCTGGGGCTTGGTTGTTTGTTACTATACTTAGCTCCAGCATCCATACATCTACAACATATACCACATCAGCAATTCCAGGTGCTCAGAGATTGTTTTTTGTTTGTTTGTTTGTTCGTTTGTTTTTAAATACAGGATTGGCTTAAAAATTAAGAATGCTGTTGTTGTTTTTTTTTTGTGTGTGTGTTTTTTTTTTTTTTAATTTATGTTTTTTGGTGGGTCTTTTTTTCAGTCTCTATGGTAGACTATTTTTTTTTGTATAGTGTTTTTTTGATTACAGAAACTATTTTTCTTTATTCCTCTGTTATTTCCCAGTTAGCTCAGAAAGAAAGATTAATCCCATTTTTGACTCGATGCAAATTTATCAAAAATATGGGTTTGTGTTTCTGTAATTTCTCCCAGGACCGATTAGCTTGCTGCATACTTAAGATTTAAAAATTTTGACACTCCGTAACAAATGCATGCCTGTTAATGAGTAGCTCATACAGTGAGGTATAATACCTATGATAAGACATGAATTACAGAATTATTTTTTTAGGATTCAGATGACAAGACTTGGAATGAGTCCAAAATGACCCATTCCCATGGAAACCAGCATGAATATTCTGCCCAAGCAAGAGGCATTAGTCTAATTACTTCATCATAAAAACTGCAGAATTTTTCTTCCTTGAGAAGACAGAGAGCTCCTGTTGACTTCAGGCAAAGTTGTAGATGCTTCTCTGAAAATCCAGACTCCTGTAGGAGAGATTGGAAGGAATACATATTTATCTGCTGGGCATAACTGGAAAGGAGAAAGCCTGTCCTTTATAAAGTTCTGCAAGATCGGGGGCTAAACATGATGAAAGAATTACCTGCAGACCAGGCATCTATGTTCCCTAAACCTCCTTAGCAATGTTACTATCCTGCAGAAGTGCACTCTGCAATAGGGCTACCCTTATACTTCTTCATTCCTCCTGCCATGGAGCATCTATAATTGAGTAATAAGAAATCATATTTTAACTGATGCTAAATTTATCTTTTAATCTTCTTTATAGAAATTTCAACACCTGATTCTAAAAACATATACACAAACATCTATATATTTACAATTTGATAACAAAGCCTGGCTTCGGTTCTGTTCAGGGAAGCCTGTAACTTTTGTCCAGCGAGACTTGCAAATAAAGTTAGAAAGTAGAACAGGCCAGAAAAAAATCATTCTCTTATGTGATAGCTTTTTAGGTGTCAGAATGCTTTTGGTTTAAAGGCAGAACTTAAAGACAGAACTTTTTGTAGTCCTTACTTAAATATACCAAAAACATGTTTCCAAATTTAGAAGGTAAGGTTTTCTGGTTTTCTGGTTCATGGTTGTAGAAAAAAATACATATATATATCTTCAATTTTGAAACTTTTACATTTAAGAGATGTAGAATATGTAAAATAGATTTATTTCTGCTGAACATTTTGGGGCTGGTGAAAGTACACTCGGATGCAAAGAAATCTGGTCAAAAACATTTTGAGTAATTTATTACCTGAGACTGAAACAAGTGATGTGATTTGAAAATTTGCATGTTGAGTGGTCATAAAATGGTAGTACTGAGAAAATGAAATAACCAAATGCCATATGCTTATTGTAGATATGGGATTCCTACTTTTTTCTTGCTGTCATTTTTATAAACCAGTTATGTCTTCAACTGGAGATGTTCACACCTTCCAAGAAAAAAAAGGTTTTAGAAAAGTAAGTATTGCTGTCAGCTTCTAGAAAACTGTAATAGATCAAACACATCCCAAAATGCAAGATGTGGGAGGTTGTAAAAAGGACTACCAAAAGAGCACAGTAACAATATTTCCACTGGCTTGAATGAGAGTTGGTTGGTTCTCTTCATTTGTATGGGTCATCTGAGCTGACAGCAGCCTTCATAGATGTGCCCAAATTAGTTAAGATACTGGGAGCAAAATAGACGTGTTGTAGCAATGCCAACACTAATTTCTAGTTCATGCGTTAGTTAATTCAGACTCATTCAGGTATTTCTGCTAGGCTTTGCGCTGTTGTCTGTATTGAATTAATTGTATTTCTTTAAGCTAGACCAAAACTATTTTTTTTTCTCAGGGAACTACAAAAAACAGCTGTTGCTAGATATCAGCAATATGGCTGTGAAGCACTTAGAAAGAACCAATACTTTTGACAATATTGCAAATCCACCTAAATGTAGAAATCTAGTTTCAGCTGAGTACAATGGGAACAGCAAAAAGTTGGAAGAAAGCATCTCTTTGAAGTAGTTTTTTTAATGAACAACATATGAGACATTTCATTTAACGGTGTCACAGAATGATGTATGAACTTGATTTTCTTAAATGATTTTTTACTGTTCTGCTTTATTTTTAATGTATTTTAGATACGGTGACATGCGGGTAACGATGGGATGTGAAATCTTCAGCATGTGGCAAAATTTAGGTAAGGAGTTAAACACGTTGTCAGAAGCTCAAAAACTGAAAAGCATGTATTGTTACTTCAACTATTAAATACAATTAGCAGTAAGAGAGGAGTTGATGATAATTAAGTCCACATGAAGCCTTGATTCAAGTATAAGAAAACCCTAGTCATTTGTAGTTCCCTTCTTTAGAGCTAAACCCAGCTTTCTAAGCACTGATACTTGTATTGGACCTCTCCCTGTTTCTTCAGAGAGAACTAAAAGAAACCTGTCAAAGAAAATTAGAAGAGAAAGTACTGCTCATTTGGGACAGAATTACTATGCCTGAAAATATACTTAAGTTCACAATTTTAGTTCTGTTGGCAAACAGTTTATGGAACAGGCATATATCTCAATTCTGAAGCTCTCCTGAGATGCTGGATTTGCATCAAATCTTCCCTTAAGTCCTAGCTGCACTAAAATATAAAGGCATAAACAAATCAGCAACTGACGCATTAATGACATGTTGGACAACAAAAGAAAAATATAATGCTTGGTTATAAATTTAGGAACATTTTTATATTTATAAGCAATAACAGTACAAACTCTTTAAAAATATAAGCCTTGGAGAAATTATATGTTGTTTGGGAAGAGAATCAAAACCGATTATGAGCTTGGGATACCAAGTTTGTCATCTCTGTATTTCAATTCTTCATTAGTTTAACACATTAAAGGGCTAATTAAAGATATGATGTTCATCAGTAATTACTGAGTTCTATCACCTCAGTTCTATAAATCTTTTCCCTGGCAAGATAGGTAGTAGTAATAAAACTGGACTTTCTGATCAGCCTGTACTAGAAAGATAAATATCCAAAGTTAGAAATATTTGCTTATTAATGTTGTTAACATTTGTTGTGTAGCACATTTTAGTTATTTACAGTACTCACTATTGATTAGTGACTCTAAGCCATCCATACTCTAGCTTATTTGGGTACACAATGGATGTTTCTGAACTGGTATATCAGGGATCCATTCCTGGGTCCCATCTCCTTCCTGCTTGCTACAATAAGACTCTAGTGTGCATCACCACCCTCCTCACATTGTTTGCTGCAGAACAGAAGCCTGCTATGCAGGCAAGGAGGGAATCATGATGCCATTTAATAGGGTCAAGGACTGTTGTGTACACCATGGAGTTCATCTGATAATATGTCCAATTAAATCCTGCAGGCAGGGTGTTTTATGTAATTGTTGTTATGCTAGTCAGCATTACAAAGTTGTATTGGCAGTACAATCCATCATAAGCATTGCGTTCACATGAGTATGCATCCCAGAACGTTTCCAGCAGAGAGGATAGAGGTTTTCCTTTGTCCAAATACCAGAGTGTCAGTCTGGTGTGACTGGTCACTGGAACATAGGCTGGGGTGGAAATGGATTCCTAGCTTGGACAGTAAGCAAGCATATTGTGATTATAATCCTATTCTGAAGATTTTAGAAGTCTTAAGCCCGGAGAAACTAAATGGTCAGTTTTTGCTATATACCATTCCTACCTTTCCTGACAAGACCTTAGTTTTGTAGTTTCTGCTGAGTAGAATGTGATGAGCTAATGGAAGGTGTTTTAGCACTGATTGTGAAAAGGAGTTGTTTTGAGAACAGCTGAGTCACATCTTCCTTAGCTGCAGTCAAAACATGTACTTCCATTTCTGTACTCACAAAACTAAAGATAGGTAAAAATCAAAGTACTTAACTCTTTCTGATGAGCATGTAGTATCAGATAGATAGCCATTTTGTAAACACAAGAATGTAGAGCACAGAACCCAAACCATTCTTGGGAAAAAAGTGAAATGCCCAGAGTGCTTTTTGTCTTTGTTCTCCTCCTGGAAGACTAACTTGGGATATGGGTAACCCACTGTCACATTCAAACTCAGTATTGCATAATGAAATCTGATAAATTAGTCTGGCCATGTATTCTCCTATTTTCTGCAGCTTTTCTCTTCACTTTTTGTGTTTACAAAGTAATCCATGCTCTGATGGAGGCTAGGTAAAAGTCTATAGAGAGATTTCTATTTTTAATTCTTCAGGTAGTATTTGGATTGCTTGACAACTCACAATTCACATTCAAGTTCATGTTCACTTTCATTTTAGGGGAACACAAGCTTCACTTTATTCCAGCATTGATTGGCCCCTTCCTGGAAGTGACCTTGATCCCTCAGCCAGACCTGAGGAATGTAATGATTCCCATTTTCCATGACATGATGGACTGGGAGCAAAGGCGAAGTGGCAACTTTAAGCAGGTACTGTATGTGAAGCTGTTTATAAAAGAGGACTGAAATTGAAGCACTTCAGAGAGTGCCAGTCGAATTCATTAGCAGTTGAGGGTGGAGAAGGCACCCACAGTATCGTTATACCCATTGGAGAGGGATTACCAGGGTTTTTTCCCTTTTGGTTGTGTGCAGGGTTAGTAAGATTCTGCAATGAATGAAATTCTGCTTTCATGTTAGTGATGTAACATGAAGGATAAAATCTATGGCCTGCTAAAGGGAAGAGCAAAACTTCAGTTATCTTCAACAAGGCTGATTTTGTTGTGGGTTTTTTTCATTTCTACTTTACAGCAGTAGGTAAGATTCAACTGGCTTCCCTTTGGGTTAGTATGAAAAAAAGATCAGATGGCCCTTGCAGAATGTTCTTCTGTAAGGATCCAAGTATTCTTGCAGCTCAAACACCTTCCTAACAGGCTACGAAGGAACGACCAAGTGTGCCATCTGCTCCCACAGCTCCCACTCACTTCTTTAAGGCTGCCTCAAACTATTTCTCAGTGCCCTTCTTCATGTTTTGTCAAATGAAGGAAATCAGAGGTGTTTGAATTGATACCAAGCAATCATAATGCTTAGGGTGGGAGCTGTATCACAAACACAAAACATACTATTAAGAATGGAGGAGTACCTGTGATGTAAGTAGGTAGCTTTTCACTATCAATATATAAGCTTATTGTTAAAATAACCAGATGCTAAGAAGTGTTAAGAATGAGACGGCAAAAATCCACTTGTTCTGCTTCTCTGATTTTTCTGCTTGGGTTTGAATGTAAGTTCTAACAGATTTATTCTGTAATAAAATATCTTGACAACATCTTGGTTTCTCCCCTAGATTTGTGGTTGCTAATATATTACTGCTAAAAAGGAGCTTTGAAAAATTAGCACAGAATGTAGCTTCATCTCTATTTTTTTAATAATCAAAACACTTAAAAATATGCATTGAAATCATTAGCCACCAAGTACGATTTATTTTTTTTTTTTTATAACTAATATGTAAATCCAGCAAATTGAATTTCTAGCCAAATACACTAGAAAGTAAGCAAGGCTGGGAATGTAAGTCTGAGCCTCCAAATATTGAACAGTAGGGACATTTATAAAAAATGTAATCTATAAAGAGTGGGGTACAGGTTAGAAAAGATGAGATTTTTATTGAAGTCTAAGAAAATGGCTTGTGCTTAAGACCCTGCAGTGAGAATTCAGGCAATTTATTTGGGCTGTGTGCTTTTTGTCTGACTCCATAAATAGATAGCTGCCTTAGCAGCAGCAAATGCTACTCAGCCTGTAGTTTTAAAGTCACGTTGCTCAATTTAAATTAGCTCCCTCCCTCCAGGAAAAAAAAAAAAAAAAAAAAAAAAGGGAGGAAAAAAAAAAAAAAACACCAAAAAAAGAAAACCCCACAAACCCTGGGAATGATAACAGCTTCAAAGAGATGAAATGACTTATCAGATTTACATGATTGACCAGTATTTCTAATATAGCCAAGTCCCATACATTAAAGAAAATAAGTCCACCTTCATTTTTATGTAATCTAAGTAAAGGGAAAAGAAGCTGTTTACACCACACTTATATGTTGCAGGTGGAAGCAAAATTGATTGACAAACTGGACAGCCTAATGTCGGAAGGTAAAGGTGACGAAACATACCGAGAGCTCTTCAACAGTATGTGAGTAATGTGTTTATCTTGCACTAGTTCATTCAATTTGGTTACTTGTATTAGATGCTAATGTCAATGTAGAGAAGTAATGCTTACAGCAGTTGTGAATCTCTTTTTTTTTTTCCTGAAAATCTGAGGAATAAAAACATTTTATAGTATTGTATGGCATCTGTAAAGTCTGGCTGTACTTCTTTACATAGCTATAATTGGGAAAGGCTAAATCTGTTATATCACAGAACATTCTCTGCCTAGATTTAAATTCAGAAAAGCAAGAAATGCTTCATAATTGTATAGAGTGCAGGTAGTGCACAGATGGGGTATTTTGAAAAACAGGCATGAGAATTCAACAAAAAGCGGTTTAATAAGTAATTTTCTATTGCCAGAAATGTATACTTATCTGTGTAATGTCACTTGTTGATTTCCTGATAGATGTATGCAATTTTATTTTTTCTGATAGGATTATTTCTTATTATTTTCTTCTATAAATTACTTGTTAAACATTTACTATGTTTTAATAAGTACCACTGAATTCTAATAGCAAAAGCTAGTAAAAATGCTAAGGTCTAAGGTTGCCCATAAGTTATCCCATTGATTGAAGTAAATGATTGTCACAGAGTACAAGTACAAAATAACTAACTGAACTCTGTCTCCTTTGCTGTTCCTTAGAACTCAATTCCACCTAAGTGGAAGATTTCTCTCATTTCTGATGTGTTTAGTATGAGATGTATTGTTCCTCTTCAAGAATCCAAGCTGCCTGTTCTTTAATGCTGCTAAACACACAATCTTTTTCTGTTTAAGTAGCTTCTTAACCATTCCTTCTTTTTTTTTTTTGTTTTGTTTTGTTTTGTTTTTATCTGTTATCTTTGCTTAAATAATAACATTCAGAAAAGCAAACATAGGTTTGCTTTAAAGTCTCCTGCATATAATGTCTATGAATAGCAAACATAATAATGTGCAATTGTATTGAGTTGAAAATGGTAGAACTCCTAAATATTTATCCTTTTCAAAAACAAAATTGGGTAGAGAGATTAGGTGAAATAATATAGGAATGGATGAATGAAGGTAAACAACAGTGCCACATACTAAAGTAGAACTTTCTTGCAATTATTCATGATTTTTTTCATAGTCTTGAGTAAAGAGAGTAAAAGGTAAGAATGTTTCAATATTTTAGTAACAGTATTCTAACTTCAAAATAAAGTCATTTAGGGAGAATCTCTATAAAATTAAGTGTCATTGCATTTTCTTGCAAAATACGTTAGGATGTTTGTCACTGAAAAAGCTTAAAATTCTGTAGGCATATTAGTTTGAAATCTAATTCTTAACTTCTTTTATGTTTTTGAGTTGGGTTTAAACTGGGGGAAGTTAAAATATGTTGAAAAATGATGATAGCTTTTTTTAAGTCTAAATACTGAAGACATGTAGTAATCTAAATTGTAAAATGTCTCACAGCATCAGTATAGTTGTTGTTTCTATTCTGGTATAACTGAATTATAACTAGACTTTTTGGCAAATTTCAGAGTAACAGCTCAAGTTCACTTCCAGCTCAAGAAAACTAAGTATTTATCATTAGGTGTTTTTTGTTTGTTTTTGTTTTGGTTTGTTTTTTTTTGTGTTTATCTGAATTTGATTAGAGTCTATACATTACCACCTCTCAACAGGAAAGCTTGGAGAAGATGCTAATCTAAAATGGAGGATGATAGTTTTCCAGGGTATGTGGTGGAAAATTATTTAATAGCAGACAACTTAGGGAGTCAGCTACCCTGAGATTTTTTCTGCAAAATTAAGCTGTCTTCAGACAGTGCAGGAAAGCAGACTTGTTTAGTCCGAAGTAACAGGGATGTGGTATGTACCCAAGGAATATGAAACTAATGTAGGTCTGAGACCAGCAGTGATTACACAGTCTTTAACCAAAGCAAATGCTGCAATGTTACCTGATCAGTCTGAGGATTTGGCATGGTTGGATTTGATAGGTACAGTAGGGAGCCACAGAGATGCACATACCTCCTTTGGATACACAGTAGTAACTGCAGTGGGTGTGACACATTCCGTTTTTGTCATGCTTTTTGTTTATTTTGTCTGAATCAGAAAATGAATTTAAATCTCTCAACTCCCACGTTAACTGCTTTTTTTTTTTTTTTTTTTTTTTTTTTTCCAGAGATAATAGCTACATCTTTCCTTTTAATATCTCCTGTTTGCAGGGACAAATTAAAAGTATCTCTGTATGTCTCTAAAATACTCTGTGCTTAGAATTAACTGCTTATAATGGAATTATCTTTATCAAATGAAAACATAGAGAAAGTAGGGAGGAGACGGCTGCTATTTCTGTTGAATCAGTGTGTTTCCAGGGACTTGAACATGACCACACAGCTATTAGCTCATAATGTCACTTGAAGAGCTGCAGAACATTGCAGTGGTGAACATTTTGCTATCATGAAGAACTAGATGTTGTAATTGCTACCCAGTGTAATTGTGATATAAAAGGTGTCCTGATCTACACTTACACTCTAACCCTGAAAAGGAACTCCTGATTTAATTAGCACAGAGTGCCTGCTTCCATTTCATTAAACAGTTGGTGGTTAGAACAAAATCTTTGGAAGCCAAGGGAGTAGTTCTTTTGTTCTGAATTTCGTGGATGCTGACAGTTTGTTACATCTGTAGTTGTGTTCCAGTTTGGCCTAACACAATTTGGCCATTTCAGGTGTGGAGAGTAGGTGGCCACATTACTGAAGCACAAAGCCTGGGCTGGCAGGCTCTGCTGGCAACCAGGCTTCTGTTTGAAGAAGCTGCAGCTAGCATTCAAGCTAAGCAGGCACTTAATACCCAACTCTGACAGTTCTTGGGTGGTTTCACTAGCCATAAGTGTTGTAAAAAAAAGTGACAACCTCTCTCTCTCTCTCTCTCGTGCAGTCAATCTTTCTCAGTCTTCTTAATTTCTTCCCCCAGCTGCATGACTGAATTTAACGCTGCCTGGTCCATTAGACCCTGTCTGGATTAAGTCTGGACCATTAGACCCTGTTCAAACCAAGTGTTTTGGTGCGCCTTGAACATTTTGTGGGGTTTGGGAAGCTCCTCTCTCATCTGTGAATTACAGCAAAATTTGACTTTGATCTGTCTGACTAAATGAGGGAACCTCTGGCTATAGTGAGATACCTGGAGGACTTCGTACTCCAAAGTGAAGATCTAGATGGTTCAAAGCACTGCTACGATTAGGTGCTTCTGAGTCAGTTTTGAGTCAGTTGAGAATAACTCTGTAGCTTAGGGATATAAAATCCACTTCGGTTGGGATTTAACTACTTGGCAGAGCTAACCTGAACATGTTTACAAGCCTGGTGTTCTTTCCTGGAGAGCTCTGATCCTCCAGGTCCCCACTCCACACCCTTATTCATAGGAACCCAAGATAAAAACCAAAATGCTCAAGGGAGCATGTTAGGCAATATGTTAAGCAATAGTAGCATCGGTAGGCAGAAACATTTTCCTTGTTTCCCATATAACATAGCCTCTTGGCTATGCTTTGGGACCTGTAAGTGCCAGAAATTGTACGATGGAAATAGACACAACACAGGTTAAGGAAAAATTTATCCATGTTTATGGGTGCATGTGGGGAAGAGGTTGCATTTGGGAAATAAATAGATCCAGCAAAGGGAGCAAACAGAAGAGAGGTATTAAAATAAAGCATTCACGTATTTTAAAACACAATGTAATGGTGGGGATAAAAAAGCTTAAGCCAGTCATTTGTTTCTAATTCTGTCTTGGTATTGCCATAAGAAGGCCAAGGGTTTTATCTGAGTAGCTCTTTTGTTCTGAATGGTAGTTCTGGGCATAGTGGTGAAAGATGTGTGGTGGAGAGGGGGAGGCATGGCAAGACATAACATTGTTCGCTGACAACACTGATGTCAGTTTGAAAAAGTATTTTGAATGCATCTACATCACCTATTTGTAGAAATTGTGTATTTATAACAAATATGCCAATAGAGTTATAAAGAACATGTGTAAGTCAATACAGATTAAACCCACCGGTTTTAAGAGAACTCAGACTTCTGCAGTTTTTCTATAGGAACTGTAGGTAACTATTTTGTTGAATTTAGGTTGAAATGTTCATGTTTAACACAAGGTTGAAAGGCAATAGAAAGGAAAAATCAGTGCAGTAATCAGTGCTTAATAATGTAACAGGCTCTACTCTTATTTCTTGCTAGACACAAAAACTTGTATTGAAAGGAAACATCAGGGGTTTAAAAGCAAATTAAGTTAGCTTATTTCTCTACGGAGAGCAGAGATGCTGGATTAGTGCTTCAGCCTCTTCTGTAGGGAATGGTTTTGTCATCCATCTCTCCCAGCCGTGACTGGTAGCCAGTCTTTGAATGTGAGAGAAAGACATCTGATTGCCTCCTAAAAAGAAGTGGTGAGTCTAAGATCGATATAAGGGTGCAGAATGAAGATCAGTGTTTCCTCCTTGCTTCCAGCACAGTAGAGCTTCATTTAGGTCAAATTAGCTTGGAGAATTGCATAGGCAACGTCCCTGTATGTAAGGAGCTGAACAGAGCTGGAGCGCACAGCTAGTGCAGTTGGCATGTAGGAGTTACTGGGTGCTGGTATGAGTTCCGTGAAATTTGGACGTAGGAGTTTTATGGGACTGAACATGCTCAGTATAGATGAAGGTCAGTGGAGCTGACAGCTTGCCCACTGCAGACAGAAGGTTCGGAGATGCTATCAGCAGCTCTCTAAAAACCTCCGAGTGTATGGATGTGGCAATTTTCAGAGACTTCTTAGAAAACCGTACCCGAGTGCATTTTCAGGGAGTCTGCCAAGATGTATCCTTGGGCATGTCATCCATCTGAGGTCCTGCACCAAAGCGTAAAAGTAGCAGAACTCTGTAGATAAATATTTCCATGTTCATTTTCAGACAGAGAGGAAATATTGGAAATTCATACTCAAATTATTATATTTGATAAACATAAGTAGTGAAAATTGGAGGCTTATAGCAGAAAGATATTAAGTATAATTTTACTGACAGCTCCACTTACAACACGATTTTTAAATCTTTTCACTTCAATCTGTAATTTGTATTTACATAAGAATTCAGCACAACACAGTTTTTAATAAAGAATCTTACAGCAATTTAAGCTAATGGAATTTTACATGTACGTGATAGTATGTTCTCAGAAGGAAATATTAAGTGAAGTGGGGAGGAATCATCTTATTAACATCCCTTTCCCATTCTTAAATTTAACATGTGCCAAAATGTTTGAGAAGTCAGGAGGAAAAATCTTTGTTAAAAAACCTGAGGTCCCATTCAGAAAGTTTATTGAGTTGGTAAATATTATTTTGTAGATACATCTTCAAACTCCCCATTTTATGAAGTATCAGCATGAAGTTAATATATAAATTTTAAGTAAAAGCTTTGTTAAGTCTTTGGGATATTAATATATTCTGAAAATTAGGTATTTGATATATTTTAACCTGATGCAGCTAATATAAAAATCATTTGTTTTGTCAATGCTTCCTGGACTAGAATTCCACTTTTTGGTCCTTATCCTAGGTAAGACATTGTTTGCAAATTGTGCTTCTTGGGAGGGTGTTTGTAAAGGAAAAATCTAACTATCAAAGATGTTGCTAAGGTATTAAGGTGCTGGTAAAAGCAGAGTGGTTGTCATAGTGACAGTTAAAAATAAACGAAATTGTTCTGGCTTCTTTATTTTTTTCAGTCTGCTGAAGAAAATTGAGCGGGAAACATGGAGAGAAAGTGGTGTTTCATTAATTGCTACAGTGACTCGCCTCATGGAAAGGTTACTGGATTACAGGTGAGTGATTATCACAATTTATCAGTAGGGTTGTCATCTTCAAAACATTAAGAGAAAAACTTGGTCATCTTGCACAAATGGTGACTGCACATGATTGCGCTCAGGATCTCTGCTAGCAGGTGCTTAGTCAATTTACAAATTACACAAGCTGGCTGAAAACCAACCCAACTATCTATCCCTCCAGTGGCATGAAAATCCAGTGGCTTGCACCAGTTTCCTATCCAGGATATAGAAACTATGAGTAGTAGGTTAGTGACTCAAGTCTACCTGAAGTCACCAAGCTTGGTATCAATCACCTGACAGCTGTCTTACAGAATATGTAAAATTATTATCACAATGTCAATCATGCCTAGTTGTAGTGTCAGCTGGCACAGTAAGTATGTATACAAAGATATGATCTCTGAGTGAGGAACTTGCAATTGACTGTACTGCACAAAAAAAGGATAGGGAAAGAAGAGACACATCCTCCTTTGTAGGCATGGGAGACTACACAGTCATTTGTGAAGTCTGTGTAGAAACTTAAGATTGAGCATAGTCTTCTTCATTGACATCAATTGCAGCACTTTCTAGAGCTTAAGAGTTTGTATTTTCCCCAGTTCCACAGGGAACCACTGGTGAGACCTGCAACTCCATTTGCTATCCTCACTGATAGCTTGAAAAGAAAGCTACTCTGTCAACAAAAAAAAAAAAATGAGCTCTTTTTATCTTGAAAAGCTTGCTATTCCTCCTCAGGGATCAGTTGGTTTACAACCTCCAGGGCTGTCAGTCCAGCATCTTTCAGAACAAATGTGTATGTTAGTGGTTATAAGAGCATTTGAGACAATTGTTTAGCTCATGTATACAAGAACGTTTTAAATTTATATAAAATTTCTTTTACTGACTGCATGGTCATGCCTGCCTGTTATTTTTTACTCCAGTATGGTTGTACTAACACTATGTTTCCCTGTTAATCAAAATCTCTTAAAATGGTTCCCTTTGGGTTCCAACTTTTTTTTGACTTGGGAATCAGATCCATTGCTTCACCAACTCATAAATTATACTGATTATAGAGCGCTACTGAGGAAAATTTGGTGGACTTCATAGCATTTACAGAGGAGGTCAATGTCATTCTGCTTTTTCGCAGAGGAACTAAAGTTGTAATTCTATGACCACTTTAGATTTACACTGTCTCTGAAGAAAGCAGACTCATCTCCTCACTCACATTACCCTCTTCTTTGTGCCAACACAAGTGTTTGTGCTGCACTGTGGTGATCTGACTGAGATGGAATTAAGAGTAATGCAGCAAGAGGTGCTGCCTGTTTTGCTTCATGAGGCTTCTGTAGTCCACAGTGCAGGACTGGGAATGAGTGCCTGAGAGCCAGAGGTGAGCAGAATTGTCTTGCTGGCTTCTGCTTCCACAGTTTGAGCACAAGGTGTGAAGAAATCAATTTAAAGTAGTCATGTGGTGAATGACAGATGTGCTTCATGTTAAGAGGTGGATAAACTTCATTCCTTTTGAATTTTATTACTTTCTGTTTCAGGGACTGCATGAAAATGGGAGAAGTGGATGGCAAAAAGATTGGCTGCACTGTTAGCCTTTTGGTTTGTATAATGCCTTAACTCATCCTTTTTGATTCTAATTGAGCATTTTCTAGTATATATCCACATATTTGAATGGGAGATAGCCTGCTCCTTGAAGCATTTTCAGATGACAGAAATACCGTGCTTAGTATAGCTAATATTTTTTTCAGGATTAAATTGATAACAGTAGTTTTCTCTGGCATTGTATAGTTGAGTTTTGAGAGATTTCTTGTACTGCTTTATTCAATTCTCTCCTTATTAGATAAATCCAGTCTCTCCCTGCTAGATAAATTTCACCAGAGTATTTTGCAAATACAATTGGTTTCCCAAGTTCTTAGAAACAAACAAACCTTTCCTCCTTCCCAAAACCCCACAAAACTGACATGATTTCTCTAGTTTCCTGTCTTCCTCAATAGCCTGTTCAGGTTGTTTCTAATGGATATATCTTATAAGGGATATCCCTTATATCTTATGTAAGGGATATCTTCTGAAGACTGCAGGCTCTTCCCAACAGAGGAGTCAGAAATGCTTCTCCAGAGCTTCTCATGTCATCAACCACCAATACAAATCCATAGTATGAAAAATATTTCATTTATGTTTAGAGGGTACATTTTGCTTCTAGGCCAATTTCTACTGACAAGTTTGTTGATTTGTGTTAACCTTGGAAAGTTTCCTTTTTCATGGTGATTGTTTTGGAAAGCTTTATTTATAGCCATGGGGGAAAAAAAAAAAAGCACAGAATAAGCTGACTTGTAAGTCTGCATTTTTGACGTCAGTGAAACAATTTGGTATCACTTCTAAGTAGCAGTTATACATAAGAGAATAAAGGATTTCTTCAGCAGGGAAATAGTGCTCTCCGAATAGGGACGATGTTTACTACACAGCCATAGAGCAGCTGTCTTTCTTTCAGAATCTCAAGCATGATTTGAATTCTTTAAAGCACCTGGATTATTTTCGTTCCATCACTAAGGAGTTTTAAAATTATTAGTAGTAAATCATTCATTCAGGATTTTCACAAAAGAAAATTGAAGCATTTAAGAACCTCAAAACATTATAAAGCTTTTTAATAGGATTTTCCATGACTTGTACAGGCTAAGGCAGATTTTCTACCCTAATAACATTCAGACAAATGTTGTTACTATTTGCCTATCAGAGAAATAACTAATGTTAAATTTTGAAAAGGGAACTTTCATTACAAAAGCAGCACACCACTTAAGACATTTAGTTGTCCATATGATGGATGAACTGCTCATCATCTCCAAAATATGTTTCATGCAAAGTGTAATTAGATGAATGTATAAAATAAAAGTCTAGAGGAGGAAGCAACACTTCATTGTTCATCAGCACTTTGAAGGTATTCTGACTTCTGAAGATAAGAGGACTGGTTGGCATGAAAACAGAATATTTATGTTGTTTTGCTGTATGTATGTTTGCGGTATGTGCTCTTCTGGGAAACAGAATTGTCCAGGTTAACCAAGTTATCAAACTCAATGGAATTATGCTGCATCATGAAATATGCTGAAGGGCTTTTTGTATAAGTATCAGTAACTTAGATGAAAGGGAAAGGTAGGATTTTTTTTTTTTCTGTTCTGCCCACTCTGGATCATCAGGGATGAGTTTCACATGAGTAATGTCTGTTTAGAAGAGCTGGTTTAAGAGGGATCTAGTGGAAGTCCTTATATGTAAGAATCACCTAATTTCAAATTTGAAAGTTGAATTTCTGATGAAAGAACTGCATCATCACTGAACCATACAAAAGCACTGAAAGACTATAGAGTAACTTTTGGTAACTTTCTGAATTTTCTTAGGCATCCCTGGTCTTCATTGTTGTTTGACATTAAATTCATATTTCAGATCCTATTCATTTAGAATTAAATATTAGAAAAGGGAGATTTTTCCTGTGATGCTCTACACTGGCCTATGACATGATGTCATTTACGTAGAACATGTTCATGCTGCTGTTTGAATGCTGTTTTCAAGATGTTTTTTCTTAGGAGAAAAAAAAGTGTCATAATGAAGGAAGTCTACTTTTTACATCACACCACCTTTTGAAGACTTTATCTATTATGTTTTATGTCTTGAAATAGTTTGTTAATAAAAAAATAAAAAACACCTTTGTCGCTATACTGGCACGACACATCTCTTGAGCTGTGACTAGGTTGTCTTGCTGTTGTCTGCATTACAGACCAATTGAACTTTGTCAGGGCTGAGCTTCAGAAAACTAGTTGACGTGTATAGTTGTGACACATGTGACTTGTGACAAGTACTGGGGCCTTTAGTGTACAGGAGTAAATAGCCAACAGGTTCAGTACTGTAGTTCAGTGCCATATTTTGTCTTTAGGCCTTACTGTTTGCTCTTGTGTGTTATTGACTATGCTTTTTTCCGACAGGCAAGCATGAACATATATGTAGACATTTTTTCATTTTCTCTTCTAAGAAAAGCATCTGTTCCTGGTCTACACACTGTAGAAAGAAAAGAGAAGTCTTTGGATTATAAAGTCATATGGTGGCCTAAACAGGGGCATGTCATTACAGAGCTATTGATGAGTAGTCTTTTTCTCAAGCCAGTTAAAGAAGTACTTTATAGTATTTTTGTTATGATACTCTTATAATGATCCTCCCACTTTTCTCTGATAATATCGCAAACTAAGAAAATGTCACACACTAAGAATACTTTCCAATAAGGGAAGCATTTTGGCTCCTTGCTTAGAATTCATATAATAGGAGATTTGAATAACAGAACACAAATTGTTAATTGCTAAGGAGAACCAGTGCAAGATTATTTTATCCTATAAATTTTTGTTAACCAAAGCAAGTTATCCTGAACATTAAGTGTAGCTACCAGAGAAACTGTAGCTGCATGCCCCTTAGTGAGTATGGCAACACTTGTGGACAGTGCTGTAGAGTTGTGCTCCTCTCCCTCTAACATGATGTTTCATGCCATATTTTATCCAAACAAATAGCAGTTATACATCCTGAAATCTCCAGCCAGTAATTTTGTAGAAATTTTGTCCTGAACATTACTTTAGAGTGCAACTTTATATATTTCAATCATGTAGTACAATATTTATGCATCAGTTCCCAGTGTCTGTTAGGACTGAAGAAATCACGTTTTTCATTTGGGATTATGCTGTTTCCAGTACTGAACAGTTCTTTGTCGTGTTACCGAAGTCCTCCTGGTATTTTGCTATGACAGAATGAAGAGTAGACGTACGAGGCAGTAGATACTTTGTTAAAATATGATACAAAAATTAAGAGTGCTGTCAGCATTTTAAAATCAACAAAAAGCTTTCAGCAAGATGCTAAAAGGTTAAATGTTACCGAGAAAGAAACATCAGATTTCAGTTTTACAGGTTCTTCCTCTTATGTTCTAAGATAATTAAAAAAAAAAAAATCAAGAGCATGTTAACTGGTCTATTGATAATGTAATGGCAATATTCACTGTATTGCTGAAGTTCCATGTAATGCCTTTGTACATGTGAAACTTTCAAATATAAGATGTATTTCTATAGCATTATGTTCAATATCTTTTGTTTGTAATTAATATATTTAATATCTACTGTATTTCATTACTAAATTCAATTTTATTGCAGAATTTTTACAAGACAGAACTGAACAAAGAAGAGATGTATATTCGCTACATTCATAAGCTCTATGACCTACATCTGAAAGCACAAAACTTCACAGGTAACTGAGTACAAACTGGAAAAGGTATTTAGGGCTAGACTGTGATTTGGGAGTTGGACTTGATGATTCTTAGGTCCCTTCCAACTCAGGATATTCTATAAATCTATGATTTGCAGCCTTTTGTAAACCTACAAACTGTATCCGCAGTGCAGAACATACAGGCCCAGGCAACAGCTGGGTTCAGCTGTTCCTGCTTGATTTCCTTTCTCAATTTCTCTCTCTCTCTCAAAAAAAAAAAAAAGGCTTCTTTTCAGCCCCACAACTCTGCTACTTGCTGAGCCATATTGAGATAACTACTACTGATACACACTAGCCATAAATATATGATGGGCCATTCTTCACCCAAGAGGAATGAAGTTTAGAGGAAGCTTTTGTGAAGTGGTTTGGTAGTATCTGAGCACCTTCTCTTCCCCAACTCCCTCCCCCAAACGCTGCTGGTTAGCTGTTGGGTGCAGTGTGTTCCTACACAGCTTTGTTTTGGAATCTAAACTTCTAGTACAACAGAACTAAAAAAACAACAGAAGGAAGAGACATATAACTTTCTTGTGGTGAAACAGAGATGTCTTTTTGAATCTTTGCATACCACATTTGCAGTACTATTGTCCAGTATTTCTTAGTGCCAATTTAGCAGCAGGGCAGGCCATTATTTAAATGAAGAAATAAAACGATAATGTGCACGGTTGTTGTTTATACAGCAAAAGGAGTACTTCATTTGGGTGACTGCATGCTATCAAGGATAGCTGGAGTGGATAAAATCAGTATCTCTTTAAACTAAACAGTCTTTGCCAAAATGTTCAACTGACCTTATAGTACCTCTATCCATTCCCCAGTGATTGCAATTGCAACAGTGTTTGTTCAGAATCTCCGCAGATTTTTTTTTTCATTCTTAAAAGTAGACTAGTTGGCTGGGGGGCATTAGTAAACAGGCTACAGGTACCTACTGCCACAGTGAATTTCCTTATGTTTTTCTAAAATCCACAGGAAAGATCCTTAGCTTGGAATTTTTACCATCCCTTTGCAGTTCATGGGTTTAAAATCTAAACTAAATAGCAGAGTGTATTAATGAGAGGATTTTCATTTCCTCATGTGACCTGGCAGTAAGAGTTTTGTTTATCAAGCAGTGTCTTTGTCCAAACTGGCTTTTCTAACAAACTATTAATTTCCTGATTTTACATAACAGATGTTAGGAACTCTTTAAGCAATGCTGAGTTCCCTTTGCACATTGGCTGCTAATCTGCGTCCAGTTTACCTTCAACAGTGAGATGAATCTTTTTATTTTATTATTGTTTTGCCATCCATTCTTATCTGAAATTGCTCACAATGTATCTCCAGGACTTTGTTATATTTCCTTTGTATCTATTATTAACATGTGTGATTTTTGCATTCTTTGCCATGGTAGATTCCATGACTAAGATTTTTTTGTGAAGGGAAACTTAAGGAAGGATTGGCTCACACCCATGGCGTAGGGGTAGGGACAGTCTTTCCACTAGAAAACAGATTTATGTAATCCATTGCCTTATCCTTGCCTTATCAATCTGCAACAACACACAAACATTTTGTAAATTGTCTGAATTCAAGTACATGGGAATAGGAAAAGAATTTTGCTACTTTGGCAGCATTACTACACATACCATTAGTTTGCTAACTGCATAGTTTTGTCACCATTTCTTCATCTAGGGATGAAGCCAGCTTGCCCTTAAAATAATTCTTCTTTTGCAGTATAATTTACAGGACTTTTTCTAATAATTCTCTGTGAAAAAAAGTCCCTTGATTTTTTTTTTCCTAATAACAAAAGACCTATCTGTAAATCTCTTTTTACCAAGCACTCAGTTACAGCCATAAATTTAACTCTATCGAGGCCAAAGCACATGAATGTGCTGGATCCTCGTGTCCCTTCAGTCACCTGACAAGTGTAATGAGATAGTCTTTGTTACATCCATCTTAGAAATGTTTAGTTTTTTTGAATCTTTCATGTGTAAATTGAATTTCTCCCGTTGTGAATCAACCCTGTTTCTCTCTTGTTACTGTTTCAGGGCACAGCCAATAGTTACAGACTTCTTCCGTGCCAAATCAGTATCAATATGCTATTTGTTACACTGCCAGAGATAGGATGCTGGGTAGAGGGACCCTTCAGACCTTTTGTCAAGTATAGCCATTCTTAGTTTAGGTACTTTCTATATATATTATGATAACTTCATACAAACAAGCAAACAAAAATACTAGTATGGCTGAGAAAAATCTACCAGATCTAAGGACATAGATGACAAGTTAGAAAGAAAAGGTCATTGTGAGCTCTAGTGACATCTGTTTGTAATCTGCTACTTTGCTTTCTTTGAATTTTGAATACTTTATCATCAACTTCATGGTTTTTGTTTGTTTGTTTGTTTTTTGTTATGCAAACATGCTGCATATTTTGACTATCAAATTGTAGCTTGAAACAACTAGGATAAAAGTACGTTACTGGTCTAGCAATCTGAAAGCAGTGTGATGCCAAAATCAAGACTGTGCAAGTTCAACTGGTCCCCCTTGTGTATGCGATACAGCTTCGTTTTGCACCATACTTAGCATTTTACAACATTTGGATTCAAAGCCATAACATCTGCTGCAGTGATGGTTTTTCATCCAGGAGTTTTTAAGCTGGACATCTAAGAGGAACACTACTGTTAGAAAACAATCTCTGTATAGTTCAGCTGAAATCTTTCAGAAGTTACATGGCAGAGTCAGAGGCGGAATATAGTTGTCTGGGGCAAGTTTGCCTACTCAGCATATAAAACCTGCAATTAAAAAAAATACAGTAGACAGCTTTTTCCTCCAGCGCAGAATGTCATCAGAACATGGCCCATCTTTGTACAGACTAAAGCAAAATAGTCCTCTGGCTGGAAAATAGATTGAATGCTAACTCAGAAAACAATAACGCATATACATAATTAGCCAAACTGAATTGTCATAACCAGTGTTAATTCTGGCCTTTTGTACAGAGAGAAATTTTGTGTGCATTTCTTTTTTTCCTATGACAGAATGTTAAGGCTCAACTGTGAGGAATTTATTCCAATTATAGAAAGAGTGAAGACTATTAAGAAAACTGCTTTCTCCAATTCACTCTCAACCCTGAACTCTTTTGGCCTGTATCTGTAGTCCCATCTATCTTCTTTCCTCTTTGTTGTGTTCCTCATCCTTCAGCCTGTGTTCTCTTGTTCAGACAGCAGAACCATTGAGAGCTTCTCCTTAGCAGAAGGAAAGTCTAAGGCTAAGCAGGAAATTCTTTCTTAATTGCCCTGTTTCCTTTATATTGTCAGTCCATAAAACTGTCCCAGTGACTCCACTTCAATTAGCATTTGAAAATTGTCAGATTAAGTTTTTATAGCTGTGGATAGTAGCCATCCAAAACTACCACTACCATTTGTCTTATTACTTGAAATAAAATTATTGTCCATAAAAAGATGCATCTCGGTAAGAGTATTCACATTTCTGTTTACTTTCTCTGCCTGCTTTATTTGTTTGGTGCTCACATGTTCTGTGGTGTAATTTGTCTTCCAGAGGCTGCCTACACGCTCTTGCTGTACGATGAGCTGTTGGAGTGGTCTGATCGGCCACTGAGAGAATTTCTCAACTACCCCATGCAAACAGAGTGGCAACGTAAAGAATATCTCCATCTGACCATCATACAAAACTTTGATAGGGGAAAGGTAAAATAGTCCTATTGTACTTAATGGATCTGGAAAGATAGTTAATTCACTTTATGGCATTACTTCCAGTGTTGCTGCCTTTTCTCATATAGAGGGGAAGTGTTAGTTATTGCCTGATTAAGCAGTTACTTAGCGACACAGTAGGTTCCTTCTAATCCTGTGTTTGTATCCTAGAAATCTCCCACACTTAAATGTGAGAATAATTTGCACTTGTGTAGCAGTTCTCTTTGTGTCAAAGCACTTTATAAAAGATGGTATAATTTTTCCCAATTTTGAAGGTGATGAAAAGAAGCCATATAATGAAGGAAGTTTATGCAATTCACTCAGTGACCAAGTGAGGAATAACATTTGGGGGTCTGGATTATAAAGACTATGCTGGCACCTACTAAATTGTGTTGTGTATTTTAGAACAGCAATTGCAGAATGTCTAAAAGGGAATTATGGGGGGGGGGATCACAGTTCACTGGGGGGGGGTCACAGTTCATTGCTATCTCTGAGAAATCTTTTGAATTAAGCAAGAGTGATAATCCTGTAATCCAAAATTTTATATACCCTTTGTGTTATGGTTTGTCTCAGTGATAAACAGGCAATTCATTGCATTTTTGCATAGCTAGTATAATAATATCCAGGTAATTATTGTAAATGTCATCAAACCTATGCTAATTAGATTATTTTTTTTCAGAAAATTCTGTAATCAGTTTGTAATTTAAATTATATGGTACAATGAAATATTTTCCAAACTACAAAAATTAAATAGAGATAAATGTTAAGAGAACATTTTTTAAATGTGAAAATCTTACTCTGTTGCATCAGTCTCATATCTCAAAAGAGATACTCATCACTCTTACAATGACCTATATCTTGTGCAGTGATTGCCCTGTAAGATTCATGGAAGTCTCTAAATAGATCCTTAAAAGAATTCCTCACTATTACTCAGCAGCTATCTGTATGTCTAATGAACAACATGTTCATTTATATTCTGTTACTGGAAGTATGACTTAGTGTAGAAAGAACAGGTTTCACTAATAACTCATGAAACAAACAGTCGCTGTGAAATTACTGAATGTCTTTTACTTGCTTGCAGTGTTGGGAAAATGGCATTATCTTATGCAGAAAAATTGCTGAACAGTATGAGAGCTACTATGACTACAGAAATCTCAGCAAGATGAGGGTAATGTACCTGAGAACTTTTCATCAGTTCTTTTTTAATCATTTTTTAATTTGAGATATAAAATATTACGTAGAAACCTAAGTTTGCCACTGAGTGGCTCTTCAGTTAGCTTTGAGAGCATTTTTTTTTTTTAGCTTGTATTTTTTTTTCTGTTGCAAAGATTATTACAAGGAGTGTAAGTTTTTTGAAGAAAAATTGAAAAGTAAGAGGTCTTGCAGTGTTTGTACCTGTACAACACCCCCCTGGTGTGTATGCCTATGCAAAAATACTGCATCTACTAATTCAGTTTCACTTTTTTTGTATTGTTTATCCAGGGAATGTTCTCATTATGTAGTCCTTTGCTAGGAGCAGTGACATGTCTTTGCAGTTGTAATTGGAAACAGTTTGCAACAAGCAACATGCAACTTTACAAATTGGTTTATTGCATAAAAAACATGATCTGCTTAATATCATAAAACCATAAAGAATCTTTTCTGACAGTCTTCCTGCTTTGTCATTTTTAGAACTTTGTTTGTATGTTCATTCTTGCTGCTGTGGTATTTTGGAGATAATCTGGTCTTCCCTTTTCATGTCTGTTTCTGATGGATTCAATTTTATATATTAGTTTCCTTTTAAAACTTTGTGTACATGTGGTATGCGTACTGCTGGGACTGACTTTAATCCAGAACGGCTTAACAACATAACATAAAAATCTCAACACAGGGCTATGTAGCAATACTGCTTGTGATCTGCCAACTCCATACTTAGATATCCCAATGGCAGAAGCAAAACAAACTATCATCATGTGAATAAAATATTTTTATCTATTTTATATATATATGTGTGTGTGTACAGAACACTTAATGTGTTCTGTATTTGAATTTGTCAATATCTTTTACTGTACCTGTGCCACGTATGCGTTAACCCAAAAAGGAGGGGTAGGGGATTTCTCATACCAATGTAATCTTAGCAGCTACTGGTATCATATACACATTATATATCTGTCTACGTTACCTAAAATGGGGCTAATACTGTTTTTTTTCACAGTATAAAAAAGATTATGAACTGCGAATGTTTTGCTGAAAACAGGAGAAACTCATTACAAAAAAATGACTTTGACATAAAGATCACTTTGTGTCAGTGTTTTGAGTAAAATTAAAGCAGTATAAAATTCAAGTAAAAATAAAACAAAAAATGTAATTGCTATTGTGAGATTCATCAAGGAACTCACATTAGACACTTAAATCATTGGAATCTGGTATGATTTGAATACAGTCATTTGAAATATGGTTCCACAGAAAATTACACTTTGCTCTCTAAACTGACCACATTACTGCCATGTGTTTGAATAATTAACAGATTGCTAGGTCACGTTTCAAATTGTATATTATGTTTGTATTACTTCAATTTTTCATTAAAGAGCTATACATTTTGTTATTAATCTTTTTTAATATAGGTACTTCATAGTTAAAATCGGGGATTTATTTTAGTTCTTGGAAGCTTTCAGGTCACTAGGAAATATAAATATTCAATCTAATATATTCAGAGACTTGTAGTTCTTCTTGATGTTGCTAGAGATGCAATGCAATTCCAGTGCTTCAAAGCAATGTGCTAAAAGACCTTGTATTTTTTGACAGCTTAAGGTAAAGATATGTTTTCAAAGAACACTAATTGCATTTCTTCTCAATCTCACCCAGATGATGGAAGCATCTTTGTATGATAAAATTATGGATCAACAGCGTTTGGAGCCAGAATTTTTCAGAGTTGGATTTTATGGGAAAAAGTTCCCTTTCTTCTTGAGAGTAAGTGAATAGAAAATAAACAGAATGGAGTAATTCTGGGATTTATGTTGTCATTCATAATCACTTTCCCTACCTGAGAATTTAATTATACCATATATGAGTTCTTTTCCTATGAGAAATACGGAATTTTCTGTGTTAATTAATGAAAATCCTCATGTTTCCAGGGGCAAGAAAAGATCCTGTCTAACAGAAAGACAAATGCTAGGCTTTCAGAGTCCCACATAGACTTAAGATTCTTGTTTGTATTGGAATCCATCCACCTGTATTATGCCACAGACCACCGTCTTCTTTTCATTGTTACTTGTTCTCACTGTTCTGTTTATTTTATGCTGGTGGCTACTCAGAAGTTGGCTATCAAAAGAGAGATATCGCTTGGCAGATAGACAATCAGTAATTTAGCATCTAAGTAATTACATCCCAATCTCCATTTTTTTAAAAATGAGTTAAAAATTCAACATGCTGAGTTTCATTGATTAGCAGTGTACTAAAGCTGACAAGATACATAAAGTTACTCTTGAACATTAATCTTAGATTCTGAAGTTACCGAAGTGCCCTTGGAAATGTTATTCTTGTTATTCTGTTCCCCTCTTCCACAGTCTGCAGTGGTTTAGCTGCGTTGACTGTCACCCTGGGAAGAGAACAGAATCCATCTTATTCATGGAGCCGCTGCAGTCGTAATCCAAGCTCCTCTTCCTATGGTAATTCAAATAAACGATGAAGGTACCTCCTCTGTAAGGAGGAGGCCTAAAAGCCTTTTTTTTCTTTGCCTTTGTGGCAGGGAAAGTCACAAATTCCAAATTCTAAATATAGCATGAAAGCCCCCATTAAAAGCAGTGCTCAAATAGTCTGATGGGCACATTGTTTTTTTATTGTCTGACAGTCACCTGTACATATCTTATGGATAAACCGATTTGAAAATGTTAATTAGAAACGATAGAATGCTTAAGTTCCTAAAAATGCGTCAACCAATGAAGTGAAAGTACTGGAAAAAGTCTGCACAAGAATGCAGTATTTTCAGACCTGTAAGCCCTTCACTGTTTATGCATCCGCACATGAAGTATTTATGTATTTTCCAAGTCATACGCACATAGCACTCCTAAAGAACAGATCTATGCTTGCCGCACCAACAAGGAACACCTCAAAACTTAACTAAATTTGATTTAATGTTTTTGTGGGAAAGTAGTTTATAACTCTTTTAAGCAGTCTGGCTATGTTTTCTATAGAAGGAATAAAGAACAAAGCTTCAGAATAAAGCTCTTAAATTTTAATTTGTAGGTGTACATTAACCCTATTGCATTTGGCTTTGTATAGCGTTCCCATTAAATTAATCAGAATTCAATGCTTTCTGTCTCTCTTCAAGGCACAATAAGGACAAATACTTTTTCTATCTAAATCTGCTTCAAGTAAACTTTAGTAATTACTTTTTAGAATTTTCTAACATAGATTTTAAAATGAAGTTCACTTAACAATGTTTTTTTTTTTTTTCTAAAAAATAGTTAAGATATTTCCCTATTTCAAACACATGTACGAGCAAAATCAAACCAAAAAAGATTTGTCCAGAGACAGGAAGCCCTCCTTACCAACCCATTTGGGAACTAGTTCCAGTGGGTACTTCGTATCCAGACATCTCATGTTTAATGTGGGACTTGCATTATATCTATATTCATGTTGTACAGTCTCAAGAAAATAATAGTGCAGCTTCGTGGTGAGCATCCAGGCTAAAAGAAATGGGGTTCCCTAGTTCCTCATGGAGAGGACTTTCAGCTTATTTCATTGTCTTAACTGTCTGTTGCATTATATTTTTGTTACATATTTTATACCATTTGATATTTTAGGTTAGCTACACACTTTAATCCAGTAAGAACAATTTTTCACTTCAAATTTTTATTGAAGATTTAAGTATAATCGTTTCATTTTTCCAGACTTCTGAATAAAACGTTATTTATATGGTAGAATTTCCTTCTTCTTTTAACTGCCCTGCTCTTTTTAGATTTCTTATTTTCATCCTTGCCTTCTTTCTCATCTTTTTCTTCTTAAAATGATGTAAGAATTGCCCTTAGACTGTATTTAAAATTGCGTTTGGATCTATCTAATGATACCCATTTATTTTTGCATAACTTGCTCTTTTTTCTTTCCTTTTCTTTTTTTTTCTTATTCTGCTCAGAATAAGGAATTTGTTTGCCGAGGACATGACTATGAAAGGCTGGAGGCCTTCCAGCAGCGAATGTTGAATGAGTTCCCACATGCCATTGCTATGCAACATGCTAATCAGCCAGATGAGACCATCTTTCAGGCAGAAGCACAGTGTATCCGCATAATCACAAACCCATACTTTGCAGTTGTCTTTCATGCTTTCAAAAAATGTAGGTACACCTACAGCCAATTTCAATCACAATGTGCCACACTAAAGGAAATGGTAGGTGAGAATTCCTGTGCAGTTTGTCCCAAAGGCTCTATTATGCTGGGATTTATTTTTGTGTAATTGTTGGTTTTCATTAAAAATTCATTAGCAGATAATTAAGATTCTTACTTTAACCAAAAATAGTAGTATAACGCTCTCAGATTTCAGGTTACAGTAATTCATGTTCTTACAGTACAGCATGATGATAGCACAACACTGTGTCCTGTATGTAAGAACATATTAAATCCCTTTATTCCCTGTATATGTAAAAGATGTATGTAGCGCTATTTTGGGTTAAAAAAAATCAACAGATCAATAACAAAGAAACCACAGATCATCAAAAATCTTTCAAGTTCCTCTCCCAAGCTATCAATAGTCTAGAAGCATTTAATGATATAGACTTTTAAAAGAGTTTTTTATTCTGTCTAGCTTTAGGAGTCATTGTGCTTTGCTAATTTCAATGAAGTGGGATAGCCTTAACTCTTTACATACAGACTTGCAGATCTATGCTGTGACACCAATCCCAGAAAACCAGGAAGTCCTGCAGAGAGACGGCATTCCAGATAACATCAAGAGCTTTTATAAAGTAAATCACATCTGGCGATTCCGATATGACAGGCCGTTTCACAAAGGGACAAAGGACAAAGAGAATGAATTCAAGGTAAAGTACCATACACTTTCCTGAACTACTAAACCTACTGATTTATTTGTAATATCCACAACAGTTTTGTTATTGAACTGAGTGTGTTCTAACAAATTCTCTAGAGGATACGGCAGGTCAAGTTTGACTGTTTCACTACTCATTTTAATTAAGATAATATGATAAATACATGGGAGATTATATGTCTCTTTTTTTTTTTTTTCAAGATGACAACAGGAGAGCAAAAAGTACCTGTTTTTGCATCAGTGATATAGTGAAAGCACAACTGGAGAGAGAGCGGAGCAGCCTCCAGAGAAGTTTATAAGGCAGATGGGAAACTGTCACTAAGAATGGTTATCTGTGGATTACCAAAAATTATCTCTCCCTAGAAGGGAAAGACAGTTTTGACTAAGCTAAAGCATAATGTTCTGTTCCTGTGACATCAAGACTAAAAACTGCATCTGAACTTACAGCTTGTCTCAGGGAAGAGCAATAGTTCCTTCCCTAAAATGTAAATGACTCCTTTTCCTCCTAAGAAACATATCAACTGGAAATTCATCTTACAATTTTTGTTGTAATTTCAATTTTGATCCACTAGAAATGCTTACGTCCTCACATGGGAACATATTCTGATATTCAAACAAAGAGAATTATCCCATAATAATGCTCTCAGAAAGTTAGAGAAAAGAACTTTAAGGGTAATAAATTAAATCTCCGTAGTCCTGTAATTAAAGCTTAGGGTTTTAATTTAATTTTACAGCTTGTATATATTTTGTGTAAGAGGTATACTGTGGGTTAACCATTGCTCTGACTTGAGGTGTTTTGTCATTTTAAAAACCTCTTGCTCTAAGCGTTTAATAGTATTTGAGTATCACATCGGCCACGTGTTCTGGAATTTCAAAATAGACTTCACAGAGGAGAAGCTTGTGTAAGCTGTTCTGCTTCTGAAGTCTCCCTGTTCTTGCTTGTTATCTCAGAAAGAAAATATCAAAATGCTAATTTAGTTGTGAGTGACTTTTGGAGATGAGGGAACAATACATAATGTAGAATAATACCTTGTTTAAGAGTGCAGAACCAGCAGAAATTACTGCATAGTAGCAAATCCTAGAAAGTAAGGAGAAAAGTGAAAGTCGTAGGCTTCTAGGATGGACATTTCAGTATATACTTGGAAGCGAATACTTTTTTTTTTTTTTTTTTTTTAAGTATTTTATACTGTTTCTTAGATGGAGATATTCACAAATAAAACTGAATAGTTAAGAAAATTCTAGAGGCAAGTTAGGGGTATAAATTGATTTTTCATATTATAGAGCCTATGGGTGGAGAGAACCACACTGATCTTGGTGCAGAGTTTACCTGGAATCTCCCGTTGGTTTGAAGTGGAAAAACGTGAAGTAGTGAGTATGAGACTGAGAACAACATGTATTGTCTTGGTTTACTTCCTTATCTATATGTTGTTTGAAAAGTACTGTAAGATTAATTACCCAGATCTAATTTCTTTTAGAAGCTTTCAAGCTAGCTACAACAAAATTATTTACAAAATAGTAAATAATTTGAGTTGTTCAGTTTCTCTTATCCTGTGAAGTATTATTAAGAACCATCCTCAGGATTCATTTTAACAGTTGAGGAAAAAAGGAGCTGTGAACAGTAACGGGGAGTAAGAACACAGACAAAGGCAACATTTAATGTTAGCAAATTTCTTTCTTAAAACTCAGCATGACATAACGTTTAAGACTTAGAATATCTATAGCTTAACATATCTTCCAGTATTCTTGAAATTCAAGCATTCTCCAACTTCCTGTACTATAATAAGTTCATGTGGCTATGTCTCTGTGTCTGCCTGGAACTCTGTGGAAGTTACCAGTTCTCAGCATGGGCACAGAAGCATGCCTACGCAGGACTTGCAGGAATAGGTTCTCAAGTAGCAATCTGTTACTGACACGTTGCTATTTCTTTTAATTCCTTGTTTTATTTCTTAGAAAATCCTTAAATATGTTTCAAATGCATTCTGAGGGGTGCTCTTAATATAAAGATCTCTAAATAATTGGTCAGTTGTTGAACCAGGGAATATAACATCTGCAACTGCTTTCCTTCCTGTCAAAGCCAGTTGTACAATAATTCCATTAAATATAGGAATACTGTTGTACTACAGATTTTCTCTAAAAATCTATTGTGTTTTTCTTTTTATAATAGCAACAAAATATTATTTGTTCACTGTCCTGATACTCTTCTGTAGAAAACCAAAAATGGAAATTAGTAAAAATCAAAAAATTGTGTGTGACGTGAGAAATTTTATTAGTTGATTCCTACTAAGTCCTTACGAGGTTAATATGACCCCAATCTAATTACTACATGGAATATGAAAAATAGAAGAACCACCTCAGTTAGTTACTGTGTTACCATTAAAATCACCATTTCCTACAGTTAACTATAATAATTTTTTCTGGGCCTGTAGTGGACTGTGACTCAGATTTGTGCTTGTATGTTTGGGTAACTTACAGCAACTGCAGGCCTTTATTCTTCCCATCTCTCTGCTTTTTCCTTTTCCTGCAGTTCATGCCAACAGTGAGTAAAGCTTCCTCGTGCTCTTGAGAGGACAGGCACATTCTGTTCAATGACTGCCTTTGACTGTAACTTGATTATCATCTTATCTCAAAGCCTGCATTCACACTCCTCATCCATAATGTCTAGCTGTTGGCTTTACATTGGGTGTGTGAACTAGCTCACCCAAACTTAAACTCTGGTCTGTGCCCTCAAGCAAGGTGAAGCACTCTGACTGGGGTGGTTTTAATGAGGTGGGCAGCTGAGCTACACCACAGCTGTTCTCTCACTCCCCCTCCTCAAAGGGAAAGGGGGAGAAAATAAAATGAAAAGGGCTCAAGGGTTGAGATAAGGACAGGCAGACTGCTCAACTATACTCATCACGGGCAAAACAGACTCAGCATAGAGAGATTAATAAAATTTATTAACCATTACTAACAAGCTAGAGCAGAAACAAACAAACAAAAATAAATAAACAAATAAAAACGCAACCTTCCCCCCTCCCATCCCTCCTCGTACATCCTCCTCTATGTCCTCCCCCCATGCGGCACAAGGGAACAGGGAATGGGGGCTGCGGTCAGTCCCTGACGCTTGTCTCCGCTGCTCCTTCACGGTCACTCTGCCCCTGCTCCACGTGGAGTCCCTCCCACAGGATGCCTGAGGGGGCTGTCCACAGGCAGCAGCTCTTCAAGAACTGCTCCCACATGGCTCCGTATCACGGGGTCCATCCCCCAGGAGCAAACAGCTCCAGCACGGGTCCCCCACGGGCGGCAGCTCCCCCCAGAGGCAGCTCCCCCAGACCCCCTGCTCCTGCATGGGCTCCTCTCCACGGGCTGCAGCTCCGGCACGGAGCACCTCCTGCTGCACTGGCCTTGGGGGCTGCAGGGCTGGTTCTCATTCCTCCTTCCCAGCTGCTGTTGTGCAGCAGGTTTTTCCCCTTTCTTAAATTTGCTCTCACGGAGATGCAAACTACATCGCTTATTGGCTCAGCTCTGGGTAGTGGTAGGTCCCCTTGGAGCCAGCTGAAACTGTCCCTTATCTAACATGTGGCAGCTTCTGGACTCTTCTCACAGAAGCTACCAAAACCTTGCCAGTTAAACCCAATACACTGATCTCACCTCAGGTTAGGTAAGGTTGCCAAGGGCAGTCCAAAAATAGCCCCGAAGCCCAGCAGTTTGGCTACATGTTGATGTGTATGCATTTTGTAGCAGGTGCTGAGCATTCTCCCAGTGTCAGATAATAAATCTACTAGAGAGCGTTGTTTGCTTTGGTCCTTGATTACTCGATAAAATTAATTCTCCCTGTTCATATGTTTTATAGTGTTGCCCAGATGAGAAAGAACTTTTTCAGCCCCAACATAGTAGAACATAGAATAATATTGGTTTCAGGTTTAGAAATCAACAAAATTTACCTTTAATTTATTTCATCTTTTAACTGAGGATTAAGTATATTTGCAATTTTTCCTCACTTCTTTTTCAGGTAGAAATGAGTCCCCTTGAGAATGCCATTGAAGTTTTAGAAAATAAGAACCAGCAGCTGAGAACATTGATCAGTCAGTGTCAAACTCGACAGATGCAAAACATTAACCCTCTCACAATGTGTCTAAATGGGGTCATTGATGCAGCAGTTAATGGTGGTGTTGCTAGATACCAAGAGGTAAGCAATTTATTTTGTATTTATTAAAAATCTGTTATATGATAGCTCCTTTCTGAATCTTTGTCCATACAAATACAGCTCCTCTCTATGAACTTAGGACAGAAACTATTGTAACAATAATACTTTTAATTACAATTATTTTATAGTGATCTGATGTTAAATATCCATAGCTTTATTGAAACAACTGTTTTGGTGCAGATAGCTCTATAAACACACTCCACTGACAAGCAATTTCACAATCACTTGCATTCTTTAGTGGTTAATGCTTTTCTTTATCATTATTTTGCTTTAGAAACAGTTAGTTCTAACTGTATGGCTATAATATGTACACCCTGACCCCACGTCCAGAGGTACTTCTGGCCAACCAGCACATTTCATTTTGTATGCTGATGTTTTGAATTAAGAGACATAGTTCTTAACAACAAATGAATTCATCTCAGAATTATTTTTTTATATATCCTTCTTCTTCTGCCTCTCCAAATTTTTGAGCAAAATTGTTTTCTGGAAAAATATAGTGAGTTGTAAAATGTATTAACTGTCCAAATAATAAACTTTTACGTCAGTACTAGATTTGTCCCCAGAAGTTGTTCCTGATTATTATAATCTCTAAATCACCTTAAGAAAAGCTTCCATTTTTGGGATGCTGTATTTTTCATGAAGTTCTGTGGAACTTTGAAACTGCAATAAAAAGAAAGGAGGAGTATTTTTTTTCAGCTCAGCTTGATCTCTCTGTTTCTCTTACTAGTCTAATGAAATACTTGAATTGACTACTTGTTTCTTTTCCATTTAAAATGTCAAGTTGAATAGTTATCCACTTGTCTCAAAGGCTATAAGATTTGGTGTTCAGTCAACGGTGGTAAATTTGATAAAACTGCACCTAAATTAAACAACAAGAGATTTGAGTCTGCTATAGTGTTAGAACCTGTCATTAATACTCCAGCATTATGAAAGCTGGGGGGGTTAAGCAAGCAATACCATGTTTGATGTTTCCCAGCTGCCTTTAAACAAAAAGGACAACAAAGCTGTTTAGCATAGCAAAGCACCACGAATGTAGTCCCTGGAGCAATAGAGTCATGTCAGAGCTATGTCTGGTTTGAATTAGTATTATCTGAGTTTGGTCAGAGCTAGCTGGGTGTCTCTGCATGGCTCTTCCCATTCTTCAGGAGTATATTAAAGGCTTTAGCTTGTTCCATTCTTTTTACCGTTCTTAGCTTCAATTCTTGATCTCCTGGGTAGTCTTCATTTTTAGTTTTTGATTCCCTTCTGTCATTTACACCTTTCTCTCTCTTTCACTATCTAAAATAGGATATTACACATTTACGTTTCACCAATTTGTGTTTTAAATGCCCAAACTGATAGTACTAGCTGTGAGATTGGTGTGTTTTGTTCTTCACCCTTTTCACATTCCCTTTTCAGTCTTAACGTTTTCCTGCTGTTTTGCCATTTCTCACCTCCTTTCTTCCTTCCTTCTTTCCTGTCCTCCGTAAGTGCTTTTCTCTGTCCATATGGTTTGCTTGCTTTAGCCTTCTCCCCTGTACAAAACTCAGTCAGTCTTGAGTCTTGGAGCATGTGGTCTTTAAGGTAAGTTTAACTGTGTCTTTACAGATACTCTCTTTCCCTTTTGGTAACTGTCCAACTTTAAAACATGTAAGACCCAGCAAATAATATGTTTTGGCCAACTGCTGCCTTCTTGATTCTGCTCTTTTTTTTTTTTTTTTTTTTTCTTTTCCTTCTTCTTCTTCTCTCCTGATGGGATAAAAAAGATTCATCTCTAATTACTGTGTACTTGATATTGCATCTGTTAAGAATACCATTTCTTTCACTGGTTTTGGTACAGAGCAGATCCCAAGAAAATCTAGAGAAGTGATAGTTACGCAAAACCTTTCTGTATGCTAAAAAGCATCAAATGTGTTTTGTGCCCTTTAACACCTCTCAGACTGCACTTTATGCTATAACATACGTTTCTTTAAGCTACTTTGCATGTGCTAGGAATAGAGCAGAGGCACTTTCATGCTTAATTATTGTAAACCACCAGTTCTAAGACTGTTACTGGATTTAGTCAAATTCTGGTGTTTTGGGTTTTTTCTTCTAAAATACTGGAGATTTTGCTTAAAGTTAGATAATTACATCTCTGACACATATTACAGCTCTTGCAGCTCTCTCTCAGCTCAAAACTACAGAGACACCACCTGCTTGATATTGAAAAAATACTAAGATTTTAGATGACGGAAAAAAATCAGCTGGCAGAACTTTGGGGTTGGGGATTTTAGCAAGTATCAGAGGTCTCCTTTCTACAGTTTAGACTTCTAAGACTTCATGTTGACTTATCTGCAGTGAGAGGGCCATGTGCAATAAATATTCTTCACTACAGTATCAGCATTTTCTGGACAGGTCTCAGCACTTCCTTGTTATGGGTTGCCACAGCATGAAATTTTGAAACTGTCAGAGGAAGGGGTATATTAATCTCCAGCTTCACCCTTCCCTATATTTACGAATGGTTATGCATAGCAAAGATTTTAACAGCTGAAGTTGGATGGAGGGTGGTTGTAAGTGGTATATGAGAGTGGTTGTAAGTGGTATATGAGAG
>CM021765.1:28663202-28707364 GCA_011076525.1 Nettapus auritus
GTGGTTGTAAGTGGTATATGAGAGTGGTTGTAAGTGGTATATGAGAGAATCACTAACACAAGTGGAAAACAGAGCACAGAGTAACAACTGCTGTCCTCTCCGCTCTGTGGAAAGCAAACGATGTGTAGGTAAGTATGTGAATAAAGACTATCTGTGACAAATGCACTTCTGAGAAGGACCGTAAATCTCTCAAAGGAGCAGCTGAGCATTTTCTTTATAGAATAGAGCCAAGCAGTGTTGTAAATTCAGTACAGTCCCTTTGCAGTGTAGGATAGGTGCCACGGTAAGGAAGATGCAACCATGAACAAAAAGGTGACTGCTATGTCCAGGCTACTGCTGGTAGGTAAAATGACTTCAGGGTATTATGGCTGGTGCTATTTAAGCATTGAAGTTGGCATGGAAAGTCATGTAAGCTCATTAACACGCCTGGATGTTTATCAGATACTCCTGTAGTAGAAAAAAGTGTGGCTTTTTGAAATTTTGAAAAGATCTTAAGATATCTTTAATGAATTATGAACCTCCTAGCATGAAAAGACTTTCTGCCTAAATCTTTGCAATTATTTGAAACTTTTAGGTCACAATAAATGAGGGGGAGATACTTAGTTTCAACTATGATTTCCAAATCAGATTTCCAAATTTGATTCATGATCTGTCCAGGATATTGAACAACTGATTGAATTACACTTAAAGAATGGATTCATTTTATTTGCCCATACTCCAGCAAGGCCAAAATGAATAATGCATTATTTAGCATCTTCTATTGTATTGGAAAAGGAGCTTTTGTTTCAAAAACACCATGAAGAAACTGTTGTTTAAAAAAAAGTCATTTGTTTCTACTCTTTTTACATTACTTTGTAATTTTATTTTGCTTTAGGCATTCTTTATCAAAGAATATGTTTTGAACCATCCAGAGGATGGAGAGAAGATTACGCGCTTGAGAGAGCTGATGCTCGAGCAGGTAAAGTGGGGGGAAAAAAATGGCTAGGTTGCTTGCTCAGCTGTTCTAGCTAAAGTGATATGTACCCAAATAAAATATTAATTTTCAGAGGTTAATAATTGCTTAGTGGTCTTTAGTATTTTTCTGAATTAGATAGCAGCTTCCTATATAAGCAGGTTTCCAGGTCCTGTTAATATATTCTCCCTCGTACCTTTCATCATCATCTTAATCTATTCAAACTATTCTAAATTAGAAGTTGAACAAGAGCCAATTTTTTTGTCTTCTGATGATCATGTGCAAGTATTTGCACAACATATTTTACCACTACTACAGAATGAACATTCTCACTAAAAGGTTTGATGGCTTAACCAAATATTTGTACATTGCAGTTTACCTCAAGTACACAATAGACATTATTTTTACAACAAAGTGTATCATAAGAGCAAAAGGGGAGAAATCCCAGACAGTGGAATGCTCTACTCATTATATGGTTTTTGTATTATTTCTTCGTTTTTCCTATTTACTGTGGTGCTTGCATCATGAATATTCCTATAGAATTTGATTAAAAAAAAAAAAAGAGGAAAAAAAGAAAAATATAGGTTCTAGAAGTTGATTTATTACATTATATAGTATTTTTCATATATTTGTGGGTTCGGGGGCTGTTTTTTTTTGTTTGTTTGTTTTGTTTGACCTTTGTTTTCCTTTGTTTAAACAAAGCAGGAAGAATGTAAAAATATCCTTAGATACTGATTTGGTTAAGGAATAAGCCAAATTATTAAATTTAAAATACTCTCATTTTTAGGAATGATGAATAAACGAAATATTTGCAAGGTGGAAATTGAAGAAAATGGCAGGATGTGGAGACCTAACCCCTATAATTCAGTCCAGGGGCAGGGTTTACAGATGAGAATGGGAGCTGAGCAACAACTCATATCTACAGTAGCTCAAAAGCTACTGTAGAAATCACTGGGAGGCTAACAAAGAGGGGAATTATGTATAAAAAGGCTGGAAATCCTGAAACAAATTATTTTAATCAATTTATCGTACCATCTCAGCTTTTTTAACTGACTGATGTTTCTTTGCTCTATGCAGCATGTTGAAATTTCAAACTTTCTTGCCAGCTCAGGATGAAAAAGTATTGGAATCTAGCAAGATGGAAATTCAATTTTTCATCAGTGTTGTGGTATCTTTTGGTCAGATCAGCCAAAGTGACAGATGCTCAGGGAGTATAAACCAGAACAGGTTCACTGGGCTCATTTTAGTTTAATTTAGATAACATATATTAACTTTACATCACAGTTTCAATTTTTCAAGCTACGGTTAATCTCACTAACCCTTAGAATTTAAAAATAAGGGTTAGTAAATTCCCATGACAAAATGTGAACTCCCAGCAATTTCAGTTAAAACCTGTCTGATGCGCGCAGGTGATTTAACAGAAAACACAAAGGACTCAGAAGGGCCAGGCTGGCTCAGTGTGTGGATGCACGAGCTGAGATTATGAGCTGGGGTCAGTGATGCTGTGCAGCTGCATTGCCCCCGAGAGGCCGACTCAAAACATCGGCAGTAGCTCTCATCCAAAGATATTACAGCACAGTATAACTATTTTGTTTTGACATTCAGATTTATCTGACTCACCACTTAACCAATTCAATATTTTATATTCCTGTGACTAAATTTGAGCAAGATGGGAGTTTTAGCAAGGTTATTCTGAGGCCTGTTGGGCCTTGCGCTGGGGATATATGTAAAGCCGCTGCTTACTGAGGTCTCTGTGGAAATGAGATAGAGCAGAGAACAAAGGACTTCACAGAAAATACATTCCAAGGTCTCAGGTGGATGTGGTTATTGCTGTTCTGTTTCATGCTTTTTTATGATAACTCTTCTCATTTCATTTAGGACTTAGGACTGCTCCTTTGTACAGGAGCATTTAGCCAGATTTTTCACTACATTATCTGTGGTAGTTTTTAGATAAGAACTGAATTCACATAAGCCAAATATTTTGGAAAATCAAGTAGTAAAATAGGAAGAGGCATAAATCCTGTTGTGTGTCCCTTTTTTTGTCTTAGGTCTGGTTTGATTACAATTCTCTCAGGGTTGTAAATAAATTATTTTAATACAATATGCATTTCATTACTTTTTTATTATTAGTATCATAAATGTTGGTCGTTGATAAGATGAAAGTGTAAGGAAAACAGATCAAAAAATATTTTTACCCTCCTTCCTACTGTCTCTTCTGCAGGCCCAGATTTTAGAGTTTGGCTTAGCAGTGCATGAGAAGTTTGTGCCCCAGGACATGAGGCCTTTGCACAAAAAGCTGGTGGATCAGTTCTTTGTGATGAAGTCCAGTTTGGGAATACAGGTACATACATGAGCAGGTGCACAGATGAAACAGGAGACAGTCTAGTTGCATTAATGGTTGTTAATTTTCCTAAGCAACATATAGTGACATCTTTTGGTTGTTTGTGCGCATTACATCTTGTACTAGTACAGTATGACAAAGCAAAGGTAAAGTTCATAAACGTTCCATGCAGTGCAGAGAAAAATATTCATGTTTTACTAAAGGGAAAATATCATCAACAAAAAGTTAAAATGTTTTTCTTACTGATTATGAGGCTGATCTAAAATACAGCTGTAACTATTCAAATGAATATCTGTGTGTCACAAAATACTTAGTGATGTTATGTTCCTTGTAACCAGTCTTTTCACAACTTGCAGGAATTTTCTGCATGTGTACAAGCTAGCCCTATCCATTTCCCAAATGGAAGCCCTCGCGTGTGCCGAAATTCAATACCTGTTTCTATGAGTCCAGATGGTGCCCGGGTAATACCACGACGCAGGCAAGTTAAATTAATAAAAGCTGTTAATGTTGTTCCTCGTGGAAGACGGCCCATATAATATTTTGTGTGCACACTTGGAAGTGCATGCACACGTGGAAGATGACCCATAGAATATTTTGTGTGCACGCTTCCTTCCTCTAAGGTCAGCCTGAAATATCTTCAGGCATGAATCTTCAGGCTTCTCACTTCCTATCTTGCCTCTCCTCCCTCACAAATAAATTAGAATTAAATTGTAGAGGTTAATGTCATGTGCTGTTTTCACATAAAAAATTATGATTGGCAACTGGAGTTAACCATTTTGTATTTCATTATTTTCATAATAGTCCCTTGAGTTACCCAGCTGTCAATCGGTATTCATCCTCATCACTGTCATCCCAAGCTTCTGCTGAAGTCAGCAATATCACTGGGCAGTCAGAAAGCTCCGATGAAGTTTTTAACATGCAGGTACAAATTAATGTCATTCTTCAAACCATTTTTTCTTGTGAAGTTACTTATTAATGTTTCTATTATTCCATTCAGAAATCTAAAAGTCACTGCTGATACATTTTAAAAACAAATATTTAAATAGGCTGTTAACCTCCTTAAATTACAAAGGACAATTTTTATGTAAATGTTTCTTCCAAACTTGGAGTATGATTTTTTGACCGAATTAGTAAGAATCAATTCACTTTGCAAAATTATCTGACCTTATTTAGACATTCCTGTCCATTAGTCACAGTGACATAATTATTTTGACATATCGTGTTTCTATTTATTCAAAATTGTATTAAATCTTTTTGTGTAGTGACGTTAATGTTCTTCTGAAAAGCTGCTATAGCAGGTTACTAGTTCTTCATTTTAGGAAAAAAGTTTTAGTGAAATGTATTATAAAATTTTGCTTTCCAAAGTAGTAAGTATTCAGTGATAATACCACCATCTCTTCTGTGCACAGCCTAGTCCATCTACCTCAAGCCTGAGTTCTACTCATTCTGCTTCACCTAATGTGACCAGTTCTGCTCCATCCAGTGCCAGAGGTCAGTGCTCACCGCCTGTGGTAAACTGAATTAAATGATTCTTGATGTGTTGCACAGCTGAATCCTTAAATAACTTTTTGCACAATGTCACCAGACATTGAATTTGGCCATTTTTTTGAGGAATGAGAATTATTGGCAGGAGAGGGTTTCTTTGTCATAAATAACCTTAGAGAACTGAAATGTCTGAATATCAGGGTGTGTATTTAATCACATGACACATTTATATTGTAGCCTCTCCTCTGTTGTCTGACAAACATAAGCATTCCCGAGATAACTCTTGCCTGTCCCCGAGAGAGAGGCCCTGCAGTGCCATCTACCCTACTTCTTCAGAAACCTCACAGGTAGGAAACTTTGTGGGAGGCCCCCTAAAGTTAAGATGATGTTAAAGGCACTTACTTGAACTTTGAGCAGATTTTGTCTGCTCAGTGCTATGATATATGTATATTTTAATAAATAATAGCACACATGAAAGAGGGGTGAATAGAATGCACTGTACTTGGTCACATTTCTGCTTCCTTTTATGGGTTTAGATCTGGTTTTGATATTTACTCACTGGAGTGAGAGGTGCAAAGACTTACCAGATCGTGTAACATGCTTGTCTAAAACAGCAATATTTGTTCAATCTAGGGAAGAAGAAAAATGGAAAAACTAACAGTTATCCTAGCAGTTATCCATGTTGACCTCCCCTTAATCTCTTTGAAATAGCTAATCCTAGCCACTGTGAGATAATAACCCAGTCCGTGTGGCAATTCGTATTTTCAGTTATTATTCAATAACAATAATTCAGTAATTATTGTTACATAAGTCTGTATACAATCTGTATCTTTCGAATTACCTGAAATGCAAAATGGGCTTGGTGGATTAGCCAAATTTGAATCCTTATTTCATCTTTTCTTCTGAACGGACCTGCTTTCCTAAAGCACTTTCCTTTAATATAGTCACTATTTTAGTCCACGCCATCACACGATGCACATCTTGCTGAAGATGAGAAAGAGAAGAAGTATATAGTGAAAGTCCCTCTTTTCAGCAGTAATTCTCGTTTCCACCAGATGTTTTGCCTCTGATAAAATACAATGTGGTAGCTCAGGATCCTTTATTTTAGACATGGTTTGTTGGTTTCTCTTTAGTTGTTGCATTCTTGTCCCTTGCTCCTTGAGTTACTGAATTGTCTGAAGTTTTTCATCTTCTGGTTTAAGCCCTCATGCTACTACCCAAGGGCTTGAGAGCTAGTACTGAAGCTTAGCCAGACTTAACAACAGTCCTTAGTAAGTACTTACTGATATATCTACTGGGCACTTTCTCACTGGTAGTGGAGCCAAACCAGTGTACAGGAAAGACCGGGAGTCTTTATGTTCTTTAAATAATGCGGTTTTACAGCTTGCCGCAAAGAAAAATTATCCCGTTTTTGCTCCCAGACTGCAAACTCTTGCTTTGCCAAGTGGAATGTGACTTCTGTTCCCCACTCTACCCGAGATTCGATAAGGGAGGCTGAGGAGCTCGTAGGCCCAGTCCCCACTCACTCAGAGACTCGCCTGGCAGCAAAATCTCCCAATCTGTCTCTACCCTCAGTGTCCCAAGAGAGGGTAAGTAGAAAATTATCTTGCTTATACAGTGAAGCATGTTTCAAAGATGAGGTCTGACAGTTTCTTTTTGCCCTCATAAGCATAAATCAGGATATATCTTTCTGGGGAAAAGTGCAGTTTCTTCCTCTGGTGCTGTATTTCCTGAGTAGTAAAAATGGACTGATCAGAAGGAAAAGCCCGGTTCTCTGCATTGTGAAGAAGATGGGAAAAAAGAAATCCTCATAACAACTATAAGGAGATATCTTGGAGACTCCCACAACTCTCATTAGAATTTAGATGCTCAAGTTTTCCCTTATACTTTCTATTTTTATTCTAACACAAGTTAATTTTTACAGTTTTGGTTGGAGCTTCACACTACATTAATGAGGAAAGGACCACCCATTTATGTCTTTGTTATGGCTTAACGAATGCAATTTTCACAATATTTTTTCAACCTGGAAGCATGAGATGCACAGGCAAATTCCTGCTCTTCAAGTCCAAATCCAGTCTTTTCAGGCTGTAGCTATCTCTTTTAAGGAAGTTTGATGGATTGAGTAGAACTGGACCACAGCAGTACTGCGTCTGATCCTTCATTGAAATTGCTGCTCAAGGTTCTCTATGTATAGCTGCATTGTCAACATCCGTTTCTGATTGCTTTTTGATCTCTTCCTGAGCAATTGTACAATGTCTCTCTAGCTTCTTCCATGCTCTGAGGGTGAATGTCTGTTGTCATTGACTGGTTCCTTAGTTTTTGTGCAATTCTTCTTCCAATTAGAGCTTTTTGGCTTTCACGTTTGCTTCTTTTGCAACTCATTAAACATCCTGTGATTGCTCTTGTTCTTCCATATGGTTTTATATTCCATTGTTTCAGCATGTCCTCATTTCTCTGTAACTCATGCAGCTTTTGCTACTTTTAGCTCCCCCAATTTCAGTTGCTTTTTCAGCTCCTGCTCTTTACCTTCACAACAGAAGACATACCTCAGCAGTAGCGCTACACTTGCCCACCAAATCATGAAGTACTGCAAACTTGCTACATAGTGAACATTTGATCCAGACTAGGCAGGAACATATGATCCCTTTTTCTATGACATTAGAATACACACATAGTTACACCTCCTCAGTTTAATGGTAACTTCAGGAAAAAAGGTAATGCCTGATCCTGTGTGATGAGCACAGCACAGGCGGGCAACCCTAGTCTATGTCAAAGTCTACCAATACATTCACTTACAAGATGCTTTAAACCAAGTCAAATAGGGCGTGGATTCTGTGATTCCGTATTTATTCTTCACTCTGAAACGTGGTGCTGCAAAAGATCTATGATGATTGCTCTGAAGATGAGTTTGCCATTGTGTGGAAGCACAGTGTAGTGTCTCAGCAACTTGGCACAGGGCCTCTCTGAACACTGGGAGGAGATAAGAGAATAGGGTTGGATAGGTTATTATTTATTCCTGTTGTCAGGATAAACTAGTAACCCACTGACTGTTTGAACGTTGCCAGAAGAAATAATTAGTGAAATTTTAAAATAATTTCACAAATTTCCTGTGAATTTTTAAAAGTTAATATTCAGAAAAGGAAAGAAAAAACATACCTTGTGGATCAGGTCTTATCCACAAAAGAAGCGAGAATGATACTACTAAAAAGTCAGGGTAGGAAATAATACATTACGATCTTCACAGGTAACAGCCATAACTTGAATGTTGTCAAACACTACACCTTCGCCAGATGCTGATTCTGCAACTAAGTTATTGCAAAACTATCCATACACATTTAGTACTTCATCAAGTTAACTCACTCAGGTATCACTTGAAGAATGAGCCTCATTTTGTCTTGCAGGGAGCAGGAAACTGACAGAGTTCAGTATATAATAATCTTCCCACTGTGTACAATTTTCAGACAACTGGTCTATTTGTATACGTGTGCTTTTATTAAATTATTTATGTTCCTAGATGGTGTTTATCCCTCTACCTCCAAGTAGACTTGTGTGATAGGGATAAAAACAAAAATATATTTATTTTCTCAAAGGCTACTCAAATACAACTGCAGTTATACATAAACCATGTTGTTCTCAATTTACAGAGAATGCTGTTTAATCATATTGGAGATGGTGCTTTGCCACGAAGCGATTCCAATCTGCCTGGCCCTGACAAAGGTGAGTGGAAATCATAGAATCACCAAGGTTGGAAAAGACCTCAAAGATCATCTGGCCCAACCATCCCTCACCACCAATATCACGCTCCCAATCCTGGAATCTGTGAAAATTCATGTGTCATATTCTTGTAGAATGCCAACTGTTGAGCACATAATGTCATCTCCAAGCCTCAAAGTACTAACTAAAGCATGCTAACGTTGTCGAGTTCCAAAGCACTGCCAGAAAGAGGGGAAAATGGTGTTTGTTTGAAATGAGTGTTGCACTCAGAAGGGCCCATAAGTTGACAGGAAGGGGTGGTGCAGATGTGTCTGAGATCTGTCCTTTCAATATCTAACTGCTTTGTTAGAGTAGTGTAGGGAGTTGAACCCTGGCAAAGATGGACTTCTGGACACTGGGGCACAGGGAAGCTGAAGAGATGGGCAGGGTCATGAAGTTTGATACCTGCAAGTTCCCTTTACCAAACATGTCTCTGAGTTTGTTTACGCTTTGGAAGGGAAAAGATCAATTTGTGTTTTTGTTTGTTTGTTTGTTTGTTTGTTTTGTTTTTTCTTTTTTCTTTTTTCTTTTTTTTTTTTCCTAATCAAAGTAAATAAGAAAGAAACCTATGAATTGCAATAAACAATATTGCCTTTTATAATTTTTCACATGGGGAAGTTCACTATTATTGGCACAGTTGTTTTACCAAGATTTTGTTATGTGCTCTGTATGCATTTTATGCTCTGTAATTTCATCGTGCTACCCTTTGTTGCACCCTGAATAAAGGCTACAATAAAGTAGATGTATTAAAAGCTAACATTTCAAGAGCATACTGCAAACAAGAACTGACCGAGAATCAGAGTTTATCAGTAAGAGTTGATTTTTACAAATATTTGTGTCCAAGTTTTGATGTAAAATTAAGAGTGGAATTTTTCACAGGAGTGAAAAACACGAAATAACATGATAATGTCAAAACTTTTCCAATGGTCTATGCAGCCAAGTACATTACAGAATTGTTAAAATAAAGTATTCTCTCCAGGAGACTTTTTAGCAATCCAAAGAATTGACTACTAGGGTAACTTAAAAGGAGAAAAATTGGCTTCTCAAGAGATTCAGGCATTTGAAGTACCCAGGCCTGGTGCCAAGTCATTTTTAGGATGAGGGCAAAACCATACTGCTAGGTGACAGCCTACGATAAAAAGCAAACAGTGAATTGCATACTCTGGCAATAAAAAGGCAAAATGATCCTCTAGAAACAGACAGATTGTTCTGTGCGCTATTCTCAGGGTCAACTGATGTGCAATTATACTGTAGCAATATTGTTACAGATACAGTACAAATATTTTTTATTTTTATTTTTTTTTTAATGTTAAGTCTGGTAAAGACTGGTATAGTGTGATTCCAGTCCTTCTGAAAGCCCTTGGTGCTGCCACAATAGCAATAATTGCTAACATCAATTAGCATTCAGCAGCAGCACTTTGAATTTCACTCTATCTTAGCAAAGGAGCATGAGGTCCTTTCACGTGGTTCCTCACAAGTATGACTAGCAGACAAGAAGGAAACTGTCGTAGCAAGGCATGAGGTCATGTTACTTCCTGAAAAACTTTGAACTTGGTGGAAGAGGTTTGAGGTTTTAAAGCTCTCGTGTATTCTTCGCCTCTGTTAGTTTGTTTGCTTGTCTCATTTTTTGTTTGTTTGTTTTCTTTGGAAGCAGCTTGTTCACCATTTATGGGATGTGTAAGAAAAATTGCAAATTTTTCACTAGCTTGTGTCCTGTCCGTGTTAAATGCCCTTTGTGTCTGTCTTACTCTTTCCAATAGCAGTGGCTCTACGATAACAAGAAACTATACAGTTCCATTTTGGGAGCTGTTCCAAACCTTATGGGGATCATTCAGTTAAAGACCTGGAATTTGGTAAAAGTAGCACAGATAAATACAACAGCCAGTTTTATACATGTCCAGGTGATAGTCAGTTTGCAGGATCCTGGACCACAGATACAGACGGTGTGTATAAATTGTGTTAATCCATAATATCTTCTTAATTTGATTTTGTTCAAAGACTTTTGTATTTCTTCCCATTTTCACTGCCTCAATTCTGTGCCCTTCTTTCCATGTTCTTTCACTTCTGAGTTCGTAGCCTATGCAGGCAACAAAAGACTGTTAGCACTGAAAGCTTGATTGGAGTTTGGTGAGTTCCTTTCTCTAGTCCCTTCTGCATATAAAGTGAGTTAATGGAAACAGTTTATGAATAGGCTGTTTTCTTTACATCTAAAAAGCTTTAAATAGGAGTCTGGTGCAAAGATAAACTATTAGATGAACAGGCTTTAAGCTTATCTCCCTTTGTGGAAGATTTGCAGTACACCAGAGTGCTGTATCAGCTGCTGCTGTTATTGATGGTCCAAACTGCTATACAATCTCCAACTGACCCGAGGGCCAGACGCGTGTCAGGCAAACCAGGAGACTGACAGGCTTTAAGAGCCTTTCAAGTGATGATGCAACCACAAGAGCTTTTCAGGCATCCTGTTACAGTTGTTTAACCTTTTCTCTCTGCATATTTGTACCCTCATGGAGAAAGGCAAGTATAAGAGCTTGAATGTGACAGCTAAAAGTGGTGATGCCTGTGTCAGCCTTTGCATTCTCTTCCAGCTGTAAACACCACTCCCAGCAGCTGGAGCCTGGACAGTGGGAAAGAAGCCAGAAACACATCAGAGAGTGGAAAGCTTATATCTCCTCCTGTACCACCGAGACCTGCACAGACTGGTGAGTTAATGGACATTTCAGGCTAAACTCCAGTTAAAAAATGATTTACTTGAGTGCTTAGATTCTTTCCGCTCTGACTAACATTTAGCTTCTTGGGCACGTTAGTTTATTATTTGATTACTTACATAGAAGGCTGTAGAACTTCAAGTATTTTCATCTCATTAGGCTTCTTTGTAACATTCTGTTTCCAGTACTCTGCCTCTCCATTTAATGACTGTGTAGTTTCAGACAGTTCATTCTGGTAACTAGGGAGGATGATCAAATTTAATCTTTTGATCTTATGATAATTAGAGGTTAGCAATCGGAAATGATCATTAAAGAAAAAGAATCTTACCACATGCACAGCAATCATGAAAGTGCGTGAGTTCTGTTCCTATAACCAATTTGCCCTTCAAAAGACTAATTTCCATTTAAAGAAAAGACTTCTTAAGTGGTATTAGAAATATAATTGCTCTCAAGGGGGTGGAAACTTTTTAGAGTTTTAGCCTTATACCTCAAAGTAAGTACATTTTGTATTGTATTTTTTCTTACTTGACATAAAAATACAGAACATAATTCTTAAGAAAAAAAAGGAGGATGGGAAAAGAGTAGAAGAAAATACTGACTTAATTTGAGTCCTGTATCATTTGGTAGGATGTAAACCAATTTAGAGTGGTATAAAATAAAAGATGGATGCAGAAATTTCGTGTATTTCATTTGTTGTATGGCAAGATAATCCTGAAAAAATAACATAAACAGAATCTCTAAGACTATTTGCAGCTATTGAGCAAATACATAGAGGGAACCAGAGATTGTTTGCATGTAGAATGATCTCTTATCTATTTAAAAAGATTTCTTAATGAAAATTGTAAAATTGTAATGCTGAGACTACATTGAAATCTTTCTGACTCTACAGCATCACCAGCAAGACACATAGCCACTGTCTCCCCTTCTCCTGCAGGCAGATCACCAATGAAGGTACTGTCTTCTTGCAAGTGAATTTCCTTTGTGGGACTGGCTGTAGTTGTTGTAAGGTAGATCATATGCATTAAATGTTATTTGGGATTACCTCTTTCATTTGTTATACTGAAATATATATATTTAGTTCATTATCATATGTCTATTCAAAATCCAAATAGTAAGTAGTCATAACAATCACAGCAGGTCTGAAGATTTTCAAAACCGCAGGTAAGAAACATAACCTTCAGACTCTGTAGCCTGTCAGTGTTAGACTTCTCACCTACATGTGTAGTCAAGCTCACCTGAGTCAGTGGATAAAATGGAGTGTAAGAAATAAATGTAAGAAGTGCCAGCTAGTCCAGAATGCTGTCTCCGGCAGTGACAAAAGGAGATTCCAGTTCAGGAGAAACTGTTGTGCTGCCCATTCCTCTGACACCTCCAGCATCCAGAGCTGTTGTGTTAAGGGTGTTAGAGGATAATCTCTGATTCAGTAATTTTAATACACAGTACCTCTGCAGAGCTGTCCAGGGAGGTTGTGTAAGAAGTTGGAAGGAGTTTGAAGCCTGTCGGTAGGAAACACTCAGCACAGCCTGTGAATAAGCATTGGTTCTTCCCTGGAAGCTAGGCACCCATAGCAACAGGGGATCCAGGCTAAACTGAGCTGGTTTCATTTCTGTTTCAAGATACTTGAAGATATTGGTACTCGTTTGTTGTGGAACAGCTTGTTGGTTAGAAAGCTTGACCAGGAAATCTGTCTGCCATGGTGTCAGAGGACATGAACACACAGCCCGTGCATATTCCATGAAAAGCCCGCTGTTGACAGACTGCTAAACGTTAGTCTCAGGGATAAACTCTGCCAACCCGTTGAAGCTGAGATAATTGTGCAGGTGGAATTATGGGGGCCAGCAACCTAGAAGGAGAGCAAATCAGAGGGTGCGCATCTCCTGAGGGCGAGGGAAGTGGCACCCCAAAAATGCCTCCTTTCCCTGCAAGTCCCTAACCACAAGTCTGCAGTCATTTTTCTGCTTATTGTCCCATGAGCCTGTTACTTCTCCACTTGTGGCTGCAAAGTGGACCAGGTGTAGCACAGAGTGACTGTGCTTGCTGTCAAGTGTCCGTAGTCCCCTTGCCATGGTACACTTCCTGCTGAAGTGAGCTCTGATGCCAGGTTTCTCACTAGCTGCTTACGAGGAAGCTCTTCAGAGCATTAGGATATTGTACAAAAGTCGAGCGACAGCCTGCGTTCTTGAATTGACTCGGTACTGCTGGTTCTTAGGAGTATTTCAAGCTCATCCTAACCTTTACTTCTAAAGGCCTGGACAGAATTTAAGCGTTTTACAGCCGAACTCTGGGATGCCACCTGGGAGGAGAGGAATGTTGGCCCAGAATACTTGTGAGAGTTGCTCGATCTCTCTTCAGGCATCCAGGAGTTTCCAGACACTTTTGGTGTCTAGACTGTTACTCCCCACCGACAGGAGCAGTTTGCAGCACTGTCAGGAGCTAAGTGCTTACCCCTGCTCAGCTCCTGAATTGAAGCAGGCAGGATTTACACATATTTCCTCTCAGTTCTGAGTGACAAGCAAAGCTTCTAAATCTTATCTATAGTCACTTAATCCAAGTGTCAGGTGCTCTTGGAACTTGAACCTATTACATCATTTATTTGGAAACTTTGACCCTGGATGTTTGTGTGGATAGGAGTGCAGCTGCAGCTTCCTTACACACAGGGGGATAGAATCTGAAGCAAGTATTTATTAAGAAGCAGCATCCCCACAACGTGTGAAATGTTTTCAACATGTACTGAGGTTGTAAGAAAACTTGCTCTGTTTTTCCATAGCTCGAATGGCTCAGTTTTTAGCTTTTGTTCCAACTGTTATGTTCTGCCAGAGAAGGCTGTCTTAGTACAAAACCCACTGATGCAAATGAATATTTTTCCCTTGCTTTCAGGGCGCTGTGGATCCAGTCCTAATAAATGAGATTATCTCAACAGAATAAAGTCAGTGCAGCCAGCTCGTACCTTTCTGCCCCTTTTTGCTCCCTCCCCTCCTCACCCCTGTTGCATGGCTCACACTTCCACCTAAAGCTGAGCAGCTGGGTGCCAGGCAGTCTAATAAGGATCGGGGTCAGAAATGTGTCTTTGACATGATTTCTCCATTCCTTTTTTAGTCTGTGCTAGAGACCGTTAAATCTAGGTTGCCTCAGACTGCTCTAGTCAAAATCAGAAATGTCGCAAAGCCTTTTCAACTTGTAACATGTGCTCCTAGCATCTGACAGCGTTAGCTGAACTTGCTTCACTAGAAGAGGACTCCACGGTGTTAGGTAGGGTTTTCCTGCCCCTGCCTCTGCTCCTTGTCGGTGCTGTCATTGGGCCCTCACCTTCCCCCCAGACCCACAGGGCTGCTGGTGTCGCGCCTGCAACCTCTGCCCTCCCCTGGACCCTTGTCCCCAGGGCTGTAGTGGTGTTTGGTGTCATGCACAGCGGCACGGTGCGTCTGAAAAACACCCGGGAGATGGGACAGAGGAACTGCAGTTCAAACACCACGGCCTAAATGTGCTTTTCATTGCATGACTTAACTAAAAGTTGTGAGAACAGCTTTGGAAAAGGGATGTTGAAGAAGAGATTGAAGTATCAGCTCTGAATGCAAGTCCCGTGTTTTGGCGTTAGGGGGCAGGACACCACTAGGCAGACACGAAGCGTGGGTATGTATTGCATTTAAAGAGCTGCGAAAATCGAGAGTTCGTTTTAAAGGCTTCCAGATTTTTCCAGAGTATGGTGATAATAAGATAACATTTAAATACAGTTTTGCTTCTACTTAAATTAATTACTGGCATGAGCACTGCTTAGGGTGTACTTGGGCACTTTTGAAACGAGCTCGTTATTGGTTTCTCACTGGTTTTTAATTAAAACCGAGATGCAGCGATTTACATTTATCAAACCACAGAACCTGTGCAAATGCCTCTTTGTTTTCAGTCTGGGGGCTGAAATCTCTCCCTGCTTTACCGTGGGTAAATTCTTCTTATGCCCTTTCGTTTGAGCAGGGGTCTGTGCAGTCATTCACACCGTCTCCAGTGGAGTATCATTCCTCGGGGCTCATATCCAATTCCCCGGTGCTGTCGGGGAGCTACAGCAGCGGCATCTCTTCGCTCAGCCGATGTAGCACGTCGGAGACGTCGGGCTTTGAGAGCCAAGGCAGCGAACAAGCAGTGACTGTCCCGAGCTACAGCGCTTCGGAGGAGCCTGTGAGAAAAGAAAGCAAAACCCCGCCACCTTACAGCGTGTATGAGCGGACTTTGAAACGCCCCGTTCCTCTACCTCACAGCCTCTCCATCCCGCCTGCCGCGGACCCGCCGGCACTGCCGCCCAAGCCGCAGCTGGTGCGGCCCAACAACCTGGAGAACAGCAGCAGGAGGACTGAGCAGGTTCCCCGGCCCAGGCCTCTGCCGCGAAAAGTGTCTCAGTTATGAGAAGCCACTTTTTGTATTTAATCGCAACCAATTCGTGACCGTTTAGGAAATGGTATTTTTTAAAAATGGTAAAATGCATTTAGTTAGGCACTTTAATGTTTTGCCCACTTTTTCTTTTCAGTAATTTTTAAATGCTTGTTAATATTACGTTGCACATTTTAAAATGAAATTACTAACGTAGGTTGCCAGATATTGCAGGAAGCATGAATGAGAGGCTTTTTTTTACTTTCATGGTGGTGAATACTGATAAATGCTTTTATTTGTACTTTGTTTTTATTTAAAAAATTGAATCTAAAACCCTACAATTCTCATCTGAGCTAGCTGAATGCTTCTTACAAAACACGGAATATACTGACTGGACCTTTACTGCTAGAAATAAATGCACGCTTTCTAACAGAGTGTAGTCTGTAGACTAGGATGTTTCTGCAAGTAGGCTGGAAGTTGTTTCTCTTATCTGTTGAACAGGTTGGTCATTTCAAATGTCTGTGGAAAAACTGAGATACGATGCAAGTTATACTGCAGAGAACTGAGCAAGAACGTGGTTTGGAATTTTTGAAGCAAATACTTGGTTCCTGTTATTTTTAAGATTGGAAAATACCTGCATTTTGCTCAGTGGAGAGCACCTTCACGGTGAATCTTGATTTCTGTGCCATGACTGTATTGCTGTACCCAGTGCATCCTTTTCTTTTTGAGGTGCAATTTTCCTTTATTGTTCCAGTTACTGGTTTTGTTTTTGATTTGTTTTTAAAAACTAGCAGTTTCCAGTGGAGGTTCTCTGCTCTTTTTTAAAAGCTCATCCTAAAATGTGGTCCGTGTGTTACTTGGGTACAAACAAACACGTTCATTTCATTTGTGTTCAGGAATCGGCACTGTCTAGCACCAGGGCAATCCACTAAATCAACTAATTTGTGAAAACACGAATTACTGGGTATCTGTCAACAAATTTCAAAAGCGAGTTCAAAGGTCGTTAACAATTTGCCAACAACCTACCAAGATTCTGAACAGCTCCTTGGATGTGCATGTACCAGTGGAGTCAGGTTTGGGGTTTGCTTTTTAGCTCGAGTTCGACACCGTCGTCTATTGTAGGAGGATGGCGTTTGGCCTTACGTTGTGTTTTAGTGACCGGCATCTGGAGAGCTCTGGAAAGCTAATGCCAAGTTGTAGGAATGTGGAGAGGCAAAAAGAAAGCACCTTCTGTATGTATTTTTTTGTATCCTCTTTCTTTACCGACTATTTAACATATGCTTGGGAGCAGATGTATGAACTGCATTTTAAATCATGCTGTTAAAAATATTCTCCCTCTTTTGTTGGGAAGCTCATGTCGATTTTAGCTGTGTCTGATTTGTTGATAGTTTAACTGGAAGAAAGTGACCACTTTTTATATTCTCTCGCTTAAGCCTTCAGCAGTTACAAGCTGTTGACGGTGGTTATAGAGGTTTTCTATAATAAATGTTCAAGTATTTTTGTACATAATTGGTAAATTTTAATAAGGAGTGTACCATTATGTGAAAAAGAAGCAAACAGTTGTGTATGCAGTAAGATTGTTATAATTATGCCAAATACTTTATGTATGGAAAAAAAGAATATTTGTAAATATGTGCTTTTAACAATAATTCTGCCATATTGACTTTACAGTTTTGAATGTCAGAAAAAAATTAATATATGTTAAAATATTTATGTTTTAGTGAAAGTATTCATAACTTGAAAAGGAACAAATGAATTTTAGCTTTGTATCTTGCTGATTTCAAAGTCTGAAATTCCTTGAGCTAGCTCTTGCTTTCAACTATAACATTTTTTGTGTCTGTAACCACATCATAAAAGGTGTAGAAGGCTACATATTTATGCTGATATAAAGAGGTAATGCCTGAGATTTAAATAAGGTGTCACACGTAAGATAACAAAGCTTTGTTTTTTTTGTTGTTGTTGTTTTTGTTTGTTCTTTCTGTTTTGTTTTGTTTTTCTTTCCCCCTGTGTAGTTTAATAGATTTTGTTGGCTAGTGCTTGAGCACAGTATGAATCAGTGTTATTTGCTCCTGAAGCCATTTTTTTTTTATTTCTGGCAGCGAGCAGAGTTGTTGAATTTATCATTTGTGTGTGTTACTGAAGTCAGCTTTGCAGCAAAACATTTCACGAGTTTCTGTTTACCTAGGCACTCGGCTGCTGCATAATGGTAATATTGGAATAAAATGACTTGATTAATCTTTACAGTACAACTTGTTTTCTACGGAATGAGAGATTATAATTCAGTTTATCATGGAATTTAAGTTCTGACTCCTTGTCTTGCTAAATCCACGTTCGTTTCTATTAAATATCTCCCGATGGATCTAGTTTTCTCCCTGTTTGGATCCTTAATTGCTTTGTGAGACAAGGTGGAGAGCATTGACCTGCTCTTCTGAACAAGTGAGGAACGTGAAATTCACTGTGAGAGTTCACTGTAAATTAACCTGCATGAGCACTCTGTTTTTACAGCCATGACATCGGGAATACTCTGAATGATAGCAGATGGTATAAAATTGACAGAGTACTCTAAAACTGAGCTGACACATTTTCTGCTTAGCCGGTTTTGACAAATTGATTCTGTAGATCAGCTTTTCAACCTGATTTCCTATAAAAATGTAGTATGAAATTTTGTTATGTATGTTGCAATATCCAGAGCTTGAAACCCTAATGTAAATAAAGGTCTCGTTTGAATTTTATGCATCACTCCTAAATGCAGTTTGGTCACTTTGGGGATGATGGTGAGCAATTCAGAAGCTCGTAAAAGCAGACCCACAAGAACAAGTTGCTGTTCTCAGTAGCTGGAGCGTTAGCATAGGTGCAATGGTTGGGATGATCATGTATTCAAACACTGCCTTTGAGCTGCTGCTGTCTCTGGGATGCCACAGAAGCGACTGCAGGCTCAGCTGGCTGCATTGCAAACGGCTCAGTTCGGCCCTGTCCTCCCGATGGGTTCCCGATGGCTTTCTGTAAGTGGAAGCGAGCTATTTGCCCTGAATCCCAAGTCAGATCACAGTGTCCCAGAGGAGCACAAAGCTAAAATTGGCTCTTGCTGATGAATTTTTTAGGGTAGTGTGGATATGACCAGGTTCACCTGGAGCAGAGCAGTTACGTGCAGATCTCCTTTGTGTGAAGACGGCACCTTGCCGTCCTGCCCTGCCGGTCCCTTCTTATCTGCAAATTGTCCAAAGGAGTCTGCAAAAAGCCCCGTGACCCAGCTAAAAGATACCTGTCGGCAGGATAGATGATGCCTGAGTTGTAAATGGCAGAAAGTGTGTCTGAGCGTAGCTGGGCGCAGCGAGGCATGCAGCAGCATCGTGCCAGTAACCCAAGGAGCCGGCAGCCACTGCTGGTTGCTCCGGGGCTCCTCTGGTAGCTGGGTTTTACCCCAACACCCTGGTGGGCCGGGCAGGGCCTTGTGGGTACCTGCTGAGGGGCAAAGCCCCATCTGCGGGGACAGGGTGAAAGGGGGCTTGCCACTGGAGCCTGTGGGATCCTGACCTTGAACCTTTCCCCACCAGATTCTGTAAGAGAAAGCCCACTGCATGTGTAACCCATCTTTTTCTTCTCCCTGTAGTTCTATTCAGCTTTTGACATGTGCCTCATACAGACATCTATGATTAACTGCTTTGAATAACACTACCAAAACCTCTCACCATGAGATGGCAAAGATTTGCAAGCCTCAGGAATATGAAATGTTTTGAGCTGCCTACCTCACCTGTGCACCAAACGTCGGGATGTGTGACTCTTCCTGGGAGGTAAAAGGAGGCTGCTGGTTGTTTTATTTTGTTTTGAACTGCATTGTTTTACTTTGTTTGGTTTTCAATTGGATTGTTCTGTAAGGATCTCGGTGTGCCTGGGATACCAGGCTGATAGCATTGAAGACTGCAGTGGGACACGGCCTACAACACCAGCCTTCCAGGCACAGCTGGGCAAACACACCCAGGTTATGACTTATGCTAAGGACACAGTTCTTAGCTCCTCTCTAATTCACTGTTCCTGGGTTTCTATTTATTTTAGGAAGGGTGTGGTAGAAGTGAGAAAAAGGTGACCAGATGAAAGAAAAAAAAAAAAAAAAGGCAAATGAAAACTAGGGAAAACCCATGATAGCTAGATAATTAGTGCAAGCATATTTTCACTCACCCAAGAAAAATAACAGTGGGAGAAATAGAAATATTAGCTGGAGCTGAAGTATCAAATATATTTCCTTCAGCTGCTGTAGTATGATTTTATACCAGCCTAACTGCTGGTAGAGCTGTAGGGAGCAATAGGGAAGCTGGGAGTCCTGACAAAACAGGTTTTTATTAGCCTCTGGGTTGTGGGTTGTTGGTTTTTGTTTTTTCCCCATATACACTGGCTTACCAGAGGAGAGAAGCCAGAGGACAGAGAAGTTGCAAGGGAAAAGAGTTTTAAAGCCCTGATTTTTTTTATAAAGTTATTTTTGCTAGACAGTTGATTTCTTACCCCATTGTGCATAGCTGATAGCCGTGTGTTTTGCAATGAGCAGAGTATTTCTGGGAGCAAATCCGTGTCCAGATTTCATTAGAAATTGCTCCTCTGATAGCTCATAAGCTGCTGGAATTTCTGTAATATATTTACGTGTTTTACACCACTGACTTACTATTGGCACTAGCTCCACTCGTGTATTTCAATTTGTTTCATTTGTTTAGGAATTATTTTGCAGAGGGATTTTCCGCGTTACATTCTTGTTTATTTGCAAAAGGCTGCTGTTGCTGCTGTTTTTCCTTGACCTCACTGACTTCCCTTGAAGTGCTGCCTCTTGCTTTTCAAAAGAAAGGCCATCAACAAGGAGCTGCTTCAGCCTTTGCTGTGAGCAATGCTTCAGAAGCACAAGGGGATGCAGCGCAGGCACGTCTGCTCCCAGGGAGGACCCCTGGAGCCTTCACAACAGAAGCTTGGCGGGGCAGGTCTCCTGCAGGGCTCTGTGGTCACCAACGCAGCGATAGCTCAAGGACAGAGCCTAAACGAACTTTCCACAACCAGAAGTGCTGTAGGTAATGTCCTGCAGGGACCACACCTCACCCAAGTATGAAGCTCAGCCCCAGGATGCCCTGTAAATGGAAATCCTTTGTCTCATTTTCAATTCCTCTTCTATTCACAGGAAAAAAAATATGCCAGGTAGATGCACAATTTATTGAAAGAGGATTGCTGTGCATGAGATAAGGGAAGACAAATCACTCTTGTTCAGGGAGCAGGGAAATGTTCTGTCTACACTTTAGACTTAGCATGACTTGAGACCATTGCTCCGGGCCTTTGGGCTGGCAGCCATTCAAGGGATGTACGCTGTCGGGTGATTTGTCCTTATCCTCTGAATACGCTCCGGTGGCACCAAAGTGAAGGCCTCAGTAGAGCCAGCCCCTCAAATTCTTTGAACTCCTGTGCCAGCCTCATTTTCACCATCTGTTGCACGAAGCGGCTTGCAGCAGGTATGTTCTCTGGAGCAGTCTGCTGTGGCCTGACCACCGTGCTCCCTTCTGAGACATTCGGCTGACCTTTACAAAGGCACTGCTGCAGTAAGAACAGGGATATGACACAATGCTCCCTAAAATGAATGCAAAGATTCATATCCACACGGTTATGAATTGGCTTGTGTCCAGGAAGAGTTGGGTGAAAGCAGGTGGTTTGTAATGAATAGTTTCACCTGAAGAAAACCAAAGTCTAAAACTGGCCACAAGACACTTTACAATAATCTCAACTGTTTTTTTGTTGTTTTTGTTGTTGTTTTTTGGCTAGTGCATTAGGAGATGAAGCAACAAATATTGCTGTGCTTCGCTCTTCTCAGGCCATTAAGGGTAGCAAAGGAAGTTTGTGCACACTGGACAGAGACTTTTTATGTTGCCGAGGAGAGTATCCGTACATCTGCAGTCCCCCTCCAAGTTGTGTCTCGGAATTGAAGCACATCCTGCCAATACCCCTAAAGCTATAGCTCAGTGGAGTTTTTATAGCTGTAGAACCTGAGCTGCATGATGATAAGTGATAATAAACAAAGCAAGCTGTAACCTGTGACTTTGAACACGCAGGCAGGGTCTATAGGGGAGTAAGCAGGAAGAAAAAGAAAAAGAGAAGAGAGTTTTTCAGGTCATGAAGGTCTTTTCACTTCTGGAATATTTGCTGCTTTCCGAGAAGTGCTGGGCTTTTACCATATGCTTTAATGTTTTTTCCCCCTCTGTGTGACATAATGCTGGGGGTGTTGTTTTCTCCATGTAGGTTTGATGTATCTGCAGAAGATAATTTTTTCATTTGGTTGTTTGTTTTCCTCAGTCCTGCACAGAGAAGGGAAGGACAGAAGAAAAGAGGACAGAAAACAATTGTGGTCAGTTCTACGTGATCTCATAGCTCAGAGGTGGTTGTGTTCTCTGGCTGGCCTGTGATCCCAGACCTTCAAAGGGTAAAGATCAGTTGTAACTTGTGAATGTGCTACTTGTTTGACTATAAGTTAAAAAATAGCTTCCCAATCTTGCAAGAGAGCCAGCAACACTCCAGAGGAAGGATTGTGTTTATGCAGGAAGCCAAGTGCGCAAGCACCTCCAATGTGTGCTGTAACCGCCCCCAAAAGTACATAGACAGGAAAGGACAGCCACTGGCAGGCTGGAGGGTCACACTTTGTTCAAAAGACGTATTTACTTTCTGCTCCTCTGCTCTCTTCCCCCCATGCCCAAACGTGCCTGGCTGAAAGCACAAGAATACAGTCTGCTCAAAGCGTCAGGTAATCACAAGCCAGAAAAGTACCACCACAGAAATGTTTTCTCTCAGAGTGAATCCTGCGGCCTACCCAGCCTGGCCATTCCTCAGCTGGTGGCCAACACAGCCCAAGGCAGAGGCATTGGCGGCCAGACGGAGCCATCTGTAGGGGACAGCAGGGCTTCCACAGCTGGTTCGTGGGCCATGGCCGAAGCGTGCCTGGCTCAGGGCAGCCCCACCACCAGCCCGCTCACTGCTGGCCCCTCACACACCCAAGGCCAAAACCACCGTGAGCGCCATGTCTCTGCGGGACGCGGGCTGTGAATGATACACTGCAGAGAATGATACACTGCAGAGAGCTGCAGCACCATAAAGGACACAGAACCGGCTAAAATGCCACATTCTAAATCAAGCTAACTATTTATTGTGCTCCTTTGGTGTTATTGCTCCTTTGGTCTGGGAAATAATAACCCTACGCTTACTTAGCTTGAGGACTGAGAAACTTGGGAGATGTTGCAAATTCTCTTATTGAGCCATTTCTGCTATTTTACTGAAGGCATTTCCAGCTCGCCTGGCAAGGGAAGGTGTCAGCAGTTGTGCTAGCAGAAAGCAGGAACAGCTGGAAGGCCGGCGCTTCAGCCCCGCTCTGGCTCATTAGCAAGGTTTGTGTCCCACACTGCATGTGAGGAAAGCAACTGACCTGGGATGCTCCGAGCAGGCACTAAAACGGGGGAGCAGCAATGATGCAGATGGCAGGGTCAGCTTGTCAGCCACATTTATCTAATTGAAGACTTCCAATATACTGTCAGGTAACAATAAAAAAAATAAAATAAAATAGAAAATCTGTTAGAAATTCCACCTGGTCATAATTGATCATCATTAATAAACCTGTGCCAGAGCAGGCTGCCAAAAGCTCAGCTATGACCGTATAACTCAGGCTAATTAGCAAACAATGACTGCTGAAATAAGCTGCTTTGGTTGGGTGAGTGAAGGAACCGGTGCCATGGTCGCTATTGACAGAAGGGAAAGCTGTTATGAGGAGGTTTACTGGGCTGGCTAAACACTGGGCAAGTTTGCTGGTTTGTTCTTTCTCTGATGATTTGTGTATTGTGGAATACAGGGCTGTAATTATTTATTTATTTATTTATTTTTAGAAATGTTGATTATACATAATGAATGAATAGTGCAGCTACATTCATCTGAATTTGCTCTGGAAACCACAACTTTATCACTGATTGCTACCTTAGTCTCCAATGGAAAAGGCAATAGAGAGCATCCAAAACAAAGAGACTTGTTTTAAACCACATTATGAGTCTATTGTTGATAGAATATTGACAAAATTAAAACAGTAAATCACCTGTGCAGGGACTACCCTTGTCTGGGACCAACATGCTCCCTGGCAGGCCAGCTTTACCTCTGTAGTGGGTTTACGTGGCAAGGTTTTGGTAGCAGGGGGGCCATAGGGGTGGCTTCTGTGAGAAGGATCTAGAAGCTGCCCCATGTTTGGTAAGGGCCCCACTGCTGACCAGAGCTGAGTCAATAAGCGATGTTGTTTTATGCCTCTGTGAGAGCATATTTAAGATAGGGAAAAAAAAAAAAAAAACCAAAAACAAAAACAAAAACAAAAAAAAAAAAAAAAAAAAAAACACCGCGCTGCCCCACTCCGGCGGGGGGAGGGTGAGAGGAGTGAGAAACAGCCTTGCAGGCGCCAAGAAGGAGGGGGAGAGGTGCTCCAGGCGCCGGAGCAGAAGTCCCCTGCGGCCTGTGGTGAGGACCATGGTGAAGCAGGATGTCTCCCTGCAGCCCATGGAGTACCACGGTGGAGCAGGGTTCCACGCTGCAGCCTGTGGAGGAGACCACGGTGGAGCAGGTGGACCTGCACCGACGGAGACTGCGGCCTGTGGAAGACCCCTGCCAGAGCAGATTCTGGGCTGGACCTGCAGCCCGTGGAGAGGAGACCACGCAGGAGCAGGTGACCCAGCAGGAGCTGCTGCCTGTGGGGGACCCAGGTTGGAGCAGTTTGCTCCAAAGGGATGGACCCTGTGGTATGGACCCATATATGGAGCAGTTCTTGAAGAGCTGCTGCCTGTGGACAGCCCACGCTGGATCAGTTTGGCAAGGACTGCATCCCGTGGGTGGGACCCCACAGCACAGGGGACAAGAGTGACCGAGAAGGAGCGGCAGAGAGGAAGTGCTACAGACTGACCATAACCCCCATTCCCCTGTTCCCCTGCGCCGCTTGGGGGGAGGAGGTGGAAGAGGGTGGATGGGGGGGGAAGGTGCTTTTGGTTTCTTTCCTTTGTTTCTCACTTCTCTAGCTTGTTAGTAATAGGCAATAAATCTTACTTTCTCTCTATGCTGAGTCTGTTTTACCCGTCACGATAATTATTGCGCGATGTCCTCGTCCTTATCTCAACCCTTGAGCCCCTTTCATCGTATTTTCTCCTCGCTCCTCTTTGAGGAGGGGGAGTGAGAGAGCGGTTGTGGTGGGGCTCGGCCGCCCACCCGAGTAAAACCATCACAACCTCTCTCCCCATCCATACTGTGAGGGGCTGGTGTTAAAGGGGAGTGCTGAAATGGGGGCAAGTGCTAGTAGGATCCTGCGGGCAAGGCACTGTTGTGCTGTGCTATCCTTGTGCAACATATTTAGCAGCACTACAAATAAATTAATTAATAACACAGAAAGTTTTTAAATTTCCCTGCTGAACCCACTGAAAGCAGCACTTTGCAAAGGGCATTGCTGCAGCTGGACTTTTATCTGGAGCTGACAGATTGCTGTGGCTCCTCCTTGGGTCCTCTGTGGATGGCTAGATCAGTGCACCCTGCCTGGGGAGTGGTGCCTCAACGAGGACAAGCAGCAGGTGAGGGAAGAATGAGTGACCTGCCTTACTGCCTTTGCCTGCATTTGAGTAAGTGCCTGTTAAATGATGCTTCTGCAAAGTGTGGTGAGAATAGCTCGGTGCAAGCTAAAGGGCAGGCTTCCATCCCTACACTTGTTTTCCAGTGGGAAATCATGGTGCAGCAGGGCCAGAAAGTAGCAGACAAACAAGAACAAATCAGAACAACTGGGAAAATGATTCCATGGGATGACTGGTCCTAGGTGATCAGGTCATTCTGTTTCACACCTTGCTGTACGAGTACTCAACACCCAGAGAAAAATGTTATGGGTAATACACAGATTTTGAGTTGTTCCAGGATTTTGAGATCAAAAGGGTTATGTGCTGTGATGGGGCTTGCAGGATTATTTTCTGATTTTTCTAAATGTGTTTGGAATAAATAGAAGAAATTAGTGGTAGAGAATAAAGGTGTTAGAAGAATAAAAAGAATAAAACGTCAAAGAATAGTTTATTACTATTTTAATAACCTCATAGCGTTATTTAAGCAAAAACAATTTCCCAGAGCTTGTATTCTCACTTTTGCTGTTGGTTTATCTCTTAAGACTAAAGAATGTTTTAAATTTTATTCTTGTTTATGCATTATGCAGTTGGGAATAACCACCCATTTCTTTGCATAATTGGAATTCTTTATGCAATTGGAACAAAAGTATTTAAACTTCAAGATTGGTTCACTAAAATATTTTTGCTCTATGCAAATTGCAACCTACATCATTTTCTTTAAGTTCCTTCCTCTAAGATCATTGCTTCTAATAAGACTATGAAAAATGTATATATAATCTGGTGCATGCTCAGGGTGAAAGTGGAAGCTCTTTAAACCATTTACAATCAAATAGTTCAGAGGCAATCATCTTGAATAGATTAGTCTTGAAATGCTCTCAATGTGGTGGAGAATTGAAGCAATAAAACTGCAATTACTATGCAGTTGTGTTTGATTTTTGTAATGTGTTTTGAAATCGTGATTCTACACATTAGAACGTCAAAAACCCATTTTGATATACAGCATGCAATTAATAGAAAAACAAAATAAAACAATCCAAACTCTTTCTAAGCTGCCAGAAATAACTGATAGCAACATGGCTGCCTTTCTTTTTCCCCTTTCTGAACAAGACTTCTCAAATGTAAAACCCGAAGTACATTGAGAAGTCTAAAAGCAGAATTAGTGTGCTGAATCTTCAAGATTCAACAATTGCCAATGAATTATAACACACAACATTACTGGGAAGATATATTTTAAAGAACCAAATGATTATCAGAGAAACTTTTTGGAAACAGAAGTTAATACAAGATTACAATGTCATTCAGATGCTGTTCCACAGATTGCAGAGTACTTTTCCTCAATTTGCAGGAGCCAAATAACTACTGAAAATAGTTTTCCCTTTACCTCTTCTGTCCTAAGTTCAGAAAACTGTTCCCATTCCCATGCTGAACTCATGCCAAAACACGTATGAAGGAATGATAAAGTGCACCCCAAACAAAACAGAGTAAGTAAAGCAAAAAATCCACCCCAAACCCATATAATCTGATCTCTAAACAATGATAAAAGATTTTTACAATTATTACCTTTAATTTATATTTTGCCTGCACACATGCAGACTTACTATTAGGATGAATTTATCCTGCTAGACCTGATGGTTTGTGACTGAATAAATTCTCTAAGTGAAACTGTACTGGGGCTTCATGCATAAGATTTACAGTGTTCCCCAGAAAACACAGGAATTTTAATCTGACATTTGATTTTAGTTCCTGCTATAATCTGTGCATTATATAGAAAGTGTGTTTTATAGCTGATACATAACAAGTGGACATTCTTGCCTTACTTTTCAACCAAGGCATGTAATGAAGGTTTCTGATTGTTATACTAACTACACAAAGTATTCATGACATTTTGATAAAACTGAACTAGTATTTGTGAAAGATGTGTTATTATTATTATTATTTCCTTCCAGGCTTTTGACTTGCTTGGTGTTTGGAAAGGTAACTAACTCACACCAGATGCACTATTCTTTGTTATTTATAAGTCTTTTACCATATGCTAAAAGCTTCAAGGTTCACATGTAATGTTTCAGTGTTTTGTTGTTTGTTTGTTTATTTGTTTGTGTCTGTTCTTAATTCCTACTGGTAAGGTTTCAGGCACCTGGAAAAACCTAAAATTATGAATTCTTAATGGAAATTATCTTTCTTTTTACAAGAGACAGTTTGTGCTATGGCTTAGTTACAAATCTGAAGTCGGTTACTCAGATCTGATATAAAAATAAGTATAACTTAAGTAAATTCACTGAAGTTACTTCAGTTTCACAGCAATGTAACAGTATGGAGTAAAGTCCAATTTGAAGAGAACTAGTGAATGTATTGAATTTGTACAATACATTGAATACAATACACTCAAAGGTATCCAGCTGACACCTGAGGTATGCAGTTATCCAAAGCCTTCATATGTGAGAGCCAAAAGGTCAAGGCTTGACCTCACACCCTGTTCTTTGTTGCTTATTAAAAGTCTTTATGAACATGAATCTTTGCTTCACCATTATCTAGGCTTGCAAACACTCCAGATAGAGGCGCACCAAGCATTTAGCTCATGTGCAAGTATGCAGTGCTCAGCCTCACAGGAGTTCTCATGGCCTTTCTAGAGAGACTCCATCGGAATATGACCAAAAGAGGCAGCAGCTCCTCCTTCATCCCGTAGTCCAGTGGCGCTCAGACAGAATGTGGCTGACCCATTTGTTGTTTCCTGGTTAATCTTTGACCACTGTGGAGACCACCGTAATGTGGTTGCATTTGTGGAGACCATATCACAGGCTGCTGCAAACATTCAGTACACTGGTAGGCGCTTCCCAAATTTAATGTTAATATTATGTAAAATTAGCTATGATAATATCAGTATGCATGTATTCATTTTATATGTAATATGTTTTAATTATATTAAGTATTAGTAAAATATTAGGGACCCAGATTCCCAAGTTAAATCCTGGTGAATGTCAAAAACACCAGAATAGAGCGATGCATTTGTTCTTTCTCATCTAGTGCCTCATTCTGCCCCAGCAATTAGTTGCTATACATGCAGTGTATGTTATCTGTCACCTCTGTCACCTCCAGCTTCCCAGCACACGAAAATGCTCTCCCTAACAGGCTACACACCCAGGGCAGAGCTCTCCTGGCACAGCTCTCCCATTTTGGGTGACAAAATCAGCAATTTACTGTAGAGTCAAACACAGCACGGCTCCATTCATGCATTTCTCTGGGGAGCAGGAAGCTGTGGTTACATACCTTTCTCCGGTCTGCTCAGCTAATTTCATTTTTGCTTTCATAGTCGTCTGCTGACACAGAGCCAGAGGGCAGCCCTCACGGCCATTTGGCTCCCGGGGCAACCATTTTGAGGGAGAAAATGAGCCCTGTAAGCATACCTGTGAACACACAAATACCAGCAAATTAAAAACATGACCTATGAATGCTGTCATCACGGCTCATTTTATTGAAAGATCTGAAAACCGATACTATAATGCCTTCATTTGTCCAGGCAAGAGGGAATACGCATATGTGCAATTAAGTCTGCAAAAATCTCTAGGATCGTTTCTACTCATTTCCCTAACTTGTACCACTAACTTCTACTACCATTCTTAGCTCCTGACAAGCTTGTTGTGATGTTCAGCTTCAGTGGCTCATGCAGAAACATAAAGATGAGAAACTGAAAATGAGTTATTCTAGAAAGCATTTAAAAATGGTCACGCACAATGAGAAACCGAGACCTTTCCTCAGTACTGAAAGGAAAACCTTGTGTCATGTCTGAAATGGTTTTAAAGTTGAGTGATGGGAACAGAAATTTGGTGTAGCAGTAGATGGCTGCACCGGGCTTGACGGGTTTATGTGCCCTTGGAAACTACCTCCCGCATGGATTACTGGGGAGCCTGTCAAAGAGTGCAGTTTAGTATGCAGATGTGAGAAGCAGCCAGAAAGTGAAAAGTGAGCCAAAATCCCAACTGCACTGTGTCATTTTTTGCCTGTTACTGCCCTCAGCAAGGTCAGGGTTGCTTGCTTACCTGTTCAGAGTACTCAGGCCATGCGGAATGGATGGACCAAGGTGTGCTAAGAGGACAGAAGTAGTCAGAGGGATGAACAGCCAGGTAATTTACATCCAGAAATGTTACTATAATGTGTGTGTATACATGTATACACATACATATGTATGCGTGTAAAGGTGGTGAGTGAGCAGACAGCAAGAAAAGACCAAGCCCCATTCAGTTAGCCATATAACCATCTTTATGTCAGGCATTCCCATCTAAACTCACTAACTTTCAAAATGACTGTTTTACAAAACTGGTCCCCAAGGGCTCAAAATTTACTTCCAAAGAACATACGATGTACCTCGGGGGTTGATTTTAGGCTATAAAGCTGAGAATTGCCTCCTGTAAAGTACCACAGGATGAGTTTTACAGCAGTGGGTGGTTCGGGTACACACCAACCTGATTAGGTCCTGGAAAGCGTTCACTTTGTCTTCAGGCCCTTAGGGGCTTGCTCCAGCAGGCAATTTTAGAACATGCACTGAGCTCCTGAAGCAGGAGCTGTACAAATTCAGGAGCAAGTCATCATTTTATTTTGCCACTCAGCAATGGCATTCAGCGTTTCCTCTTGTACATGGGGCCAGACAGCACATTCAGTCTGGGATGTGCGGATCAGCCCGGGGAACACAGGGGTTCCAGAGGCTGAAACCAAACGGTGAGCAGGAAGCTGGGATCAAGCTCTTCTGCTTCCTGCCTTCTCTAACTGCATGGTGCCTGCATACTAAATGCTGCTGCTTTAAAACACATCGAAATATTTGTATCTTGTGAAAACCCTCATCCTTTTATTGACGGGGGGGCTGGGGGGGGGGGATGTGCAAGTCATGCTCGGATAATTCTCTGATAATTCGCATCAGATTTGGTGGGATCTTAAAATTTGACAGCTCTCCTCAGGGTCTTGGTTTAGATACGTGCAGCCATAATTTCATGCTTGCAGGAAGGCAGGCTTTCACAGAGAACTTGCAGGTGAAATGAGGAGTTATCGACAAGGTTATACAACAGCTGAGCAGTAGGATTTGGACCGTAACTCTGGGTTTAAGTGTCTCAATTCTGCATCTGATGCCTTAGTCCTTTATTGGCTCTAACTTCATGTGTCTGGAAGGGATTTTTCCCGTGGGAGGTTTAGAAATGGAGCTCTAAAAGTGCAGCTAGCTGTTCTTCAGGGATTTTGGATACAGAAGGTGCTGATCTAATTTAAAGAACATTTTAACGCAGCCCATTCTATACAATTAGAAGTAAAAATTGATTCAGCAAACAGGATGTGCTCAGAGCACAGTGACCTGACAACCTGTAATACGGAGCCCAGAATACGTACTGAATAAAGGCACACGGAGGTGCCAACTGCTCCTAACGGCGACACCCACTGCTTTCCTCTAACACTGTGCAGGTACTTGTTCTAAGTATATTAGGAACGAAGGTGTTATGCTTCCCAAATCACAATACACGGAAAAACAAATGCTCTAGGTGGCATTAACAAAGAAAGCCTTCTAAGAATGATTCAGTACAGCCCCTGCCAGCGCCAGGCTGCTGTCTGGGGACTCGTGCCAGCAGCCCTCCAGCCTTGTGCCCGCTTGCAGGAGCATCTTGGCTCACGGGCAGCGCGGTGTCGGGGCTGCGTGCGGCAGGCTGCTGTCCCACTCGGGCACAAATCGATGATATCCCATAGGTCGGGGCTGGCTGGGGCATCGGGGTCAAGTTTGAAACACAGGAGAGGGAAACTGTTGCCGTCCTCTTGAAAGTGCTGCGCTCGGGGTACGCATCCATTCAGTCACAGCAGGCTTCTGTGATTACACAGCTCAGATCTTCCTGCCTGTTATAAACGGCTCTTTGTTTCTGCCATTTGTCTCTCATATTCACCCACACTCTCTATTGTGTTTCTGCTTGCTTGTCCCCTGCCAATTCCCCCAGCTTCCTATTTGCCATTTCGATACACTCAGCCATTCACGCCCCATTTTAATTTCCTCATGCCTCCGCTGTTCCGCGTTGCTGTCTCGGTAGCTCTCAGCCCGCTCCCCTACTTCCATTACAGCTCCCACTCTCTCATTTAAAACCGTTCACGCTGATTTTACTCAATGCAGTATAATTAAGGGTAGGGCTTTTCAGAGGGAAAAATATGTCACTTTTCATAGACCAGAATGGAAAAGTTGACAAGATGATACTGAATTTTATGAACAGAGTATAAAGTCCTGGGGATAAGGCAAACGATGTCCAGTCACTTTTTTTTTTTTTCCTTTTTATTGGTACAGACCCTTTTTGTGTTTGCTTGAGGGCTGTCCTGAGGCCAGTATCACCTATGGATTTAGCTGTTAAAAAAAAAAAAAAATAATAAGATGCAGAGATAGAAGACTAGCACTGAACAAAAGATTTGGCTTGCTTTTTACAGTTACTTTAAAAAGCTGTATTTTATAACCATTTGTATGCAAACAATCTAAATAAAATTACTGTTTTTTATTTTATTTATTTTTATTTTTATTTTTATTGCTCCCCTCTACCACTTCTGTTACATCTTTGAGCCTAAGTTTTCTGGCCTTCTGACACTGGCTAGCTCCTGGAGCACCTCCTGTGGCGTCATGACTGTCATCTGCAAGGACAAGGGCGGCAGCCATGAAGTACTGCACCCTGTAGGGCACCTCCTTACCATGCAGCTGGCTCGATCGACCCTCAGGGTCTCCTGGATCTGCTGGAATTTGCTTACACAGCTCCTGCATAGCTCTACAACTTGACTTGTCTTACCATGTGTTTTTTGTCATCCTTGGGTTATCAGACATGGCATCAATCTTCATGAACTAAGGCACAAACAACGTGCCTGGTGCCTTACATTTAACCATGTGGTGATCCTACATCCCTTCCACTGTAACAGCCAGAAGGAATGTAACCTAGGGCTCCTCCCAATCCTGTCAGGAAGCTTATTCCTTCCTCTCTGTACAGTTGTCACATATGAAGCATCCAGCTTCACTGAGTCTGGCATCTTTGTGAGGAAATCAGGTTGTTCACAGATAGGCTGGCAACTACATTAAAAGAAAGGAAATTAAGGGTGCCTGTGCTAGCTACCTGTAATGACGGTAGAGCCACTCCTGCTGTGTGAAGGAGGTTTTCCAATAAATTCTTGTTAATTAAGTGACCCAATATGAAATTCTCATATTAATGTTTGCCTGTGATAGTGATGGAGTGTGATTAAAAGCTCCCTTCATTTTCCAGGAGAAGTAAATAGACAGGAGAAGGAGGACGTTCATGCATTGGGCCTTGAGGATATTATCAGGATATCATCACGCTCTGAAACTACTGGCATGGCTGCACATTTGTGGACTGCCTCTCAGCCCAAGCTTATCACTGCCACTGGCCAGCCTCTCCATCAAACACTGGGCTGCCTTTTCTCCAGAGCAGCTGCACCCCCAAATTCTCTGGCTGATGAATTTGGACTTTCCAGGAGATCTACAATGGGTCTTGGTGCTGGAGCTATCAGAGCTAGCAGATGCAGAGAGCTGGCACGTCTGGTTTTGTATCTTCTCTGTTTGAGTGGAGGCTGGGAAGGTCTTTCTGATCTACTTCCAGATGGCATAATATATATGGCTTTGATGCATTTGCTACAAAATGGCAATCGAGCACACTCCAGGATCCCAATTTTATGTTAATAGGCTTGCCAACCTTAACAGAATCAAAACAATGTGGTCTTCAGCACTGCAGCAGCTCAGACACCGGGACTGCACAATATGTGCACCCAGCAACTGCTGGCCAGGACCCTCCCTCTAAGCAAGATTCTGCACAAGGAAAGTAGACAGGGCTTCCTTTCTGGTTTAATTTTCTTCTTCAAAGCTAACATTTTACAGAGAAAAGTTTTTTTTTTTTTTTTTTTTTTTTTGGTTATGATAAGGCATTTTACTGAGGTCAGAGGTCAACATCTCAAGTCTAAATCCCAGGCCTAGAATTACAAGGTGATTGGATCCAGCAATTCCTCATCATGTATATTTTTTATGGTCATGTGTTGACCTTATAAAGCCAGCCCAGATTATGGCCCTTGTTTTCCTCTAAGTATTTCGCAGCTGTCCGTGTTCCATAGAGGAATTTTAGATACACCCAGTCTGAATAGACTCTGTGGAACTGCAAATGTTCATGCCTAAGTGAAAGCGTCTATGTGTCAGGAATGAGTTGCTTATTCTTAACTCATGCTTGCACCAGTGAACAGGAGGTGCCTATCTAAAAATACTTTCTAGCTAGGAGCTCTGAAGACTTTAGCTTGCCCCTTCCATCCTCAATATTCTTACTTATTATTGTGTCTGTTGCCTTGGTGCAAGCATAACTGGGTAACTGTTCAATATGGACTATTTTGGGGCTTGTTGCTTCCCAGCAGCACTTTGTGTGAACCTAACACAACTTTCTGGCATTTCACAACAGGGAAAAGTTTTTTTTTTTTTTTTTTTTTTTTTTTTTTCAATCTGTCAGTGACATAAATATTTTTTATACAATTCAATACATATAGTTTCTCTAGACATTGTTGTCTTCAAGCAGGCTCCTACTCCTGCTTTTTCCCTGAGAAGTTCAAGTACTGCCTACTTGAGTGACATCCCTTTAAATGAAGACTTGGGCAAGTGACATCTGTTCAACTTGTAGCAAGCTGATAACTTCCATAAGCATCTTCCTTCAGCATTTTCAACTCACATGCTTAGAAAAGATCTAAGAATTGAGGACATGCAGTAAAATCTAGCTTTGAAGTCAGGAGAGATGGATGGGAAGGAAAGCTGGAAAATATATATTCCTAGTAGCCAGTAAGCAACTGTAGAGGATTAGTCCATGGGCAGCTTTTATATTTCCTTTACAATAGGTACTAAAGATAGTATCAGCTCTCTGCTGTGTCCTTTTTTTCATCACCATCACTGTGGTTTGAGCACTGGAATAGACTGGGCAGAAATGTCAGTGTGTGTGTTTGCGTGGCATTAGAGGGCACGTCAGCTCTCTGAGCACGGCCCTCCTACCAGGGTACAGCGTCTGCTTTACTTCAGACTGATGCATTTTATCATCAGCATTTTAGACTGATCATGAAGAATATAGGTGGAAAGAAGTGAGTGACTGTTTTCAGTGAGAGGAGGAAGGAAAAACTCTGCCCTGACTGCCTTGTGCAGCTGAGCTGCTCCTGTTGTTAGGGCAACAGGGGGAGATGTCTGCTGCAATGGGAAAGGGTCAAGAAATTTGTCGGAAAGATTGAAGACAGGTTGGAGAAAGAAAGAAAGAAAAAGAACTGATTTCAGGAGAGATGCAGCAGTCACTGATCTAAGAGGGAGGGTGGAGAAGACAAGTTTATGTACATGCATACCATGTCGCATCCATCTCTTTCTTTGAGACACATTCCTGCAGCGCAGGGCTAACAGAGCGGCAGTCCTCACTCTGGCCCTGTCCATACTGTGTGGGGTAAACAAAGCACCTGCACAAGGTGAACATCAGCAGCTTGAAACAAGGCAAATGAGTACTTTGAAACCATGGCTGGCTCTCTTATGGTTAGTGTGACCTCTCAGCTGGCATGGATCACCCCTAGTGATCACTAAGACCCAGAGTGCTGCTTGTAATGATCATTACTACCCCCTCAGTAAACGGAAAACAACAGGAGCTCTGCTTGCACCTCAAAGGTAGCTGGGCATGCTGTGCAGTCTGGACCACAGCGATACTTTTTGTCATAAATTAGCTAGTGCATGTTCTTACATGATCGTTACCAAAACTGCTGAATGTGCTGTTTATTCAGTAGCTGTGCTGCACATCTATATAAATCCGGAACGGCCGCTGTCCAGACAGTAGGCCTGTACCTACACCTTTCCCTCACCACGGCCGGTGCCAGCTTCTGCTATCAGCCATGAAGCGGCTTACTGGAGGGCTCTCTCTCACCTGAAGGTTGACACAGCTATTGTTGCAACGTGCCAAACTGCTGAGATTCAGATGGCACATGCTTGTTTAGGTAACCTCACCCAACCTGGCAGAATCTGCCTGTATCACTGTGGACTGCACAGGTCTGTGCATGGTCTAGGAGGAGAAGGGAAGCTCCTGAAACAAGCCTGGTGTCTGAATCCCATCTGTCTGTTGGTGAAGCTCCCCACAGTCCTTCTCTTGCCTCGCCCAAGTCCCAGAGGATCAGTCTATCGCATCACACTGAAGTAGTGCTTCAGCATATGCTTGAGGGATGTAGGCCCTGTGAAGGGCCACAAGCAGGATCTTGGGTCTGAATGTAAAGAGGGCAGTGGGGCACGACATGAGATGTAGGGGAACATGGTTGTAGAGGATCAGTTTCATGCCTGAGGACACTGAATCCTTGATGTAGTGTGGACATGGGCAGCTGGGTGGTGCTCCAGGAGCTTGCCACATGAACACCGTCAGAGCTCTGCATCCTGCAGTCCCCGCAGCAGGGCTGCCAGACACCCACAAGCTGCTCTCTCACTCCTCAATCTGTAATGCCAGGGTGGATAAAACCAGTGCAACCAAACACTGACATTTTTCTAAGGTACAACGCAGAAAACAGATGACAGGAAGGGTTGCGTATATGTGTGTGTGTGTGTGTGTGTGTGTGTTTTTCCATTGCATAGGGGAAATTTAACATTTGAGGAAATTATGACAGTAAAAACAATACAGACTCAAGTGTAAAATATATGATAATACTTTCTGATGGGAGGCACCAGCACTGCAGGTGTAGGATAGCCTCCTAATTTTCAATTAGGTCAACTGGCCTGTGAGATTCAGAAACTAGACTCAGAAGAAATAACACCTGAACTCATTTGATGACAGACAACACATGGGTGCAAAGACCTGCAGGCAAGCTGGGTATGAACAGTGTTGCAAACCACGCTGCTTTACTAAGCCACATAGAACAACTCTCAGTAGGTGAACCAGGACCAGCAACAGCAAGAAATGTACACGTGTAAGAATATGGTCTTTTTAGGTTGCAAGCTATTCATAATGCTTGCCAGAGACAATGCTAAAATAAAGCCAGCAGCAAACTCTCACGGGTAGACACCTTCAGACACAGCACTGTTTCAAAATGTGAGACCACCACTTCCCAGGGGATGAAGCTGTCTCTCTCCCTACCTCTTGGTTGAAGGTATTGAACACAATTACTTTTCTCTCTAGTGAAGAAGGAGTATGTGGGGGAGGACTGAGTATTGAACAACAAAGTTTTTTAAATTGTCTTGGTCTTCAAAAGCAGTATATTTTCAAACTATCTGAGAGTGCTCAGATGAAGTATTACATTTCACGTATAAGCAGCTAATTCCTTAGCTGGTTATGTGAGTTAGTGAAAGGACTGCTGTTTTGTGCTCATATTTTAATACTTATTAAGTTTTGATTAAGGCTTCCCTGGATACTAATTGTTAATGAAATTTGAGGAACTGCAAATGGCTTCACAAATCTCTTCCTAATCTGATGAAACAGGCAAGGAATAATACAAAGGGTAAAAAGCCTCAGCATCCTGCTCTCATCAGAGTATTATGGGAAACATGTAAATAAAGAAAACAAATCAGTGCCCAGTTCACACTTCATCAACTGCCTAACAACTTGCAACCAGTTAATTACACACCTTTAAAAGCCATGTACAGGAGAAATGATTCAGAAATAAGCTACTATAATGAGAAAGGACAGTACAGAAATACTGATTCCACTAAGGGAATTTTAACCCCTTAAATATGATGATGCTCAAAGACTGTACTGTATGGATTAGCTAGTTTCCAAATGACATATAACCACCACTGATTTACAGTGATTTCTCCTTCATTAGTGTATTGCTACTAAGGGTGTTGTGTAATCTCTTCTCTGCAGTTAAAAAGAAGATACGGATTTACACATTGCACTAAGAACTGAATACTGATATTGAAGACTGCAAAATTCTAATTAATATGAGGTCGAGCTACTTTCACATTCCTGAATATATAGGACTCATGTAGCCCTTAATCCAGGAGTGTTGTAGCTCAGTAAATCCAATTTTGCTATGGCTACTAGCAGAACATAAGCTTCATATGGACTCTGCAAACCCTCAGAAATCGTTGGGCTTTGCTGAGCTTGCTTTATCATGCCTGAAACTCTGTTTTAGTTTGCTTTTTAGAATAGTTTTCTAATGATCAGGAGGTTATTGTCTAATATATTTTAATTCTGTGAAATTTTGTTTGTGTGTCATACAACCATAATTTTTGTATGGACAGTGGTAACAAGCAGTTCCTTGTTAGACTTCAGTATTTATGACCCTAACACAATAAGGCAATGCAGAGGAATACAGTCATGGTGTGACAGGAGTGGGGGGAGGCACAACATGACACTGGAAACTCCAGGGCTATAAACATCAGCAGACAGTTAAAAATACACTGACCTGGCAGCTGGGGAAAGCCAGCGCTAGGGGTGGCAGAGAACGCAAAGACACCCAGCAAAATCAAGCAAATGGCCTAAACACCCACAGAAGCAACTGAAGGGTGAGCACAGCACTGTGGACAGAGGGAGGCAGATGTTAGGAAGTTTGTATAAGAATTTTAACTGTATTATTATGGCTTTTATTCCTGTAAAAGGACTTTTTTCTTCTTCTTGTAGATATTAGATCTGGGCTGATAATTCTTTGATTAGCCTGTCAAGGTTTTGCGTACACCGATGATAAACTCTTGAGTTTGCAAATCAGGTTTGCTTCCTTTTTTTCCCATGGTAAGAATCTGAAGGCAACAACCGTTCCTTCGGAAAAGTCAACACGCTGAAGCTGACTGTGGTAAATTATTTATCTATTTTATGCCCTTCAGAGATAATGTCTGTTTCACTGGCCACACTAAGGATTGCAGGAATAATTTTCCTGTATTTTAACTCCTCTCTTTTTCCCCAGTGGCAAGATCACTGCAGGGTTTTATGCTCTGCTTCCTGCCTGACCAATTGGAAGCAACATCTACTTTATTCTGATCAGTTTTTGTTTCAGTATGCATGAGGCATAATAGAAACAATGTGCAACAGTCAAAAGAGTATCAACACTAAGGAACAGGGAGATAATTTTATTTGTCCAGAAGTCTCTATACAAGAGCTTTCATACAGGCTAATAATCAACTTTGAAGACAACCCAGGTATATGCATAGGTATTAACATCAGTCAGGAGGTTTTGGCCTGTGCTCCTGCTGCTATTTGGTAGAAACTGCCCTCAACTAGGTCTGGAAACCTGACACAAGTGGGGTTCTGCTTCCCCTCCCATGGCAGGTGACCTGCATGCCTCTACACCTGAGCGAGTCATCAAGATGTGCTCAGAAGATGCTGAGGGGCTTCTAAAATGTGTTTTACCTGATTTCTTTGCAACATCAACACTTGAATGACATTAATTCTGTCCTAGAGGGATCCTACGCCCTATAAAGATAGCTGGGTTATATATACATGTGGGTAGGTAACTCCCATGGAATAAAAAATTGCAGCAAAGAAGTGTTTTGAGGAGGAAAAAATTAAATAAAAGCAGTGTGTAAGTCCTTATCACAAGCCATTATGAGAATGCAGAGACTAGCAAGCATTACGTGCCTAGTAATGTAATAAAATGGAAATGTTTAATAATAAAATAATACTTACAGGTTTATGACCACTTCTTTATTTTTTTTATTATTATTATTATTATTATTATTTATTTTTTTCCCAGTACATTTGTAGGTTTAAGATTTTATTATCCTCTTTTGTGCCACAGCATACTTGCCCCTGGGCCACAGGTCTTTCAAACTTTAGGTGGATGACAGAAAGCCTTTATCAGTGATAGGCACTTAAGCATCAGGCATCTTGATCTTGTGCCTCCAGTGACCTTGTATCAGGGCCAGGGGATCACCCCGTAGCCCAGATCACGAAATGAGTTAAGAAACACACACTTCATCCCACTTAATTTCAGTGATCCAGTTTGCAGCGTGATCCCCCAAAGCAGCTGTATTAGCATGAATACAGGCTGACTGGAGGCAGACCACAGGTGTTTATCTATGTGTTTATCCAGCCCAGTGTGTCCTCCAACACATACGTCTTCACAACAGCATACTCAGTCCTATTCAAAGATTCATTACTTTACAATATGGAGGAAGATAAACAGGCCTTAAATACCCAACTGATAGATGTATTTTCAAATGTACAGCACTTGGTTATAACTCAGAGGGTCTACATACCTCTTAGTGACTTTCCATGTTCTTAAAATGCAAATTAAATAAACTTGGAGAAACAGAATTCATTACATGTGTTTTTAGCATAAAGCCATAGTCTTGCTGCAGTGTGCTTAGATTCTTTTAAATGTATACTGTGGTACAAAAGTTTCATGAATTGCCAAGAATGATTTAATGCTACTCGGCTGAAAACCAATAGAAAAGTTGATTGAGAAGGGCATTCTTTATATTTTTTTCAGCCACTGATGCATCAAAGCATGGAAGTATCAAAACATTTTCAGTAGTTAAGTGTTACACTTGAAAGCAAAATAAACTATTCTCTACTTGCAGGTAGCAATGTAACTGCAGTAGCGTAGTCCTGAGCTAAACAAAACAAAGGAGACAAGGTAGGAATATCTATAAAAAAAAGAATAACTGTAAAAAATTAAATTAAATTAAATTAAATGGTGTGAACATTTGTAATGCATCATTTTCAGCCAGTAACTTTACTATCAGCTCTGAGAGATATAATTTTATCTGCAAATAACTGTTAAATAAGAACGGATATTTTCTGCTCATGGTTTAGTACATGCATATCAAAATGAAGAAAGCTGTCAATAAGTCATCATTTGATCAAGAGGTGTACAGAAAAAAATCTTTCATCAGTGTTTAAAAATTGTCATAGAGTCACAGAATCATCTAGGTTGGAAAAGACCTTCAAGACTGTCAAGTCCAAGCATAAACTTGACCTACCACGTCCTCAAATTTGGTTCATGAACAAGTCAAGGTAATTTTGATTGTAAATACAATTTTATACTTGAATTAAAACAACAACACAATTTAAATAGTAAATTACAAGTAAGACTGCACAATTAGACAAAGGTGTAATCTTACATTACTTCTAAGAACAGCCTGAATAGTAGTAGCATCTCCTAGCATCCATGCAATGGATTCCCTGAGCCAGAGGCAGTTTGTGTGTTTAATATTAACCCTTAGCAGATTTTCTCTGTCACAAACTTGACTTTTTCTTTTTCTTGAAGGTAACTGAACTGTGCTGTCCTAGACCATAGTGGCATCTGGAGATGTTCTGGCAGGTGATAAAAACACCCCCACACTCTACATTTCTGAGTGAAATCACAAATCTATTGGTGTTAGATGGGAAAAAAGTAACCCTAATTTTTGAACACTGGACCACACAGCTGTTTAGTGAATGATAATGCACAGAACACGTGGTTGCCATTACTCAACGTGAAATCTGGTACGCACCAGAAGAAACACCAACTGAACAAAAAACCTTAGTTTTTCTGGGTGGTTTATAACATGTGATATGTTCACAACTGGTTTACAACTAAATGACGTTTAAAAACTCTAGTGCTACATGGTAATACTAAAATCAGTTTATTTTATCTGACTAGCAAAAACCAGATGCAAAGTGCAAGTATTTGAATCACCACAGTCACCGAAGGGATTCATGATAGCAGTTAACAGTGGCCTGAAGCCTTCCTGGACTCATAGGCCAACTGGAAGTAGACTTAAAAATGAATACACTGTGGTGTTTTCTTCTCAGACGAGTAGTCAGGCAGAGGGTTGGCCTCTTCTCACAGGTAACTAGCGATAGAACTAGAGGGAATGGCCTCAAGTACACCACGGGAGGTTTCGGTTGGAAATGAGGAGACATTTCTTCTCAGAAGAGCAGTGAGGCATTGGAACGAGTTGCCCAGGGAGGTGGTGGCGTCACCATCCCTGGGGGTGTTCAAGGAAAGGATGGACGTGGTGCTTGGGGACATGGTTTAGAGGATGACATCGGTGGTAGGGTGGTGGTTGGACCGGATGATCTTGTAGGTCTTTCCCAACATTAACGGTTCCGTGATTTTATGATTTTACACCGTGCCGTACATCTGACACAAAATCACCCACACCATCACCCACACCATCACCACAGCGCACCCGCCATTTTGTGGCAGCGTGGCGGCGCCCCATGTTCCCCCTCCTTCGCCCGCCCCCTCCCGCAGCGCCCGGCGCCGCCGCGGTGACCACGTGACCGCGGCGGGCGGGAGGCGGAGCGCCCCGACGGAAGCGGGAAGGCCTTGGGGGGGGGCGGGGCGGGGCGGGGCGGGGCGGGTCCGGTCCCTGAGGGGGCTGAGGCACTGGAACGGGTTGAGCAGAGATGGTGTGGATGCCCAGTGACTGGAGGGATTCAAGTACTTGACAAAATCATCTAGGTTGGAAGAGACCTCCAAGCTCACCGAGGCCAACCTCTGACCTAACACTAACAAATCATCCCCTAAACCATATCCCTAAGCTCTACATCTAAACGTCTTTTAAAGACCTCCAGGGATGGGGACTCAACCACTTCCCTGGGCAGCCTGTTTCAGTGCCTAACAACCCTTGCAGTAAATAATTCCTCCTTGTAGCTAAAGAGATTGAGCCAGTTACTAGAAACGTCTCCATGGTGTTCTTAATCCTTTTTAAGGAAAATTAAGTTTTTTGGAAGCCAATGACACAAGAAGCTTAGATAGAAAAACAGCAGAACACCAAGTAGACTCTAACCTCATAATATATTTTTAATTAGCCAATATTTAATTGTGATTTTTTTTTTCCTTATCTTGCTCTTCCATTGAACTGGAATTAATGCAGTACATTGAGATACGGAAAAAATGAAGCTGGTGATCTAGGAAAGCTGCTTCACCTCTGTTCAGATAACTTTCTTGTACCATCGTTTTGTTTTCCTCTTCTCTCTCCAGTACGTGTGTGTGTGCATATAAGTACTTGTTCCTTGTTCAGTTGTTACCCACAACTCAACACTACAGTTAGGAAAGAAAAAAGCTATTAACTGTCAACAGAAGATAAGTCGAAGGAAGATCTCTCAGGGATTTAAAATAAATAATTTTTTAACTTAAATTATTTATCTGAGACTTTGCAATTAGACTTTTTTTTTTTTTTTTCCTTCCAGTCTGCAGTTTATAACTGAATCCGCATTTTCCAGAAATATAATAGTTTCAACCACCGTGATTGGGAGATTTCTATGAGTTGTTCATTTCTTTTACTTTAAAATTACAGATTCTTCTGTATAATTTTCAATAGGTTACCAAAAGAAATTTGCTCCTCAAATTGTTGGGACGGAGCTATGCACTTTATGTAATAGTGGGTGGTAACCAGATCCTAGAGAATGGTATTTGATTGTGCTGAACAATAGTTTTAAGATTTAAATAGGTTTCACAATCACAGCTTAAATTTTATGTTGAGGTACCTATAATTTGACCATTGTGCCACAGATACACAACTCTTTCTGAAATACCTGGATCTTACGCTTTGCTTTTAGTTCAGCTTCTTATTAGTGACCCAAACCTACATTTTTCTATTAATTAATATTATAACATTTTCAGAGTTATTTTTTTCCTCATTGAAATCTTTGCAAGAAGAACCAAATCTTAGTTGCTATGTGTTAGAGTTCTTCCTGTTGCAAATAACTGTATTTTAACAGTTGAAAAAGTCATTGAAGTCCTAGATCTGAGTTGAAAAATGTAAATTGTAGAGTTCAAATTATATTACAATGATTGGACAAGCTGAAGCCCCAAAATTCCTTTTATAAACCTAAACCCAATATCTGTCAGCGTGGAACGAACACTCTTAGTTTTACATAGGTGTGGCAATCTTCTGTTTGTTTTTCTAGCTAAATTTTTAGACTTCAAAGATAAGAGATATGATTCAATTTAATGTATTAAGAGAAAAATATCAATTGCCATTGCCTGGTATGCACCCTGAAAGTCCTGAACTACTGGAAAAAAACATATACTGAGTTGTATAAATGATAGGCTACTCGTTCTATGGAAGTGATTTAGTATTTTTTTTAACTGGCATTTTCCTGAACTGTTATTTAGAGTCCTGCATGCAAGGGGGAATGACCCACTGGATAACCTTTCTCTAGCTTTGCAAAAGTTACCGATTTATGCTGGAAATAAATTAATCTGCAAATACTAAAAGATTTTTTTTTCTTTCTACTGTAGCTAGGCTGTAGGATGCTTCTGCTCATTTTTCAGTAAAATGATTAATCATGTCTTCCTCTAACTATTTGTCTTTAGTTGTGCTCTTAGTTTTACAGAGCTGAGAAATTTAGCTGGGAGCTGAACTTGTCATAAATCCCAGGCCCAAAATCAATATGGTGGTGTAAGGTTACTACAGAGCACACAAAATACCCTCCTAGAAAGCCCCACAGTGACCTCTAATGTTCAGGGATAAAACCCGAGATGGTGAAATAAAGCAAGTTATTTTTCAAAGGCATAATTTTGCATGTTAGTTTGTACATTTAGTTTATTAATGTGCCACAGGCCGTAGATAGCGGTTGCTAGGTTTCATGGAAATGGTAGATTTTGGAGTCAGTTCTAATTCCTGCCTGTTTTGAGCAAATAAACACAAGGCTTTCTTTGCAGCAGTTGTGGGAGAACTATTTATTTTTGTAAAGTACACTGAAAATGGAAAATATCATTCAAATACTAAACAAGTTCTCTCTATTCTTTCTTTTGGAATTATTTACTCGTACTATATTAAATATTATTGTCATTTATTAGTTTGTCTTTACATACCCAATACATACTTGTGTAGTTTAAGGATTCGTAGCTTAGAAGCTTGTTTCTTATATTTACTCATTTGATTTTGCATGCAGCTAGAAGAAACTTCCCTGGTTTGTGTACCAAACTGACTTGTTCTTAATCCAAATAGAAAAAAACTTGTTCACTATTTTTTCTTTTCTTTCTTTCTTTCTTTCTTTCTTTCTTTCTTTCTTTCTTTCTTT
>CM021765.1:28707374-28871485 GCA_011076525.1 Nettapus auritus
TTTCTTTCTTTCTTTCTTTCTTTCTTTCTTTCTTTCTTTCTTTTTGCCTAGAGTTTGATTCAGAAAGACCACAACTAACTGCAGTGGCAGCTTCACGGTACTTGAAAGAATACATAGATAAATGTGCAAATGAATTAAAAAGCAAAGGTTATGTTATTATTTACTGTAAATATAATTTAGAAATTTACTCTGTTCAGAAGCAACACCTCATTTATGCAGACTGCCTGAGACCACAGCAGCAGCTGGTAGTTGTTTGCAAAGGGTGCTTCAAATCAATTTATAAAATTAACTTGTCTTGCATGCATTGAATCTTTAAGCTGAAAGGCAACACAGAACTTTCAGGTGCAAGAAGATAAATGCCTTTTATGTTGATCACTTAAATGTGTCCATTAGTTTCTTTGAAGAGACAGAAACAGGAATAAAAGCAGTAACTGTATTTTTCAAGTTAGACCGGCTGGTACGCTGCCAGTCACCTGTGGGACAGTTCTTGAAGACTTTGCATTACATCTGAAGTTCAAATGCTCTAAAAAGTTCTGATTTATAAAAATTACTGATCATGTTTTAGTATCACAATGACAATAGAAGAGTGATCACATTAGTGCTCTTTTTCTTGGTTGCTTACATGTGCAAAACCAAATCCTGAGTAACTTGTCAGATGTGAGAGGTGACTGATTACTCCCCATTCTGAACTAATTACTACTTGAATTGCTATGAGTAATTGTCATCTACAGTTACATTTTCTTCCTCTTTTGCTTTGTATTTCAAGAATAAAATGTTTTCAGTGGAAATACACAGTTGTTCATGAAGGTAAAATTAATGTCCTTGACGCATACAACTAATTAGTAAGAATAAGCTATTTATTTCCAGTCACAAACAACATGTGGATTGCCTCCCTGTACATGAGTTAAATCCCAATGATGGCATAGGGTAGTAGTATTAGTTCGAAAGAAGAATCAGTTCCACATTAAACTTTTTTTTTTTTTTCCCATTAATAATTTTGTGACAGATCTGGTTACTGATTGTTGTGTTTTAAGCTTTTTTGTTTTGTTGTGGCTTGTAAGTGGAGAGGTCATTGTGTTGGTCTGTCTCTGTCTGCTTCAGGATCTTCTATGGATGTTATTATCTCCAAGAAGATTACTAAACCTGAGTTTTACTGATGCTTTTCTGCATTGCGGTAGAATGGGAAAAGTTCTTCATAATTCATAGTGATAGGAACTGTGACATGAATATTTTTAAATTAAGCTTTAATTCAAATCAAGGCACAAATAAATGGTATATAGTGGAGTTAAAGCTAATAAAATTTGCTGTTACATATTTGGAATGGTTAAAACAGCTAGATCAGGACAAAATGGTCAACCTAGGAGAAACGGAACAGCAATGCGTTATAGAGCAAACATCCACAGCTATTGAAAATGCTGATTCGGTTAGGATCTGCCACTTCAGAATGCAAACAAAATGTTGTAGGGCAGACTGGTGACTAAGGTAGAGCGGTAGTGCTGCCTGAGGACACGTTTTTGGACCCTTTTACTGACATATTTGTCAGGCTGCTTAACTTAGCCTGTGCATAAGTTTTGCTCTTGTTTCCAGTAGTGCCTTGACTTGTTTTTCCTGGGGCTGTTATGGCCGTGTAACCTGAAGATGAGGGGAACTTTATTTGCAGTTGAAAGAAAAATCTAGAACCAAGTTGGCTGGTGAGTTTAGTTGAACAGTGTTGGTGTGATACAAGACCACAGAACCTCTGTTATGTGCTTCAGATGGCTTAAAGGCCTGCAACAGAGACTTAAGTGTTTTGCTGTCCAATCTCTGTATTGCATTTGGTGTCAGTCCGCAGTTATGAGCTAGTTCCTCAGTTCAGTGGATATTTGGGTTTAGTTTCCTACATAACCTTCAAAGAACCTTTTAAGTGCCTGGTTTCTGCCGGGCAGGAAGGTAACTGAAATTTGATTATTCTCAACTTCATTTTCTTTTGGCTGCCTAGATTTGGTTATTGTCAAAGTTCTGTTTTGGATACTAAACGTTAGCTATTCCCTGTCTCTTACGGTCACCCGACCATACCTGGTTATAAGCTTATCACATTTTCTGTGGCTGCGTCTCTATGAAACAGTAAAGGAGCAGTCACTTCCCTGAGGTGCTGCATTTCCCACCTCGTAACAGAGCAGTGTTCTTTAATGACTGCCGTGCCTGTGTGCCAAGGGAACACAGGGAGGTTATTAACGTGGTGGAGGTATGCTGCTGAAAACCTTTAAGGAGAGCATGAGTACATTAATAGCTTAGAAATGTCACCATTACGGTGGAATAATACCAGGATGGAGTTGTCTTTAATAAAGGATAAATGAGAGCTCCTTCTGGAACGAGACATTATTTTTAAATGAAAACTTTACATAGACTAATCTTACTTTGATTCTTCGCTAGCAGTCATCACCATTTTGTCTCTATGCATCAGCCTGTACTTGGATAAATTTATATGAATTAAATTAGCTTACTAAAAAGCATGCATACCCTCCCCCTTACAAAAGATTCTCTAGTGTAAAAGTTACCAAAATGTGTGACAAATGGGAAATGAGGGTCAGGCTGCATGGCACTATTACGCTGGCCTTGTTTCAGGAAAGACTGCAGGAAAGGCACATGTGAAAAAGGTCACACAAATTCTGATACTGAGCAGCATCCTATTCATTATAGTTGTTAAACTAGGTACAGCCTTGTCACCGAGTTGTACCTGTCTTGCTTAAAACAAGAGCTCTTGTTTCTTGCTGAATTTTGTATCTCATAGGATGGAATGGAATTTGGCTCGTGTGTTGTTACGGAATCTGCCTTGTTTTCAGACCATATATGCCTGATTATATGATGTCATTGGTTTATAGAAAAATACATGCCAAGGCAGGAAAGTTGGTTATTTCAGCGGAACCTGGAGTTACAGTAGTATATATTGTACAGTTACTCATTCCTGAACGAGATTAAATAGGTCATTTTGTGCTAACATAGCCTTAGCTGGGTAGTTGTTTTGCATACAGGTTGTAATTCCCTCCTTCCTGTTTCTCACATGCCTTCTTGTAGAAACACTTCAGGGGCCAATTTCTTGCCTTTGTGGATGACTGCTAATGCCTTGTTTTTACTGCTATTTTTCCTATCATACTTCTGTGGGTAATTTTTAAGTACTTAGATTTGCAAATATATTGTAACCTGGGGCTTTCTGAATATTACTTGATGACTTTCTGCAGACTGTTTGTTAAACAGTGTCTTCTAATGTGCAGGCAAGTACAAGAAAAATAAACATTTCATACATAGAGAGCTATCTAAATAGCATCTCAGCTCCATATGTTGTAGTACTCACGAGAGGCTCATTATAATCCCTGGACCTTTTGTGCACCAAATACTTCAGTCCAGATAATGCTGTGCTCCATCTGCCTTAATCTCTGAGCTGCACAATGTGAAATTCTTAATGCTTTGACCTGCTGTATGCTGGCATTTTTGATCTTGGATTTTTCTTGTCCGTGTTGCCATTTCAAACAAGTTTTCAAGGTTGATACTTTGAAGTTTGTCAGTTCTATTGAATTACTCAGTTATTTTTTTTTTCCTAAAATAAGTGTAATTTATAAACGGTGTAAAGTGTAGTCATCTGTAAAATATTTTTCTGTGTTTTGCTTCTTTGTTTCTTTTGCACCATCTTTTGAGTGTTAGGATTTGTTAATTTTATTCAAGGTGTTACTGACTGGGCAGAGATCCGGAAATACGTGTTGATGAACTTATTGAGATTCCTTCATTTATTTAATTTTTTAAGCAAAGAGTCCTCCATTGGCATACAGGTAAACCTGCTCAGTATTTTCCTGTCAGCATAAAACAGACAGGGCACTGGATTTCAGAATTTCACTCTGTAACTGTGGTGCTCATAAAATCTACAGTTATTTCAGAAGTCTTTTAAATTTTACATACCAGAGAGTTCACTCAGTATCATTAAACAATTATATTTCACAGAGGTATTTCTTACCCTTCTGGTAAGAACTTTTTATTATATAGAAGGACTTAAGGTTAAAGACAGATTTCTTTGTAAGTAATTCTTCTCAAACTATTGAAATGTGCATGCATATATTTATTATGTTCGGGAAGAGGGACTTGTACAGTAGAGTAATGTACAGGTTTGCTCAGTTTGTGTCCAGGAAAGCGCTGTCCTTCCCTGCGGGGTATGGGGAGCCAGGAGACTTGTAGAATGTGATGCATGAGTAGAAATGACAGATTTATCTATGAGAGTATAAAAGATAAAGCCAGTGGTTTGCTCAGTTGTGCAAGGAAAGAAGAGGAAAGGAAAGAAAGAAGGAAAATTCAGTGCAAGTAGAGAAATTCCTCAGCTCTTGCTGGCTTTGGTGGCTCTGAAAATCAGTTACCTGCAGGGGTGGTGTTGGTGTTTTGCTGTGCCTTGTAATGCTGTGTATGTCCAAACCCACAAAAGTAGGACCTGAACTCCCAGCTTTGCCCGCAGCTGCCTAATACTCCTGTTATTTCCATGGCCAAGTGATGTACCGAGAACACAGCATTTTATCCTACCTTTTTTAACCTGGTTGCTAGATTGTGTGTCACTGTTAATTGGCTTGTAGCTGCAAGAGCATATGGTCGGTCTCCTGTGGATTGCCTGGCCAATTACTTTCCTTCAGATATTGGAATTTTCTGTAGATACCAGCATGGGTCTTTTGCAAGAAAATTACAACAAGATCTGTGAATGGATTTGGTAAAAGGGATGGGGTCAATATTTATACTTCACTATTAATAAAAATAGGTTGGACTATGAGGAATTTAATGAGTAAGTTTGTCTAATTTCTTAAAGTTTGCAATAAAAAAAATTCCTAAATTAGTCATATTCTGTTAGATTTGTCAGACAGAGTCTTTAAACTCAAAGAGCAACTGTACATAGAAAGTGGAGGAGACTGTTGTGGGCAATGTCCAAAAATTGCTTTTTGAGACTACCATTTCTGGAAGAGTCGAGAGGTCTGCGATACACCAGACCTGACAGTGGAGGAGAATGTTCCAGCCAGAAAACTGGAGAAGTGAGGTTCAGACTCGGGACTGAGGGAAGGGTGTTAAGGTGTATGAGATGGTATGGGTTGTTAAACAGCAGACAAAAAGCCGATTCCTAGGGGTTCTGTTTTTATGTGGAATACTTCTAAAGGTAAATCCGTGCTGATTGAGGCAATGGTATCTTTTGATTGGTTCCAGTAATGAGTTCTTACACAGTAAGACAGGAATATAGCATTTTAATGTTTGTTCTGAATCGGTGAGTTTTTTGTTGTGTTCCACAACCTATTCCAGATTCTTTGTGAAAGCTGTTGATGCAAATTGGATTATTTTTTTTTAATGAAATGTACAGGAAGAAAATATAATTGTATTACAAACATTAAATATATTTACTCTTTTTACTAGGTAGGCTTCAGTTGTGTGCAAAAGTTAGAGGTGATAGTGAAATATTTCCACATTTAAGAAAAAAAAAAAGTAAGAGGGATTTAAAACCTTGTGAAGGTGAATGCCAGAATTGATGGTAAAGATGTTGCAGTCTTTTTGAAGATAGATCTTGTCATTGCAAAGCTATTAATATCCATAAAGAATTCAAGTGAAGAATATGCTGACGGTATATTTTGTAGAACCGGGTTTCCTCTCGTAATTGTAATGCATTATAGAATTAAGAAGCCATATCTGTGACAGAAATACTGCTTTCAGTATTATTTCATCAGAGTGATCTGAGTTTGTGCTTTGCATACAAGTAGTTCATCACCTCCATATTTCTGAAAATGGAACAACAAAAAAATACTGTGGAAGTCAGAATATACTGTTAAGAGCATTTAAACTGTGTATTTTTGTTGAAAAATAATTCTTTGTCCTTGAATATAAACATGTCCTTGAATATAAACATGAAGGACTCGAAAGTTCAGGGCAAAGTCTGTTCTCTTCTTCTGTCTGCCAGAGTGACGATGTGATAGGAGCAGGGACTTCACAAGCTGATCTTGTACAGGCTCCACTAGGTACTCATTAGACAGAAACAAAGGTTTAAATTGGATTTGCCGATAGGCGAAGAACTGTATTTCTTATAATACACTACTTAGGAATCTTGTCTTTCCCCTAAAAGAAGTTTATTGAATTGAACTTCTGGGGCTGCTCAAGCACTTCTCCATGCAGTGCTGTTCAGGCATTGTCTCCCACGTGGCTTCCACAGCCTAACACACAGTCTGTCACACCCTATCTCAAATGGAGAGGTTAATTAACATCACATCAACGAGTGAAATCTTAACAAAGTCCTGAAGTTTGACAGCTTTGTGAATTACGCTGCAGGATCTCACCTCTTTAGATCATTTCCTTCCAAGCCCACCCAGGTCATGACCAACCCGCCTGGAGGGCCTGCTGCAGCGGAGCCAGGAGCTTTTGCTGCTTGGTGGCTGGCTGGCGGGCAGGCAAGGAAATGGCGGTTTCGGTACAGTAGGCCTGCATCTTTGCAGCAGTACCCGAGTGACGATTCAAACTGATGTTTGCAGTTTCCACAAGGGTAGAAATGACACAGGACTTTTGTGTGTGAAACTAATAAAGAACTGCTAATGTATTGTAAATGGTCAGCTTTTCCTTTATGTAACACAATCTTTCGGGGCTCATGAATTTGTAACTACTAGTTTATGGGGAGAAAATTACTTGCAGAATTTTTGGTTTGAACTCCAGTTGAATGTCCTGAAATAGGTTATTTCCACAAAGTGAATACATCTATCTATATATTTTTTTCAGAAATGCATAGTTGAATTTTGTATTGTTATAGCAGTTTGCTTCTTGTTTTGCCAAATTGTTACCCAGTCATTTTTATCAAGTACTGCTGCTAGCAGAGGATCACTAGAAATGGTCAAATTACGTAAAGGGTAAATGTCAAGTATCAATTTTTTTCTGTACAGTTGACTTTTAAATTTTGATGAATATTTCTGTTCTTTTTCATTCTTATGTGCACATTCATTTTTTCACTGTGGATATTGAGATAACAGTATAAGATATTGATATAACAGTATAACAGATAAGAAATCTATTCTGAACTCCAATGATATAGACAATATTATTACTTAAAATTGCTTCATAATGACTTTTTTTCCCCCATTTTTTTATATCTTTTTCAGATTATGGCACAGGCTCAGGGTTTTGGGAGACGATACATTAAAGCCTTCTTTAAAGGTTTCTTTGTTGCTGTTCCTGTGACAGTGACTTTCCTAGACAGAGTTGCCTGTGTAGCAAGAGTGGAAGGAGCATCCATGCAGGTATGGTTGAAAATACCTTTTGTGTGTCTGGAAATTATAAGCTGGCTGTCCACTGACAACAGCAAGATGGAAGAAAATCTTTTTTCTCAATTGTTACCAAGTGATCACAATTATAGTATGGAATAATTGAATTTTTAGTTTGTTACACAAATAATTTTGTGATATGAAAATAAAAGCTTTTGAGAAGAAAACTTCCCAAAATTCTATGTAAAAGCAAAATATATAGATAAGTAGCGGTAAAAGCAGTCGGTTTTATCCTCCTAGTCATTTAGAAATCAAGATTCTTTTTTTTTTTTTTGAGCATTACCTTTTGTCTTGATGCTCTACTTTGATACAAAGAAGCTTTTTTTGTTGTTTGTTTGTTTTAATTGCTGTATTATAATAATTGCAAGGCACAAGGGAAAACCACTTTTGGCCATAGTTGCTCTTCCTATTGAACAAAAATGGCACTATTTCAGTGAAGAATGCTGCAAATGGCATGAACCTAATATTAATACCTATGCTTATTAGGGAATAAATATCAGTTAACTTTTTTTACTTTGCTTATATAGGATGCTTATGCGTTGGTGTAAGCATATCAATACAAATATGTTTGTAACGTTTGAAAGATAAATACTCTTGATAATGAACAGCTACTTTGCTTCCTGTTATTAGGACTTGAAAAATATATGTTGTAATGTAGTTAGCCAATTTTTATATTGTTACCTTGCTTTCTAAATCATATGCCCTGCATACTGCAGTGCATCACTACTGATAATTATAATGTATTTTGTTTTAATATCGTAACATTCCAATTAGCAGAGACTAAAGATTTGATTCATGGATGCTGAGGTCTCTTTTCTGATTATCAGAGTAAGTTCAGAACCTTGAAGACAGGTTTTATAAGAATCAAGACCAACTGCTGGAGTTTGAAGTGTACAACATTCACTCAGGCAAAACTTGGTTTAGAGCCTGGGCTTGGCTGATTTGTGTTTAATGCCACAGAAAAGCCTGGGGTGGGCTAGAGGGTGGTGTAGTGCCTTTTGCAGTAGCCTGTACCCTGGTGTTGAGAAATCTCAGCTAGTCTGGAAGGCAACTCTCACCTCAAGAATGGGGACGAAGTAAAATCATCATACTCCAGTAATTCTACAATCCAAGAACAAAAGTTAGGTGTAACATGCATAATTTTTTCCCTTTTTATAAATGTTATTCTTATTATCACTGATGACCAGTCAAATACATGAAAGTCTCAGGAGGGCTTACAGCTGCAGAGCCAGAAATTTGCGCTAGAAATGAGTAGAGGAATGGGAAAACAGTAAAAACAGTTTCATTTTCTGTTCATTTAATTTAATTTCCTTTTTTATTGCCTTTCATTTTTTTTTTTTCTTTCTGTCTCTGGCATAATATTCAGTTTCCCAACTATTCTTGTTGGGATAGTTTTAACTCAGTAGCTGGAAAGAAATGTTCTAAATTTTCCTAGTCCACAAGTCTTGAATGCCTCTGGTCAAGACCTCAGTTTTATGTTTCCATTTGAAGTCAAAGTCTCAGGTGTTAGGGAATGCTCTGGTATTGTTCTGGAGTATTTTTTCTGTGCTCATGTGAAAGGGCATATAGTTAACTGTCATTTATCTTTGGAAAACATGAAAAACACTACAGTTATATGCTTAGATTTATCCAACCTAGCAGAAAAGGATATGCACTCTGTGGCAAGGGAAAGTGATATGTATTCAGTGTATGATTAAAATCTAAGCTCTTCCCCGATAAATGTGTTGACTAAACGTTCCGTCTGTTGATTGTAGTATGGGTGTTATGGGACATTACTAATTTTAATGACATTTCAGTATCTGTAAAATTCCCCCTCTGGTTTTATTCTGGACTGTAGTAGTGAAGTATAAGTTTGTTTTAAACTAACATGCTTCTGCGTGCATGGATGTTTTTCAGACTACAAAAAATCTTCCTGGTGCTTTTAATAAGATACTAATTTCCTTGCCAAGATTTATTAGACACCTAAGTAAGTCTGGCAGGAACATAATTATAAGGAACATATCCCTCTTTTGCAGAATAGCTTGAAGGAGTAGAGGTCATTGCTTTGGAATTCTATCTGTTTACAGTGTTCCCTGAAGAGTGATCTATGTTGAATGTATCTGAAAGCTTATGGGTACGAGGGAGGGTGAAGCCCAGTCAGCATGTAGTCGTATATCCATCAACTGCATGCTTATAATGACAACGTGTTGTCTCAATGTGAAGATATCGTGATATGGTTTCCAACAATTTGATTTGTAACAGTCCTCTAAAACATCTAGCTGACTTTGTGTTCTCATTGTTGTTGCTCCCGCTGAGTCTGAAATTAAAAGTTCTGACAAGAAGCAGGGAATAAATCTCAGTCTCTCCTGCTTTGTCCCCTTTCAGTTTTTGTTTGGACCAGCCATACTGCTCCTTCATAGTTACTGATATTGGTAATTGCTAGTACTTTTTCACATTCTGGCAAGCACACTGCATTGAGGTTCTAATTAACCTACGTATTTTATGATTTATTCCCAATCAATTAAGACAACCATGCATTTCATTTTCTCAAGCTTGTTCAGTGTTTCTACAGCGTAATTATTTCACTTGTGCTACTACAGTGTATATGAGTATTAACTTTGAAGTATAGGGAATAATACTAAAGTATTGAAGCTTATAATTTCAGCATTTTTAGTTGCTTCATTGCCTTTTTTTTTCTTTCCAAAATTACTGTTTTTTTTTTAATCCTCAAGTGAGGTGTTCTCAGTTGCTTAGATTTTACAGATTGATGTTCTCATCTAGCATTGCTTTAATAGTGGGTTTCAAGTGAATTACAGCATTGAACATGTGACACAAATAATTGGTATTATGATTTCTTAATTCACTGTTGTGGATTTTTTGGGACTACTCTTGTAATGCTGGATGTGTACTTCAACATGTTTTGTCTTGTGTTACATTGCTTGTCTGGTATTATGATCTTTTCATATAAAATGATGTGGAAAAAGGAAACCGTTACGGATATATAAATTCTTAAATTCATTAGATCAAATGGACTGTTTTCAAGCAGGATGAAAGATGACACTTTATGTGCAGCTTTATATGGATGTTTCTGTCACAAACAGTTCAATACCAAGAATTAGAGCAAGTTGCCTGAACAGTGATGTCTGACAAAGCCCAGTTGTTTCAGCAGCAAATACTATTGAATGTTCTGTGCCATTATGCATAATGGCAGTTGTAATTATTCTGTTGCAGTTTCTCCTAACATTATTAGGATTACTGTACCTAAGCCTGGAAGCTTATGTGAATATTCTTTCTGTTCCCCAAGCTAAAAGCAAATAAGTTGTGACCTTCTGGTATTCACTAGTAGCATAACAACTATCAAGTTAATCATTATTTATAGTAAAAGGGCATGCTTTTACCCTGTTACTTACAGAACCTCGCGTCCTGTGAGGCTTCATCATATGGCTGGGGATCTCAATTTGCATGCTTTTAGCTTTAGATTAGCTGGTAATTGGAAAGAGCGAATGTTTTGTGACTTCCGCACCATAGTTCTAAATTAAGACCTATGTGTCTCATTTGTAGCAGGCTGTTATGCCAAGAACTTGGGTAAACAAGTTATAATGCTTCAAGCTCCAGAAAGAAAGAAGCTCCTCTATTATTTTGTTTCTTAAAAAAGTAAAGAGCCCTCGTGAGCCTATCTGTTGACTGCTTTTTCAGAAATTGTATTTTTGTTTTGCTAGATCTGAGATCCTACTAGCAGTAAAAATGTTGAGGAGAACACGTTGTCTCTTATACTTTCTATTATTTACCTTAGAGAGAAACATTTACTGAATGATTTGGATGACTTTTTACAGAAGATTGTATTGTTGATATAAAATTAAACTTGTCTCCTAGTTTTTCTTTCATGCCTTCTTCTACCAAAATGTTTTTGTGCTTGTATGACTGCATTTTGAATATGTCAGTGTTGCTTTGTGAGAAAGAAAAAAAAAATCCACATTGTCATATTTCTCTCAAATATAATTCTATTAAGTCAGGAATTGGATATCCACTCTGTAAGTCAAAACTATGAGTGATGTATTGTTAAAAACAGAAAGCAATATGGCATTACATTTAGAGTGCTTTGAGTTAAAAGGATTATGAAATACCTAACTGTATTTAAACTGTGAAATATTTCCTTTGTTTAAATACAGAAAACAGTGGGAGTTGACTAGGCCAATACTGTAACTACATGGTGTGTTCCTCTGTAAGATGAAGTTGACAGAATTTTCGTTGCAAGGACAAGTTTATGAACATTCATGCAAATCTTTGCTATGTATTAACTGTGAAATAAATTAGCTTTTGGAACAATGTGTTTAAAATTACCATTTGCCTTGACCTTCTCTTTCTGCCTTTTAAGGTAAATAGTTTGAGTATCCCGCAGTTTATTTTGTGGGAATATACCATATGCATGATTCTTACTTTTTTAGATCAGTCTATTTGTCTAATACTTAATACAGTTGTTAGCTTCTGGACTAAAGAATGCCTTCCTTTGGTTAAATAAGTACGATTATGAATTGTTTGTGAATTTTTATGTAAAAATACTATTATTTGTTGAAGATGCTTGCTGTAAAATTGGAAAATCATTTTGGAAAATCCTTATTAAAATAATAATAACCCAGTATCTGCATCTGGTTTTCATTTTTCTGGCTCTTGCAATGAATAGACTCCACTAAATAAAATAATGATGAATGTTAATGTCCTTATAGTAAGGACATTAACATTAATTTATGTTAATGTCCTTACAGTAATGTCCCTATGCTGCAAGGCAAACACTGAAAACCTCTTCTATAAATATATCAAATTTCAGCAAATATTGTCACTGTCATGTCAATAAATGAGGAGCAGTGTAGTCTCAGTACTTTGTCAGATTTGGTACTGCATGGGGCTATAATCATAGAATCATAGAATATCCGGAGTTGGAAGGGACCCATGAGGATTATCAAGTCCAACTCCTATCTCCATACAGGTCTGCCCAAAAATTCAGACAATATGATTGAGAGCACAGTCCAAATGTTTCTTAAGCTGACAGGCTTGGTGCCGTGATTACGTCCCTGGAGAGCCTGTTCCAGTAATTTGCTTTATTAAATATTCCAAATAGCTCTAGAGTCTAAATTAGAGACCATTTCTGGCCAGTGTGAATACAACATAATTTTATTTGCAGAGTCTTAAAAAGCATATTGAAAAATATGCTGCCAACAAACTTTAGTCTGGATTACTGTTAGATACTTTCTGTGTAGTAAAAGAATTACATTTATTGTAGTAATTCCTGAAACATCAATGAAGACAGCACTAATATTGACTGTTTCTTTCCTCTGCGGTTTCTGATGGGTTAACTCAGAACCAGGGTTAATCAGGTACCATAGTTTTGTACTTCATCACACAAAATAATTATGTATGGTTCTGAATATCTCCTCATACTCTTTGCTAATTACTTATTCAATTGTTTTTGACTGTGGAGGTTAGACAGTAGACTCATTTCAATGCATATTCCTGTGAAAGGTCATGCTTCCTTGGGTCCTGTTATGGAAGACCCACATTTAGTGGTATATACTGTAGATGTAGGGTTTTGGGTTTGTTTTTGTTTTCTTTTCTTTGCAAAGTGTATTGAGATTAGTATTGTTGCAAGTATGTATTTCGTTTTTGGTGCATTATGCTTGTATAAACAGTAAAATGCCTGCAGAAACTGTAATTTCTGGGAATTGGCATTCTCGGTTCTCCTTCATTTGTAATCTTAAATGATAGGCAGCAAAGGCAAACACAATTTTTCATGAAGCTCATCATAAATATGTATCCTATGTAATTTAATTTGCATATAGTAGTGCATCGAAAGATGTGAACTGCTTTTAACCAAAAATTTATGACATTTAACATAGCATTTAGTAAATAAATATATTTACTAGAATAAAACAGGTCCTTTTAAAGGAATTGGGTGCGGTTTTACTGTTTCTAATGGCTTCAGGATTTGACCCATTGATAGTATGAGAGTTAGATGGAGAATTCATAGAGGCAGTGTAGACTTAAATCTGTCCTTTTCCTCTCCCTAAGCCTTCTCTGAATCCTGGGGGAAGACAAGCATCTGATGTAGTGCTCTTAAACCACTGGAGCATTCGAAATTATGATGTACAACGTGGGGACATCGTGTCATTGGTGTAAGTAATCTTGCATATATTCCAATATATGTTCATATAAAAGTCGAGCTATTTATTATTTATTTATTGAGCATTTTGTATTTTATCTCTGGCATACTGCAGGTATATGTATGAACAAAGAGCATCATCTGTTAGCAATGCATTATTGTTAGTCCCATAATGAGTTTACAAAAGTCAGGAGAAGGTCAAAGAATGTATTATCAGTTTTTTACTTGAAAGGAGTGCAGTGTAAAATACTATGTGATACAGAATTCTGTGTACAGAAATTGCCAAGGAAAAAGAGCTGTGATATAAAGAGAAAAAAATAGAAAAAACATATGGCTAAATGGAGTACACTTTTTAATTTGTTTGGCTATGCATTCATATTTATGAGAAAAATAGTGTTTTCTTACAAATTAACATTTTTTTTTTTTTCTGGAGAAATCTTCCTGCCGTAGCAAATTTTAATGTTACAGCAGTTCAACCTTCTTCATAAAGGACAAAAGTACCCCCCCCCCAAAAAAAAAAGTTTTACAATTTTGAGGGGGAGGTCTGTGTATCAAGCCAAAAGGTGGCAGTGTTTCGCTGTTGAAAATATTCAAGACTAACGAGACAGAAACTCCATTTCAGCTTTAATGTAAGATAGAAATGGAGTGTCAAAATGTGCATAACTGGCACAATGATATAATACTTGTAGTACATGCTCAGATAGTTTAAGCTTAGGGTATCAATTTTTTAAGTGTGAAATGCACAATATGTAGATTACAGCAGAAGAATTGTCCTTGAAGCTATAATGTCTGGCTTCATTTTTGTCAGCCATCTCTTCTAATTGTCTCATTTTCTTCTTCTTCTTCATTGTACAGGTAATTCATATAACAGTTTTTACTACCAGCTCTTAGAGCAAACTTCTACCCTCATGTAGTGTTTTTTTGTTAGAAACCTAAAATTTATGTTCTTTCCTGTTGTCTGGCATGTAAGATTATCTATAAACGGTCTGGCTACAAATACAAATTTATTCATATTTGCAACACCAAATATTGCAGAAGGACTCCAGTTTGAAGTCACATAATGACTACTTGCAGAATTTGATTTTACCTGTGTATGTGTTCCTCTGCCCAAGTCATGCTCTGGGAACGGTTTAAAATACTGGATGTACCTGGTTAATAAATAATTGCTGAACAGATGATCAGCTTGTTTTCCAATAAGAAAACAGAACAAATAGTTTCATTCATATACTTCTTCAAGGTTGGTGGTACTGTCTGAACCATCTGCCTTGATTGCTTTCACTTTGCTCTACGTTCAGACATTATGAGTATTATTTTAGGTATTTTTTTTTTTTTTTTTTTTTTTGTATGTTTTCAAAAGATCACTTACCGTTGGTGGAGCTTTTGTACATCCACGTGGAAGATGTCACATTGTATTTGAGTGTTGTACTGAAGTTTTTCTGAAACATTTGGGAAGTACCCTGAATAATTAAGCTAGGGAATTCATCATACACTTTAAGAACAATACAAACAATGCAAAACTAGTATATTGAATAATTTTTGCTTAAAAGTGAAGTATATGTTTCAGTAACAGCTTTTAGATTACTTCATGATACAGATTTGTTAGAAGCATTTTTGGCCTGCTAGTTGGGTTTAAAAGCCTACTGTAATTTGGAAGTTTTCACTGTGTTGTAAAGACTTCTTCCAGTAAAGGGGGCCTACAAGAAAGCTGCAGAGGGACTGGTTGTCAGGGATTGTAGTGATAGGACAAGGGTCTTGAAACTAAATGAGAGTAGATTTAGATTAGATATAAGGAAGAAGTTCTTTACTCTGAGGGTGGTGATGCACTGGAACGGGTTGTCCAGAGAAGCTGTGGATGTGCTCAAGGCCAGGCTGGATGGGGCTTTGGGCAGCCTGGTATAGTGGGAGGTGTCCTTGCCCATGGCAGGTGTTGGAATTAGGTGATCTGTGAGGTCCCTTGTAACCATTATATAATTCTATGACTTGGAGGATCCAGTATCTGGATGTGGTTATGTACCTATGTGGGTTGTTTGAAACGTAACCTTTTGTACATGAGGCTTTTATTAACAATTTTTAAATATATTAAGTGAATATTTTTATCCTTTTCATTTTGATTGTTTGCCTATGATATCTCTAATTCAGTAGTGAATAGATATGCCATGAATATTCATGAATTTTATTAAGTGGTTTTCAAATAGTAGATTTGGGAGATTTGGGTGAGACATGAACAGAGAAGGCCAGTTTCCCAGTAATTTGCTGCTGCTTTTCCTGCTTCTGTCAGAAATTCAAATGAGAAGGTGATGGTGTGATAGAAGCAGGCAGATGGAGATGTAAACCTTCTTTCATATCCTACTTGGCTGCTTAACATTTAGCATTTGTTTTCCCTTTGCCAAGTCATAGTACAAACTAGCAAAGAGGTTGTGGGAGGGTGGTCTTCTGCAGGATAAGAACTGAGGTTGAATATTCCTTGTGACAGCTTGACCACAGCAGTCCAAATTCTTTGCCTTCTTCATACCATCAGAAATGTGTCATTCTGGATGGGTGCTGTTTTTACCACAGCTTTTAAGAGGGATTATTGAGATCCCAACTGGCAAAGTTCAGCGTAAGTAGATGGCCAAGAGCCAAACCTTGGAGCAAAGAGATGAATTAATCTTGTTGGCTTTGGATGCCCCAAGAGAGCAACAGTCAGCCTGTGATTTTGCTTGCAATACTGCTTGCAGATCCAAAAGTTTGTATTTTTGTTATCTGCCCACTTGAATTACAAATGAGCACCCTGTCCCCCAAGCAGTTGGTGGAATTTATGTCAGGTTTAAGAATTAAATGAGACCATCTTTATGGAAACATGTCATGTCTGTCATCCCTGACTTTGCATCTGAGCTGACCTGATGTAGCTGTAACTGTGCATCACAACCACGGCTGTGCAGTTAGTCACTGTGCATACACATGTGCATATGTAGTCTTAGGCATAATATTTAGAATGGCATGAATCCTTAAAATTATAAAATTTAAAGTAAGATAAAACAAATGGAGAGAATAAGTTGGTAGCAGAGGATGATTTCTTTACTTCCAGTTCAATGTTTTAGAAATAGCTAAATCTTATCCCAGCTTTTTAGAAGCTGTTCTAAGTTAACATTTTTAATTTTAGTTTGAGTCATACTTACTGATACCAGAATTAAGGGAGCTCAATGTTATATGTTACAACTTTTGAACTCACAATTTTAAATTTATTGGGAAATGAATATCATCATCCTTAATTTGATCACTTGCTTCAGTGCTTAGTTTTGACATTACTGTATTACTGGGACTTAAATCAAAAATTAAACCAGGACTATTATTCCAATAAATTAAATAATTTCCATTATTATGTGTTTCATAATACTACCTTTCCATCTCTTAAACAGATGCAAAGAAAGTGTGTTATTTTAGTTGTTTTGACAATGTTTACTTATCTTCACATTTTGCTTGGAGAACATCATTAGGCACATGGGTTTATCGTTAAAAGATAAATTAATTATTATTTTTAGCAGACAGACCTTGATCTTTTGGTACTTTTTGTGGTGAAATAGGCATTTATTTTGTAACAGCTGTGCTGAGGTAGATGCCAGCAGTTATGATGAACTTTATCAGATATTGCAGAGTGGGTTATACGATCCTAGTTGGTTTTACTCCAGAAGGTTTGAGTGTCAACTGCGTTGTAGTTGTAGCAGTCCACATCACAGCATGGGCTGTACAGCTCAAGCAGGTCCTTGGGCATATACGCTGCAACTGCTCTTCATAGTGCTAATGGAGATTGTACTCTTCTATTATATATTAATGGACATTTTTGCCAACTTACCCAGATGTAGCTTGGTTTCTACAGTGTGCAAATGGAGGATGTGGTGAAAAGATGTTGCTAAAGAATGTTTTTACCTCTAGAATTCTTTTTTCTACTGAAAAAATCTTCTATATCCTAGTTTCCACTATCCTTCAGTCTCTACTGAAAACCTTGTATCCTGAGTATAAACTTTTCTCCTCTTTTTATTCCAAAATTCCTGTCTTATTGTAGCGAAAAGGTGTCGCAACATGTAGAGAATGGCAAAATTAGTATGTATATGTAGGATTGTGATTTTTGTTTTAATGGAAATGACAAATTTTAAGTAAGCTTTTGAAATGAAGACAACAGTATTAACTCAGATTTATTTTATTTTATTTTTTTCAGATAAGTAAAAGTTTGGACATTGTTGAATTCTTTGCTTGGTTAGTAGATTTTTTTTTAACAAAGGAGTAGGTTCAATGATTGTAGTATAAAAAGGATTGTTAGATTTTGAATGATGAAATTTCAAGGCTGTTAACTACTCACAGGTACTAATTTTAGCTTTTGGAATATGTGCTTATGAAACACAGATACTGTGTTATAGGAGTGTCCGTAACAGAGACAGTACATTCTGCAAGGTGTGACCGAGAACAGGAACTTTGTAGGTTGCCAGGTGTGCCTCCATTTCAAATTTAGAATGTGTTTTTATGAGTTAAATAGAAATATCTATGCTAATGTAATCTGGGAAAGGTTGAGGACCAATGCAGTTTGTTCTGTGTGTTCTGAATGGTTAAATGTTTCTGAAGTTTTGAACTATAATAGCTAAATGGAAACAGGCAGTGTATTAAAAAACATATTTTTAAAGGACAGCAATAATAATAGGGAAAAAATGTATATTTTGTCAGCTTCTCGTGAATTCTCAAATAAAAGCATAATTGCTTTAATACAAAACCAATGTTCTACATGGAAGATTTCTCGATGTTTTTAAAAAAACAACTTACATCCTATCTCCTGTTCTGATGAAGAATTTTAAGTAGCTTCTGTAACTGCTTCCTTTGACTCTAAGATTGTTTTCAGGCCTTTTGGTAAGCTACCGTTAGATAACTGCTACACGTTTTTATGTGAGTTTATATGTGTATTTGAACTTTGAAAAATCTAGTACAAATCACCATTCTGCAGGAAGAATCAAAGTACTACATGCAAGATTGTCTCTGCTGCAGTATCCGTTACGGTTAGCTATTCAGAAATGGAAATTGGAAAAGGTAGTTGCCATGATGATTTTATTCGATAGTTCAACAAATTTCAGTCTATTCACACAAATCTGAATAACCCACATTTTGAAGGAATGTGGTCCTGTTCGTATGATGGAAACAAAAGAATTCTCAAATGGTGTAAAATCAATACATACTCTTCATAAAACATTGCTAATTGGAATTTCATTAATGAGACTAGCTTAGTAAAATAAAAATCAGTAAGAATGTACTTACTGAAGGAACTGCCTTGAATTTGAATCAGTAGCTGTAATTATAAAAAGACTTAGTACAAAATTCTGATAGATGTACCATGACTGAATATTTACTGTTTCTCGCATAAATTTTGCAAAAGTTTTTTTCTGGCTAAAATATTGAACTGCCTTTAAAGAATATCTCCGCTTGACCTTCTTAAGTCTTCCAATTTCTATTCTATTTTTGTTTGTACTTAGGTCCCTATACCAAGTCATCTATCTTCTGGCAGGCAGGACACTGCAAAAGAGGTTGTGCTGACATAGAAGCTAAATAATCACTTTACTTTCTGGGCCTCAGTGACCTCAGGAAATCTTTTCTTATTCTGTCCCTTTGGCTGGAATAAAAAAACTCATGTCTTTTCCTGATAAAAATCAAATATGTAGTGCTACTATTATTATCTGTGTTACAGTCTAGATATACTATATATGAGTGTGTTAATACTGTTGTTGAAAGCAGGAGTTGCTTTTTTTATTTAAAAGTAAGTAAAATGCATTTTTAAAGAATGTTTTTAGGTACTATACATAATCCCAGGATTTTTAATGAAGTGCTTAGGATGAGTTTAAGTAGGCAATTATTGTAGTACTGTGGAAACGGAGCAGTTGTGGAGTTGTAGTTACAGCTATGGTTATTGAATTTAAAATCTATTGATACAAGTAGGAAGTTTACAACATTTGGTTTCAACAGTCATTGCTGTAGAGATTCTAGCTAGATTATTTGGACCAAAAAGTAACAGATATGATGTTATGACTTTAGAATTCCTTAGTGGCCAATTTGCAACTATGATAATTAAAAAGAAATATCTTCTGTTTTCTAAAAAGTTAATGATGTGGAAGTCAATTAAATGGTTGGGTTTATTTGTGAAAGAGGTGTTAGTTGAGGGAAGAGTCTTGTATTCTTATAAATGGCATCAGTGAGAACTTCATATTCTGGTTGATTTTGGTTTTGTCAGCCTAATAATAGTACCTTGCTATTGAACGAAGAAAAAAAGTTGTTGCTTGTTGAGAATATTGCTTACTGTATCCATCAGAATCCTACACTGCAAGTTTACTAAAACCTCTACATTGATTAGTGGGTTAATCTAATAGGACAAAAAAATGTTAATGAAAGAAGATGAAATTATCATTCTATCACAGGAATATATCGGGTAGTATTAAGTCTACATTAAGTATTTGGTAGGATAAAAATGGACCTAGAACCTTGCCATAACATCAGTAAATCCTACTATAAAAGCAAATGTCAGGATACAGCAACAGGATCAGTTGCCTGGATCAGTTTTTTGTTCTAGTTAATATACCTTTGAATAAATTTATGGACATCAGTGTGGTTGTCATAAATTCTGTTTAAAATGTGAATTCCCATTAGGTGGAAAATAGTTTAATCTTAATGACTGCTAATGAGATAGTTCCATCAGTTTTTGTCTGAGGTATTGCTATATAGAGGCTGAGTTGGAGAAACATAAATCACTGTTACCATGCCTTTTGCTGTTGGCTTGATTATTTTCATTTGCTGCATATAGTATTTGCTTTTCGTTTCAAATGCAACATTGAGGGACTTGACAAAGAAATTAAAGCCAGATATACTGAATGAGATGTTTGCTTGAATTTACTGTTGAGACAAGTAACATAAGCTTCCGCAAAGATAGACTCTTGTGAAAGTTATGATCTTAGCAACTGCAGTACCAATGCCATATCCTCAGCATTAAAGCTGTTCTGTACAGCATCACCTGCAGATCTGCATTCCTTGTTTCAGGTATTTTGCTTCTTGGCCCATCTCTGTTCACACTGGAATTTCTGAAAGTTATGGCTGTCTAGCACCTCAGTCAGATTCGGACAAGAGCAGTAAAAACAAGGTGCATTTGAAGTTTCAACCAAATATATGTTTGTAATTCTTTGGAAGGCAAGAAAGGTGGGAGGAAAACTGGTTGTGTTGTGATCTTTAAATTGTAAGATGATCATGTAAGGTGTTAGCAGCTAATTAGTAGATAAGGGGACATATGTTGTGCTGAAGGAGAACCGTTAACAGTAATTTGCAATCTCAAAACAGAATTAATTTGTTCATTTGATTAATTGATTCCTTTATTTTTACTTGTCTTTTTAGTAATCAGGCTAGTGTTCAGGAGGAGAAAAGGAAAAAGCAAAAACAAAAACTAAAACACTTTTCTAACAAATGAAGTAACTTTTACCTGCCTCTGTTCAACAGAAGAGGCAACTACAAAATAGGCTTTTCTACTATTCTTGATCATGGGCAGTCGCAGTATTTTGGAAATATTGGGTGTAAGCGGACAGCTGTGTGAAATATTGCAGAAATTTCAGCCACCATGTGATTGGCTGGAAAGCTGTCTGTGGTCCTGTAACTGCCTGACTTACAGCGTGATGCCTGACTGCCCCGGGAAGGTCATGTTGAGCAAAAGGAGCTTGAAAGCTGCCTTGTTTTAGAAAAAATGTCACTTTTTCCTTCTGAAATATTTATAATTTAGACGCTAAGAACTTGCTTTGGTTTCAGCAGAATCTGATGATATAAATGCCTTCTGTGTTACAGGTACAGAAAGTTACTAATATATTTTTCCTAAACTTTTGTTTTTGTTGTTGTTGTTTAACCTTAGAAAGTTTGACAACTATCAGAGGGGAGTACAATACATTTTTTCTCAGTGCGTTTCCAGTTGCCGAGAAGTAATTGCTGGTTATCTCTGGCTGGCATTGCTTGTAAGCACTTAGAGCTAGAAAAGGCATTGGAGTAGTCTACATACTCCCATTGTTGGAAGTAGCAGGAAATAGAATTATTTCAGTAAATGAGCATTCCAATGCACATCCTGTGTAGTTAGTTCATTTAGAGACTTCCTTAAGTAGATTCAGACTGAACGTCTTTGATGGTGTACATTAAAAAATGTCATGGGTGTTTGTATAGTTATCCTTGCACAAAAATAAGAAGTATATTGATGATGATATGTGTGGATGGATTATGATATTCAAATATGTTCTCAATATAGAATCATAGAGTATTCTGATTTGGAAGGTACCCACAAGGATCATCAAATCCAACTTGATGAATAGTAGCTTAAAAATTCAGAGGACTGGTAAACTGTAAATAAACTGGTAGTTTAGGAAAGTAATTTCCTTCCCTTGAAAGTAAAGGTCTTGTGGGGAAGCTAATGGACCAACCATGATTCCTAAAGATGTGTATCAAATACTTAAACTTAAGTTCCACTGAACTGTTTAAATGCTGAATTGATGAAATACTAGTCTCAATTTAAAAGAACCTTCTGGTTAGATTAAATCTTAGCTTTTGTACAGCTTTACTTGAATCTGGAAGGATTCAAAAATAATACAAATTTTAGGTCTTAAAGATGTTGCATCAACTTCTATTATGAACAAGTTCTATTCTTAGAGGGGAAGAAATGAAAAATCTTTTTGTAGAACAGCTCCAAAGATCTGCTTTTCCTTTCTTTTCCATATGAAACCATTCTGTTTCAAAGATGTCCAGTTCCTTAACATCAGGACTTTAATACTCCATTGCTAAATTGTTGCCTGCAGTAGTGTGAAAGCTTTAACAAAGACGTGTACATAAGATGTTATAATGTGATTCAGCAATGCTTGAAACCTAGAATGTGGTAATTTCTCTTTAGCAATGAAACTTGATTTTTTTTTTTTTTTTTGAGAAAACAGAGGGACTTATATAGAGTTCTCTATATAAGATACTAAACAAATTAAATTGTTTCTATAGCTTTTTGAGTGTACAAAAAAAAAATGTATTTTACTCCTTCATGCAGTTAGGGCAGCTTCTCTTTTGTGTACAATCTGGGAAATACTGAACTGATATTTTATTATGCAGGATATTTCATACTATTTGTTCTTGGACAAATTATAGTTTAAATACTGCCACAGCTGTCTTCGTATCTTTTAGTAATAACTTCCCCTAAGCCAGTTGTGTTATGAGCAACCATAAATATTAACTGCAGAACGCTACTTCTAGGAATCTTTCAAGGCAGTATACATATGCTGACAAAGTGGGTTCTGCATACCCATCAAAAATATTTATTTCCAATCTAATTGGTGAAGTTGGAAGAAAAACCATGGGTCTTGACCTGTGCTGAGTATATTGTGGACATGAATATTTTTGCATATAATAAGCAGAGTCTTGGCCTTGTTTTCTGTTTTCTTTCTTTTTTTTTTTTTTTTTTTTTTTTTTTTTTTTTAATAGCCTGTTAGCAAAGGTAAAAACAAGGGAATGGCAAATTATCATGTTTAAAATGATAATTAACCTTATCATCACTGTATTTTCTAGGGAAATTATATTAGGCTGCATTCATGAATGTAACATTAGTCTTTTATGTGCAATCAGCTGCTCCTGGAAAGTGCAGTTGAATAAAATTTAGCCTTAAATACATACATATATATTTGTTCTGTTGAGAGGGGACCTTATTGCAGTTGTCAGCTGCGTTGTTGATTAGTTTCAGAGAAACGGAGTCAAACTGTTCTCAGAGGTGCACAGAAACGTGATGAGAGACAATGGCCACAGTTTTAACAAGGAAAATCTGACCCAATGTAAGACAAATATTGCACAATTATAATGGCTAAGTCATTCTCCAGAGACTGAAATCTCCCTCCTTGGAGACACTGAAAACTTGATGAGCCGAAACCTGAGCACCCTGACCTACCTTTGAAGCTGAGTCTGTTTGGGCCAGGTGGTTGAAGTGGATGACTCCCAGAGGTTGCTTTGAACTTGAATTATTCTGTTTCTCTACATCAAATGGAATTTCAGCAACTGAACTTTTAAGATATGAGACAATTACTAAACCCTTCAAAGTTAGAAGGCAGCAGTACCAGTTAGTGTTTAGATTATTCATTATGTTGGTTTTAATTGGTTTTATAATGCAGAAGTGCAGTTTCTAAAAACCTCTTCTGTAGCTGTGGCTGTAATATTTGTCTTACAGTAGCATCCCGAAGACCCAGTTGTGTATAGGAAGCCCGTTGTGTTAATAGGCACAGAAAATGGTAAGATTTCATTTGGTTTGATAGCTAGACTGTAAATTTAATAAAGAAACAATGAGCAGATTCAGGCAGATGCATATAGTGAAACGATCAGTGTGGTGGGTGGCAATCTGCATGCAGACAGCTAAACGTTGGGTCATGTTTAACATAGTATAGTAGAGGAAACTCCTCTGCAAATGTGTGTGGAGAGCAGTTCCCAAGTGAGAAGAGGAGCCTGGAAAAGTACACAAGTAATTGTTTGCTCACTTGTTAAATTTTCAATTAAGTCTGACTGGATTCATTCGTAAGAGGCAGGGTCAACATTTTGACTGTAAATCGTGAGAAATATGTCAGGAATAAAATATAAAAGACACCTAAAATGAAGGCAAACAATTTAATATGATAGAAAAATGAAAGCAGTTCACTTGCAAAGAGAGGGGTTACTTGAAAAATTTAGCATCGTGGATGTAATTTAATGACTTGATGCAGGAAGAATCTACAAGAATCTTTTTCACTTATCTCATAAATAGAACTTAAATTGATTTGAACTTGACCTATCTCCTCTGCCAATATGCAGCAGAATAGATATAGTCTGCTACTTTTTAGCCATTCAGCTTATATTCTCCCTGGTACTGTAGATATCTTCTTTTATAGCTACCTTTATGAAATGTAAAAACGTAGCAGATGAAAGCTCCTTTTAAATTTTTTCTTTATCCATAATATGGATTAGATGGGGAAAAATATTGATGACTTTGAATAGTAAGTTGATTTCCCCAAGTCTGTTTAAAATCAGACAAATAAAAAACCCAGGAGATGATTAAGGTTTTCAGTGAACACCTTTCTCATATACCTTCAAATACAGATCACTAAAAAAGAGGTACCTATTGAACATATTTCTCATGTTATGTGTTGTTTCATATGTTTGCTTTAAGGGATGAATTAGTGGCAGTCTTAGAACAATAACTTTGATGTTCCAATAACTAGGGCAACTATAATGAGAGAAGTGTGGTCTTGCCATATAAAAGGAAGTATATTGTCAAGCAAGCAAAAGATAATAGCATCCTGTACACCCAGAAGGCCTGCTATGATGTTTGTGTCTGCGTAAGATCCCCTTTGCCCTCAGAACAGTCTATTTTTAAACTAGTGCTGAGTTTGACCTTAGTAAGGAGATACTGTTGGAAGATATTGAAATGCATGATCATGCACAGTGTGTTCTTCAGTCCTATAGGACACCGATAGTAGTAATTTTTCTATAGCAGATTTGTATTAGTTTGCAGTTTCCCGGAGTTCAAAGGCTTATCTGTTTAACATTAAAAGGGAAACCTTAATTACAAATTATATTCCATATCCTTAATCAAATAATAGCTTAGCTGAATGCATGAGGCAGACTCTTAGTTTCATTGTTCTCGACGGTTTAGGAAGGGATGGTTTCAGATCTCTGATTAATACAGGAAAAGCGTCCATAGAATGTGAATTGCTGACTTGGTTGAAACTACATTTTCTTTGCTGTAAGCTGTGATTTCTCTCTAAGTTTGGTGAAAAACAGATTGTTCTATGCTCGGTGTGACCATTGCTTTACAGGAACATCATACATACCTTTACGAGTCGAAGGGAGATGTTGGTGTGTATTTATTGTAACATATTTAAAATACCTTGCAAAGCCAGAATTTGCAGGAACAATAATCTTTCATGGGCCTCTTGTGGCCTTCTAAGGTAATGCTTGACCTTTATGTTTCCCCATGATATCTGGACTGTAATATTGAGCACTAGCTAGATTTTTAAACGTTGACTTAACGTTTGTCACCCTTACTGCATGAAACCTTACGCCTGTGTGTTATGAGACAGTGCTTCTTGTGCATCAGCAGGACTGCAGTACTAACTACAGCCTAACTGAGGAAGAGGGCACTGCATTCCATATGTTTCAAAACTGATGATGAGAACGTATGGTGTTAGGAGTCTTTATTGGGAGAAATCTTTGAAAATTATAACTGACGTTAAGTTAAACCTGATTTAGCAAAACAAGGGACCTCTGAATGTCCAAGCATGAATTTAGCAGAAAAAAAAGCATATATTAGTATCTGAAACTCTGTCTTCATGCTTCTCACTTCTGATAATTAAAATAGCTTAGCACTTTCATATAGAACCTTTACTTACTCATCTTTGTTTTTCTTTTCATGTCTCCTTTTTGAGACATTGTCTCAGTGGTCATCTTTGTGAGAATTTTGAGTAACTAGTCTTCCAGATTTAATCTTCTGGATGGTTGTCATTTTCTAATCCCATGACCGTTGCTGATGTTGAAAAGTCTGCATAAAGTGAGCTGAGGTTTCTGTAAGTATTTAGACAGTGAGGTAGTCGGTGCTGTGCTGTGTTGCCTGGATGACTGTGGTCTGCTCCAAGTTTAGTAGTTGTTGTTGCCTACTTTTCTGAAGTCTGCCCTTATTGTTCCAGCTGTCTCATTCCAAATACGGTTTGCAGTTTTCTCCTTTATAACACTTAGCTTTTTTGTTTGTTTTTATGCATGTTTTGATCAGCTTTTACATGTACTTACTGATCAGGTATAACATAACATCTCTCACTAGTCCATACGTGAATGAGCTGATGTATTTGAAAACACTTAGATCGCTCAAAGACTCTTTTAACAGTTGTATTTAGGATTTCTGTGATGTTACAACTATATGCAAGGCAACTCAGCAGGGTTTTTCAGTTCACAGGATTTGCTAATGTAGCAGCAGTTAACTGTCCAGGGAAATTTAAATTTCAAGGGACACTTCATGTCCTGATTTGTAAAAGCTCTCCTGTGCTGTTCCACAAATTTCTGCTAGCACCTATGTTTAGCTGTACTGTGGGGCTTGTTTCAGCTGCTGTGTACTGTTTCCTAAAGCTCATGAAACAGCAACAAGTATATTCTCTAGGTGGTAGTGGCAAGGCCAGCAAATATGTCAGCCCCTGGTGTTCAGACAACATGTGCAGAGCATTTAGTCTTATTAGCACAAAGCAGACTAGAAATAATCCATTTTGGTATCTAACCTACCAGTTATACTTTTACTTTGTGATATGTTAATACTAGTGTCACTGATACAGGAATGGGCTCAGAAAAGGTACTGATATTTTTCTCTTTGTCTCATACTTGGAGTTGACAAAGTGAACAAATAAAACAGATCAATATTGTTTTTGTCATGAGGTTCGTGTCATGAGATTTCATTAAAAAAAAAACAACAGACACACACAAACATGAACCTTGAACACAACAACAATTTTATGATTCCTATATTCATAAATTCCTGATAGGTCTCCCATGTGCTTTCTAAGAATAAGGTGACTTTGGAAATTGCTGTCTAAGTTTAGTCCAAGCATAAAGATGAACAAATGTAGCCTGGTATAATAGCTGATATTCAAAGTGACCTTTAACTTGGAAGTAAATGAGCCACACTAGGAATTTGTGAACTGTAAGAGCAAAAATATTAATGGGTGTTAATTGGTGAGATTTGATTAAAAAATAAAAGTATTGATCATATTCTTGCTGGCAAATAAGAGGCTTGCATACTAATTTAATAGTGCTCATTATATGTATGTAATAGTTGAAGTCTTATTTCATATTGTATAATCTATTTGTGAAGTATTTGTTATGGGCAAACAGAGGTCATATTTTGGAACAGCTGGCATCCAGTAACAGGATGAATGGAACATATCACTCACGTCCACTGTGGAAGTTCGTAAAGGTGTATGTTGTTTTTGAAAGTTGGTCATTTTCTCTTTTCCTTGTGTGATTTGGAACAGAAGTGATTGTTGGTGCTGTTGAGAATCTAGACTGTGAAAGGATTTGGAATCCCTGTTGTCATAATTCCTTGAGCGTATGAAGCTCATGTTGCCTGGGAGAAGAGAGACTGTAATCCCCTCCTTGCTCTTCCAATTTACAGCCCAGAATATTACTCCTCAAGTTTTTATCCTTAGGGTCACAGTCTACTATATATTTTAAAACTGTTCAGAAAATCAGACTTCCCGTAAAACGGAATATGTTAAATTCATTTATTTTACAGTTTATAAAAATATCAAAACATAAAAAGGGTATTTACACTCTTTTGTTCTATATTATATACAATTTTTAGATCCTAGAATGACAGTGTTTTATTTGAAAATAACATCCCTGGTTTTCTATTGTACTGAAGGTGCATGCAGCAGCTAACGGGCCTCCACCCAGAATGGCAAGCTTCTGGTCAGATATGGAATTATTCAGTTTCTTAGCAATGAGCAGGAAATATATGTGAGGGATGTTTCAGTTTAGGGTCCATTTAAAACAAAATTAATTCTGACGTATTTACAGGCAAATGAGATTTCTCTATAAAGCTTTCTGGCTATTTTAGGATTGTTATATTCAGGAGGATACTAATAAGCTGAAGCAAACTTGTAGCACAGAAACAGATGTGATTATGAGATTATATAGAAGGGTGCTCTAGAAGCACGTATTTGGGTTTGTCTGTAGGTCATGGCTTATGTTGATGGGATTGTGTCTGGGTCTAAGGTCCTGCCCAAGCCACAGATGTTGTGCTATGAGACGATTTTCAACTCCACACTCCATTTGAGTGGATAAATCTTGGGATGTCAGTCACACTCATTTCAACCTGTCCTAATAACAAATCCAGAAACACAACAGATAAAACAAGGAAGATGAGAACAGACCTGTGGTGGAGAACAAAGGTACATGATTGACACCTTGTGAGATGCTTCTGTTTTTGTTGTTCCCAGCGGAATTTTGATGGAGAATGTCTACTGAATCAGGATTCTAGAGAAGGAATTGTGATGTGTTCATTTTACTTCTCATCTTGCTTTTTTATTTTTATTTTTTTTGTCTATGCAGACTTCCTTAAATAAATAGGTCACATTGATACTTTTAATTCAGTGCTTGCAACAGACTAGTTCATCTGTTAGTTTGGCTCATAAGCAAATCTGTCTCCTCTCTTTGTGGCATATTTTGACATTTTTTTCTCTTTTTTCATTTTATAAATCTCTAATTAAGCCTTAAGGATGAAGACTCTAGGCTATTATTTTATTCTTTGTATTTTGTCATGCCTAAGGATGCTGCTTTTGGACAAGAGCTTCTTTGTTCAAGAAGCTCCACATAGATTTGTTCGTTGCCTCAAGGACGGGGGTTCTGCATTAGACTTAATTCAATCATCTTTATTGTTTTCATAGTTAGATACTGTAAATCAAGACTCATCAGAATTTCTCAGTAGTCAATGGAGAAAAATGAATACTTCGAAAAATGAGTTTTTATTAATTATCCTTAGACATTTTACTTTAAATAATGGGCCAAATAAATGTCATGGATTTTAATTTAGAGTAAAAACATTGTTCTATATGGATTTTCCACCACTGTTCCTAAACTAGATGCCCTAATAGTATTGAAATTACTTGATTTTTTTTTTTTTCCCCATCAAACAATTGTATGGATTCTTTATGCAGAATTTACCTACCCTGAAATAATAATTTTCTACGTTACATCTTCAATTTCATTGTAATGCCTCTTGCTCTTCACTGTACAAATCTTGGAGCATGTTTTTGAGATTATAATAGTAGCTGAGTACACCAACAAGGTTCTTAAATGTTGCAGTAAATTTTCATCCTGCGAGTTATGTTTGCAGCTAATTAACTGATATTGGGGGTCTTCCTTATTTTTCTTGTATTTGCATCAATATTTTTTTTTTCCTTCCCCACTTGCAGTTAAACCACACAGAAGGAAAAAAAAGTCATAATTTAATGGATGACCCCTTGGATCACAGATGCTGACAAAATGAAGCCTGAAAATTTTAAATTGGCTGGCTGCTGTTATCCTAGCAGAGCCCATTAAAGTCACACAAGAGAGCATAACTTATTATGTAGCTAAACTGTGACTTTTTCATGGTTTCTTTGTAAACATGACGAAATTTATGGATGGCATTAGTGATACTAAGTTGACAGAATTAAAACCACTGTTTATTGATACAGTTCAGTAACTTGATTTAATTAGATTCTCACCGCATTGATCTAAGAGGATTTTCAAGCAGTGTTTTATGACGACGGTTTAAAGGAGAATGCTTAAGTTCTCACAGGGATGATGAATTGAAATAAATATTTTCATTTAAAAAATATACTTTACTAAATACTTAGTGTTTAGGCTTTTGAACTCTTCCACAGACATTTGGCCACCGGACAGGCACAAACTCCATCCTTAAATAATAGTGTACTGCATTAACGCTGGGTGTATTAGTATGACAGAGATTCAGCTTTACTTAAATAGACACATTAGCAGTTGGATGTCAAAATTCAGGCTCCACTGATGGGATTGACTGTAATGGGAACTTCAGACCCTTAGTTCCTTTATTGATACTCACATTTAATGTGCTTTATGGAACAATTACAGAAGTGAGTGAGGTTATTAGGATAATCAATTAACTCTGAATCTGTTGGAGCAGATAATACCTTTTAATTTCTTCGTGTTTCTTTCCTATGCCTGTCTTTCCTTAGGCTACCTGTCTCTGTTAATAAGCAACCTGGTTGTAAATCCGCGAAGCACTGTTTTATACCTTTTTCTATTTCATAACCTTTACTGAAAATAACAGGCAATACTGGTCTCTGGTCTTCTAAGCATAAGCTTTTAGACATGAAAGCATTAGAAATGATAAATTGAAGGCTAATTGAGGCAAGAAACTTGAAAAACCTTCATGAAATTACTGATAAGTATTTATGAAGATTTATAGAGACGCCTCATGGATTTGTGTAAGGCTTTTGTTCCATTGAATATGGTAAAGGGTTGTAAGAGGTTGGTGTTGTATTCAGTTTAAGACTAATTGATAGAGATTTTGCTGCTGTGCATTAAAGTCAGTGTAAACAGTAATGATTAGGGAGAGCAGCAAGGTGTATTGAAGAAAATGGTAGTCTTTAAACTTAAGTAAATCTGGTTTTGTACTGCTTGTCGTACAGCGTGCTCCTTTTTCACAGTTACTGGTTTAGCCTTAGAAATACACAAGCTTTCAAGTATTTTCACTACTTTTACTGTTGAATGGACGTCATCACAATAACAAATACTGTCGTATAATAGGAACAAAGATTTTGTTTTACTAAATATACCGAACTGACCAACACTAACATACTCGCTTGGTTGCTTTCTAGTTCAGTTATAAAAATAGCCCAGCAGAGTTGCTTTCTATAAAAGGATTATTCTAGGGAACATTTGCTTTACCAAGAATAAAATATATTCTGTGTTACTATATTTGACAGAACAGACGATGTGCAGTATTCTTATCCTGTATTTACAATGAAGTGATGCTCCTTCTCTGTTACTAGAATTTGGATATTATTTTTTTAGAATGGTCTCAAAAACCCTTCCTTAAGGAATTTCATGGTACATTTAAAAATATATCTTCTTTTTATAGTGTTCTTCATACTAAAATGAATACAGAATCTCTAAGGCATGATGGAAGATCCTTGCAAAGAGTTTCTACTCTAAAGAAAAACAGTGCAGTTTGAAGAGATTATACATTAAAAGGGGACTAATCTAAGAAAACGCAGCTATAATATTGCTGAATCTTTTCACTTTGAGGCATTCTACAGAATGCTGATGTAGCCAATAAAAGGGCACATTCATCAAAATGTGTAATTTAATTTTAAAAATAAAACACTTCAGTTTAAGCATACAGTACTCAGATTTCACATGAAGGTGAAGAAACCCCTTAGGCCATTTAAAATTTATGAGGAGTCTTGTGATTTCATTCATTATGTTGACAATATGCACAGCTTCTTTCGAAAATGGATTGGACCAAAAAAGGTGAACAGACGTGGTTGTAATAGCTCTTCCCATAGTGTGTGCTGAATTATGAGAGTTACTTCTGATTATACGTTACCCAGGAGGACTGTTTAATGTGCTTGGTTATATAGATCTGCAAATTTTTAGCTGTGGGCTGGTATCCATATTGAGCCATAAATTTACAGTTGATGTATTGCTTTCCAGGCAGACAACTCATACTTTGGTAGAATTAAAGGCAAGAATTGATTTCCTGCTAAATAAGACACATTTCAGTTTAAAGTCTAATAAATGGAAACGGGAATCTATATGAAAAACGGATACGTTGTAAATGTTGCATATACAAAAAATGTTTTTTTAGTTATAGATTTGCATGTAGATATGGGAAGATACCTTTTGAATGGAAAAAAGTATCTTTAATCCTTTCTGCTAGTTGGATTTCAGTTGTCAGAGATGTATCTGCCATGTTTTTGACTGCTTTGGCTATATGTCTGTTCTGCTGCTATAAAAATATACTTTTGTGGTTTTAGCTTTTGTTAAGTAATGAAGTGAATATTGCATGAGTTAGCAGACTCATATGCTCCTAAGTACCATAAATTTTTTTTTTCTTTAAAAAAAAAACAAAAAAAAAACAAAAAACAACAACACACCTTTATGGAAAAACAAATTAAACAATGGTTGTTTATCAGCTATGTGCCACGAATGGTCTTTTTCAAATATGGAAGGAGGCTGGTTCACTAAGACTCAGAGCAACGTCTTCTACAAACTAAAGCAGTTTCTCCTAATCAGCAGGTAAGCAGTCAAGCAAGTCTGCTTAATTTCACTGTGAAAACCGGCTGCTGTTCTAGCATTTTCATGATACTTGTACAACAAGTAAAGGAGGAAAGAAGCAATCTGTGCTGACAGAATACGGAAAACTTTGCTGTGTGATTTCAACTTAATTTATATTTGGAATTACATCCTGGTTCAGAATCTAAAATTTTACTCTCTCCCCTGTGCCTCTCTCTCTCTTTTCCCTCTTTTCCCCACACATTCTTTTTTCCCCTCTCTTCTTTCTATGTGTTACTTCTGCACTGAAGAATGTGCTGTGTAAAGTTTAATGAACTAGGATAATTCCTCATTTAAGAGTTTTATCCTGGAGCATTTCAGGTGCTGTTTTTTCCTCTAGAACCATTTACTATAAAGTTTTCAGTTGACATGTGAAGTAATGTGTATCCTTCTTGTCTATAAAGGAAACATTTTTCTGTAAATACTATTTTTCAAGTGTAGTCTCATCTAGTGTCAAAGCTGTGTTGCTGTCTGGAAGGAACACCAAATCCATCTAGTTCTTGTTTTACATGTGAAATTTTCATTTAATTGCTCTGCTACTGTGTACATATGTAACTGAAATTGTATATCTACTCTAAAACAAAGGAAGCTGTTGCCAGCTTATGATGACGTAGCTTCTGGGTTAAAGCTGTGTATCCAACAGTCTCCTCCTCGATAGCTTTCAGAATTATTCAGGATACCTATGGTTGCAGAACTCAACTAAACAGATTTCTAGGATGTTGTTGGAAATACATGTACATATCTTTGTATATATAATGAATTTTCTGAAGTAGTAACTCCTGAAGAAATGATCTTTTTTTCTTCTGAAAAGTTGTGCTTTTTTTTAGGTTTTACTGTAGAAATAGTAGTGTTTTACAGAAATGGGAAGATGAGGTATGTGCACAGGAAACTCACCAAATTCACCAAAGAATTAAGTTTGGGTGATAGGAGCATGTGCTGCATGCCTCAGATATTCAGGTAACACAAATCTGTCTGACTGGGCCCATGCACACGCTCTTCTGGTCCTATCCATACTTTCCTGTCTTTCCTGTGCATTTTTCTTGCCACACCATCTGTGTTGCTATGTGTGATGGATCTGTTAGCTCAGGTTCAGGAACCAGTGGTTGACAGGAGTATTTATAAGGCAGGACAGACATTATTATGCTGTGGCTCTAATATCCTTCTAAGCAATAGTCAAAAGAACCATACTTGTGAATGTAGTCCCATTAGCTCTTTGATCATGTGACACTGATGTGACACATAAAGATGATGACAATGAAATGAAATGTGACACTTTGACTCGGATGTCTGGTATTATTCTGTGAACCAAGATTTAGGATGTCCGCAAGAATTTGAGCATTGAAAAGGAAGGAAGATTTGGCTTTCATCCTTCTACTCAGATGACTACATGGGAAGGTTTTTTATACCTGGAAGGGACATATTTCAGTTGGGAAACAATTGCAGGTATAGAAGTGCCTAGTACCAAACGTCATATACAGTAACTTTACACATGCAAAATCTTTCATTTCTGTAGGGAAAAAATACTGATGATAATCAACAAATCTAATTAAAAATAAACAGAACAGAACCAAAAAATTAACTCTGTTTGAAGAGGGCATCTCAGTTACTGAGAAGTAAGATGATGCTACAGTTTTTTTTACTTTCAGGCAAACTACTTTTCAAAACTGTCAAGGAGTTCCTACATTTGAGTCCTTTTTCAGCTCTCCATTTTCTAAAATGAGGATGTGTCAGGACAACCAAGCCTTGGTTTAATGAGATGGCCAGTGGAAGAACAGGTTGCAGTCTTTCATCTTACTTTCATGCTATGAGTACTGAGATACTACACTACTCTCCTGGAAAGAAAATATGGTATTTTTCTGGAGGTTCTCATACACTTCAACTCATATTGATGCATTTCCTTTTTTTTTTTTTTTTTTTTTGGGAAACATGTTTTAAAATAAAGGGTTGGTACAATCTTGATGTAGTAGACATTAGGAAGGAATTTTTCAATCGGAGGGTGGTGGGGCACTGGCACAGGTTACCTGGAGAAGCTGTGGATGCCCCATCCCTGGAGGTGCTCAAGGCCAGGCTGGATGGGGCTTTGGCCAACCTGGTCTGGTGGGAGGTGTCCCTGCCCAGGGCAGGGGCGTTGGAACTGGGTGGTCTTTATGATCTCTTTCAACTCAAACTATTATTTGATTCTGTATCAATGCAAGTTCTTACTTTTGTATTCTTCTCTACTGGTATTAACTGAACAACATTTAAAGCTTTAGATTTTTTTTAATTACATGTATTCTCTTTGTACATTATGACACTGGAAAAGCAACACTTACCAGTTCTGTTTTAGCCATCTTAATTTGGAGTCATAAGGCTTAACATTAATTCTTTATTCTAAGCTCTAAATTTTAGCTTCTTTTATATCAATGCTTTGACATAAAAGTTTTTTTTTTTTTTTTCTAGGTATGTTTTTAAAGTGGTTTCAGAAATAACATTTATCAGAGATTGTCTGAATCCCACTCCAAATTCACAAGGGCTTTCTTTTATTTCTAAGAAGTGTCTGTTTTCAGGTTAGATCTTGCAGGCATTTCCTCTAAGCGGATTTGCAGTGTTGTTATATCTGGTGCTTTTTTGATACACTGTACATATGTATGTTTGCTAGATGTTATTTTCTTCTGCTGCTCTGAGTTGGCAGCTCTTGGCTGCATCACCTGCAGTTGTACATTGTTTTGCAAATGCAATACATGGCCCTACATCTTATATGGTTCTTGTTTTATGCTGTTTCTGGCCGTATTTCCTCTGTGAGGGTTCCTCTAAGTTTTTACATTGTTTTCGTATATTTTTGCTTTTTGTCTGTAGCCAAAGTAAGTATTTTTGTATTGTTCGTTCTTCTGGGCATTTTCTTTTTGTCCTGAGTGACTTCTGCAGCCCCACCATGTCACATACCACTCTTTTCCAAGTGTGAAATCATATCTTTCATAGTTCCTTGCCCCTCACCCTCCACTCTGCAGCTTTGGATATCAGAACTGAATTAATATCTGATCTGTTATAACGAAATCTGCCAAGTGCCTTAATTATAAGCCTGACTTATTAGTTTAAAATGAATAAAAGATTCTTCAAGGAATTCTTTCACTTTTTGCAGTTTGATCTGCAGTCTTTAAAAAGTCTCTCTTTTGATGGTTGCTGTATTACTGCAACTTCCGCTTAGAAATTGCTTTGTCAGCCTTGCTCTGTTTGGAAATTTGTTAACTTATCAGTAGTTACAAGTCCAGCAGAAACAAAATAGTAGTTATCAGTGAAATTTATTTTTTAAAATTTACCACATGTGGATTCCAGCCTCTCTCATACAGATGACAGATGCTTAACTGATTTTATCATAGAATATCACAATTGGAATATCCAGGTTGGAAGGGACCCATAAAGATCATCATGTCAAACTCCTGGGTTCCCCAAAGGGCCACCCAAAACAACAACAGCAAAAAAAATCAGACCATGTGTCTGAGAGTGTTGTCCAATGCTTCGAAAAACTCCAGCAGGCTCGGTGCTGTGACCACTGCCCTCGGCAGCCTGACCCAGTGCCCGACCTTTTCAACTTGTACTTATCACCTTGAGGAAGAAAAGGTGCAGAACCTTTTCATGATAACCAGCCTGACCCTCCCCTGTCCCAGCTCCAGTCCGTTCCCTCGGGTCCTGTCACTGTGCCCAGAGAGCGGAGCTCAGCGCCTGCCCCTCTGCTCCCCCTTGTGAGGAAGCTGCAGGCCGCCATGAGGCCTCCCATCAGTCTCCTCCAGGCTGAACAATCCAAGTGACTTTAGCCATTCCTCATATGTCTTCCCCTCATGACCCTTTACCATCTTTGTTGCCCTCCTTTGGACTCTCTCCAATAGTTTCACATCCTTTTTGTACTGCGCTGCCCAGAACTGCACACAGTACTTGAGGTGAGGCCGCACCAGTGCAGAGTAGAGCGGGACGATCACTTCCCCTCAACCTTGAAATCACTTCCCTTGACCTTGAAACTTTTACTGAAATCCAGAAATACTACATTGACTGGCTTCCTTTGGATAACTAGATGGGTGATCTTGTTGTAGAAGGGAATTAAGTTTGTTGGATATGACCATCCCTAGTGAACCCATGTTGGCTCTTACCAATTGCTGCATTGTTCTTTAGGTGTTTTTCAGTAACTCCCAGGATAATCTTCTCCATAATTTTACCAGGCACTGATGTTGAGACTGACAGGCTTGTTGTTGCCAGGATCTTCTTTCTTGCCCTTCTTGAAAATTGAGACCATATTAAAACAGCAAATGTTACTAAAGTTCAAGCTTACTCTCGGGGAGTCTGTTTCGCCAGGGGAGGTTTAGGTTGGATATTAGGAAAAACTTCTTTACTGAAGGAGTTGTTAGTCACTGGAATAGGCTGCCCAGGGAAGTGGTTGAGTCACCATCCCTGGAGGTCTTCAAAAGACGTTTAGATGTAGAGTTTAGGGATATGGTTTAGTGGAGGACTTGTTAGTGTTAGGTCAGAGGTTGGACTCGGTGATTTTGTAGATCTCTTCCAACCTAGACTATTCTGTGATTCTGTAGTGAGATGCTGCACCTGACCATATCCTAGTTTAATTTTCCCTGCTAGTTGCTCAGAAAGGATCGGTTCATATTTCTGAAAATACTTATGCTAGTGTGACTGCCTATAAAACAGGAAGTGACAGTAACTCTGCTGAAACAAATGTTATGGCTGATATAGTACTACTCTTCTTGCGTGAAATAATCTGTATAGCTAGAACTGGACTGGTAAGTAAAGAAAATATTATTTAAAAAAAATGCTATTCTTAGCTAGGAAATGAATTCCGTTTTTTTTTTTTTTTTCCTGTCTCACTGTGTTATTATTTTTTTTGGTTTAAGCTCTTTGTTCTATGATAGTGGCCATTTTGCTGTACTTTTTACTCTATTTGAAGTAATGTATTCAGTTTAAATATTTTAATGCTACTGTGAATGTTAAGTTCTTTAAAATATTAATCAAGTGTTATATATTTGACAAAATGAAAACTGGTGTCATGCAAAGATATGGTGCGGAATGGCAAAGGCTCCTTGGTTTAAAACTGTATGAGTGGTAGGGAAAAAGGTGGAGGTTACTGTTAGTGTGGGGAAGTTTTGTACTTATCTCCTTGAGGAAGAAAGTGTTATATTTGCCCAGTGATAAGCATAGTTAATAAATGATGCATAGGAATTAAAAATAATTCCTGTCTACCATTAAAAAATATTTTTGTTACTGTTGATTCTTCTTGAAGAACAAATGTCTTGAAAGACAAGTGAAGTACTTTCTGAACTGTTTGCTACATCAGGCTCTCTGATAAAACATGAAAATTGACAACATGTATTGTATTCTCCTTACATGGAACAAATCACTACTTTCAAATTGCTTCTGTAGGTACTTCAGTTAACATAGATAGTCTGTTCCAATTTAGTTATTATGTTTTTTTAATAAAAAGCATTGGTCTTTGTCTGCATGATTCAAATGCTTAAGAGTAGCTTTATCAGCAAGGTTTCAGGGTTCAAAATCAAACCTTTTAAAGCTTTTAGTAGTGGCTACTCTGCTTCTGTCTTCGTAGGATTATCATGTTTTAGTTTCATCATAAATGTTGAGAATATTGAATATTCCAGCATTTAGATGCATTGTAATTGTATCAGTATTTTGTCCTTGCTTAGAAAACATTCAGTTTCATATATTTATAGCTAAGCCCTAATTCCGTCCCACTCTAACCCTGTCTTACTGATAAACGAAAGTCATGGGCATAGTGTAACATGCTTTGTGAAACAGCAGGAATCACTTGAAAAAGCTGTTTCTAAATACACCTTGTACTTAGTACAGAAAACAAACAAACAAACAAAAAAGAAACAATTGGCAATCCTTTCTGCTTGGTTCATTTACATAGGCCGTTCAGTGAAATGCTGCCTCTTACATTTCAGTGAGATGTTAACACCAGAAGGAGGGAGCGCTGGCAGAACTGGCTATTATCGCTTTTTAGATGGGGCCTTCTGTCCCCAAAGACCTTCTTATGGTTGCAGATTTTCTTTGTAGTGACTAAAAATGAGCTTTGCAAGCACATATGAGACCTACCATTGTACAGTTTGAAGATTTGCAAAATTTCTACAAGCTTTGAGTGTTTTATCAGGTCAATAATGGAGCCAAATGGGCATACGCTGCCTGGATTTTTTTTCCTCTTTCCTTCTTATTTTAAATATTAACCCTACTGCTCGCGGATCCCTTTCATATAATCAGTTTTTCCTTCTTTTGATATTACAGTCAGTCATTCACCGTAAGACACCTATTAAGCTAAGGGAAATGGTTCAAGAATATTTTTGCTTGTCTTTATAAAGCTTGGGCTCTCTAAATGAGTTCTGAACTTCCCATGTTGCCTACTGAGAAATACTGTGCATATGAAACTCGTATTATTGTAGGTCATTGAATTCATTTTTAAAATGCCAATTGACATCATTCCCTTAGGGAGCTGTAAGTTGCAGCCTCATATTATGTTCTAGCACAAATGTGGAAATTCAGTGTTTTAGAAGGGAACTCATTTGCAGTACAGAAACAACTTAACATGGATCAGGTGATGCCTTTTGAGCATTTAAATCTTAATAGATGGAAATAGCAGACTTTCTAGAGATCTTCACTCTCATTACATATTTAAAACTCAGGAGAAAACTGGGTTTTGTTTCCTTACTTCTGGCAGCAAACTTCACAACTGCTGTTGATTGTTGTGTTTTGCATAACCCAAAATGGAAATTAGAGCAGCAATAATGGACACAACTGCTTATTTCAGCACAGACATGGAACGCTAACTGCATGACGAGTAATAGAAAAAAACCATGCTATCAAGGGCTATTTGTGTGAATGATTTTTTGATTGGAAAGATCTGTGGATGTTACTGGTGCTTGTTATATCTTGCTGACATATGGCATGTATTTTGTTTTTGTCAAATAGTCAAAAATAGAACACTGTATATGAAAGATGATCATTATCCAATAAAATGAGTTTTTCTTTTACGTATAGCCATACCAAGGAGTGTGGCCCTTAATGGTTTCTTAGTTTTTTCGATTCCTCATCTGCCGAAGCTTATAAAAATGGTAATTTTTATTTTTTACAGTTGTGCAAAGCAAGGTTGCTTTCTTTGGCCCATCCTCCCCTACAGAAACCCTCCAACATCATCTTGTGGACATGACTGTTACAACCTCTTTAGGACAAATACAGAAGTTTCCAGAATTGACATATTACATATTGTGAAAATACCGAGTTTCTTGAAGCACAATTGTATGCGTTCATATTGTTCTAATCTTTTCAATAGCATTTTTTTCCTGTTGGTGTGCTTCTTTATTTATAGTAGGACTGTTTCTATTTAATATAGTCAGTATGGAGTGATGGTGACCCTCTGAAACTTGTCTGTGATGTTCGTGAGCCAAAAGTCTTGAATTGAGAATCCACACCTTAGTTACAGGAAATAGACGAAGAAAACCAGCTAGTTTATTTTTAATTAAGTAGGATAAAACACTAGGTAGTATGTGATGCAGCATATATAATTCTGGCAACAGGAATAAAGATAATATATTTATAATATATTTGGTTTATTTTCCAATTCCCATCTCCAATTGGAATGACTATATCCTTAAATAAGCAGAATTCTTTTTGGCATTCTCCAGTGAGAGGCCATATTAATAATGCATCTTTCATTTTAATTTTTCTTCTTTTCATTCAGACTTAATTCAACGATTTTTGTTTGATTTCGTAGCTTGTCACTGCAAGTGAAGCTTTTAATGGCATGCCAAGGATACCACAAACTGTGCTAAACTTTAAATGCTGTTTTATATGTTTTTTTGGGTTACATGGTTAAAATGGGTTAAAAGCATAACATCAGTTGAGGGAAGAAGAGGGAAGGAGGGAAATGGTTTCTTTATATTGTTCAGACTGCACAGTGAATTTACATGAGAATTTTATCAGCATTCTTGGTGATATGCCTACTATGAAAGAATTCCCCACAGATGCAAATTTTTTGAACTGGCTTCTTTATCTTTCTTCTTTTGAGATACAGACTAAAAGGATGGATCTGCCTTTTATGTCTAGAGAATGATGCCTTGAGACTTACTAGCCATATATTTCAGACAGCCTGTCCAGCTGCTGAAAATAGAGCGATTTTGCAGACAGTTTTTACTTGTACTAGGTTTGAGGTTGAGGCAAAGAAATGGAAAGAGCAGCCACTTCTTTGACCATCCATTTTACTGTAGTTAATGGAAATAACTCAAAACACTCCAAATTTTGAGTATAATCCTTCTTACATATAAGCAATCTAAAAAAGTTGGGCATTTTGTTAAGATAAGTATCTATGTCTTCATATACTTTACTAAACCTGAAGACCTGTGGTCATTGCATCCCATCGTAAATCATAGGGTAATTCAGGTTGGATGTTTAGCCTAGAGAAGTGAAGGCTCTGAGGAGATCTTATAGAGGCATTTCAGTACTAAAAGGGGGACTACAAGAAAGACACGGAGAGATTCTTTATCAGGGAGTGTAGTGACAGGACATGGGGTAGTAGTTTTAAACCAAAAAAGGGTAGTTTAGATTTGCTATCAGGAGGAAATTCTTTACTCAGAGGGTGGTGAGGCACTGGCACAGGTTGCCCAGAGAAGCTGTGGATGCCCCATCCCTGGAGGTGTTCAAGGCCAGGCTGGATGGGGCTTTGAGCAACCTGTTATAGTGGGTGGCATCCCTGCCCATGGCAGGGGGTTGGAACTGGGTGGTCTTTGATGTCCCTTCCAATGCAAACCATTCAATGATTGCATTAAGGTTCACATCTGCATGATTGTGCAAGGGTGTTTTTTTGTTGTTTTTTGTTTCCCTTCAGATGGAGCTGCTGTGGGAGGTAGCATGAGTTCTTGGCTTGACTGGTTCTCTGTCCCCTTTGGAGAAAATGCAGAGGACTACATTAGGAGAAAGTGTAGAATTCATTTTGTATAATCTTGTGAAATCTGAAGGCTGACACTTTAAGCTGTAAGCATAATCAGCAAAACCTAGCAAGAAAATCTCATTCTACTTGGTGTAGACTGTAGATTTTATACATTACTTCCTGTATCATTAAAATCATTTGTTTGCCAATGTGACTGAAAAAAGACTGCTACTTCAAGGCAGAAGTGTGTACAGTAGCTCTTAGACTATTGCGTAGCACCCTGAGTTCTCAGGACAGGCAGTTGCTGAGAGTTTGGGGAGTGGTAGCAATAAGTATTGGAAAATAGGGTGGTAGTGTGCACATCTTTACTTACAGAGTTCATAGTTTCATGGGGGTCATATCTTTGGTTTAATACTAAGGTGACTTGCTTTAAACCATCAGCTGTGACTTGCTTTAAAATGTGCATATAGTTTTAACTTGCTGTCATTCATTTTCAAAGCTGTTGACAGATAACATTAATTCTAATAGTATCTGATCTAATTCCTGAAGTGTGTTGTGACCAAGTGGTCCCATCTGTACAAAGTTTTTAGCCTTTTTAACAAATGCCATACCTGGCAGATTGGGTTCAGGGCTAGTATACGAGCTGTAACAATTTTTCAATGCTTGGTTGTTTTCACAGTCTTAATGGCATTTTCCTGAAAGCCTAGTTTACCATATTGCAAAATACACCTCTATCCCTTTTCTTCAAATTATGTTGTTTATTCACAAGAGTGACTTTCTTTTTCTGTATTAATAATGCATGAAATATCTTGAAATCTGAAGTCTCTGCCCATCTATAAAATAGAAAGAAATCAAGGTGATAATATTTCCATTTCAAGATGATAAAGATAGTTGCAGCTCTGATCTGATCTAGTAGTCATTATTCCAGATACTGCTATGTGTGTTCTGTAAACTTGATTTGTTTGTAGTTTTCACTGAAATTTTAAAAACAAATACACAATCAGAATCTGTTCAGTGGCTAGATCACATGTGCATGCAATTACTGAATATCCATTTATGAAATATCTGTGCATGAAATTACTGGATATCTGATGATTTCTCCTTTTCAAGCATTGCTTTTGCATAGCGCCTTGGAACTGGAAGGTCAATAAGTTTATTTTCTTGATGCTTTCCTTCCTTCCTTTTTTTGAAGTTTGCCTCACAACAGGTAAGATGCACGGAACATTTAGGTACAAATGGAATTCTGAGACAGAAATCATAACAAACGATGAAATTTATTTAAACTTGTATGCTTGCAGATATTATTAAGACTGCAACTTCTTTCATTTTGTTTGGGACCTCATAAAGCCTTCATGTGTTTACAGCTTATTCTGTCTAAATTGTTAAACAACAACAACAAAAAAATTACATATATAAACACAATTGTTAAAAAAATTGAAGGCTCTTAATTGACTTCTCAATTTGAGTTTGCTTTCTGTACTCCTGTATGTTAAAGCCATAATCATTCTCTCTTATACTGATGAACACTGACATATAAGTTGTTAAAATATCCAGTAAGTACAGAATATAAATTGTTCCAGGTCATCACTTAATTATCCAATTAAATGGGTATTTTCCATTTTTGCTTTGTCATTGGAACAGGAAGAAATGTAGATTTTTGGACTGCCTTTGTGGGGGGAAAAAAAAAGTTTTATTTATGAACATGAATATGAAAGGAATTTCTATGCCTGACTATAGTGCTGACTGTGTTTTGGATTCTGTTCTCTGACTGAAGCACCTTAAAGGTAGTCATTATGTTGCTGAATATCTGCAGGATTATTTCCTCTTTATTGGCTTTCCATACTTATGCTTATAAAAGGCATAAAATGTCTGTTTGCAATGGTAGTAATGTCAAGTCTTCTGTTAATACTTAACCTGTCTAGTTGAATAGCGGTTAAAGAAGCTGCATTTCCATAAACTTGAGTTTAAAAAAAATGGGGGGGGGGGGGGTGGGACACACCCCTTATTTAAAAAAGGGCTCACTTTTATTTTTTTTTTTTTTTTTTTTTTTAGTCTAATACTACCATTCAGTAGGTGTCTTGTTTGCAGCCTGACATATGGTCGGTCATTCCTTAGCTGCAAATATACATCAGAAACCAGGAGGCTACTTGGTGACCTCAAGATTAGGTCGCTCATATATAGTTACCTTCTTTATTATATATTTATAAAGAATAGTATTTAACAAATAGAAGGCTACCCACCTGTTGGTGGAATTATAAAATACCACATCTCCTAAACTTATGTTCCTCTATCAACAAAATGACTATTTAAGGTCAGTTACTGCCACAGTTATAGAAGAAGGTACTGAATTTTGTTTGATAAAGTGAGTCAGTACCATTTCTCTTGCAATATAATTAGTAAATATTCTAAGTATTTTATTTTTTTATGTCAAGTGTAAGAGCATTTATTAAAAAAAAAAAAAAGTGTAACACCCTGAAGACAAAGAGCATTCTTGCTGTCTCTCCCAGTTCTTTATGGAATTTTGTGTGTGTTCCTGTTAAATTCTACCAACGTCCACAGTTTAATTTTGGCTTTCATAGGTTTTTGTCAAACAGCTTTCCTTCATACCCCAATTCTTGATTTAAATGGAAGTCTTAGCATCATGAGTGCATTTTCTTTTGAAATACAGTAGATGTCTGTGAGTGTATAAATCCTGTTTTTTTCACATGTTGCAGAATTAGAGTACTCAGTGAAAAAATCACAAAATGTGAGCCTAGGTGACTATTAAAACAATCACACATTTGACAATGAGGTAACAATTAAATGTCATAAAAGAAACTAACCAATATTTTCTCTGAAAGTAGGAATAAATTATATTGAACAGGCAGGTGACGATGATTCTTGGCCCTAATATTGTCAAATGTTATGACATAGTTCAAGAAATTCCTTCAAAATCCAAAGCTGCCTTTTGTGGTCACTATGGTCTGTTTTCTGAATTGACTAGGGTTTATATTCTGACAAGCTTGCTGTAGAAATTTGAATAAATTAATGTTGTATCAGTTTGTCATACTCCCATCCCCAGTGGTGTTTTTACTGTCCATCATCATACAAAGTATATTGCATTAGTTTAGTTCCAATATTGAAAACTTTTATTATCCACTTCTTAAGCAATTGTTTAAATTAAAGTGGAATTGAGCCATAATCTTACCACACTACTGTAGTAATGTCATATGCATAACTCCCAAAATACAGATTCAAATCCACACCATTGTGGTGTTGTGATTTTTGACATCCACAGCCAGCCAGTCTGAATATATTGAATTCTTCCTTGCTGTAGCAGTGAAGAGATCAATTCTGTAGTTCTGCACATCGCAAGTGGCAAAATCAGATTTAGGGTGTTATCGTGCTGATTTAGAAACAATGGATTTATTATTTCCATGAAAATGAAAAAAATAAATGAATACAAAAGCAGGTGAAGTAATGGAGAAAATCATTCTGGATTGTATGTTCTCCTTGAAAAAACTTATATAATGGTAATGTTATTCAGAAAGAAGCTAAACACTGCCACTTCAGTTGTGAAATCTTCTTAATTAAATCTAACTAATCTAAATTAATGATGCTTCTTGCGAACTTTTGTGTGTCTCATATGGCCTTCTGCCATATGCAGTATTGTCAGCTGTGTCATGCGTATTTGGTATACATTGTTATAACTTACACTGGAAAAGACAGAATGAGTGCTTGTACTGCATGTTAAAACTAGCTTACTATTTGTAATGTGCATCTTATATCTAGTCTGTGTCTCTGTAGTGGTGGAGGAGAACAAGAATATTAAATATTTTTGATAAATTGATTTTCAGTTTTTTTGTTGTTGTTATATGTATATTCTCTTTACCAAAAAGGTCAATGAAAAACCATGAGGTAGTTTATTGTATAAAAGAAACTGCATCTCATTTCTCTTGAGATGGTTTGTAAAATACAAAGGCTCTATGTACTCTGTCTTCTCATACCTATCCAGTTTGGTGACAGCTGAACAATTTTTATTTTCCAGATAGTGTTATTATTTTTCTTAAGGCTTTGGTCAGAATTCTGTTCCCAGGATTACAGCAAGGAAGTCACTGTAGAACCTGGGCTCTATTGAACTGGTATGTCATGTAGAACTGGAAGAAAAATATTTAGAAAATTAATGGCATTTTTCTGCATAGGAGTGTGGAGAGGAGATGCTGTTTTTAACATAAGTATGAAAAAAGTAGACAATACTGAAAATAAAATTTAGAAGAAACCAAATGGCCTTATGTCACTATGTAAGTTTATTCAAATGTATGCAGATAATGGAGGATTGATTTACTTAGCTCTAAATCTAAACGTCTTTTAAAGACCTCCAGGGATGGTGACTCAACCACATCCCTGGGCAGCGTATTCCAGTGACTAACAACCCTTTCAGTAAAGAAGTTCTTCCTAATATCCAACTGAAACCTCCCCTGGCGCAACTTTAGACTGTTTCCCCTCGTCCTGTCACCAGGCATGTGGGAGAACAGACCAACCCCCACCTTCTTTAAGGTATCTGTAGAGTGCAATAAGGTCGCCCCTGACCCTCCTCTTTTCCAGACTGAACAATCCCAGCTCCCTGAGCTGCTCCACCGGGGGCTCCTCCATGGGCTGCAGCGTGGAGATCTGCTCCATGTGGGACCCATGGGCTGCAGGGGGACAGCCTGCTCCACCAGGGGCCTCTCCACAGGCTGCAGGGGAACTTGTGCTGTGTGCCTGGAGCACCTCCTGCCCTCCTGCTGCACTGACCTTGGGGTCTGCAGGGCTGGTTCTCGCTCCTCACTCCTCCAGCAGCTGTTGTGCAGCAGTTCTTTTCCCTTTCTTAAATCTGCTCTTGCAGAGGCACAACAGTGTTGCTTGTTGACTAGGCTCTGGCCAGCAGCAGATCCTTTTGGAGCCAGCTGAAACTGTCCCTTGTCTGACATGGGGCAGCTTCTGGATTCTTCTCACAGAAGCCACCCCTGTAGCCCTCTGCTACCAAAACCTTGCCACGTAAACCCAACACATCAATATGTAGCAGGTTAAATCTGCATTTTTACATTTTGTGGTTAAAATTATTTTTCAGTATTACCAAGGCAGATGTCCTCTCACATCTTTCGCTTTTAGAAATACTGCTTAAACGTATTCTTTGTTGCTTCATGCAGATCTGCTTGCCTGGAGCAGTGTAATAAAATGAAGTAAAACCCACAATGTTTAGTCTGTATGGTGACTGCAAATGTGCAAAGCTGTTCATGTTCAACTGTCTAGCTGTGGAAATGTACAGAAATTCACATAAATAGTGTATAAATTTAAAAATCAGTTTCATATACTAGCCAGGTGTCTTCCACTTACTAGATTAAAGTATTTCAAATTGGATGTGAAGAACACATTTATATATTAATACTAATCCTTGTTCAAATGTTTTACGTGTCCTGATGCATCTTACTCTGAGCTCAGACTACAGCCTTTGTCACAGTTATGAGAAACCTCTTTTAATATTTTATTCACTTTACCTTACATTATTTGTAAATCTAAGATCTATTAATGTAGCTGACAGAAAAAGAAGGGATGTTTTTCATGTTCATTAATATTTGAAGCTTGTATATAGCTCTTAATGGTACCAAAGCAGGAATTGCATAAATGCCTTGGCCACAGAAAGAACAAGCTATTAAATTACCGCTTTTTACTGAGAAAAATCTGAATTTTCACTATACATATTTTAATTACATTCTTGGTAGCATATGCTTTTCCAGGCCTGTGCTGAGAATGAAAGTTAACAAAACAATGTTTATAAATCCATTCTCTATATGGTATTTTTAAAGCTGTGCCTATTTTATATATGCGATATAAGCTAGAGCTCTAAGTATAAAAACAAAACAAAACCAACAAAAAAACAAACCATCATGTATGAACCAATGTCATGAACTGCGTGTTTGTACCATCTTTCTGGAAGTTTCATGCATGTTGGAAATGTTTCTGAATCCTCTAACTCAAGCTATTTATAACAGTTTATAAATAGCAGGAAACAGAAATTCAAAAACAAATCAAAAATATTTCTGTAAAAATAATAATAAAAAAACAACAGCACGACCACTGACCCCCAAAAAACACACACACACACAAAAACCACCATGATTAGAAGAAGCATAAGATAAACACTCACACACTCCAGTCTTTCATCCGAATGTGAGGTGAGCAAAACAAGAAAACAGACTTTTGCTCTTTTTGAAGACTTAGCACTGTATGGCACTAGCAAGGCCTGAGAGTTGCATATAAGATTTATAGCTGTAGTTTCATTTCAAATTCCTTTCCTTGTATCTGAGAATTAGAATAAAATATTTTACTTTCTTTTGAACTTTTATTTTCCAGTTAGGAACATACGTTCCTTAGAAAGAAAAATTTTTAATAAAAATGATACTGACTACACAGCAACAATTCTGTTCCAAGCTTCTTCTTTTTCTTTTTATTTCCTTTAGTCTTAAATGTATTTTTGCCAAGAGTGCTCTGCCTTTTGATCACATACTTTAGAAGAAGCAAGAAAAAGCAGTATTTATGAGTCCAGTAGGCAGAACAGGGCATAAGTTTATTTTATTTATTTATTTATTTTTTTCATGCTGTTTGTCTGATAAGAATCAGCTTCAAATGTATCTTTTATCGTTCTTGCTATTTTGGTTAAACAGATGAGTCTCTTTGTAATAGGGAGGAATATACCTGCTATGATTATGTATGTATTATGTATTGGATTTACATTTGGTAAGGCCAAAAAGTATAGCGTCAAATCACAAACAAGAAGTTAAGCTGCCATCAAAATCTGTTTTCTTTGCTTTCACTTCAGAACGAAAGGTCTGGCTTTATGAATCAAGTTGTTCAAATTCACAAGAAAATTTAGTTTTGCTATTTTTTTGATACCATTGTTCCACGCTACCCAGACCTGGGGGTAATAATATCCAGCAGGATTCTTCTGTATCTCAGTAACTGTGCCTGGGAACTTTTATAATATTCAACTAACATGCTTATTAATTTATTGACTCACCTTTGTTACAGCTGCGTTCCAGGCCAAGCCTGTTGTATGGAGTTTTGCCAGCATGGTGTGCTGTGTCATGGCAGGAAGACAGCAAACTAGCTAAGAGAAAACTGTCTGAATTTGGGTCAGCAGACAGACAATACCTTTTACCTGCTTGGTCTGTGTAATTCTGAGGAGGTGAGGTATCTCTACAGTCAAAACTATTCCTTCTGATTCCATGTAATGTCTGTATTATATCTTATTTAAATCTTTCTCTCTAAAAACAAGATTTCTGATAAAACTTAGTCATCTAGACCTCCTTCATAATTGACAGGGCAAGCAGACACCTCCAGAGAGCAGTTTATCCTATTTTAAAAGACATCAGATATATTTGGGATGAATTGCCTTCCTTTGGTGCTTGTCTTTCCCAATAAATTGGATGGAGGTTCTGGGTGAGTAGCTTCAACAAATCTATCTTTAAGGTAGCTGAAGTAAAGTGTGATGAATTTGACATACAGGGTACTATGAGGTTCTGCAAACTTACAGTGAACCACCCATTTAGTCTAAAGGATGTAAGTTTTTGTTAATAAAACCATAAACTCTGAACAGTCTTTAAACAGTCTGAAAGTAGGAGAGAGTTGTATGTAGGTAGTTGCCTGCAGAAACCATAAAGACAATTGTATGTAAAATAAATTAGAAATTTTAGAAGATATCATAAAGACATGAGAATAACATTAACTTGAAGGGTCTTGTTGATTCCTAATACATAAAAATACCCATAAGGGAGGAACATTTGAATGGGTGGGGTTTGTTAAAGGAAAATGAGCATCTATCCTGTGCTGTTGCTTTACATTGAGTAGATTTTTGAAAGAGGAAGGGGATAAAAAGCAAAATCCTTTCAGCCTGGAAAAAGAGTATGTAAAAAAAAAAAAAGAATTAATAAATATTGGAGGAGTAGTACACTGGTATCTTTTGTTTCCACAGACTTACAACCCAAGTATATAGGAGCATTTAATGAAATTGCTGAGGCAGGTAACTAATAATTGATTAAAGGAAGTATTTTTTTCACATACTGAAAAAATGGACAGCAGTATCAGTTTCCATAGGTTATTTCTACATTGGTAACTTAAAGTAGGCTTGACTGGCTAGGATAACTGTAGGAATAATGTTACAAAGTAGAATTGTTAGACTTAAAGTTAATGAGGAAAAATTAGAGGGTCAATAGCACCGGAAGGGTTTTAAGCCCACATTTAATTTTTAAGAACAGGGAAGAGAATTTTAAAGAAAACAAATGACCTCCTGACGGGTTATGCTGATTTTATTTAGTGTTTGGATTTTCTCAGTCACAGGATATGACAAAATACTCTTCCAGTTTTTTAGGAAAAGCAATATTGGCTGGCTTACTTATTTTATAGATTTGTTTTTGGTGAAACAAGCAGCATGACCTCATAGAAACTGATGCATATGAACAAATGCGGTGAGTAATGAAAGCAGTTTTTGTAAAAAAAAAAAAAAATAGAATGTTTAAGTTCATTATGATTGAGTTTTTTTGAAAAACTAGTTTCCATTCAGGAGATCTTTGTTATAATCAGAAGAATCATGTACGAAGTTGGTCTGTGTTACATTATTAACTTAGTATTGTGAATACTGGACATGAATAAAAGAGAAAAGTTTCTCCCTGAGAAGTTTGTCTCAGAAGTGCTGTTCCTACATGTAGGAGTCAAAACATACTGCTGAACTTTGCACAACTGTAGAGGATTATGGAGGAATTATATAGCAAAATAGGAAACACACTATATAGGCAAATAAGTAATATTGCATTTTCCCTGCTAGTTCCATTTATGCAGATCTGTGTATATATTTTAATTACATAGTTAATTTTAAATAGTTGACTATCCATTTGCAGTTTACTCTGATAGAAAGCAGAAATTTTTCAGCTAAGTATTCCCAAATTTTTAATAATTGCCATTTAAAAGTGAATTTTGTTTGTCTTCAGCATTAACTATTTTTATTATATAGACATAGATATGTCTATATAGGTCTATACATGTATATACACCTATAGACATGTAATATAGTGTAGGGAATGCATTGCAGAATAAGTGCAAAATTAGATGCAAAACACATGTTGATTTTGCATTCCACAAGTATTTTAATCAAACCCATCTTACAGAGGTTTAAGTGTAGTATATCTACAAAATTTCCTTTATAATCTCCTTAAAAATACAAAGTTTCATTATACTTACCTGTATTAATTTTATATATTTCATTATTCAGCCATGTATGAGCAGTACTATTGTCAACCTGTCTGGAGTATTAATACAGAGATTATTTAATTAGGCTTTTAAAATGTTGGCACATTAACTCCTTTCTGTTCTCAGCACGTCTAAATCAAGTTCACATTAATAGTTCAGAAAAGTTGCTGCATAGCTCTTTTATCCAAATCCAAATAATAATAACAAAGGACAAAGTGAAACAAGGCTGTAAGAGGTTCATTGTGTGATATCAGGATTTTATCAATATTTCTGTATTCAATAATCTTTGTGTTTTGGTCTGTATTCTGCTTATACCACAGTCTTGATTGCTTTTGTGTGCTGGAATGGTTTACTTTCTTCGTAGTGGCCTATAAGAAGGTACAATGCTGCCCTGCTATTAAGGAGTAAGTGGGGAGGTACTTCCTTAAAAGATAAAGCAGATGGAAAACAATAATAGAAGGTGAGAAGAGAAAGTACAAAGGAGAGGGGGGTGGAAGGGTAGTAGAGCTGTATGCGAATGAAACTTATTTTGATGGGAGAAGGCAATAACTACAGTCATTGTATTATATGGATTGTTGTTCTGACAATACATCGTGAGTAAGCCAAATGCAGAGTTTCTGTTAAGGCTTTCATTACCTAACCTATAGAGAAAGCTTGGTAATTAGTATGTAAGGCTTTACCTTGACTTTGTCCAAAGGGGAATTAAACAGGTGGGAGGAACGTAAATGTTTCCTTGTCCAGATTTATTATATGCGTATACGTTAAAAGGAAAAAAAGCTCACTTAATGAGGAATGGTGAAGTGGCCTAATAAAAGTTTATATTCCCAGAAATTGTTGGTTTACTTTTTTCTCATCAGGTATACAACACCTCAGATTTCATAGAATTTTAAATAATTTTTGTCTGCAGTGTCCCACACTTGGAAAATGTCTAACAATGTTTTTTCCGTATCACGTCTGTCCAGTGCCTAGAATTTGATTGAAGAGTCCTATCATTACTTTCATTGTATTTTGCTTACCATGCTGTCTTCTTAAGTGTTTCAGTAACATCTCCTTAACCATTGTGTGATTTTGAGTCAGAAATCCTGCAAGCTTTCACTGTTTCCTGCTTCTAGACAATTACGCATCGGTAGCTGTTCTGGAGAGGAACACAGGTGTTGCATGCCTCTGTTTATTCTGCATTTTATCAATATTTCTTTCAATTATATATTTAAAGTGAATTTTAGGTCCATTGACAACGTTCCTTTTAATCCTGATACTAGCCCAGTTTGTTGTTCACCCCTCCCGCCCCTTAAAATCTTCATACCTCACAGAGTAAGCGTCTTTAACTCATCTTTTGAACATATATTTCAGTTCAAGTTCTTTTTATTTATTTATTTTCCATTATTTTTGAGTACAGGAATTAGGAAGTTGAGGCAAATTGCTTAGTTCTGTGAAAGTATTCAAGCATTTGAGTTCCACTGCAACTGTGTATTGATATTTCTGCACCTCATTTTATGCACTTCTGAAAGATAAGAGTATGTAAAGCTTTTTCTGATACGTGAGATTCTACTGAGTGAAACTCATGTCTTTAAACATTGTGTTATCTACAGATGAAAGTCTGCTGGGTCATAGTTGAGATTTGTAATTCATTATTTCTCTGGTTTTGAATAGTCAGTGCTTTCATTAGTGTCTTTGTTTCTACTATGGAGTTACATAATATCCAGAACAGTGAATATCCTGGTGTAGTGATTACAGCAATGTTCACTGTACAAGAGAAAGAAGGGAATATGGAAGCCACTCCTCCTGCTTTGGACTTTGTCTTTAGATATGAGGCATTGACTGTGCCTTGAATCAGAGAATAAAGCGAATGAATGATGAGCTACATTGTCATGCTTCCTCTCTGCTTTACATGTAGTCATTGCAGATGCAGGCTCAAAGGCAGCATACCTGTTCTTTTCTCAATTACAACATGATCAAAGATGAAACTAAAATATAGTTTCAATTTATGAGAAGCACTGGCTTTTCAATACCGGAAAACCTAAGATGCCACAGAATTGTTTGCAGGAGGTTACAGTAATCTCTTGGATAGAACAGAAGTTCCAGTGGGTTTATATCTAACCTCATGAGTAAAAATAGACAGTTTGTAAGTAGTTTTTGGGATCAGCAAATGTGTCAGTGATTAGTGTGGATAGAGTAAAATTTGCATTAAAGGTTAGATGTGTACAATTATTCTTCTAAAATCAATTTTCCAGGAGGAAAAAAAAAAAAGAGAGAGACTTTTAAGAGTAATAATGTCAGTGTGAAATATATTTCCACTAAATTCTCTGTTTTGATATAATACATTTTCAGCCTTGAATAACTTTTCCCTTGGATTGAGGACGAAAAACTATTGGTCTTTAATGAAAATATATGCATGTATTCAACTGCTTACTGGTATAAATGAGGCACACTTGTTTTAAGAAGAAAATATAGTGAGAGAAATCTGTGTTAAATATATTCCCTGACTCCCTAGAGATCTACATTGTGATTGTCAATCAAATTCTTAGATGTTTACTTGCTTAGCTGCATCTAGATTTTTAAAATGATACCATTACATTTTCAACAAAATTTAAAAAGACAAAATACAATTTTCTTCTACTTTTCACACTGTCGTTATAGAATTTGTCAGAATCTCTTAGGTGTAGATGAAGAAGCTGAATTGTATTGGACAAATGACCATTAAAGCCTTAAATTCTTTGTTATTAACCACATTTTGAATCGAGTGGTGCTTTATTATTTTTGGTTATCAATGTATATTTTCATATTCTTTAGGTAGGGATGGCCACAAGTCTACATTTGGACTTCTAAGGCACAATTTAGAACATAATGTGTCAGTTCTGTATTGCCTGTCTCCCTTCAATTTTGTCCATGTCCTTCTGTTATTTTTATTAGGATTGGCTTTTAAGGTCCATGAAATCCAGCAGTATCTGTTGTGTAGTGTGAAATGAGTAACTTTATGGGAAAGATAGGTGGTAACCTTCAAAGACTACAGAATAAAACAATATTGTAGGACTCCTGAAATTGAGAAGCATTGAAAACTTTCCAGTAGATGAGGTATTTCATGAAACTCATGTCATTGTTTGAAAATCTGAAGAATTTTGTTAACAATCGCTTTCCCTAAAGTAAATTACCACAGTAATTTTAAGTAAATTACCACAGTATTAAATGTTTGATTGATAGAAATGCATGCCATTAATTTCATACTGAATTTAATTTAAAACTTTATTTTAATAAAAAAGAATAAGTTGTAATATTAAATAGATCTTACTGATTAAAGGATTGATTATTATTAAGAAATGAATACATGCTTCCTTTTATTTAAAGAGCTAATTCTTTAGTGTTCACTTGCAAGACTGTGACTTTAGCTTAGTTTGTTAGAACAGTAATCTTGGTTAAATATGGATAGATTTTTTTAAAGCTATATAGTCTGAACTTCTGTCGTGTGTCCGTGACCTTCCCCTCACCACCCTGGCTTAAGGTATATATCAGTGTTCTGTTTGTGTGGTGTCAGAACTCCTGTTACTTTGAACCTTTTTAATTGTTAAAACAGTGTGGGGTAGCTGCATATTCAATTTTACAAGGTCTTGTCAGTTAAAACAGAAACTCTGGCACCAGCTTCTTTGATCCGGAGTACTCCTTTCAATGGAGTTTCACACTGATAACATTAAATCATTGTTATCAGAATCCCCCTCCAGCAGCTGATTTGCTCTTGCCCTGTTTTGAGGTTGATTTATGATAGTGGTGACTTCAGAGAGGAGTATCTCAGCTAATAGCTCTGTTCAGCTGTCAGGGAATGGGAGAGGTGGAAGGAAGGTCCCCTTTAGGAGGGAGACTGATCTGCTGCTGCAGTCCTAAGTAGGATAAGAAAAGAGTTTGATTACCAAACTCTACTTATCTGTTGTTCTAACCAGCAACCTGTCCATCTTGAGGCTGTTGGACTGTTCTGCTGGCATGGCACCACATGTTGGTGCTTCTTAATTCAAGCACGGTATGAATTTCAGATTACAGCTTCTAAACATTTATTTTTTCAAAGATGATGCTTGTCTTCTGTGAATTTTCTCCTCCTGTTTATGAAAATACATAAATGTCTAGATCCTGTGGCTCATTTGAGAGGGGTTTATGGAGGAGGGGTGCTCCTGTTCAGACTTTCAAGTCTCTGAGCCTCAGTTGGGAGATATACATATATATGTGCACATAGAGAAAGGGAATCGACACTACCAATTCAACAGCAGTTTAATAGTCCCTATAAAAGGGATTCAATTCATGCCTCAAAATTTAGATCAATGAGTAATATGATATATGTATGTTCTTTCTTCTATCCTTCAGCTTCCCTCTCAACTCTCTTTTTGGAAGAAGTGAGTTATTTCCAAAGGAAAAGGGCTTGTCAGGGACTATGTCCTTGTTTCAAAAAAATGAATGGAAAGCCTAGTAGACTTTTGTCATCATTTACAGGTTGCAAAATGGAACGTGTAAATGAAACCTTAATGAAGCAGTCAGCTGCTGTGCCAGTTCAAGTGTGAGGAAGGTTGTTGACTGTTTTCTCATAATATGACCTTTGTTTCTTAGACAATGCCCTCTATTTCTGTGGGATTAAAATCACTATAATTAGTGACCATCACAGCTTTTCAGGTTTTTGACCAGATCTCTCAGCTGTTTAAACTTCATATACTGGTGGTAAGAGAATCTTCTTACAGCCTCCTTGGAAGCTGACCCAGCGCTTTGGATATTGCCAATACAAGGCTTTTCATACGTGCTAGTAAGATTATTGGATGAAAAACCTAAAAATAGTTAACAGCATTTTCTAAGTCTGAAAGTAAGACAGAGTTCCTAGTTATGCAAAACAATTTGCTTATTTTCTTGTAGCAAGTAGAAACATGTATTAGTAAGAGTAAGATATCTTACTCTTGAAGAAGATCTATCTCTGTCTGTCTCTTTTAGAAGAGGCTCAGGGGAGACATTATTGCTCTCTACAGCTACCAGAAAGGAAGGTGTGGGGAGCTGGGGGTCGGCCTCTTCTCACAGGTAACTAGTGATAGGACTACAGGGAATGGCCTCAAATTGCATCCAGGGAGACTTAGGTTGGAAATGAGAAGTCATTTCTTCTCAGGAAGAGTGGTCAGGCATTGGAATGGTTTTACCAGAGAAGTGGTGGAGTCACCATCCCTAGGGATGTTCAAGGAAAGGTTGGACGTGGTGCTTAGGGACGAGGTGTAGTGGGTGACATTGGTGATGGGGTGATGGTTGGACCAGATGATCTTGGAGGTCTTTTCCAACCTTAATGATTCTGTTCTATTCTATCTTACAATATATATTTAGAACATAAATTATTCGTGAGAAATAAAGCATGGACTGTAGAGAAGTGATGCATGTATTTTCTGAGCTAGGTATATGACAAAGGGATACCACAAGATATATTGCAATGCATTTATGATTTCAGTGGCAACATCCTTTTAAAGTGGTGCAAATGTAATGTGATAATTGAATTAAGGAAGATTAAGACACAGGAATATAAGGGATAAATGCAGTTGCTTTTTCAGAAGGCTAATTGCAAGTTATTTGGGCAAAGTAGGATACAAAAATATTTAGAAGTGAACTAGCTTCTTCATATAAAGCCTTCATCAATTTAATTAATTAATTTTTAACGTCATTATCTGCATCACTATGAGACAAATGTCAGCTTTCTGTAATTGCATGGGTTTGTTTCTTTATATTCTGGATGTTTGGTTTTGCAATATTGATTATTGTAACAGCTACTGAAATAAAATTGTTATGCATGTTGCTTCAGGAACTAGTCTCTGGGCCTTTTTAATTTCCATGCTGTGTTGATCTAATCATTCAGATGAACTCACTGAAGTGACTGCTGTGCTGTAACAGTGACAATGAGAGTCAAGAGAACTAATAAATATGGTTAGACAAATCAGACTTCTTTGGTGGTAGTCTGCTTTTCCATCTTAAGAAATACCTGGGGTAACTTCAAGGAAATCCTCAAGTATCTTCCTTGTAAAGATTCTGGAACAGCATACTTTCATCTGAACGTTATCACTTGTGCTACAAAATAGTAGAAAATATAGTTTTTGTTACTTTATATTATTTATCTTAAAAAAAAAAAAAAAAGTGTTCTTTGCTGGCAATCAATTAGAACTTAATGAAGACCTATTTTTGCTTAGTAGTTAAAAGTTGGAATTCTGTTGGGAGACTGGTGCTTAAATGTAAATATCTATGTGTAGGTATCCAGGAAATTAGGTGTTTAAAGTCTTGTGATACACAGTGGAGATCTAGTCAATACCATCTGTAAAGTCTAGAAAGCAGATGGGTGCTTACACATAGGCACCTAAATTCAGGTTTGTGAACTGAAGTGTCTCAGTCTTTCTCTTAACAATACAAAACAACCTTCGCCAAAAATCTTCATTCTTCTGTTGAAAAGTTATGTAGTTGTATTTGAGAGAGGATGCTGAACCTTCTGCTCTTATTGGGGTATTTTATAATTAGCTAGCTTTAAAAAATATATTTTGATGGCTTTGTTTCAAGAGTAATTGTTAGGGTTTCCTGTAACATCTTCTGTCAGGCACTTTAAGCCAAAGTGACAAGTCAACAAGTTGCAAAGAGAACATCTGTGGTTAATTAGTCAAACAATTTTCATTTGTCTCTGTTCAGCACAACATCAATGAAAGGAATATTGCTTCAGAATGTGAAGTGCACAGGAATGGGGATTATATCAAACATAAGGATTGTTGAATTACTGCAATGGATGCTGTAACGTGTTGGAGTGTAGTGAACACCTTTTTGATTTAACAGAAGAAGACAGAGGCTCTCTTCTAAAGCTTCTAAAACTTGGTAATTTGACTGAGTCTTTATGTTCAAAACAGTGCTTCAGATTTGACAAAGATTTTAATTTGTCTGGGTAACTGCTCTGTTTTTTTTCTTGCTTTGGTAGGTTGAGAGTGAAGAAAAGCATTCTACATAGCTTTCAGTTTTTTCACTTGCCCTGCAAGAGACTGTGGTTTCACCTTGCTCCTTCACGGTCACTCTCTGCCCCTGCTCCATGTGGCGTCCCTCCCACGGGATGCCGTCCTTCCCGAACTGAGCCTGCGGGGGCTGTCCACAGGCAGCAGCTCTTCAAGAACTGCTCCCACATGGCTCCGGACCATGGGGTCCATCCCCCAGGAGCAAACTGCTCCAGCATGGGTCCCCCATGGGCAGCAGCTCCCCCCAGGCCCCCTGCTCCTGCGTGGGCTCCTCTCCATGGGCTGCAGCTCCGGCCCGGGGCCTGCTCCTGCGGGGGCTCTCCATGGGCCGCAGCCTCCTCCAGGCCACATCCACCTGCTCCACCGGGGGCTCCTCCATGGGCTGCAGCGTGGAGATCTGCTCCATGTGGGACACATGGGCTGCAGGGGGACAGCCTGCTCCACCAGGGGCCTCTCCACAGGCTGCAGGGGAACTTGTGCTGCGTGCCTGGAGCACCTCCTGCCCTCCTTCTGCACTGACCTTGGGGTCTGCAGGGGTGGTTCTCACTCCTCACTCTCCCAGCTGCTGTTGTGCAGCAGTTTTTTTCCCCTTAAATCTGCTCTCACAGAGGCACAAACAACTTTGCTTGTTAACTTGGTTCTGGCCAGTGATAGGGCCTTTTGGAGCCGGCTGTAACTATCCCATGTCTGACATGGGGCAGCTTCTGGACTCTTCTCACAGAAGCCACCCCTGCAGCCCCCTGCTACCAAGCTCTTGCCATGTAAACCCAATAAAGTGATTCATACCATCTTTGAAAGTCATATACTTCACAGTATAATTAAAATCATCTTCCTTAATTTGTATTGCTGGTGTTTTCCTGTAAAACATTGATGCAATGTTTTTCACCAATCTAAATCATTTTTTCACTTAAATTCTCTGTCAAATTCATATAGTGAGCTTCAAACATTTCTATTCAGAACCAATTTTTGTATCTGTTTTAGTCAGCATGCAGTCTTCTGTAAATCTGGTTTTCCCATACACATGTGAAACAGTTTGCAGATTGGACTTTTAAGGACTTTCTGTACTAATGTAGGAGTTGGTGAGTAACGTATGGACAGCCAGCATGTGATACATAGTTGTGACTTACCTGTGCAATAGATCCATACTTTCCCGATGTGTCAGCTCTGTTGTGTGTGCGGTGCTTACCTACAACACTGCACTTTCCTGAACAGTGGGTGTTGCTGATGAAGGGGTATCCTGGCTTGCCTGGCTGTACACGAAATGGCACAGTAAATCGTATGGATGAACGAAACAACTAGTAGTCATTTGGAAAGTCTTGTTCTGTTGGTTTGTTTGTGTATTTTTTTTTTTTTCTTTTTCTGATAAAGTTGTAAACCAGTTCAATTCCACAATTCAGGTCTTTGGTAGCTTCACAAATGATCTGTCGTGGTTGGGGTGGGGCATTGAGGGAGTGGAAGGTGAAGGCCAGGAGCTGGAGGGTGAGGAGAATAATTCCTTCACTTGATGCTGTGCTTGGTGATGTTTGTTTAGTCTGTCCTTAAAATCACACGACAAGTCTGCTGCATTTCAAATGGCAAGTGTGTGTGTATCCGTGTGTAGGTGTTCAGTACTTGCTGAGAATATGGAGTTTGCTGTGCATATGCTATGTTATACAAGCTTATGCATTTCCGTATAGGCTTATTCAACACAAGTGAGAAAATATTTTAATTTTGCAGTGAAGTCTTCAGCTTGATGTGTTCCTTTAGATTTGATTTTTAAGCCAGAGCTCAGATAAGTACTGGTTACCCATAAATCTACTCACATAAGGTCTTAGGTATAGTTGATACTGGATTTCTTGCTCAAGATCTGTTGATATTGGTTACAACGAATGCACTGCATTATCTTCCAGAAAATGTTGCTCAGTCTTTTTTTCCTCATCCAATTAACTTGGATTAGTATTTAATCTTTCTTCTAGAGAATACATTCTGCAGTTTAGACATGATTCATGTAAATCAGTAGCTAAAGACTTACACTGTGATTTGTATTTCCATTAAAGTTTTCAAAAGTTTTTCTGTTAAAATCACCACATAACTGTATTTCTCAACAAGAAACTACTTCCTTTTTGAGCTTCTATGATCAGCAGAGTATTAAAAAAAAATGATAAAAATGAGCTATAAAAGAATTTCTTTTTCTTCCTAGTATTAAAATAGAAATGAAAGGCACACAAACAAAATTCATACACTCTTCAATGCATTGTGTTAACTATTAATTTTGCAAAAAGTTGTAACTCTATTTTTGATATTTTCAACTTCACTCCATGTCTCATGGATTTCTTCCAGCTGATTTATTTAATTTGATGCTTCATCTTCAATTTATAAGTGCAATTTAATCTTTGTAATATATACTTCTCCCATTGAAATATCAAACTTTCTTCTCTCAGTATAGATTTTATTTTATACTTACTGAATTTAATTTCCACTTTAGTATCACGTTGTGTCTAGTTTTTGAAAGTTCCCTTGTCATAAAAACTCCATTGATTTTTTTATTTTTATTTTTTATTTTTTTGCACTGTCAGCAACAGCATAACAATCAGCACAACTTTTGAGTGGCCATGGTATTTTCTTGGGGAAAGGGAAGATGTCTTGCATGTTCTTTACATTCTGCATTGGGTACTGCTCATTTTCATTATGAACATTTCTACTCTGTGTGTCAATGTAGTAGGAAAAAAGAAAGTGAAGTGATTATCTTGCTTAAAAAAAAAAGACATCCAGAAAAGTAAGAGTTGAAAATAATGTTATTTGATGAAAAAGGATAGATTATTTTTTGTATAATCAGGGTACTTGAGAAGGGGTCAAGTATCTCATGCAGAAGTACGACTGTTTTATAAGTTGCATTTATGATTATCCTAATTCAGTGGAATTGTTAAGGTTCTTCGTCAGAACTCAGAATTTTATCTAGCACTACTGAGATTAGTTTATTCATTACAATAGCTCAAGGGTAAGCAAAAATAAGAAGAGACATAATTCATCTTGGTAGAAAACACTTGGAAGGACTTGATTATGCTAATTGATTTAAATTTTGTAAGTATACAAATCAGCCTCTGGTACCAAAGAGTTTAGCTCTATCACAGATAAAGTAGAGTTCAAAAACATCTTGAAAAAATGGGGTGAAACAGGCAAAATTTTTTTCATGTTCTGCGGTTCAAACTGAATGTATTTTGCTATTCTGATATTGCAATTAAACATGGTTAGAAGCTGCATGAATTAGCAAGTTTTTAATAGCACTTGTGGTCATCACAAGTTGATATGGATGACTGTCAGTTATGGATAGATAGCTCTTCTTTGTTGTTGGTTACTATGAAATGATACTTCATGCTGTATCAATTTTTGCTGAAATAAATGGAAGAACTTGCTAAAAATCCTGTGAACAGATGACTACTTCTTCAAAGAAAGTGTCCCAAATATGTAGAATTGTTTGTCATAAATCATTGTTTTGCAGAAATGTTAAATGTTTTTAGTTATTTTCAGCGTTCTATCAAGCTACTGTGTGCTAACCTTGGAATTTAGGCATTTTCTAGTGTCTTCTCACATTATTTTAATAAACACATGGTGTGCTATTTTTAGGATGTTTTTCCATTTCTATTACTTGCTAGGTAGGCATCCCTTACTGAGATGAACAAAAATTGAAAATAGGTTTAATCAAGTGCATATCATATTATCTTTAGGTCCTATACAAAATTGAGTTAAGCCTCCTTATTTAAAAAGCATCTCTTCACGTCTGTAGAGTGCTTAACCCTTCACCTTACCCAAGTTTGCAGTAGCAGTTCAAAAGTGAAAACTCTTCACTAAAAGCATTCTGCTTCCAGTCCTCTTTTATACTTGTCATAATACAGTTGAAAAAAGGCATCAAAACTTATAGAATATACTATGTGAAGACAGATCTCTCTTAAAGTGCCTAAGAACAAAAATCTGTCTGGACTAGACACATTTACCATCCTGAGAATTTTCTAGTAGGGTAAATCGAGGTGGTTTTTCTGTGTGTTTTTAAATTTATTTATTTATTTATTAATGCTGTTGTGATATTAATTGCTTCTTTCTCAGAAAGCTACATGGGGTATCTGCAAAATAAATCAATAGCAAATGCAAGGAGCTGGTAGGAGCCTTAGGTAAACCTCAGAGGGCACAGACGCTGTATTATGTTCTACCTCAGGATAGGCTTAGTGGGAGGCTCTGCCAAGATAATCAACTGCTGCAAATTTGGGAGATTAATTTATACACATGAATGAGTGAGAGCTCCAGGAGCTGAGGATTTATTAAGGGTGTCTGAGATTCATTAGAATTAAGACAAGTAACTTTTCCTGAGAGAAGTGAAACGGGCTATGGTGACCTGACAGTGCAGTAACAAGAAACATTTTTCATCAGTAGGAAAGCTGAGCATTGGAGCAGGTTGCCCAGAGAGGTCCATGGAAAAACCCCAAACAGTCTGACCTTTCTGGCTAAGCCTGCTGTGAGCAGAGACCTCCTGAAGCCCTTTCCAACCAGTATCATTGTATGATTCTAAAAGTCTTAAATTTTATGACTCAGAAGATTGCAAGGGGACAATGAAAATATGAATGTATATGGGGCTGTTGTTAAATTAATATTTCTACTAATATTTCTACTGTGATACCTGTAGCATGAAAATGTGTGCAGAGCTTAAACTTGATTATAGTTATTCCTAATGATTCAATTACCATTTTTCCATGAGAAATACGTAGTGGGTTCATGTCCTGGGTGAAGTACCAGATCAGGGCAATTGTTTTCTAGTCACTAATTCTAGGCGAGGACAGGCTACACTGTGCTATGTTAATGAAGCCATGAACAAGATGGGCAGTGACGTGATCTGAGGACTCGATGGATCAGGAGGAAGGTAGGTAGCACTTGCTAAAAACAATCATACAAACAGAAAGCCGTGGCAGTAGTTCAATAGAAATAAATCATCAATTCATCTTCCAATTGTGCATTTTTTTGATAAGCAAAGGACAATCTAATATGTACCCTTAGAAAGACAAAAAGGAATAGTCAGTCTTCTGAAAAAGAAGCATAGTGTTTAATCCAAGGTATTTTCTGCATAACCATTTGAGTAATGTAAAAATATTGTAATGTTAACGTACCAATATGGCACTTGCAAATACTTTTTCCTTAAATCTTTTTCCCTCTCCTGTAATTTTGTTTATGTGAGTATCCTGAACTGTAAGTATCCTTTTGAATACTCTGCAAAATTAGTAATAAGTCAGAAACTTCCCATGATTAGGCTTTCTAGAGGGTTAAAGTCGTGGTCTGCGAGGTGATTGCAACAGATGGCTGCGGTTGGACCAAAGTCTCATGAAAGACCTGGAGGGTTAGCTAAAAGCAGTTCAGAACAACACAGTTTAAAGCAATATTTTATCAGGAAAGGAATTAGTCAGGAAATCAATTAACAGCATTTAATGTGTTCTGTCTGTTTGCAAGTTAGTGGCAAATTCTTCATGGCTTTAAAAAACAGGCAGCGTAACCTTGAAGTGCCAAAGATATTGTGTGCACGCGCACGCGTGCTTAATGGTCCATATCTGATTTTCAGTTGCCTTTTTCCATGGAAGTAATTAAAACAGTTTTGTCTGCAATGCTTTCCAGAGAGCCAGAAGGTATCTTGGATACAGAAAGACACCTGCATTGTTTACATGAATAACAAGCATCAGCATACGGCTCTTAGAACTGCTGCTTTATCTAATTACTTTTGCAAGTATATAAATATCCTTTTGCTCTTTTGTGGGGCTAATCTCTCACTGAGAGCTCCATTTCAGGAAGCAAAAAAATTGGCTACTGAACTGCATCAGAAGATTACGTGAATCAGAAGATCTAACAGAAACAAAGAGTATTGTTATCTACAGACACGGTAAATGTGCCTACAAAAAGAATGCTTCTCAGCAGCTCCAGCCCAACTGTTATAAATCATCCCTCATCTGTTTGCTGCAGTCATCCTTTTATATATATATATATATATATATGTATATATATTAAATGTTTTCAGTCCAATGCATTAAATGATACAACCCTGATTTAAAAAAATGCTGTTTCTCCCATAGTATAAAAATAGCGATTCTGTTAGTCTACAATCCACAGTCTGTTTTAGTGATATCTCCTCTTGTTTCCTCTGAATATTTCCTCTTACTTTCACATACTATTAAATTGTGGTTATGAGTTTAGAACAGCGAGGTCTGAAATTAGGTAGCGATGAATATTCATTTGGTGATGCACTGGAAGTATTTCCCAACTAAGTGTAATGTCTTGAGCTCCTGCCTGGACTCTGAATCTAATTGACTGTAGTCTGTAATAGCAAATCTGCAGGAAAAAGAACTTGTTTCCCTTTGGAGAGTTACTGGGACTTTTCTGAATAGACTAAATGTCAGTATATTATTTTCTCACCAGATTGGAGGGGTCTTTATATTATCTGAATTCAGATTTTAACAACAGAATTTCTGAACTCAAATCTAATCACAGTACCCTTGGATGTCTAGAATAGAGTTGCTCTATCCTGGCAGTGATACTGGCACACAAATGACCGGAGCCAGTCTTGCATGCTGCCTTCACATTAATCACACTTGCAAAGGCTTGGATCCTTGCAGAAAAGTGATACAGAGAGTGCTTTACAGATGTAGTAGGTGAAAGCACAGAACAGTAATATGTGCAGATATAAAAGACATTTTTTTTTCTGACATGACAGAAGGAAAGCTGTCATGTCAACATTCATTTTATTGAAATGAAACTAGTGTTAATGTACCTGAACATTATTTCATTGAGTTGTGGTAGTCTAATCACATTCTGCTTTATATTAATAAATCAAATGGGATATACTGAGGAGCTGTGTAACAGCTTTCTTGGAAGATATAAACCTCCAAAGTATGAAATGGTGTATAATGGATGTATGATACATTTCTGACAAATATGAGATAGAGTTGTCATTCTTTACTCGATTAGACTATATAGCAAAAAAATTAATTAAATATTGAATGAATCAGCTGAAATACTGTTGACATAACTCTATATTAGACTTCAATGTGCTTTTATTCTGTTGGTATAGAAGTAACTCACTTTCCTATTTGAATTTCATGAACCCATTTAACAAATAAGAATTTATAGGTTTTGTAAAAAATGTTTTATGCCCACAGTCGAAAAAGTTATTTTTATGATAATGGATGCTGGTTATGTGTTCTGGATCTATGGTGCAGTTTGTATTTGCATATTATTCTCTGTCATACCTGTTGGTTGCAGTCCAGAATAATATAAAAAAGGCTTCTTAAGCCATTTATTTAGTGGTGTGGCCTTTAAAACATTTGTTTATAAATCTTAATAACATTAAATTCCCATTCCAGTTCTGCTTCAGATAAACAAAAACTAAAACGGGCATTCACACTATTGCAGAAAATCCATAACCTCTGAATACCATTGTGAGACGCATGCTAAACCACACACAGTCACTTCTAGATGTATCCCTGGTGCTGCACGGTGGAAAAAGGCTAAGGGACTGCTTGAACAGAATTCTGGGGTAGGACAAATGAATCTGTGCCATTTCTCGCACGTGGCTCAGGTGGCTGTGAACATCACTCCAAGCTCAGAGATTTGGGTATTTTCTTACTATGCAAAGTATTACAGGACCCTGTACTCATCTAAAAAGCTTGGCTTTCTCTTTCCTGATTGTCTTACATATATTTAATTTTAACTTTATGACCATAAAGTGAATTTCATATAAGACTTTAAAATTTTTTTTATCTAAGAAAATACCTACTTTAGAGTAGCCAACATGCTATGTTTTCTCCTTTATACATAATGAGTGCATAATATATACATTATACAATTCATAATACTGAGTAACGCTTACTTGGTGGTAATACATGCTTCTTGGTATAGTTTTAGTCCAAAAGAAATGTTAAGTAGAGTTAGAGATGCATGGATAATCATAGTCTTTTACATCACTTTCTATGTGTACTATCTCACTCATTCTGTATTTTGCCACAGTACTAAATTTGCTCATTAGGAACCAATGTCCTGTAAATCCCAGATGACAAGTTTAATGTTATCTGTAGCTTAGGGTGTCTTAAAATTCCTCTTTATTGCAGAGCAGTTATTGACAGAATGTGCTTCTGATGTCCATGTATGAAATGATCCTGTGCAGGCTGAAAGGTGCTTCAGTCTAGGTTTGACTCTGAATGAAATGCAACCAAAGTACTTCACTGCAATTGTGGATCTCATCAGTGATTTTTTTTTAATATACCTGTGTACATAAATTATTTATTTTAAGGCTATGATTACTGCTCGTTATTCAAAGGAAACAATTAAATCCTGAGTCATCCTTGCTTTGTTTATTTATTGTGATCACCTATTGACAAATAGAACTACTTCAGTTTTTATTTTTAGATAGAAACTGGTAATTTTCTGTCAGGTTAATGCTAAGTAAAGCTGTTAATTCTGACAACTAACAGCCTATCTCACTAGATTAAAATTGCTGTTATGAATTATATAAAAAAATAAACAATAAACATTAAATATATTTTTTTTTCCCTGATTGTTTGGTTTTAGACAGTGAAAGCATTCCATCTTCTGAGATCAAGGATGAAATCAGTATGACAACATAGTGTGAAGAAACACCACACTATTTTAATGTTTTATAGACTGAATGGAGTTTTAGGAAAAGCAGACCTGGCTTTGAAATTCACTGAGATTAAAATAGTTGGATGCTGGGAGAATATGGCATCAAGGGGGAGGGAAGTATGATATACTTGTTCCCTGTCACAGACTTTTGGATGCAGCTCTTTTTCTACCTGCTGTCAGAAACGGAATACCAGGCTAGATGAGATCTTAGATCAGGTTCAGTCTGGCAGCTCTTATGTTTTGAATTATTTAAGAGAAAAATGATGTAAAATGGCTGTATGAAGAGTTGTACATTCTTGGTTTTGCTTAGTTGCAAATTTTTTTTGTTGTTGTTACTTTTCCTTTTGTGTCTTTTAAACATGCTGGACAGCTGATACACAGTTGTGTTCTAGGTATGAAAAGTTCTTATTTTGTGTTTAGGCAATGTACCCTTGCTGCACATCTTGTCTGTGGAATTTAGTTTATGGTTCTAATCACGTATTGAAAGAAAGCTGTGTTGTTGCTGCAATTCAGTATTTCGTTTCTCTCATTTGTTCAAGCATGAACAGTTGGTTCAATGGGATGCCCTTGTTCTGATGGGTAATTCCTGTCAGAGGAAATGTAGATGAAAAGGGTCAGAAAATGCCTTTGTTTACTTCCTGATTTGAAATGTAAATGTACTGAGGAAATTCTAGCACTGACATTCTTAGAGATAGGAATGAAACAGCTTTATGAAGTGCAGGTGTAACACCACAAAGTATTTTTGGGAGAATGATTTGTAAACTGGTAATGCTGTATGGAAGTAACAGGTGAAGTGCAGTTTGTTTTCTCCAGAACTGTATGGCACACTAAGCCAGAATTTGTAAAGAAATGCAAAAGTTATGGTTAAATATCTTCTGGAATCTGAATCTTTTATCTCTTCCTTGTGTTAGAAAATACAAAAGTGTTTTTTCTTAATCCCAAACCTGTTGTGTACCATAGCCATTTGACGGCATTGATGTGTGCCACAATGGGAACCTCTAGCAAGATGAAACATGCAATTGGATCTACCAAGAGTTCACTGAGTGAACAGGGGTATTTCCACCTGGGGATTCAGCCTTTCTTTCAGGAGGAATGGAGCAAAATGGTTCTCATGAACTCAGAAGCAAACCCCAGGACTAACCGGGCGCTATGTTCCTTTCTCTTCTTCAACCCATTCGTCTACCAACTTTCAGACTCAAATTCAAAATGAAATATAATATAAAGGCAGGTATCTCTTGCTATAAATGTTCTTTAGCATTACAGGTTTAAAATGACTAAGAGGTTTGGCCAGAGATATGCTGGTATTTTAGAAGTTGTTTTTATTAGTATGATGCTTTTATTAGTAACATAAAAAGAGTTCAGGACGAGGAAATTCATCCTGAAGGTTTTGTTTCAAGTTAAATGATTTATATGCAGTCTCTAACACCAGCATAAAATGTCTGTGTACCTCTTTGAAAGAAGTATACACTGCATGCTGTTTTAAAAGGTCAGATATAGAGAGACAGTAAGAAAATAAAGATGAATATTTGGTGAATGCAGATTCCTAAGATGTTAGTCACTGACTGACAGGAGAAGTGAAGAAATGTTTTAAACTGTAAATACTGTTTGGTTTTTCTTTAGTGCTTTTCTATTTAGCTATGGTAGACCTGTGCTGTAGTCATATTTATAGTAACACTGGCAGTAACTAAGTTCTTGCCATGTCTGCTGCTGCTGCTTCTTAGCTTAGTGCCCATGTACTGATTTTGGATTTGTATTTTGTACTCTTTAGGAGCTGACAGTGATTAAAATCTTTTGACTCTCTGTCCTGTGCCTCCTCTTGGAGGTGTACTCACTGTCTTACCTCTCCTTACATGGATGACTCAAACCCTGTTCTTTACTTTCCTCTGTCATGTTTTAATGGTTTGAGTCTGTAGGTCTTTAAGTTCACATTAGACTGTTCCTTGTTTTTGTCCCTTGTTTTTTTCTGATTTTTGAAGCCGTTGGTGGAGGTGCTGCAGTCTTTAAGACATGTTGCTTTCATCAATACGTGCATTCATTCTTCTGTCATTCCTTTTTGTTATTTCCTTCTACTCCCCTGCATTCCTTTTAACTCTCAATCATATTAGTATTAACATTTTGTTTACATATCTCTACAGATCTCTTACTATGTGCTTCAGCTTTTTTGTACCTCTGTGCTTGTAAAACAGCCAGGATATTTAGTCTTAGAGAATGCCTTTGCAGCTAGTGGTAAATGTGAAGTGCTGCCATACTGGGTCAATACACATGCTGTTTTATCCAAGCCAATATGTTGGATCACTGGTAGCTGTAAAATCAGTGAAATTATGAGAAAAAATAATATAAAAATATTCCTGCCTTCATACTCCCCCTCCCCTTGAAAAAGATTCAACCCCCCCCCCCCCCAAAAAAAAAGTGCATAATGTAGTAGCACATCAATTAAAGAATATTACTAATACTGTTTAATCTTTTCAGTGTAATGAACTTAATGAACTTCTTTTTAATCTATGATAACATTTTTGGTCTCCATTGGGATGAAAAGATATAATTAATCTTTGAATTTATTTATTTATTTATTTTTGCCTGTTTCTGGTGATGTATGGAACTAGCCCACCAGGGCCAGTAAAGCTGTTGGAAAACAAGATTGGTTTGGTTGTTATGATCCCTGGAGGCTCATCCAGGGAGTCCTGAGGCATGGATAAATCTCAGAAGCACATCCCTCTCTCTTTGAATGGCACCTGTCAGGAAGAGCTGTGCTTCGAAGCATTGTCTCATGGCAATCTTCTGCAGCTGACAGTGTTGACTGTACACAGAAACAAAAGGCTAGTACAGACGGCAAGACAACAGCTCTGTACTAAGAGGTAAAGGCCCAGGCTTTTCTGTTTGAGTGTACTAACTCAGGCATATACTTAATTTGTGCAGAATTTTTTCAACCTGACAGATACTGTGGATGTGAAAAGCAGGGGGAAGCCTTTTCAGTTAAACTTCATCTTTTACAAGAAATTAAAGTGGTTTCAAATAGAAACAGCAACTGCTGTTAGTTCATTTTAAAATAAGTGTATCAGTCTTTCTATTCTCTTCATGATAAAAGATGCCATAAGGTCTTCATTGTGGAAAGAATTGAACTTCTGTGCTGTAATGTCTCTATTTTAATATTAACGGTATTACATATGTCTCTTTGTGTATCTTTATTTCAAATAGAAAGAGACAAGAAGTTGAAAAAAATTACATTTGTGTTTCCTACTAGATTGAACATCCTGCTGGATGAAACGTCTACAATAAATAAAGTGCAGTCTTCTGTGACTTGGCTTCAGCAAGGGGATGACATCTTGTGATTTATTTTTTCCACTTCTCCAATCCACTCAGTTGAGCTGTGTCTACAAAGAACAATATTTTTTTGTTTGTTTTAACTCTCTGTAGCTTAGCCACTGATCTGCAGTTGCTCATCATCAGCTCTTGGATTCTTTTAGCTAAGCTACCTGTCAGTGCTTAACACACTTTAAACTGATCACCTTGAAGGTGGTTGTGCAGGTGCAGGGGACTCATACAATTTTACCAACTGGAGCAAGATAGGGCTATTTAAAGACACAAGAAGCTCTTGAATTTGTGGGTCTGCATGTAGGAAGTTTGAATTTGAGGCCTGATGACTGAATGAACTGTTACCACTTCCTAACTTCAAAGAATCAACAAGAAAATGAATTAGTTACTCAGTATTCCAGTACAGTACAGAAATTAGATGCAGTCATAGAACATCTATATCAATTCTTTGAAGCAGGAATTGTATTTTCTTTCATATATGAGCCATGTGAAGCATAGGGTAACATTAGGTAAAATGTAATTTGCAGTAAGAAGTAGGCAATATTGTGAATATAGCACATGCAGTAGTTCATTTTTCAGGAAAGAAGCGTTTTCATATTTATGACAGATCAGTAAGATTGGCATCATTGATCAGTAAGTTTTGTCATCATCATTATGTTTTAATAATGGATAAGACAAATCCTCTGAGTAGTTTTGTAAAATTTTAGTTTAAACAAGCCAAGAAGATGTCCTTCAACTTGTATACTACATGATACCTTATATTAATCTCACAAATTTATAGCAGCGTTTTTATATCTTAGTGCTAAACCAACTCAAAAATGTGCTTAGATTTTTGCATATGTTGATGTCGTTATCATACAGCAATTGTATATATTTCTTGCAGTTCAGATTTTCCATTAAAATTTAGTAAATAAACTTGTATTTTTTTTCTCGGATCTAAAATGTTAGCAGAGATGGTCTTTTGTATAGTAGCTTGAAAGTCGGTGATCTACTCAGTTTGAGAGTCATAGGCACTCCTCAGCTTGATGGTGTTTAAGCCAACTTCCTAGGAGTATCCCTTTCAGAAATGGTCTGTCCCTTCACTTGAGACCTCAGCCAAGACTAAAAGGAGGCTTCTGACTGCTTTACCTCGTGGGCAGAGCTTCGGTTCCCTGCTGGAAAAACAAAAAGCTTAATTCTAACATGTGGTCACTTCCCTATGTCTATGTTCTTCAAAGATGCATTTTTTTTTTTTTTTTTCACAGTTAAGCGTTTTATGTGTTTCTAGCAATACTTAGAAGAACGTCTTACTAAAACTCTGAGTCTGATTCTTACCTAACTACTAGTGGCATTATGATTTGGAATGAATCCGTCTGTAAGCAGTTGAGTAATGAAGTTCCCCAAATAAGCAGTCTCAAGATAAAGTAAACCATAAATATGACTACTTGGATGTTTCTAGAATTAGATATTTGCTTCATATAATAATGTAATCATTTGCTCACAATTAAGGATCTACATAAATGAAGACAAGCATATAATGAAGATAAAGAATGGCTGTGAAAGTTTTTCAGTCTTAATATGAAAGAATTAATTTAATTAACCCAAATGTAGGAAGCTCTGGCAGTTAGTAAAAGTCTTGAAAATCTAAACAGACTTTTATACTGATGGCCTGAAGAGGCCTGCAATTTTATATGACATATTACAGATGCTTTCAGAATTTGTATGGAAGGTTTGAATATAAAGTTCAGTAGACAAGGTGCATATTTGAGGAAAATCTGTTTTCTTCAACTTTCATCAACAAGGTGACTATGGAAAGAGAGGTCACCTCATCAGTGAAACAGCTTGTAAGTTTCAGGAAGCAGCAGGAAGGGATACAGAATAATAAAAGGCAATGGAATGACATAAGGTGATTTGACTCGGACAGTGCTTATTCTGGTTTTAAATTACTGTTTTAAATTACTTTGATTTTCTTGTCATTACAGATATAATTTTTTCCTTCAGTTTCCTATCTTACTGTCCACTGCTGTTATTTAGGGCCATTGCTTTTTGTCCCATCCATAATGGAAATGTAGAACTTGTTCTTACCCTCCTCTTTTCAGTACCTTCATGTTTATTTGAAGCCTTTAAGTCTTTACTTCAATCATTTTGTTATATTAAACTCAACTCTCCATATTTTTTTTAGATAATTTTTTATAGACTTGTGTTTTTTCTTAGTACTCTTTTCTGGACTTCTGGATTCTTTGCAGTTAGTCCATGTCCACGTTTCTCTAGAATCATACTATCCAAAGTAGGACACAATTATTTCACCCAAGTACTTAGTAATACTGAACACAGTGGCAAAATTGCTCCATGCATTATATGTAATCTTAAAGGAAAATGTGTGTTCGCACTAGAAAGATGGATAATTGTTGGTCATACCCAGCCTTTACTACTGATAGGAATGATTACTGCTAGTAATATATTACTTTTCTGAATTTAAACAGGGAAGGCACCTTGCTTCTAACAAGTTTGACATGATATGTAATGAATTTGTTACCGTGTGGTGCATTCTGGAGTTTTCTTCAGTTCTTTCTTTGATTATCACTGTGGTTTCACATGGTTTACCCTTTTATTTATGATGTCTGTCAACTCTCAGAGCAATTAGAGCCCAGATTTTTTATTTTTATTTTTTTCCCAGTATGCCCCAAAATATAAAATATCCCTGTTCAGAGATCATATTTCTCTTTTAAAAGAAGATAACATAGTTGACTTACATAGTTTGTAAAACTCTTTGGCCCAAATTCTTAGTTTTTCCCATTGCAGAGAGAAATAATATTTCTACTTAAATGGAAGAAAACATTTCTAATCTCTGATGGTAGACCCACTCATCTGTAAATCAGAGTTTATACTTTAACATTTCCACAATACTATACTGAAGAAGTGACTGTAGATATCAAAGATCTTGAAAGTATGATTTGAAAGAAACAGACTCATAAACATATTTCTTACAGTATAAATTGTTTTTTCCAGGCATTATTGGAGCACCAGATAAATCATTCTATGTTATTTAATTTGCTGAGCCCTTTCAGAGCAAATGTTGCCAGTGGCAATCAGTATTCAAATATTTAGAAGCTTTTCTTACCTGATACATTAGAGGCAATGACATTTATATCATTAAAGGTGGGATCCATCTTAAGTAGCTCTAGATGTCTAAGCAGTCATCGACAGAGAGGAAATACCACCTTCAGGGGTTAGTTCATCAGCCTGTAAGATTGCCAAGTAAAGCTGCATGAATCTGTTTAAAGTATATCTCTTTCTCTTCACTGACTAAAGAGGGGATTTAGATCTCTAGCTTAAACTGCATGCTGATTTCAGATGCGTAAGGTCAGATGAGGTAAATCCCTGCATGGTTTAGAAGTTGTTGTTTACAAAACATGCATGAAGCCAGATTAGATATAAAATAAGCCTCTCTATTGAGATCAAATTTATATCACTTTTTTGAAGATGGATTATGGATTTATATGTATATAGTAATGTCACATGCAAATAAATTGCCCGAATATTTTTATTTATTGACAGCACTAAAATGTAAACTTCTGAAGAATATGAAATATGGCCCAGTTCAGGGCAACAGAATCTTCTCTATATATTGGGGGAGTATTCTGATCATGAGAGATCTGCGTATGTATTTGTTAAAAGTTCACTCAATTAAATACCATTATCATCTCCATTTTTAAATTCAATTAGCTAGTGAAATTCATTGCAGTGAACAAGAAATGATGATGGGTCCTGAAGAAGCTGTTTTTCAAGAATGCTTCTAACAAAAAAATAAGTACGTTCATTTAAAAAAAAAAAAAAAAAAAAGGCTAATTTTGTATCCAATGCTTGCTCATCACTGAAAACTTCTTACTTATTGAAGAAGTAAAGAAATAGGAACTTGGACTCAAGAGGGCTTCCGAGGAGGTGAAATTTGTTTACTGTTGCTTCTGGCAAGATAATATCTTTAATCTTCTTCTGCTTTGCTTACCAGTAAGGAGTGATAATGAAGACTGATTTTTTACAAACTTACCGTATACCCCAAAAGATGTGAGAATAAAAGATTTCAAATAGAACTGTTACATTAGTCCTTCTATAAATGCACTTTCTTCATTATCTTGTGAGTATAATGAAAAGAAAATCGCAGAAAATGAAGTGAGTCATATCTAAACATTTACTAGAGACTGGATGCAAAGCAATATGCTTCGGAGTTCTATTTCTGACCAATATACTGAATCCTTCTAATTCTGTTTAAAGTGACACTTTGGTTATAGTTTTGACTGGATTTGTGCTGCCTCATAATCAAGACATAAAACAAATTATGCACATCAAATTACTAGAAAATATTTATGTTTCTCTTGATTAAAACAGACACTAAAAATATAATTTGCCTTAGTGCCACAGGAAATTAAGGAAATCTTTAAGTGCTGTCTCCCTTTGATACTGATCTCTGATTTCTTTCTGTTTGTTAAATTCATAAATCCAGGTAATTGGGTAATTTCTAAACTTCATTCTGTTCTCTGCTTGAGGTATAACATGCACTACCACTTGTGACATTACTGAATCTGTCAGAAAGAATTTGTGGGTAGGTTTCTGTGCACCATTTGTTTTTTTCTGTTTTGGAGATTTCATCTTGGGTAAATGTGTAAGTAAAGCAAGTTGATGGGCATGTTAAACTCACATATGGAACTGCTGTTTTGGAATAGGATGCAGTAGCTTCTCCGCTGTTTAATGGCAAACAGTTATGCACATCACTTCCCAAGCTCTACATCTTGTTTTGGCCTTTCAGTAATATGTAGAATCTACCCACAGACTCACACATGAATTCTCTCCAAAATCTGACTGTAATACAATCCAAGAATCATTAGACTTCTAATTAATACATACTGGTTCAAGACACAGGTCACAGATAAATGCTGTGTTGTTTGTAGTTTTCTTTGGGCTTCCTGTTTGTTTGGGGTTTAGAGGGATAGGGTAGGGTGTTGGGAAGGCTTTGCCTCATTCCTGAGTTTTGAATTGCTTTTGAGACATGTAAATGCTTCATCGATTTTTCAATTCCTGCTTGAGATAGGAGGCTCAATCTGAGACTCTGACATGTCAAAAGAACCATGAGATACTGCTTCCTGATTAGTATTTTAGGTTAATAATCTCACCACCAGTGTAACACATAGAAGTGTGTGCACTGTCATTACATTCCATTTCAATAAGGAATTCCAAATACAGGTTTTTATAAAAAGGCCGGGGGAGCATGCCAATTAGAAAAAGAGTATTTTCCAGAATGTTCAACTCTATATTCAGATCTTTGCAAGACTTACGGAGATTCAGACAAAGACTGAAGTGTTATAGTGAACATTTAAATTATATTCTTTAGGTACCTGAAACATGAAATCACATACCAAATTTTTATATACAGTGTATGTAAAGAAGGGCCGGGATTGAAATACAAAATTCTGGAACAGTAAGCGGGCAAGTATTTAAACTATAATGGCATAAGCCTTTAAATCCTAGGAATTTGGGCATCTTGGCTAGATAGCAATGTTATGTCTGTGTCTTCTCAAGATGCTAGAATCTGGCTTTAAAAAAGTCTATATTTCAAAAATGGAAGAAGAGAGAGGGATATAGGACAGCTTTCCCCCTTCATAAATGGCTCCATGCAATATGGGCGGCTCTGGCTCTTACTTCCTCTGACGGATGAGATTGCACACCCAGGAGTATGCTGTGCCCACAGTGCCACAGGGTACTTGGGGATAAAGTTATCTTTTCTTCTGCAAGCTTTAGGAGCTTAATCGTAGCCACTGAGGTGCCTGCAGTGTTTGTGAACATCAAAAATCTTAAATGTTGGACTTAAACCTGGTGAGATGCCATGTTTTCCATGCTTCTAATTTAAATTTCACTTCATGTAAATACACAGGAAAATATGAAGTTACATATAAAATTACGTACAAATTGCTGTTACTTTTAAAAAATACAAATACTTTTTTTCTACAGTGCTTTTTTCTGTCACAGGAGATGCATGTGAATTTCTATGTTTTTGTATTTTGTAACTGTTTACTGTACAATCTTTAAGCTGTTGATTATGGAACCTTACTTTAAAACTATTTTCAAGTTTGTGGACTTTTAATGGACATCTGCCTTTACGAATGTTTTATTTGAGTCAACTCACATGTCATCTCCTGTGAGAGCTGGTTATCTGACAAATAGCTTGAAAAACTGTAACAGATTTGCACCACATTCTCAGTTCGTGCAAATTGGCCTGTTATCACTGAAATTAATGGAACACTACTGATTTACACAAGCTGTAGATTTGGTTTATTGCTTCCAGGTATTTTGAGAACGATGTTAACTGTGTACAAAAAGGCTCAATTTCTGTTATTCAGATTGCTGATGCAGTAGTTAGTGCTCTTTGAACTATGTTCCTGAAGTTGACTTTCCTTTTTAATTTGCTGAGTGGTCTCTTTATGGCACATTTACAGTCAGGAAGTCACAGGTAAAATATCTTAAGCTGTACACATGTATTGTTGAGATCCTCACTAGCTGAAGGGTGTTGAAAGAGATCTTTTTGTCCTCTCTATTCAACAGCACCAAGTGTTATCTGAAGAACCTGTCAAATCATACTCCCTTCTTTTTCTGTCTCTCACTTTAACCAGGAACTATTTGAAATGGGTGATCATGGTCAATACCATGCAAAAAGTTTTCTCTGAATGTTTCTCATCTAAATCTAAAGTAGTCCTGTAATTTGTTCTAAGCTGTTCTATTTTATCTTCCTCTATTAGAAATATTTTCTTAATGAAAGTAACACCTGGGGGAAAAGGTTTTAAAATATTTAATGATATTTTAATTATAAATATTTTAAAATAGCAAGGGAGTTTATTTTAGGTGGGGGTTGTTTTAGATATGCTTGTGTTGAAGTAGGTAAAGGAAATGGCTGAGAAATGAGAAACAGCAATTTGCATCTCTGAGGTATTGATCAGTACCTGAAAATATCAGTTCAGTTGCTGTACTTTCAAATTATGGAGGAAGTACGTTTAAGAACAATATATTATTCTATTTCTGTCACTGTTGGGAGAATAACATTAAAATTTGTAGAAGTCTTATTTGACTTTATTTTACTGAGAAAAATTGTGTGTTATGCACATACTTAGGGCAGTCTTGTAAATCTTTGAAAACTCTTGAGTATTTTGTAACACAGTAATGCCTTGTCTATTCAGTAAAATTCATTGGAAGTGTTCTTTTATTTGTAGACCACCTAAAAATACATTAGAGGTGTACCAGCATAGCTTTTTGGCTTGTTTGTAAACTAACTAAAATGTATATGGCTACATGAGGTTAAATGGTATTGAGTAATGTGTAGAATAAGGATAAAAATTATCACAAAAATCAGCTTCTTTCTTGCAATTTAAAAGTCATACTGCTGGAAGAACATTTTTCTTAGAAGAGAATGTTTTTGTTGTAGAAGAGAAACTGTTTTGTTACTCGGTGAATATATTATGACTAAGAACTAAATGTTGCTGAATTTAAATATTCAGCATAAATCTAGTGGATTAAAAGCTGCATTTCAGATAAACAACTTTATATCCAGTGAAGCCATAGGAATTTCAGGATCCTTGCTACCACAGATAAAGCCTGGTACTGTAATCTCTGCCAAGAAACTCTTTTGACATACGCAGAGCAGGTGCTACCTATTTACAGAGAAGAAAGGGCCACAGGAATGCTGTGTGAGGTATGATTCTGGATAGAGTCTGTGTGGAACTTGAACAGAGCAAATAGATAATTGCTGGAGTGACAGAGTCTCAAGTGCAGCCCTTTGCAGCTGTGAGTCTCTGTTGCAGTACAAGATGATGTGCTGCTTCCAGAAACCACAATTTATAGCGTATACCTCTGCTACAACTTTGTCAGGCTTAGATCCAGTCTTTATCCAGCTGTTACCTTCAGAAATTACCTTGCACCTATTCTCTGAACTTACAGTAGTAAAACTAACTAACCAAACTTATCTCTCTCCCCCCAAAGTCAATATATTAAGTTGTTTTAATGAAAATCCTTTATTTTTCAGAGAATAACATTCAAAGGCTATGAGTTGTGGTTTAATAATTTATAATACAAGTTACGTACCCTGGCCTATGTGATATAGGTGCCTAGTGTGTCGGATATGTGCAGTCGCATACTGCTTAAAATACTGGCCAGTTTTGGGTAGAATATACCACGAGATCCAACAGTACATCTGAATGTGGAAGAACAATTAGATTTTCCAAATAACACCAATAGTTTTCCCAAGTATTTTAGCAAATGAACTTGTTTACTTTGGACAGTGAGGAAAGCCTTATTTGAGAGAGTAGCTTCAGTTCCAGATAATCTCTGTGTGCTTTTCCTTTGAAAATCTGTTTATTCACATTTTCTTTCTTTTTAGAGCATTTATGCTATATTTGTCAGTGTGTGTGGATTTATCCCCTGCTGAATTTAGCAGAACATAATGAGTTAAATTCCATTGAATCAGTGTGTTTTGTTTCATGGATAGTTATTGAGGTACTGGAGTGTGACGGCTGGCTCTTGGCTTTTAGGTTTATCAGGATAATCTAGCACTTAAGAAATAGTAAAATGACATACCAAAAATCTTGTGAAATCTGCAATGAAGAAAACCAGTGTGGGTTCCACCCTAATAAATAAAATGGCATTTTTAATGGTTTGTTTTTAATACCCAAGGGCAATAATCCATGTTAAGGACTTAATGGTCTGCGGAGAATTCTAGAAGGCATAACAAGGACTTTGAAAATAATAAGTTTTTCTGTTGTTGCTGTTTTTAAAGTAAATGAGCATAAAACCCAAACTGATTTCTCCCCTTCAAACTTCAGTTTGCTGTAGCTCTCCAAGAGAAGGGTTTTGAACATTATGCGGACATCAGCCTCGTGGTGGTTCCACCCTGCTGGGCGGAAAGGGAGAGGGTGGGCAGAAGGTATGATGGAAAAGAAAAAGGCTTATGGGCTGAGATGAATTTAATTAAAGGAAGATGGGGAAAAAAATGCAACGGCCACATGGAAGTAAAGAGAAAAAGCAGTTAGATTTTTCTCCATGAGCCATGTTCGGCCACATCCCGGGAAGCAGGGCCTCAACACGCATAGTGGTTGTCAGAGAAGTCAGACATCTTCATAAGGAGAGCCCTCCCTTCGTCCTCCTTCCCACATTTTATTGAGTGTGACACCATATGGCATGGAATATCCCTTTGGTTGGTTTCGGTCAGTTGCCCCAGTGATGTCCCCTCCCCACCTCTTGCCCACCCGCAGCCTGCTGGCTCTGGGGTGTTGGAGGGAGTCTTGATGCAGTGCCAGCATTGCTCAGCAATAGACACAACACTGGTGTGATACCAATGGTGTTCCAGCTACAAATGCAGAGCACAGCACTGTGTGGGCTGCAGTGGGGACAGTTAACATTAAATATTTTTATTGTTTATTATAATACTGTTATAATATTATTATAATATTATAGTACTGTTGCAGAAACTCATACAGACAGCTTTTGTCATGTTACTGAATTAATGTTGCTTGTTCTATTTTTGGGGGAAAAAAAGCAGTATTTTAAGGGACATGGCTGGCATGTAGGTCAGCTGCCTCATGGTAGGATTTCATTCAACCAGGACTGTTTGCATACTTTGGAATTGATCAAAAGGTTGAGATCTCTTACATAAAAACAGGACAGCTCAGTAGGCTTGTTATTTAATTGGTTCTGACCTTGTAAATAATCAAATGAAAATTATTAAACTTTGAAAAACACTGTTTGCATAAGAAGATAAATGAAATCTTACTCAAAACTACAAAAATCTAATGAGCTAATCTCAGTAGTTGGTTACCACACTTGCAGTAACTTTGGCTTAATGAAAATGAGTATAGAAGCCAGTAACAGACCAGATTTCAAAAAAGCAATTCTTACTCTCATAGCTTCACTGTATAGATTGCTTTTATACCTCACCAGCTATTAATCTATGTACATATGTAAATTATACCTCATTATGGTATAGATGGTAATATAATTCTTTCTATACTTACTGCACCTCTTAGCTGCTGGTTAACATCTATAGTGCAGTGCCTGATGTTTTAGCACAGCAGAAATAAATTTGGCAGGTATATGAGGACACTGCCTTTTTTTTTTTTTTTTTAAGAGTAAACTGCTGCTAAAACATTATTATATCTGGTTTGAAAACATTTCAAATCTAATATTTAACTTACCCCAAAAGTAATTGCTCTTGTTACTGCAGTAAGAAGCCTGTATGCTCTTCCTTAAATTAAACTACTAGATAATTATCTGAATTTTATGTGCAGTGTAGAAATACTTTTTCTGCTCTAGACAAAAGAACATTGTAATCAGGCTTCTTGAAACCCTACATGGTTTTATTTTATTTGTCTCCATACACATTAGCACTAAAAAGCCTTTATGCTAACAACAAATGCTTTAATGCACTCATAGCTTTGTAACTATGGTTTTATAAGGATAAAAGCATTGCACTTTTTTTTTTTTATATATATATTTTAATTTAGGAGGAGGTAGACTAATTGAAATAACAGAAAATTGACCTCCTTTTGAACATGTGAGCTTCTTCAGGTCTTATATAGAGGGCTCTTGCAGGGCAACTGTTAAGCTGTTACGAGTTTAACTTGTTTACTGAACTGCACCACCTGAAAGATAACATAGTGGATATCTGTAGAACAGAGGTGGAGGAAGGAGAAAGGATATTATCCGCAGAAATGATAATACAGTCATTAAGTCCTTTCAGGCAGGGAGAAAGCGAGGAATATGAAGCATGAGGTTAGATATGAGGGACAGTTATAATGCACCAGAAGCTAATATGCTCTCTGTGTTTTTTAGTGTTCTTTGGAGTTTTTGTTCCAGCTCCCAGAATGATCTGGGCTTTGTGAATCCCCATCAGAGTCAAAACTGAAGTTTAGAAGATTATGTGAAAGCATGGATAGACTTCTCTAGAGTGGTGTGTTTATTCAGATAAAGGTCTTACATTGCCGAGCTGGGCAGCAGCAGATTGTGATACATAGGGAATGTTAGTGGTTTCTGAGGGTTTACTCTATTTTACAGCCTTCTTTGTTTTGGGAAACTCCTAGTTTGATGCTGGATGTGATATTTTGCACGTTTTTTATGTGTAGTAGTTTATAGGTTTTCTTTTCTTCTTGAGTACAGTGGCAAGAAATTAATAGTGCTGTCGATGTATTTGAGATTCAGTTTGATGGTTATTAAATCTTGTCGTAAAAATTCGAGGGAGTACAGGAGATAGCTGTGTATTTTGTGTGCAAAACAAAATGGTGCTACATTTAGTATCTGATTTGTAACTTAGCAAACTGGGGATCAGTCAGTATTGACAGGTAACGTAGTTGTGGGTGAGAATGAAATCATGTTATGATTATGCAGGAAGTGTGCATGTTGGTCTTGTTCTTACTGAAGATAGATAATGATTTGCTGCTGTGAAATTGTCTAGGGTAGTGGTGCTTTCTCTCTCTCTCCGTGTGTCTACGTGTAAGAAATCTGCTGTGCATCCCAGAGAACTAACCTATTGAGCATTGGAGGTTTGGTGATGGTTTCTGTGAATTCTCCTGATTCTTCAGTGAGCATTATCTTGTATGTAATACAAACATGTTAGGATTTCCTTCTTTGTGGTTTTAAAATGCAATGGCTCTGGGAGTGTCAGTTCAGATTGTATAGTTTTTCCAGGAAAAAAAAAAAAACACAGTAAGGGTGGGATTTGATACCATTGCCAAATAATGTGAAGCAGGATGCAGAGTCTTTTTTTAAGACCTGGCAGTAGGTGGGGTCAATCAGTGGTTGCTGCAGTTTATAATTACGAGATCACATATTTCTATTGACTTCAGCAGGAGAATCAGTGTTGAACTCACTAGCAAAAAGTGCCATCACCACAGCTTTTCTCCTTCTGAAGAAAATCTGTAAAGTCCTTGGCTGTGGTCATGAAATAAACAGACCAAAGAGGAGCTTAGGAGGAAAGAGATCAAATATGAAGATGCACTTGTGTACCTGAAAGATGAGCTGTTCGGCTCTTCACATTTATGATTCTAACTGGAAGGGAAAGAAACTGTGAGACGTGCAAAATAAGTAATTCTAGGGATTGCTTTTCTTTTCTTTTCTCATCCATTTACATCTAGGGAACAAGAATAACTTTTGACATATGTTTCAGGCTATACAGAAGAAAATTTAACAAGCTATGATACTTTAAAGGAAAAGTATAGACAGATTGCCAAGAGCAAAATTGGGTGGTGACTACAGAATGACAATTAAGGGTACTTGAGAAAGACCTGACATTGTATACCCATCTACTTGACCACTTGTAAACTGAAATAACTCCACTCAGTGGAGCCTGTAACTAGGCATCCCTTTTAGGTCAAAGCTGTGGACATAAGGCAGCCAGCCCTGGCAGCAAGGCATCAGATGTCCCTTTCCAAAAGACTACCTGGAAGGCATCTTAGTCGTGGCAGCCAATACATGCCAAGACTAGTCTTTGTTGATGACTTTTGGTGTCTAGACTCTTATTAACCCTGACTGGTATCAACTATCAGTAGCTAAACATCTAACCAGTACTATGAAAGAAGTCAAAAGTCCAGATAATGCATGGAAAAGTTTAGCAGATTTTTGTGCTTGAGTTATCATTTTAGCTGTGTTTTGGCTGAAAATACTATGCATGTGTTTATTCCTTTTCCAAGAGAAAACCTTGACATTTTTCAGTAGAAACATGTCTTTACATATGTATGTACAGACAATGCTTAGAGAAACTGGGAGAAGTTTTACAAGATCCATGATGTGTGGTTCTTTAAAAATTCTGCACTGATTTCTGCAGTGACAAATGTTTCTTTTTCTTTCTTTTTTTTTTTTTTTTTTTTCCTTGAGGGATAGCAATAGCATTGATATTCCTCTGGTCATTTGAAGAGCTGAAGCATTCCCCTTTGCTTTTCTGACCTATGAAATCTGTTATTCCATTTTTGGTTAGGAGAAAAGAAGAGTTTAAAATGAGGTAGCAGGAAGGAAATGTTTATGAGGAAGACTTCAGTGTGGGAAGAGGTGGCTGGTAAGTAGGTTGAGTGCTGCTGAGGAATGTGCATCTCCTGACAATTGCTTGCTATGTATTGCAAAACTTATGAGGGAGAAAATGATAGTTACAGACATGAAGAGGAGGTCTCAATCTTAGAAAAACCGGAGGATAGGATTCTAATAAAAGTTACAGTTCCTCAGGGGAACAGAACAAAGCTACATATTATCCACATTTTAATGCCAAGGTCAAGTCAGAACAAAGCCTTTTGTTGTAGTTCTTTCATGCTTTTATAATGAAAGAATACAGGTCTGTGGGCATATGATGGCTGTTTAATTTGTATGTGTATTCAAGTATTAGGAAATACTGCATAATTTTTAAAGAGTGTGGTATTTTTCTTTAAATAGGTAGCTTCCTAAATAGTAAGTAGGTAGAAATGTTTTATGAAGCAAAAAATAGATGGTATTTTCACTGTAAAGTATATCTTTACCTCAGTTTGAAAAATATATTTCTTCATTAAGAAACCAGTGGAATGAAACATTAATATATTGTATCCACATGCTCAATATAAACAAATGAATGGTAGCCATTTCATCTAACAGATACTTGTCTGTACGTGCTTTTTTTTTTTTTTTTTTTTTTTGTCATGTCTGTGCATGCCTCTTTGTCAGCCTGGCAAACTAATTCAAGGTCTTAATCTATAAAATCATACCAATTCGCAAAGTATAATTACCTACTCATCACTAGCAGGCAAAATGACAGAGAGATCAGAATTCCCTGTAAGATGATGCCGAAATCCTGATTGTGTCTGAGCATGTTCTCTGCAAGGTGACATTGAGTCAGCCTGACCTTGGAGCAGGCAGGTGTTCCTAGTAGTCAGCAGAGCTGTAGGGGATGCTGACAGGAGGATTTGACAAGTGCAAAACATTCGCTACTGGCTGGGAATATATTCCTCATTGTGTCTTGGTAAAACAAATCTGATAGCAAATTCTCCCTGTCTTCACTCCCAAAAGCCTTGTTCCAAAGTGGGTTTCTGTGTTCAAAGGCTAGGTGATACCTAAAAAAACCCCGCCACATTTTAATTGTGTATACAGTTCTTGATGTGAACAAGACTGTGTCTAGGGGTAAAACTACACCATGGACATTATGAGATAAATACTTTGATGAGGCATAGTAATGAAACAATTGTGTTTCTTAATAGAATTATGGATAAGCAAAATAGTCAGCCCAACAGCATGTCCTACCAGCAAATAAGTGATGCCAAAACGTTTAGAGTCATGGGCATGTCATGGGGCTGACATGTTTACTAACAAGTAAAAATAAACATTTTTAATCATAAAAATATTTTTTAACCCTGAAGTTTTCCCACCTCTGAAAATAGATTTTCATAATTGACCAAATGTTTTGTTGTATGTTTCGTAAGCTTTATTTCTCTTCTGTAGTATTTGCTTTGGATACAGCAAATTTGCTTCAGGAAGTGAACATTACGTCTGCAGGTATTTACTTCAGAAACATTTTGATAGTATTATGTTCTTCATGATACCCCATTTTACACATAGGAAACTGGAGCATATTAAAACCAAGACAACCAATACTATGCTACATATTTGCTATCTTTGCGTCCAGGTGTTAAGTTAAGGAAAAGTGTTGAATAGTAACAAATTTTATCATTTCTTTTCTTGCTGGCCTTTTCCAAATCTTGGTATTGAAGTGAAAAGCTTCAAGCCAGCCTTTATGGTCATAAAACTTTTATTTCAAATTTGGGTACTTTTTTAACTGTACTTTTTTTTTTCTTCTTAAACTCTGGAGGGTGACACAAGATGTTCTATGCATCATAAACCTATTTTATTAAAAAGAAGAAGAATTGCTTTTGTTTAAACTAAATAATTATGAGCAATATCTACATTACTGAGAACTTGAAAAACTTGATTTTGTTCCCTCTTCCAATGATTTGTTTTCATTGCTGTATAGAAATGTTTAAAAAGGAAATACCTAGATATCATTTATAACACTACAGGTTATATATCTTCTCCTAGTCAAAATGCCTGGTATATATTATATATATTAAATTCCAAGCCCTTCGTGTATATTTCTGCCATGCAAATATTATTTAATGCGTAAAATACTTCTAAAGCAAAATTCAATAAATGCTGTATTCTCCATGGAGTGGCAGTTGAAAAACTCATAAATTTAGATTACACAGTCATGTCAGTGAATTCAAATTAATGAAATGGCATCCCACACAAGCACTACAGTAATTTACATATTAATTTCCACTAATGTTTTTTTATGGCTGTAACAGACTTGTACTAGTCATATTCGATAAAATACAACACATTGTGACACAACAAACAGTGAGCAGTTGGGTATGATTTATCTGTTGTTCCAATGGATCCTCATTTTCCCAGGAAAATGCTTTGTCTACATTATTAATGTCTGACAATTTTCTTGTATGCATGCCCTGAGGCAGAATATGTCTGCTAATTTTGTGCAACGGCTGCTTTCATAACAAATGGTATTTATTTTTCATATTATGACAATACCAATAAATAGAAAGTAAAGCTAGTTGTGTAGAGTTAGACACTAAAGTGAAACATGCATTTCTGTGCATACAAGATGTACTTATTTTAGGTTGTAGAGATGAAAAATTTCGCTGGATTTGATGTGCTTTCATCCTATACTATAGCACCTACTTTGATATTGAAAGTTTCTGTTTGTATTTGATGGCTCCTACAAACACAGGCAGAGAACATGCCATGGCATCATGTGCTAGCTGCTTTCCTTCATCTCAGTTGTAGCAGCCCCCTCCTGAACCCAGGTCTCTTACCACAAGAATTAGCTTTCTTAGATGCTCCTCTGCTGGAGGGTCGATATAGAACAGAAGGTAGAGTACGTCTGGAGAAAGTGCTGTTTTCAGAAGCTCTAGTGCTGCACTAGCTAAGTGGTAAAGCTGCATATAAATTCTCCAGAAAGTCTCAAAAACTTCTAAGATGATAAAAAAATTAAAAAACCCACTAATGCACGCTGGTAACTTTAAAATCAATATATTGTCTTAATGAGAGTATTAGCATTACACGACTAGTCATATACTTGCTGACATGTAATCATAGACCTTGGAAAAGAAATATCCTGCTCGTATACAGTTGTGAGCCTTTGTGGGTGAAACATTGCAGAAATTGTCCACTGTTGACCGTGTGAGTAGGGGTAATGTGAGAATGTGCTTAGCAGTAATGTTTGCAAGGAAGAAGAAGCTACAATGTCTGTGTCTGTATATTATTTTGTATGCAATATATATATATATATATTAATTCTGGCAATAAACTTATCCCCCTGGAATCTCAGAAGAGTTCAGTTCTCATTTCTTTTTACTGCACATCATTTGTATGCTCTGTGCTATATCTTCTTATTGACTTTGACTTTTAGAACTTCTTCAAAAAAAGAAACACTGGGTAATTTTTCATAGCTGGGCTGAAATAAAAACAAACAAAGCTAAATGTTTTTGAAAAAATGTAGGCAAGAGAGTGTATTAGACAACTTTCAGTATGAATATTTAATAATGCTGTTAAACTGATGCAAACAAAAGAGCTTTAAAGAAGTTGCTAAATGTAATGCACCAGGGTGTGTTTGGGAAACAAAGAGTATCTCCTGACTCCTCCAGCTCCTGCCTGTGCTGAGGGTTTACGCATATTGCGTGTTCCTGGCTCCCCAGAAGGCACGATCGCAGTTTCACGTAGCTGTTTACAGTGCCAACCTGCATGTGTTTGAGTGGGATGGTTAGGAGCTGATGGCTGCATCTTTCACTAGCTCTAACTGCCTACACTTCTCAATATTTTTAGGCAGTAAAGTAGAATTTCCAAGCTAAACAAAATCTCAATTCAGTGCAACATGCATAAATATGTAAATTAAACAAATTTTAGGTAACAAGGTGTTACCTAAAGTTAGATTTCTTTTCTTTTCTTTCCTTTCTACTTGTGTAGAATGAATTTTTTTTTTTTCCATGTTTCTGGCCCCTTTGACATCAAGTGAATAATAGCTTCTAGCTTCATTCAGCCAATTTACCTTTTTGCAGTCACCATTGTCAAAAATATCTGTGGGGGAGCCCAGGCAACCCCTGCCACCCGCCACCCTACCAGGGTTTGGCTGCTCGTGGCTAAGGTCAGCACTGAGGTGGCATCACTGTGGGTCTCAGCTTTGGGAATGAAGAAACAGAAGTTTACTAAATCTAAAGAAATATCACTGCATTTCAATATATTTTTACCAGGGTGGACTGCTTTCAGAAGTTTCTTCTGAATGCTTGAAGTGATTTGCTGCTAAAGGGCAGTGGCAGCGTGCACAGAAAATGAAACCCTGTGGCAGTACCCCTACAAGGCTTTCCTTGAGCATCCCTTTTCCAGGGAAGGTAGTTTTCCACATGTAATCAGATAATAGTATTTGAATATTTACATCCATGGTCAAAATTTGTGGCTTAAGAAATGGTATGCACAGAATTCTTTGGAAATATCTTGGAAATGGCTATCATGACTAGAAAAAGGAAAATAAAATTCAGGGTTCGTACTTAAAAGTATGTACTTCAATATGTATGTGCGTATCTTGCACATTTTAAGCCTTTCTTCTGAGACATTCTATATTTATTTATCCTTACTGTATTTTTTGTGTGTGCATGGACCTGACCTTTTACCCTGTGCTGGCTGACAGCAAAGCCTGCTTAGCTCAGCATCCCCTCCCCAGAAGCATTATCCTTTTTATCCTAGAAGTGTTATCCAACTTTGTGTTGTCTATTTTCCATTGCTATAGACAGGGAATATCTTTCTTGTATAAAAATGGCATTGTATACCTCAATGTTGAGACACATACTGTTCCAAAACTTGTATTTACAACTGTGGAGAATTGTCATACCTACATCAATTGTTTTTTTTATCAGCAGTGTGGAAACTTTCCATTCTTCTCCCAGCCGTATCATTCACCTAGATCTGTGTATATGAAACTGTGCAAATGGATCACATGAAATGAACCGGACTGGTGGATCACGGAAAGCTGTCTGAAGTAACCAAACTTGAATAAGGTTGCGCAGGTAGAAGTTTCAAGTGTTGGGGGGAAAGTTAAGGGCAAATTTCAGAACAACAGGTTAGAAGTAGCAGTTACAAATGTGTTTTGGTCATAAATAAATAAACACATAAATAAATGTGTTGTCATAAATAAAAAGAGCAGGTTATGAAGGACGTTGTTCTTCCTATTGCATTAAAAGCAGATTCAGAGGAAAAGATGTCAGTAAAGAAATGAGGTATTTACAAGGCTGTTGTCACCTCAATCATGCAATTGTTCATTTCTGCATGCAAATACATTTTATGCAGCTCTTTTTATGATCTGTAGCATTACTCTTGCAGGAGAGAGAGAACTCCTTGGGTGGTACTGATTGTACATTAGCAATATTATGCAAATTAAATTAATTAATATTAATTAACAAACATTTTACAGTATTGTTATAGGTCTCCTGGTTAAGTGGCAGAGAGAACTGCTGAAGTAGCTATGGTTTCAAAAAGCCTTCCATAGGAATGTCATTCGAATTGCCATGTAGTAGTAAAACATATTTGCTTTTCTTGTAAATAGTCACGTAACAATCTGTATTCAATGATAGATTTTCTTAAAAATCAAGATTTAAATTTATATATAGAAAAGAAACTCAAACTTCCCATCAACTCCATGGGAGACAGTACGGTGTTAAAGGAAAGCACTTCTTTGAGGTTACCTTGTCTTTGAGATGGTCTTTGTACTTCATATGAAACTATTTTCTTTTTAAAATATCCTCAAAAAAATATTAGAGAAAAAGTTTGGACCATTACAGATGTCCCTGCAGTTGTTCAAACAATTCACAATAAATAGTCACGAAAATACTGTATTATTCTGTTACAGAATTAGCACTGAACAAAGCACATTATTTTTATTCTCAATGCATTATTGAAAGGAGTGGTTTCTAGTGTAAATGATTTCTTCACTATTCTGATATTAATACTTGCTATTTGTTACATGAAGGTTTTACTTAATGGCTTCTTCCCTGGGTGAATGAACTAAGCTAAATTTCAAACAGTGCTTATATCCTTCCAATGGCTTGAAACACTTTCCTTGTCTGATTTTTCCTAGTAAGAGAGAGGGAGAAGGAGGCAGGATGTGGTGGAAGAGGGGAAAAGGGCGGAAGTGGGAGAGAAAAAGAAAAGGGAGAGAGAAGGGCAAGAAGGTGGAGAGAAGAGAAATCAAGCAGGTGTAGGGATGTTTCAAATTTATAAAACTTTACTTTTTTTTTAAAGCTGTATAACATTTTAGTTTGTGCAGTATATAGTTCCCCTCAATCACTGTGTTTGTTATAATTTTCAGAGGTTTACTTATTTGTGCATTTCATTCAGCTGTGATGTTGTTCACCTGTGCACTCTCCTATTTTCTAGTTTTTTTTTGTTTTTTTTTTTCTTCCTGAAGAGCTAGCACTAGAGTAAAGTCCCACTTTTCTTTCAGTCCAGCTCAGATCACCCCACGCTAGCAGAGCATTTTCTCACAGGATCTTGTGATGATGGCCATGTAATAGGCCAAAATCTTTGCCTTTGCCTTACCAGGACAAATGGGCCCTGACATAACACACTTAAGGCCTTCCACGTTCTCAGAAAGTTCAAAATGTGAGTAGGGAGACTGGATGTGAGGCAGCACATTACTTAATGTTGCTTCATGTGGGTCAAGGAAGATGGAGAATTATTGGTATGGAAGCCACCTCCTGCAGAGGCTATTCTGAAGCCTGAGGCAAAAAGCTTCTGTTTGAAGCTTTCAAGTTGTATATATTTTGTAAAGTTGCCTTTCCTTTTTAATCTTTTTTTTCCCTTCATTGCTTTGTTCTTTCTTTTTCATTTCTTTGTGCTTCAATAAGTACTAAACAAAACAAAACTTTCGAAAGCGAAGGAAACTTATGAGAAAGTACCTAACACTTTTATTTGAACAGCAGTGTCCATCACATAGCAAATGTGCACTATGAAGTGCAAAAAAGTTTTTTTGAGAAAATAACTTTTTCATAGGTTAAAATGATTTTCATTAGGTGTTTACAGTGAGTGGCACCATATTTGACACTTCATAACACTTACCTGTTTTTAGAGGAGTAGATAGATGTGTTTAAGATATCGATTACTTTTACTCAAAGGCTGTTGAGGATCGAAACATTTCTTTATATATTTAGTAGAAACAAATTGTTCCCCTTTTGGGAAAAGTGCACTCAGAGAAAAGTACATCTTGTTACAGAAGAGTTGGTACAGTTTGGGATAGTTTCAAGTCTATCAGTATTCAGTTTATAAACTTTCTGGAGCTTCATCTTTTTAGCAAAAAATAAACAGCTTATTTCTAGATTTGGAATGAGAGTTGATGTGTCCTACTGATGCATCTGCTGGCCTCTAGTGAGGTGAGTGGGGAAAAAAAAGACTCTCCAGTGTTTACTATGAGCTCTCTAGCTTTGTTGCTTTGAATATAGAATATTTTAATAGTCACATTAATTACAGGTACTGTGTGGGGTTGGTAGCTTATTTTTTTTATTTACGGTTGGCTAGGACAACATGACCAAACTTCTTTACAAAACCAAGTCTGTGATCATACTTCTAATTCCCATTTGTTGTATGCTGTTCCAGATAACAACAATGCATTGCTGAAACATTATCTATACAAGACGTACTGCTTTGAAGCTGCAATGTTAACTGTAAAAAACTTTTACAATTAAAATAGTAGCACCCTCTAGTGTGGATTCAGTTATACTGGTTAGGATCCTTTACATCGGAGTAAGTATTTAAGAGGAAGATGAATCCCTGTAGGATAATGGATTTTTTTACTAGTATTAATATGTGGAAAGTAGAGGTTGCACTGTACAACTTTGGCTCAGCTTAAGGGGATGTATAAACACTTGATGGGTAGTCACATCTTAAATATATACAGGTATTTGTGAAGTTGGTGAAGTCTCTGCTCTTCTACAGATATTCAGCACTTAGGTCAGGCCAAAAAAATAAAATAATCATTGATTTAAATCATTTCAAAGTAAAGTGATTACATTAAGATTTAATGTAAAGTGACACCATATGATGATAGAGTTAAAGTGCTTTTTACTTTATTTACAGCGATTGTTTCTCATAAAAACTAATTTATTTTTCAAAAGGTTAAGGAAGGATGATAAATTGGCTTGCACTTTCCTTTGTCATTAAGCTGCGGGTTTTAACCAGAGAACATATGGACATTTATGAGAACTGATGGAAATCTGAAAATAGTAGTGACAATTAGTGCTTCAATAAATGCTCATCCAACTGAATCCAGCAGGAAGGGCCATTCATTAAAAAGTATTTTGTGGTATTTAAAGCTTGTTCAAAAGATTTCTAGGAAAAAACCAACATCAACAACAACAAACCTTGTATATTTTCAAGGTTTTAAATGGTTTTAAAAAGTTTTTTCAATGTATTGTTGTCCTGCAGACGTGAGATGATTTTCAGAGCCTTTTTGGCTTCTTTTCAGAAAGTAGAGGAATTGATCAAATTAGTTCTGCTTATTTTGTATGCCATCATGTTTATTTGCAAATTCTGTAATCCAAGTCTTCATTCTTTGAATATAATATCAATAGGTTAATAGTAGCAAATGTAGTGGTCCTTGTTCTCACATGCAGACCTCTCTCTTTTCATTGAGAATCTTTAGCAGGATCTCAGCTTTGGTCAACTTCTTTGCATCACAGTAACTTAGGTCTTTTCAGCCTGTTCTTTACCATTGCCAGGGATCAAATTATATTCTTGTTTAGGAGCTCCCATGACCTCCACAGGCTCTGGATTGAATGGACTGAATTCTGTACTGGTACCTCAAATGGCTGTGATGTTTCTAGGAATCATTACATCATATGAATCTCTTCCTTTGCATCCTGAATAACTTTCTCTGTGGCAAATAAGTTAAATTACTTCATGTTCACTGTAATTTTTAAAAGTATTTTGTTATTTGTTCTTGGTCCACAAAATATGTAATATGATACTCAGAGTATTTTTTTTTTTCTTTCAAGAGTTTACCTATTCTTTCTGTTAACTATACTTTCTTTGGATGTTAATAATTATTCTTTTTAAAGAAAGTGTAAATTCTGTAATTCTTGTATGTAATGGTTTCTTAGAGGTAATGTGTATACATGCAGTGTGTTATAACTAGGAAATAGTTTATGATATTTTCTTGTAATGCTTTGGTGCTAAATTTAAGAAAATCTCACAAAGAAATGAGATGTTACTATCTAGGATAATTTTCAGGTGAAACTGTGAGAATCATCTATTTTTTTTTTTTTTTTTAAATAAATTCTTAATTTAATTAACAATGCACCTATTTATAATCAGTCAACTCAAACATAATTACCTAAGTTATGGTTGCTTTTCAAACTATTATTTAGATAAGAGTGAGGGATTTTTAGGGTGGCTATTAGGGAGAAAACCAACAAAACTAGGATAACATTTTTTTAAAGTAAAGTAAAACACTGGTTTATATTGACTAAGGACATTAAAGATCCTCTGTCTTTGGGGATGTATAAGAATTTATTTATCAAGAGCACTTTAGGTGAAGTTGCACCTATTTTGGAGCATATGTATTAATTTGTAGACCTCTTGAATTCCCTTATTCTCTTAAATGCTGTTTACAAATTAGAATATCTGGAATGATATTCTGTTGTCTCTGCAAAACAATTTGCAGAAATGAAGAATATATTTTTTTAAGAATACTTTTTTATTACTATTGAAGAACTTATTTTGGCTTTGTGAAGTTCTTTTATGAAGTTACATTATAATATAACATACAGTGTTTATGATGTTCTTTTCTCATGAATACTAAGTAATTTTCTCTTTTTGTGGAATGATATTATAAGAAGATTAGTTGAGAGAAATCAGAAGTAGTTCATTCATTCACTCATTCTCCATGCTGGTGATTCATAATACCATTTCCTTTCATACAGTGGAAGTGATATCAAGAGAGAGAATATTTCAAATTCTTTTCATATGTTCTTTAACAAATCCTTTGCGATTCTTTGCAGTTTAACATAAACTTTCCTATTTCCTGCCTCTGGTGTTTAATTTTCTATAATGCTTGTTAGCTTTCCATGCGTTGGAGTTCAGTTTGGGGAAAAGGGGGGTTATAACTAAAGTTTACTTCTCTTACTGTTTCATCACCCATGTATATAAATTCTATAACTTTTAAATGACTTTTTCTATTTTTTTTTTTTAATTTATTTTTTCCTCAAAGGATCTCCTTTGTTACATTAAAAAGTAACCGAAGCAATTGGCTGCTGAAACTCCACATTTTTTTCCGATGAAAAGCGTACCTTTGAGCCCCATTACAACTTTCCACTTTTGGCCAAATGGGACAAAGTAAACTCAAAGAACATTGGTTTTGGAAAAGTCAAGACGAGTTTTTTCTTTCTTTTTCTTTTTTTTTTTTTTTTTTTTTTTTTTTTTCTGATTTTTCTTTTGCACTTTTTTTCTGCTAGAATTGTATCTGCTATCTAGAGATTTTGCAAGGAGTTGTGGTGTTAAGAATCTGCAGAACTCCAGAATGCTCTAGGCAATGTTCCTGCCAAAAGTATAATGAGGTTTGAGAAAAATATATCTTCAAATAGGAAGAGAGCTTAAATAAAGAAAAATTGATAACTGGAAACTAAAAGGAATTAAATATAGATATACAGAAATGTTGGCCTATAATCCATTTGCTTTTCTTTTTGACTAGATTTGGAAAAGTCTTCTGTAGAATGTAAAAAAGCAGTCAAGAATTTAGAACCTAGTCATGTTTCTGGCTCCTGAGAGGAGATTGACTGTCTTATGGGATATGTTTTAGGGATTGTTTATGTGGTTTTGGAATGGCAGCAGTGTCACATTATCTAGTATAAAACATTATACTAAGTGTTTCATGTTTGAGTAAATTGTTCTTCCCCTGTGAAGTTGTTTCATAGAAGAAAAAAAAAAAAGAAGTGGTAAGATTTAGACTGTAAACTTAGATGTGGAGACTGCATTCTACCTTATACCAATTACTGATTAAGATGCTATGATAATCTAAACACTAGTCATGCAGTCAGTAGCCAGAATAGGTGTTGTCCAGCAAAAGGATCTTGGAACTGATTTTTGTTATTACATAATGTTTTTAGTTAAAATGTGAAAAAATCCATGTTGAAGAAGAATAGAATACAATAGAAGCTTTCAGACTGACATTTTATGTCATGAATGTTTTAAGCTGGAGGAATTCTAACATTTTAAAGCATTTTACATGTTGGATCTCATTAGTTTGGAATCAATTTAAGAACAAATGTGCACTTCCTCAATAAGTACATCTTATTTCTACAAGTATTCCTTCTGTAAAGTATATTTTTTAATTTTTCTTTTGACACCCTGTTTCATCCAGGAAATAAACTCTCCTTCTAGTGCAGCTGAGACTCTGATTTCACTTGGAATTTTCTTAAGTATTCAATTAATTTAGAAAGTAGTGAATTTATAGTCAACATTTCCACTGCATTTTTGAAGACTCTTACCTGAAAGTTGGCTTTATTGAAAAGTACTACTTTTTTTTTTTTTTTTTTTAATAATTCAAAATACACCTTTCTTTAAAATCCTGATGAAATCTAGAATTAAAGGAGTTTTCATTTTCTGCAGTAAACAGTATGACTAGTAAGAGAGGAAAAAAGAAATCAATAATTCCTGTGTCACTTCATCTAGTACCCTCCCATTACAAACCGTCACACAAGATAGTATTTTTTGTAACTTTGTTTATCCAGTGGTTTAACTGGAAGGCTGTTCCAGAATCTCATCTCTTCCAGGATAAGAATCTGTAGTTTTAGCCTAAATTTATCAATGATCAGTTGACTTTCATACATACATACATAGAGGCTGTGCATATTTATTTATTCTGCTGTTACTAGTGTCTTTCAGCTGAAATAGTTCTTCCTTCCTACTATCTTCCTGCCTAATACATTTTAAAGTGGACTGATAGCCTTCTCAATCTTCATTTTATGTGAATCAAACAAAGCTCCTAGAGTTAACGTGTAAAGCTAACAATGTTTACCTGAATATTGTAGACGTCTTAAATCAGTGAGCAGTTGTTAGCAGTATAGGAACATCAGTCCAGTGGTGTTAATGCCAATCCCAAAGTCTGTAGAAACTATTAACAAAATTGTCTTTGTTCACAAAGAAGAGCCTGACCTTGTTCATATTACTTTTAAAAACAGTAGGGAGAAAATGAAGGGTATGCACACATATAAACACCGAGAATTGCTGCTTTTGGATTTCTTAAAGGGAATCAACTGTAATGGAAAACTTACTTTCCATTTCTTGTTTTGAGTTCAGTCATATCCAGATTTCTACGTGCAAGCTAAATCTGCATTTATCCAGCTGCTTTGTTATATGAACTGTGGGACACTTCTTTTTTTTTGGGAGATTGAAGAAGATAGGGGGCAGTTTCTGTTTTAATCTAGTCCCACTGCATTCAATAATTGATTGTCGTGTTTTTCTCCTGTGAAACGTTAATTAGTTTTAGTCTCCATTTCTAATACTTTTATTGCATTGAGATATTATATTCATCATCTGAAGTTTGTTTGTAAAATAATTCAGACCAAGATATCGCAGACTGTTGTTTCCAGATATTCCAAATGATTTTTATATTCAAGGTATTTCACGTAGTTAGTGAAATACAGAAATGGTGATGCCAGTCAGGTAGATATCAAAGCAGGAAATGCCCTTGTACAAGGGGAAATACCTTAAGCTACCTTTGTGGTGGTCTGGATAAGAAGGATCTAATTTGCAGCAAATGCTGCCCAGAGTCATTGAAATTGGTAGAAAAGATCAATACAGGTATGAAAATGCCCCCAGGGTCATGGACAACCTTTTTCTTTAATCCTTTTAATCCTAATCTTTTTCTTTAAACCTTTTCTTTAATATGACTTTGTTGTTTCAAGTATTATAATGAGCAGCAAACTGGAATAGCCTCTGTATGTTTACATCCTTCATCTCCATAAAGAGATAACAGGACAGTTTATCTTTCATGTTTCAAAACATCAAGCACTTAATACAGATTTAACTTCACCCTTTTCTATTAGGTCAATATTTCAGGATTATTGGAAACCAGGACTGGATGACTTCTTGTTTACTACTCCTATTGACACTTTTGTAATCGGTACTCTATAATGCTGCTTATTCGTAAAATAGGGAAGCGTTTTGAGATAGAACAACAACCTAACCTTTCACAGAGCTTTTTCTCTTTAATGTAAAACATGATTCAGTGGAATAGCTGTGGTCATTCTTCATGGATTTCTGTGATCGACACTCTAAAAAGATAAAGCCTTTATTTGCTTTGTAATTCTTTTCATTTGTGAAGTGAAATATCATCACTTAAAGTCAGGAGCCAATATGGAATTTTGTAGGACAATCCACAGAAGGAAATTATAGTTTTGCAGCGTTCTTTCTTCTTTCTGGGATAATTGATTGCAGTAATTCAGTTTTACTTGAAAGAGTATCATTTTTGAGGTGTTTAACATCATAAGCAATTACACAGTATATTAGATACACAGCTAAAAGTTGAATTCCTTTACTTGTAATTAAAAATGGAGAAGCACGGTTATTTGCTCCCCATTGAATAGAAGTGTCTGTTCAACAAGTGTGACTTAAGTAGCACTTACTAACATAGTAATTTCTTTCTTCTGGCAGAGAGTATCTACTAAATGGACAGTAATGCAACAGGGGATGTCACAGTTTTGTCTCTGCAAAGATCTTTGGAATTGGATAAAATTAAATGGGAATTAAATCTCTGTCACCAAATAGAAATACAACAAGGATAACATCCACTGGATCTGCTCACCGGGAAAGAGTATTAGAAATGGAAGCAAGGGATTATCTTTTGAGTAATGAGTTTTTCCATCATTGCTGTTGCAAAAGCCACAATATTCTGTCATGAAAAATATAGGAAAGAGAAGAAGAAAACATTCTGTTTCTATTCTATTTCACCTTCTAAACAGATAGGAAGCTTGCATTTGTCCAAAGCGAGTTTGAGGTAATAGGGAAAGGGCTGCAGGACTGGGACCAAGAGTAACTTGTTGGAATCAAAGGTCTTTGTGTTCTCATTAGAGCTGTGAGGGAGAAAAACCACTACATGCTTATAGTTTCCTTTTTGATGGTAAGGTAATAAGCTATCCCCTGGCCCTGGAAATTATTCATGCCCTGCATATGAAGGGTTAGGAGAAGATCTTTGAGGACAAAAACATGCACAGAATACTAGAATGCTTATGCTTTATTAGATGGGGAAAAAATGAGAGAAGTGCTGGTTATGGTGTCAGTTTTCAAGACTTCTAAAGTCACAACTTTGTGGCAGCTCCACTTGCAGCAGTACACTGTAACTCATCCACCAAAGAGACTGGAAGGATGGAAACAAATTGTTCAACTGAAAAACAGGAAAATAGAGAACACCGGATATATTTCCCAAAACTCCATCAGTTATGTCCCAAAAATGCCAGTGTTTATTTACTTCTATAAGGTAGCAGTAGATTTGTTCCATCTTCATCAAATGACTCTATTTTCCTCAATTTTTCTCATGCACAATCTTAAGTGACTTTCTTTGGATCCCAAACTAAGAAGTTTTACTTAGAATCCCGATCATCACAAGTCCCTCCATTCGCTAGTGAATAGATTTTGCTTTTGCTTCTTGAGGTGTTTCCACTTCATGTTCCTCATGCTGCACATACTTTTGTTTACACTTAATATGTTGCACAGCTTTACCTAAGCAAGGCATTACTTACTAGGTGTGAGTGCTGCTCTGCTTTCAAAGACTGCAGATGAGAATGTGCCCCAGAAAGCTTGGCAGAGGAGGTAGGAGAAATTGTATGCCAAGTTGCCAAAAGGCATATTTTTGAGTCTCTGGGTGTTGTCTTTGTTATGATTCTCTATCGAAGACAAACAAAAAACAAAAGCCCACCATTAGCACTTTGCATTGTGTCATTTTAAACTTCCCAATTAACTGAATTCTTACAACATCGGTCACGGTTCTCCCCTACTGCATTTTAATAATTTATGAAAACATGAGAAGAAAAAAAGATCAAAACATATATATAGTTAAAACAACTGTGTAACTGCAAAATGAAAAAGAAAGCGAAAAAGCATTGCTGTCAAAGTATTTTTAAGAACAAGTTTATTTTCAGCAACTTTAAGGTACAATATTTTAGGATCGCTTCTCTTTCCCTTTCCTAACATGAATTTTAGTTATGAAGAAGTGATTTAGATTTGACAGCAATAAGAGGCAAAGCGTGTCCACAATAATAGCCAGACAGTAATGAAACAGGGAAGGATGGTGGGTGGAAATTACCTTGTGTTTACAACAGCAAAAACTGCAACATTGGACTTGCTCAGACTGGGATTGAATTTTCAAACATGTTCTTGTTTCCATGTATGACAGAAGGTCTCAGATTAAAAAGGGAAATTACTTTTTAATCTTATCATTTCATTCACTCTTATCCATAAACATAGATCATGCTAAGTACTTGGCAGTCCTTCCAATTTGTTAATTTAATTATTACACTTCTGCAATGCTTCTCAGCAGCGAAAGATAGTCAAATATTTTACCAAGCTAGAATAATTCTATTGATCTCAGAGGAGCTATAGTGTTGTATAATTAATACCAGTGTAATCAAAATAAGAGTTTCTATTGTAAGTCACTGGAGCCCATTCCTGCTCGACATGCTATAAAGGGACATGACTGCTTACAGTACCGTAGAAACCAAATCTGTAGAACAGTTTTGTCAGATTTTTCCTCATCTATTTGTAAGGCACTACAGCTAAACACACATAATAATGTATAATTTTTTTTTTTTTTTTTTTTTTTTTTTTTTTTTTTTTTTTTCAGTTAAGTACACTCTTTCCTATAATAAATAAGAAAACCCACAGAGATTCAAAAGATATGAAATTACAAAATAGTTACTTCAAGAAAGTAATTTTTGCAACAGTAAATTATACAGACTGATAAAGTGCCATGGGTATATTGTGTCTGAAAAACACATTGCCTCAGCCAATTTTTAACTGATTTTGTTCTTTTTTCTTCTTCATCTAAAAAAGTATTTCTTACAAGTTTCTTTATTTCAGTTACCCTGTTCTCCATCTTGTCTCATTAGTCATCTTTTAGTGAAGGCAAGCAACCCTCTGTACAAGCTCCTGAGTGCCGTCATTTCCTACACATTCATTTTCAAGGTTAGCATTTATTAGTCCTAATGTTCCGTATCTTCTTTCCTACTTTTATGTATGTTTTTCAGTCTATCTGCAAAGCAGTTTTGTTCCGTACCTTCAGATCCCTACTGTAAATTTTCTGATGCATATGAATAATTTACAAAATTGTCACCTGTGGGTATAAATTTTAAGTCCATTTACACGTCTGAGTTAACACAACATTTTTAATGTTCTTTCTTCCACTCTGAATACTATCTCTCAATGGTCTTGCAATTTCTTTACATCCTTTTCAGCCTGTAAAACCCCTAGTATACCAGTAATATTTTAAAAAGATAATTATTTCATAATTTTTTATTTTAAGTGTTGGAAGATTTTCTACTTCCACCACGATTTGTAAGAAAGGGATGTAAAGAACTTCTGTTTCCTGACTTTCACTGTTCATTTAACAAGGAAAACAGGTTTCTTCTCTTTAAGCAACTGGGAGCAAATACATTCAGAAGTGTTTTAGCAGTTTGTGCAGTTTTCTGAACCTAAACTCTTCTGAACTGTGCTCCAAGTCTTGTTCTCTCTCCCTCTCTTTTTATTTTTTATTTTTTTCCTTATCAGGAAGGCGAGATTTATAAAGAGTGGTAATAAGTTTTGTCGACTAGGAAAAAAAAAAAAAAAGAAAGGCAGGCTTTTGGTACACAAACTCAGGTCTTAAATGCAAGCAGTGCAACTATACGATCTTGTTTTTAAAAAAAGATAGTACTTCTTCCTCCAAACTCTGACTTATTTACATCCTTAAATCCTCACAGCTGTAACCACAGTTTTATTTTTGACTTTACTGGTATTAGTCTGGCATAGAGTGTAAACTCTAAAGGCCAGAGATAAGCATTATTATATTTATCAGATTCTGTTTCCAGTTGTGAGAGTTTAAAACTTTACCCAAGAGTACTAAATAATAAAAAACATATTAGCAGTGAATGATATTACTTATGTAAGATCCCTGGTAAGATTACAGTCTTTGTCCTGGGGAGAGTTAAATTTACATTTCTATAGTTTAAAAAACATTGTTAAAAATATTCGCTGTATCCTAAATTCTTCAGCAGCAGGAGGATTCTGAAACTTCAGAACTTCTTCACAGTTTTAAACTTGCACACTATATTTTAGCTTTATGGGAACAGTCTTGGAGATTTTTTTTATTATTATTATTTTTTTTTTTTTGCTGTAAGCAGGCTTGAGTGGTGAGAAAGGCTATGATAAGGAGAAAGGCTTATCTTAATAGCTATTCCAAGAAAATCAAACTGTTCAATAATAATTAAGCTGTCGGTAGTGTTTCTCATGTTTACTGCTATAATAGCTGGAAAGAAATGTCAGAAGGAAAACATTTAATCAGTTCCAAAATGAACTGGAAAGGAGATAAGGAAATTTACATGAAGGATGTCTGTTACTTTATTTTAGTATTTTTATAGCTTTTCTATAGAAAAGGCTAGATCAAAGGAAAGATCTTAAGGAAGAAGTAAGGTTTCTCAATTGGACAGTCTCTGAGAGAAGGAAAGCAGGCAGCAGGAATGTATGTTCGAGTTTTATATTAGTTGTGCAGTGTACTTCATTTCTTTGCTAAGACTCACATTGCTTAATGTGCGAATATTAGCTAGAAAATGGAAGATGTGCAGAGAGACAGCAGATTTGCAGAAGACACAATGTCATTTTGGCTACTTAGATTTGGAAGGCCGGGAGGTGCTCTAGCAAGGCTGACTTACAGCAGCATGATTGCAATAGAATTTCATTTAGATAGCTTCAAGGCAAGACATCCTCAATAGTTATTAGAAATGTCTATCAGTCCTGAAATTACAGTCACTCAAACAAAATATAGTTGAATCACAGGAGCAATCAGACTAGCATCAGAAACTGGTAATAACACATAACACTGGCTAACTATGTAACTGCACTACTAGCTGAATTCATCTTATTGCATTTTTTTCTTGAATGCTTCTGAGAGCCAGTCTCCATTCCTTGGGAAAAAAAAAAAAAAAAAAAAAAAAAAAAAGGCATAATGCTCTTAGGCAAGCTACTGGTAATAGACAATGAGGAATACTAAAAGAAAGAAAAATTGGGACCACGGTACTGATGGAGTTCAATTTTCTTTAATAAGGGTCTCTCATTTTTGTTACCAAAAGAATTAAGAGCTGTAGCATGAAAGGTAGGTGATTCAAAGTCATTAACATTCTAAGAAAAGCCTGGACTTCAGAATGAGAAAAGTATGAAATCAGAGAAGACTCATAAATTATTTGAAACACTGAGCATGTTTACTTCATGTGGAGATCACTATAACTGGGTGATTGCACTGCAAAGAACCTGAAATCTTCTGTGATGGTACGTAGCTGGAACAGGAGGTTTTAAGTGCTTCAGCATAGCAGCTTATCTGTTAGCCTAGTTGCCTGGGAGGCAAACTCTGCTTTATTTAACTAAAGTGGCTTTGTGTAACTCATCCCAGTGCTCTAACCACTGCTCTGGGGAGAGTCCGTCATCTAAGCTGTGAAATTGGGCCACTGGGGACTCAGTGCAAGAGTCCTGGGTGTAGAAGGAAGGATGAGCAGTCTGCAGCTTTGTGTCCAGTTTGATAAGCAGGGTTGGCAAATCTCCCTGTTCTCTGGATGTTTCTGGACTTTTGCTGGGCATGTAGATTGAGCACATACACACCATGTTGTAGAAGCATGTAATTCCAGGTGCCCAGCTTTCTCCTGGCTACAGTGATAGCATCTCATCCCTGTGTCCCTCAGGTGTTTGTCAAAGTAGAATTAGCACAGTCAGCACTGATTTAACTTGTTCTAAAAAAGCTCCCTGTGACAAAGTCACTCTAAGCTCCAGAAACAATCTGTTCTATTTTTCTTTTTGACAATTTCAATACGATATGGTATCAGTACAAAGTAAATGCATTTCAATAATTTCTTGTTGGAACAGTGAAAGCTGAAAAAAACTTTGATTTGGTCACACCGTCTCAGTATTCCCCTGACATAAATTAACTTTCATCTCAATTTTCTGGAACATAGGCCAATGAAGTGCCTCTGATACGAGCAGTGGTTGTTCCTAGTCCAAGATCTGATTATTATTTTCCCTGTAAAAGGAAACAAACCTCCCATCAATCAGACCTGCAAGCAAGCAAGCGTGATCTTTTCAAAAGATAACAAAATCCTTTACAGATAGTGTGTGTACTTAGTATTACAGCTCCGGATTAATCTTGACATATCATCATCCTGTACAGATACATCCTGAAAATGTAGGCCTGCAAAACAGCCTTAGAATGATAACAGGAATGGCTGGAGATATGGGAATACTCCCTCAAAACTTAGAGTGAAATTACTGGGGCATTGCATTTTTCAGTAGAAGCAGAAGCCTCTGAAGTGATGCGTATATGCAGGATAGTTTAGAAAGACATAAGCTTCAGATTGGTCTGGGAAAGAAATAAAGATGAAGTCTATTCGGGAAACAGACATTTCAGCGAAATCAGGTAGTGTCGAAGACTAAAAGAAGCTGGATGTGGTTAAGAAAGAGACTCAGAATTACAATGCTTTTATTATTTAAATGGAAAAGACATTCTTTGTAACGAGCTATATTACTACCCTAATTGTCTAAACAAATGACAAATGTGCTAATCAGTTAAGCAAATTGACATTATTGTTTGAAATAATAGGGAGACACATTGATGTGCCTCTTTGATATTTGTTACGTATTCTGTTTATTTTCTAGAGCACAGATAAATAATGAGGAGAGCAAAACAACGGTTGCAATGTTACTGTGTATTAAAGGATTATGGAGTAATAGGAGTAATGGAAAGTACATGCAAATACAAGCTGATGTTTTAGTTACTGTTTTTTCTTGTGTTTGAAGAATACCGAGCTATTTAGTATTGGTAAGCCAGCATTAGGCTCTATATAACCAACAGTACAGAGGGATGAGACATCAACTTTGCTAGCAGCTTGCACTGGAAATTGTGACATAAGACTAGTTTTTATAGTCTTCAAAGACAAGTTATGTTCCAAAAAGCAATACACAGAGTTGCAAAGACAATTTTCTGTGAGTCCATCTCATCCTGTTTTTTTGTTATCTCCCCTCCATTGCCCTAGATTATTACTTAGTCCGCTTTTGTTTTCAGCTCCCAGCAAGACCAGCTAGTTCTATTTTCTCTGACTTCCCTAAATGCCTTTGGTAGAGCTATTGAAAGAGCTGGAGAGGCAGTCTGCTGAACTGAAGTTCTCATAACAAACGTCTGCATCATCATTTGCATAATACCAGGCATGGGGAGCGATTGCAGGAAGAAGCGTGCGTGCTTGATAGCTCTGAAACAGATCATGATACCAATTGCCTAGCATGCTATACATTGCATTCAGTGTAGGATTCACAGAAAATATTGAAACTTCTAGTCAGTTTCTGGCATGATTGGTTTAATTAGGAGATGAGACAAGCTGGTAAACATGCCCAGTTTTCCTTTGGAGGCAGATGAAATTCGCTAGCTCTATGGGAGGATTGAATCTGCTCAGTATAAACCAGCTTGTCATAGAATAATGTAGATGACCTCAACAGCCTACAAACAAAAAGCAGTCTTCAAAGGTTTATCCCTTTCCAGAATTTAAACAGGCTTTTGTTGGCTCAGAAGGTACTATCACTTTATAGAAATTTAATCTCCTGACAAACTAGAAGATTCTTGTTCAGAACAAAGTGTCATTAAAGTCTCTCAATGAAATAGTTGTAAGAGCTTTTTAGCATTGGCAGAATAATATATTCTACTTCTACTTGGTTTTCAGCAATAGTTGAGTAATTGTAATTGGAAACTGAAGAAGAAAATATCATCTTTTAATGGACAGCCAACGTGGAAAAGTCTAGCTTGAGTAGTAGAGGTTGTAAAAGCTGGATTTTACAATGAGGCAATAGGTGTCACTGTACACGCTGTCTCTGATGGTCCTAAGGAGAAAGTAATTTAGGTATCAAACAGAGAAGAAATATTTCAGATGACCTGCTTTTTGTTGAGGCTAATCAAACAAATTAAAACAATTTACAAGCTAATTATAGTCCCTTTGCAGCAGCGAATGGGAGTGTGGTAAAGCTTCAGATAACTTCTCACATCAGTGTGGAGCAGGACATTGAAAAGAGACAGTGACAAATCTAGATTAATAACTTCAGTTAATCGCTTGTATGCTGCTTGCTGGGCTTAAAGAGTAAAACGCTGTCAACCACACATACATGTGAACATAATTTTGGACACAGATCAAACAAATATTTGAATCATCGTAGTCTCTTTTATGGACTCACTTAGGAGTGAAATACCTTCACTGACAGGTGCTAGATTGAATCAGTTTGAGCTCGCTCTTTCTAGAAAATACGAGGGGATATTTGAAGCATCTTTAGCCAAGAGTGATCGTAGCAATCTAAATCCCCATATTTTTTTTTTTTTTTTTTTTTTTTTCGCCCTTCTTTTCTATATTTCATTCACAAAGGAAAACAGCATTTGTGTTATAAACTCTTTGGATGGAGATGTTCCTGCTGTGGTACAGGGCTTTTCACAGTGGCCCTTTTGGGGCCTGGTGCTGCTGCTTATAATTATCCTTCTATTCATGCATATTGAGAAAAGCTATCACAAATAAATCGAGTCTATTTTAATCCCTTCTTTTAAAATATAACATTACAAATCGCATGTAATAGTAATTGGCATTTGACCTTTATTTTGATTGTATAGATTACTTTCTAAAATGATTTGGAGTGAGTGCTATTTCGAAATGAAATATTTTGAGTCATCATCCTTCTGAACTGTGATTGAGTTTGCTGGCCAAATGGATAAAGATAGATGATGTGGAAGTAGTTTTAATATGGCCTTGTCTGTTGACCTATTTGAGACCCACAATGAGCATAGGCCCATTTTAGAAATACGTTAGGCAGCATTCATTTCAAGAACATGAATTAGAGAGCTCTTTTTAGGACTGTAGGGTGCCTTAAAACCTGCAGCAAATGTGCCATCCTTTTTGGCATGGTTGTACAGCTGTGCTATGAAATCTAAGTTTTTCTTATTTCTGAAAAGTTTCAAAATTGTTGAGTACAGGCTAGTACTGTTCACTGAGGAAGAAAAATAGATGAACATAATTTCAGTGCTTGTGTTGCTATATATATATATATATATATTTTCACTGGCACTAATGCGATTTAAACTAACTTTCAGATTCAAGAAGAATATTTTAAAATCACACCACCTTTTACCCTTTCCCAGCTGATAAACGTCAGGGTGATTTTTGTCTTAATGTTGTCTCTGTTCGTAGTGGCAAATGTGTAGTTTGCTGTCAAAGTGTATTGAGGTGTTGTATAAGAAACTCTTGTTTTTACTAAGTTTAACTCCCTTGTTTCTTTCCAAAACCAGGACAGAACACACAGGTGAAGGGCACTTTTTGCTTAACAAGCAATGATCAGAGTTGAGTGAAAGACTTACCTCTTTACACAACATCTCAAGAAAAGCAATGCAATGCACCAACTACAATGGTCTTTTTACTACGAGGACTTTGCTTAATTTATTTTGTTTTTATCTGTCTTCATTTGTCTTAACCGTGCAACATATCATGTCATAGTCCACAAGTAACTTATTGAATTAGAGGCTTCTTTTTCTCCATTGAAATGTCTTAATTAATAGTATTGTAAGTAATATTGTCTTTTCCAAAACTAAATGATTTTCCCTTCTATGCAAAATGAACCTAGGCGGTCTGAAGTTTGTGCTTGCCAGTCATCATCATCTCTGTATTTTCTTGGTGAGATGCATAGTGCACTATTATTTAGCAATCTGTTGCACTATCATGGGTGCAAATTTAACATTTGGGTTGGAAAAAAATGTTATGATACATTTTGGAGACATTTTCCACTCTAAAAAATTGTTTCAGTCCTTTTGTCTCCATTAAATGCATTCTGATATGGAACACTAATATCTGATCTCATGAATGAAATAGTGGATTAACGTTTTAAGAAAAGTAATTCTGTTAACATTATTTGCATCCTCTTAATACTTTAATTTAGGGTAATAATCTAGTTTCTGATTATTAGATCCCTTTTAATAGCTATATTTCCTAAATGCCGTTTATTACTTTTGAATTATTTGTTTCCTAATGGAAACTAATGGAATGAGTTAGATTTTATCCTTTACATCTGATTGTTTTTTTTTGGTTGTATGCTCTTGCTATAGCATTTGAAACTAACTGTAAGGCTGTGGAAGAGCCATTTATTTACCTACTTTTTCTGAAGATGTTTTTTCATGCCTTTGAGTTTCAAGAGCTGTTTTTCTCCAGTGAATACCCAGAAAATTAGGATGTTTCTCCAAAAGGTCTTTCTAAAAATCCCAGAAAATGCCAGGTGCTAAGACTGATTTTATTTTATTTTTTCCTCCTTCTTGGGACCAACTATAAGAGAGAGAAGAGGTGATTTTTGTCTGTTTGAAAGAACAGGTGAGTTTCCTGAGTGTCTGCATTTGATTACTATTGCATACTTTCAGAAACTACAAGCTGGTCATACTGTTCACGCTGAAGGTCAGCTAAATTTCTGTTCTAAAGAACAACATAATCTGCACGCGTAGGAAAATTTCAGCATTATTTCTAATCATGCTTTGCATGGAGATTTAGCCCATTTGTATATATATGCACTTTGTGTTTTAAGAAGTCCTTTTCCTGTCAAATATGCTTGTCATTCTGTTGTTCTGTAATTAAAAAATTAAGGTGATACAAAGTTTTGAGAGTCCATCAGAATTAATACAAAGTATGACATTGAGTAATAAACTGAGAGGTGATTTTTTCAGCTAGAGAACAGATAGAGAGTTTCCATTGTGCCTATTTGTATGATCTCTGGATGTGGCTTGAGCATTATGTTGTCCTGCTTTCTAATTTGCACCTGTTTGTGTTCATCCATCTGGCTGAGTGTGAGGTGCTGAAATCTCTGCTTCTGCCAAATATAACCAATATTTAACACATGCTTATGCCCATATATGGGTGTCTGCTTAGTCATATTTTTCTACCATATGTCTTGCTTTTCAATTTAAATGTCTTTTTTTTTTTTTTTTTAAGTTAATAGACTAATAACTGTTACATGAAAAATGAGTCATCTTTCACTGAGCTTTTTGGTTCCTGCTTATCTGTCAGCTTGGGTATATTCATAAAATTACCTATTTCTCCACATTTTTCATCTCTAAAGACAATTTCTGTAGCCACATAATATGTATAGTTAAAAGATATTCAAGACTTTTGAGACATAGATAAAAATCTGTTTTTTAATGTTTACTGAGTGGATCCTGTGTAGGAGAAAAGGAAATCTAGGAAGGGTAAATCTTAAGGATGTTTGGGGGGCAAGAAGGGCTGTGGCTTCTAAAGGTCTGGGAGGACAGGAGCCCTCTTTTAACCATTCCCTCTCTTCTGTGCTGCTCAAATCCCTTTGTCCTTCTCCATCATTTTGGTGTGGAGAATCCCCCTGGATCCTTATGTTTATTTTCATTGTATCCGTTAAATAATAGTACTGTAATATTCCTTCCCAAGAGCTTGTTCTGCTCGTTTGCTGTAGCGGATGTTGGGGAGAAAAAGGAAACAGAGAGACTGAGCCTGGCTCTGCCTCTGCAGAGGAACTTGGTCAGAGTACTCACTGTGCTAATGGAGCAAAGCGATTATTTGTTGAGCAGGTATTTTCAAAAGAAGAAGACTCAGTTACAAGCTTAAAGGTGACTGACTCTAGATGTATACAGAACTGCACAATTTCTGTTGATCAGGTGCTTCTTTCTGCCCCTAATTATGAATATGTTTTTACTGCAAAACTGTCTGTACTTGGCATGCTTTTGAGCAGATTTGTTCATGAGATTAATGTGAACAGATGGTAAGGTGAGCATCACAGCAGCACCTAAAATATGGACCATGGCTTGAAGGTCTGTCTTGTTCCAGTAAAGGACAATGCTGGTGCTGTAAAACTGTGATACAAAGTGCAATGGCATGCAGATTTCTTTATAAAAGGGAAAATCCTGTTCTGTGCAGCTGTTTGAAGTCGAATGGCTGAAGTGGAAATTAGTTTAATTTACATAATGATTTCATAGGCTAAAATATTAGCTGTCCTATAAATGACTGAAAAGACTGTTCATTAACGCACAGCTTTTATGCAGTTGTTACAAATGTCTGACATAATCTTTGGGCAGAAATACAGACTGAGGAAATTGAGTATTAAAATAAGCCACTTTTTGGATCTATCTGTCCTGTGTCTGTAATTCTGAGGAAAACATTTGATAGCCTACTTCATGTTGTTTAATCAATGATTGCAAAACAAAAACTCTTACCATATGAATGCATTTGAAATTGGGGTTGGAATGCACAATACTCATTTTTCTGATGGTCTTCGGTGAGGATTGGTCTTTCTTGAAACTACTTTACAATTTGAGGACTGCAAGTAGCAAATTGGGCTGCAATTTGGAAAAGAAAAAAAGCATGGTTTCAGAGATGACTAGGAGAAGTACTTACATGGCCAAATTAGTGAAAGCTGAATGGATAATGTAATCAATGAATGAATGGATAAGTGCAATATGTTTTTGGAAAAGCAAGCGTGGCTGTTGTGAAAGGAACATCCATAAATACTTGATTAAAAAGCATGCGTGATGGTTTGGTTTCCAGTGAAGTTTGTAAGACCTTTATTCAATGTAGATTTTTCAAAATGTTCACAAATCATGTGGGGAAAGAAAAAGTGAGCAATTTGCTGTTGACTTACTAATAAATAAATTAAGGTGACTAAGATGGCACTGACAGTGAGAATTTGCCAGAGTACTTTATTGAATTGAATATCTGGCAAATAAAACAGCAAATGAAGATCGTTATTGGTAAATATAAAATGGTATACTTTGGGAAAAAACGAATCTTAGCTCCATATATAAAACGATGGGGTTTGAGTTGATTATTATCACATGGCAGTGAAACCTTGATATTATGACATGTAATTCTTCGAAAACTTGATGCTCAACAGCAGTCATAAAGGCAAAGCAAGTGTTATGAATTCTCAGCAAAAGAATAGAGAATCAGACAGAGAACATCCTTGTAAGATTGTGTAAATCCATGTTTTTTCTGCATCTTGATGACTGCTTAAACTTTTATTTACTGTACTTCAAAAGGATATAGTCAAATATGTAAAAAAAAAATAAATGCTGATTTTGAGGTAGACCAGTGGGCAAAAGCATATTGTCAAATGCTCTGTTTCTCCTGTTCTTATCGTTTTCCATAAGCATCTGGGGAAAATAAATCCTGGAGACAGCATGATGAGTTAGATCCTGTTGGTCTGACTCAGCACGTATTTTTTTGCCGTTCTTTGGTGATACTCTCTGCCAGTATTTGCCCTTCAATTAATTGCAGTTTAGGCGTTTCCTGAGCTGCATGTGGTTCCTGTCTGGACTACTCAATAGGTTATTTTCCATTACCTTGTCCATTTCCCATTGAAAAAATATAAGTATTTACCACTGAGTTATCTTTAGACAAGGAGTTGTAGACCTGACAGGAGGAAACACTGGTGATTTGTCTGTTTTGAATTTGGCTTTGCCTCAGGTTCATTTGATGCCTTCTTGTTTTTTACTCTAAAAAAAGAGAGGGAACAGTTGGTCCTTATTTATCCTTTCCATATTACAGGGAGGTGGTGGAGTCACCGTCCCTGGGGGTGTTTAAGGAAAGCTTGGATATGGTACTCAGGTACGTGGTTTAATGGGTGACATTGGCAGTAGGGGGATGGTTGGAGAAGATGATTTTGGAGATCTTTTCCAACCTTTATGATTCTGCGATAACTTCATGGACCTTTCATAGGTCTGTAAGGTAATGAGAGGCCTTTTGAGTTGTCTGCATCAGTTAGCTGTTAGCACAAGCACACATCACATCCTATAATTAGTGTTGATTCTGCTGTGACTCTTGATTTTTCTTGTATGTAATAATTCATATATGCATATCTGCAGTAAGAGGTATTATGTGTCTTTTTTAAAAGTCTGTAGAAAATTATTTTCCCACAAATGTATTCAAAAATCATCACAAGTAACTAGAATTCTAGCCTGACAAGACTTTTAAATGTTTCATGCAAGTAAAAGTATGTGTGCACACTGTCATCCTTGTTCTGCTCCCTTAATGCTATTCAAGCTGTGTGAAGGGAGTGAGACTTAGGGCTTAGACTATTGGCAAAGCGTACCAATTAGGTGGCCTATGAAGAAGTGAAGGACATTTGTGTGTGGTAAATGCATACCACTGGTCTGTGGGAAGCCAAGGGAGAGCAAGGAGTAGGATCCCTTTTACTGTCTACAAAATCTACAGGGACTATATATTTTGCAAGTATTATTACCTCTCATGTGCCTAGTACAGATGTATGAAAAATCCTGACTGTACTTGGGACCCTGAAAGTACAGGAGATTTGGCAGTACTGGAAACACTGTTGTAAATAACGTATTATGATTTATATGTCACGGCAAAGAGCTTCTTGGCCACCATTTACTGGAAGCTTGGGTTCTGTCACATACCTAAATTATTCAGAACTTCACAGTCTTAGTCTATAAATCATACTTCTTCAAAACGAAGTACTACTGGACAAGGATTTTATTCATTAGAATTGCATCTTTCAGGAAATTGATATGATGTGTGAATCTTCATTTGTGTAACAGTTTATACCAAACAGTAAGAGGTTCTGAAAAAAAAAAAATAAACATTTTGAAAATGAAACATCTAGATTTGTGTCAAAACAATTTAGCTAAATTTACTTTAAATTAGTGTAAAAACAAGTCCAAATTAAACCCATCAGCCAGTCTCCACTTCCCCATACTCCCCAAATTACTTAGCCCTGCTAGATACCAGACATAAGCATTCACGCTGATTTCTTCATTATGCTATTTAGTATCCAAAGAAAAGAAATAGCATGTAGAAATCCTGTTTCTAATTGTGAACAGTCTGAGCTCAACTTTGCTGGAGATTTTTATCAGTTAATATGGATGGGAGACAAGAAAAAGATTCATTCTGAAGTTTTCCGTCTTGCCAGAAGATTTCAAATTAGACCAGAATTTCTTGGTCTGTGATGGCTGTATTCCTGGAATATTCAATATGTCAAAAATGTATAGTTAGCAACACAAACCTAAAATATTTTGCTGTGTCATATGTGATTCTGAGAGATAGGGGATGCATTCTGCCAATGTGATTAATGACTAATTAGGCAGCTCTATAAGTGAGCAGAGTACAATTATAGCTACACACTGACAGGGACTTTTAGTTCTACATATGTTAGTTTTTGAGAAACTGCAATTTAAGTTTCTCATTAGGCATATTGCTCTGTAGCCTAGAAATATTCATGATGTTTTTTCCAGCCTGTTGAATTTTCCACAGCATATGAAGCAACTAAATTATGAAGGGGTGTAAAGAAATGGAACTAGAGAATAGAACATCATGTATTAGCTCATAGGAACTAACCGAATAAAGAAGATTAACCAGAAATGCATGACTTAAGTAATCAGCCATCACAACAGGTCACGAGGTATTGTTAAGAGCAAAGGGCATCAGTAAATATAACAGAAGACATTGCATTTAGATTCTCCTGAAGGCCTTTTTAGTGTTAAATGAGAAGAGAGATTGTTCTCCAGCAACAGCCTTTTACATATTTTGCTCACTGAATGGTTGCATTTCTTACATAAAATTCATTTTGCTGTTTTCTCAAAATCCTGCCATCTCAGCAGTGAGGGTTACGAGATCAAAGACGTCCTTTCTAGTAGGTATTTACTAGGACTGTGTGGCCATGGACCAGTCTCTGTTCTTTGGAAAAAAAGAAACAGTATGATGATTCTTGAAAGCTTTTGGATGTACCAATGGTTTCTGAAAGATCTCTGCCAGTTCCAGAGAAAAAATCAGGTGTAACATCCATTAGCTTCTCAAGAAGGGATCACAGCCTCTGAAGTGAGCATAGGAAGCCCTGGATACACACTTTCCATGACAGGCAATGAATGAGTGAGAAGTTACAGCTTCCAATGTCAGTTTTATTTTGATGCCTGTAATTTAACAAGAACTTAACAAAAAATTAACAGCTTCTTAATTTAACAAGAATTTAACAAGAACTTAGCAAACAGATGCAGTAGGGCTTGTTTCAAATTTGTATATGAGAGAGAAACTATTTTTATTGTAGAAGCCATGTTATTCCATTTAACCTCTGGCTGGAAGAAACTCCAAAAGTTTTATGTATAAATAAAAGGATTAGAGATGGGTAATAATGGAAGTTAGAGCTGCCTAAACCATGCTATCATGAATGGGTCATCACAGTCATTCCCTTAGGATCACTTCTGTTTGCAAAGATTATGTATGTTCTGGGTTTGTAGTGTTGGGTCTTCTACAGTGAAGCTGAGCTTTCTTTCCAGGAAATCTACGGCTTCTCTCCAGGAAACATTGTGGTAGGAACTTAGGAAGAAGATAATACAGTCCACCCCCTGTTGCTTATTGGCGTTTTATACTCTAGAAAGGTCTAACACTGGAATTAATGTATATAAGTTAGGCTAGAAATGCAATGGCGTATATGTAGAAAGAAAGTAATAGATCATTTGCTCCACACAGGTTGGCTGAAATCAATGCATTACATATATTTTAGTGTGCAGGTAGAACAATTCTAAATACTTATGGTCTGATCCTCCAAAGGGATTTCTCAAAGCAGGAAAGTGAAAAATATCAGGGTCTTTGTGAACCTTCTTAGAGTGTTTTCATATGTGGTCAGCAATATTTTTTGACCTTGCGTAGTGACTTGTTACCAGCAATTCATTTAGAGAGATTTTTTTTTGGATTCTTCTGAGAATTATTAGGATGCTAAAAACCAAGCGCATTTTCCCTAGCGTAATCAGATTGAAATAAACTGGAAGAATGCCAGGTTTATTTGTGATGTGCCTCAAGCTTAGAATATCAGTGCAAACAAAGATTTTGTCCCTTGGTTTTGTGTTTTTGGTGTCTGAAACTTGGAGATGTCAAGCAGACAAAGCTGCAAATGATAGTGTGCAAGTGCTTTACATACTGATGGAGAGAAGGTGGTGTCTTTAATCTCTGTGAAGCATTAATACTTTAAACAATTATAGCTGTACTGTCTCTATTGGGAATTAGGAAAAAAAAAAAAAAAAAAAAAGCTCTTCTATTTTTGTTCCTGGCTCTTGGAAGAAATATTTGTTTGTTTTAAAGCTGGTCTTTGAATCCAGTGTTACCAAAGAGATGTTCAGAAAACAAGTGCTGCAGTGTGCTTGAACATCCTCATCTCTGATTTCTGGGAATTAGCAGTATTAGTAATTTATTTCAGTTTATTAATTGCAAAATAACAGCAATTTAAATTTGAAATGCTTGTTAGTAACACTCTTACAGTCTTTGAGGGGTAGTAGATAACCTTCTATGTCCTGCAAAGGGATTAGAAAATGCTGCCTTGGGAATTAAATAATTATTTTATTGTAAATGAATCCAAAAGCAGCCCATCAAAATAAATAAATAAATAAATAAAATAAAAAAAATGAAAGAGGTTAGAGATTTGGAAAGAAATATAAAGATACTGGTTTTGGCTGTTTACTCATGAACCCAGTGTTTAAACTCATAAACCCAAGGTTTTTAACATTTTCTGAAGGAAACATTTTGTGAAGGACTGTCCAAATAAAGGGCATATATGTAAGAGAAAGGGGGACCTCATTTAAATCACACAGAAACCAAGCAGTTGGCACTTAAAATCAAGAAGATTGCAAGAAAGTTTTTGAACTGTGGAGCTGTAAGAAAAGCTAACAGGTACAGAAGATGATGTGGCTCAGGGTGACGTTCCTGCATTTGTGGATTCTCTAGCAGGACAGCTCACAGGGTGGAACTAATCAAAAGGGAAATAAAACAAAACAGCTTGCCTTTTAAAGAGGGTGTCAAAAACGCATCAAATCAATAACCCACCAGCTTTTAATCAAGTTCTGGAAACAAGAAATAAGGAGATGAAAGTGCTAGCCCTAAGTCTATCTGAATTTTGTTGGAAGTCAGTCTATATAATGTAACGGCAGAAACTGCAACGTACAGGCAGGACAAAGCAAACCATGCCACTGTTGGTCTGTTCCCATCCCTTACAGCATTTGGAAGCATGTTTCTGCACTGACCAGCTCTGTGCAACTCCGTCAGTAAACGGGATTTTGTTACACAAAGATTTGTTACAAAAAATTTTCTGCACAAGAATACAAATAGCTGGGCATCTGGAAGGACTGGAAGCCTGGGATTCATTTGGCCAAATGGAGGTGTCTAAAACTAAGCTTGTTGTTTCAACTTCTGTTACAGTCAGTGGAGAAGAATGGCCTTCCCAGATGAAATTGGAATCTAAAATAATTTACACTATTTAGGTCCTAAAAGTGACTGTTTTCTCTTTGTTCAGTGTAAAGAAAGCACAAAGGGACTAGCTGAGATATGGACATGGCCAAAGTACATGACATGAATCCTGCCTGAAGTGGCAACGAAAGTAGGCCACACAGATTTCAAAGCTTTTAAACTGGCGGAAGAAACAAGAAGGAAACAACAGTCATGCAGATTCACTGGGAGAATAAATGAATTTCTTTTCCTGTCCTTCTTTCTATTTTATTTCTTTTTTAGGTTTATGAAAAGCCATTTAAGCAATTGAAGAATTTTTAAGAAAGTAGGGTTTTAGTGATGTAGTTATTTCCTTTTCCATTTTTTTTCCCAATAAAACTCTATGTAATCCTGCCTCCAAAGTGGAGAGTAAACCAGCTGAATAGTAGCTTCTGTTTTCCAATTTTTAAATGAGGCTATCTGTTTGGTTTGCTTGGATTTGGTGCATTTTACCACTGAAGCAATCCATTTATCTGCATTCTTTTAAAAATGTGGAGCGTTTTTAAAGTGTTAGTTAGAAAAATGGGGGTTAAGTGTGGTTTGATGAGCAGGAAAATAATCTGTAAAAAATGAGTACATGTGCATTTTGTTCTCGCTGTACTCATTTAGCATTTTATGGAAATGCATGAACTGGTATAAACAAAGACATAATGTGTTTTTAACTCAGGAAGAAGTAGATCAGTGGGGTGAAAAGGAGATAACAAACTTTAAAGAATTTGCCTTATAGAATAACTTTGGAATTGCTTCAGTAAAATCCCCAAAGAGCAAGCTTTTGCTGGGCAAAAGAATGTGAGTGTATTAAAGCTGAATATTTCTCTGTAATTTGAAATCTGTGCTGCCTGAATTACTGTGAATCAAATCAGGTTGCTATAAACAATAACAAAATGGGTGACTGTGCAAATAAATGCACTGGGTTATTTAAATTCGCATTATCGTGTTTTGTGAGATGCTGTGAAAGTGGCAATCTGTAATTTATATGTGACCTAAATCCATCTGTTTTGCAGAACGACATGCCTTTTTCATTAATTTTTACTTAAAAATAATTTAATAGCTATTACAGCAAACAAATTCCTTTTACTTTGTTCACTGAAAAAAACAGCACATCTCAGTGGGTATTGGTTTGATGTGTTAGATCATGTTCGTGTAATCAGGAGCAGGTTTTTTAAACCTTTATTTGGTCTCTGCAAATGTCTCTAGTGGCTTTAGAGTTAATGGGCTTAGGTGTCCACTAAGTCAGCTTCTACATCTATTACCTGAAAAAAACATGTAACCATTAAGAGCAAAATTTAGCACAAATGAAAGACTACTAAAAACATAGGCAGAAATGTAGATAAACATGTGATGTTAGTCAATAAATCACTCTGTGCAGTTGGATTAAAGAATGCTATTCTGGGGACTTGCCAACCAGAAACAATTACTTTGGAATTAAAGAACAAGAGCGTAACAGATAATTGCTGTATCCCAAAAAACTTTCATAATCACTGTTTTGTTTCTGTAAATGTGAAGCTCTTTTCTTTGACATGGTCCAAACTTTCCTTTCTTTCCTCATCTATACAGATTTAGTGAGATGTTTGACACGTTCAGCCATATTCTTGATTCATGACACAATTTTCTAGTGTACTCTATCGCTTTTTGCTCTTTATTTAGTACCTTTTATTCAACACTTAAGGTTTGTGACTGGCAGTTTACATTTTCTTAGGCCTTTCTGAACGCAGATCTCCATTAGATCTGTTCACAGGTTTCAGTACTTTACATTCTCTATCTTGCGTTTTCATACTTGATACCCTTCAGCAGCCTGTGAACTCTATATCCCATTTATGGTGCAGGCCTTTTATTATTTTCATCAGATGCTGAGCAGAAGAAAATACTTTGAATCAAAGCATTTCTCCTTGTATTTGGACTCAGAGTTTTAAAAATACATGTTTGGACACATTTTATGTTTACATGCAGTCTTCTTCTTGAATGAACAAAAAATGAAGTGTTGCCCTGATTTTGCCATATGAAAGCGGAATTTTACTGGAAGTTCAAAGTGTAAGTGTTTTATCATTTAAAGATTTTTTTTTTTTTTCTCTTTGAAGATTTGAACATTGAAATTATTGGAGGAATACTTGTTTGCCAATCTTCTAGTATTTTTTTTTCCACTTGAAGGACTGTTGATCAATGTCTTTGGCAATTTCCCATCCTAAATTGGTTTTGTCTTTGATTTTTATTTTGGGGGTACATTGGTTAATTGAAAATGAGTTCCAAAAAAATGCAAAGCACTATATATTTCATTAACTCATTTTTAAAATATATTTTAAATCAATTTTGTCTTTAATGTCTGTGCATTCTGCTCTTTTCTTTTTCATCATTACATACTTATTTTACCCTTTGGAATAAGCTCTGTGTGTTTGTCTACTAATAGGCTATCTTGATGTCTTGTAAGAAAATTAAAAAGAAAAATCTCTCTCACAGCTTTGCTGAAAGGATGAAGCTTAGTGTTATTGTTAGCAATTGTTTTATTAATTACTATTTAAGTACCAAATGCTGATGATTCAGAGGATCAAGAAGAAAGCTAAATCAAGTGCATTATGCATATTTTCCCCTCGAAGCTGTAAAGGAAGTGACTAACTTTCACTTCTAGGTGGTAACACAGCATCCTCTCGGAGATGCGTTGGGATGTACTTGCCAGAGAGTATTTCCTACATTTATCCAAGAGGTGTCAAGCATACTCCTAACCAGAGGCTTGCTTAATGAAGAATGGGCCATGTCTGCTCCATTTCCTTTCCATTCTAGAGAACTTGCCCTCCTCCTGGCTTAAGCAGAGTGTGCTGATTGTATTGTGGTCATCAGAGGAGCAGCAGTACTACATGTTTTCCTGGTCCAGGAGTGCTGGAATGAATGTATTTGAGGTAATTCACAAGTTTCTCTGAGGAGCTGTTATCAGAGCCATAGAGATGTTTTAGTACTCAGCACTCTCCTTATTAGCTGATGCCTTCTGGCTCCCGGGCTCTCCACGTGGAAGGGTTTATAACACTGTGCAGCTACAGTCGTGCCCATAGTGAAGCCATTTTGTTACACTAAAACTACCTTTGTTAGTTCTTGCGCTCTAGAGGAGCTGTACAGGGAAGAATTGTGTAAGAAAGAGGTAATTTTAAGAGAGGTAGATGCATGAAATGATTTTAAACTTTCATGTATTTGTAATAATTGGAGCATATCTCTTATACGAAACTACTGAAAAAATGCCTCGGAATATTTTTACTTTTCTTTGAATGGAAGATGTATCTTCTGATTTGAAGAATCCACAACCAATTTATAAAACACCAGATGAGATGAAAAATCTTCATTGATACAGAACTAGCCAATTTCTAGATGAGCACAATGTGATTTATGTGGTTGCTACAAAATGTCAATATGTTGGAGTCGTCAGCTATCTAATCAGTAAGTTATTGTGTATTCTGACAGTCCTCCATGAAGACAGATTTGTTTTACTTTGCATACAACAATAAGCTGCTTCTCTAGCAGTTGCTTCAAAGAATTTTGTCATCTGTGAAATAGCTTTTTTCATGTAGTTTTTGCTATATTTTACCATCCTCAAACTGCATAGGAGAGACAATTAGTAAGAGTAGTTAAAAAAGAATATGTATCAAGAAGAAAATCAAATGATTAAAAGTCTTTTAAGTTGTGGTTTCCAAAAGGAATATTTCATATCCTGTAGTTGAGTATTTGAGCCTTTTAAGTGCTGTAACCTGAAATGACATTAAAGCAGTCTATCACAAAGTTCAGCAATGTACTTATTCAACAGTATCCTGCTTAATACTGTCTTGCAATACATTTCATCTGTATATGCAGTTGGTTCTAAATATGAACCAAGGATAAAGGATTTAGAATTAACTTTTAGGAAAAAAAAATCTTTGTTAAATGTCATTTCAAGTTAAAAGTACTCATTATTGATCCGAGGTAATAATCCCACTAGAAAAGATAGCTTTATAGTTTAAGATAACTAAAAAGAGACAGGAGATACAAATCTGACATGCAACTATATTCAGTCCTGTCAGTGCAAATTACTTCAGATCTGTTTATTTTTGCTGTGCTTTGAATATCAAGAAATGCTAATAAAATCTTTACTGGGCTATTTATTTATTTATTTATTTATTTATTTTTGTTAAAGCTCTGGTTTGTTAAGTTAGGGTCTCTGAAAGATACTGTATGCCATAAATTTGTATTTAACTGAAATTTTATCTGTGAATGTCCTTTAAACTTTTCTATCATGTTGTGTCAGCTGTATAAATATGAATGCTACCAAACAAAAAAGAATATTGGGATTAGCAGTGTAGAGACTGACTACAGTCTGCATAGCTTATGGCTTGAAATAGAGTCTCTTGGGACATTTGAGATGCCAAGAAAAAAACAAATTGAAAGGATAAGGAATTAGGTGTGTCATAAATGCAGCCAAAGAGCAAAGACTCCTGGTCAAGAATAAGTGACAAGTGGAGTGAAGGGCTGTTTTGAGGTAGATAAACATGGAGGAAAAGCAGAACAGAAGGACTCCAGAGGAAGGAAATAATGGGAGGAAATGTACACTCCTGGGGAGAATACATTCAGAGCTCTGACAAAAGGGCATTTAGGAAACCCTTTTATGCTTCTGACGTAGATCTCAGGCAAAAGGACAAGTTAGCAGCAGAAGTGAAAATTGTCTTTGTTGGGAATTGTCATTACTTCAAAAAGTAAATTTGATTGATGTTGTGGGAAGCAAATAATATATAACTTCATAGCAACTGAAGGAAAACGTACTAAGTCAATCATATTCTATAAGACTTTTTCAAAATCAAGCACCAGGGAGTTCAAATCCTGCAAACTTTAAGAAGAATACATCTAAGGCTGAAGCACCGAGAGGACCTTGCTGAAAGTATGTATGAAAATCAATGTGTGTAATAGAAAATTTCCAAACAATATACATTAAGTTCCTACATGCTACAAAATATATATATTTTTTTGAAACAGTGTCCTGATATGGATAAAACTGCATTAAGTAACAGCAAAATGCCATGCAACTTTGTTATTCTTTGTTTCAAAATAAACCTTATAAGTCCTTGATTTCTGTGTGTGTGAGTGTAAGCATGCGTTGGTAATGCAATACTGTACAAAAGTGTATTTTTAAAAATCTAAGATGTTCATTGTTAAATTCACTTTATGTTGTTGATGTATGCATGATCCTACCTGCTTTCACCTCATTAAGAGTTTTTAGACTTTTAATGGAGTCGTACAGCCAGTGTTGTTCCTGAAAAGGCATGAGTATGCTAGGAATGTGTAGGGATGCCATCACCACTTCCTCAGATATCATTTTCTTGTTGTAATACAACACAGTAATGACTGGAAAACAATAAACTAGCACTATATGGACTAACACTGAAATTAAAATATTGTAGAAATCTCAGGTCATAACCAGATTTACAACTGGGTTTTAGTGGGTACATTTGGACTTACTTGTCAGTGTAATGGAGAGGCAATAGATTCCTTGTGGAGTTACCCCGTTTTGAAGATACTCGGTACTGCAAACTTGAATTATGATGACTTTGTGCTTTAACTATGTAGCATCAATAGTATTATGGCCAGAGAAATGCAAAGCAATCCTGCATATGCTTACCAGCTTAGTCAACTGAATGCCCTTAGCGGTGTTTGCTGTACTTTTCCAAAGTTGCCAAATTTACAGCTTCACAAAGAAGTTACCAGCTAATTTTATTTTAAGAATCTGTTAGGTTTTGATCTATTTTGGCAAAAATAACCCAGACTGCATCCAATTTTTTTTCTAGTCTGCAACTCAGGAAAGATGAGACATGCATAAGTAATTGCCATAGTTTAGCTGATAAAACTAAAACTGAAGTAACGCTCAACAGAACAGTACTGCAAGGAGTTGCCCATGACAGCTGAACCATACACAAAACTAAAAGTGGGTAAGCCCCTTTTTTGATATACATGAGAAATAGGTAAACCATATACTAACCAGTAAAGTGAGTAACTTTCTTGACTCTTGCTTCCTATCCTCTTTAGGTGTATTGCTTTATAGTTTGATCCTAAAATTGCTCTCAAGAAGCCTTCACTGCTCTCACGCTTTCAAGAACATTACTATTGGGCAAATTTAAGGTATCTGATAAAGAATATGGGCAAGTTAGTGACAGAAGAACATTTATGGGTCTTGTGTTTTCCCAAGGAAGATGGTTTCATAAACAACCTAATTGTGATGCTTAGTATATTAAATAAATAAATAAAGATCATCCCTAATTTAGAGGCAATGTAAGATGAAAGGAAGCCTTGGGAGGGGGAAGGAAGAAGAAAAAGAGTATAAGAGGACATGTAGAAAGGCTGTTTGTAGCAGATCTTCAAAGAACTGTCATTTCTGATAGGAGTCTCTTGAGCATCTACATTTTTAGTGTTCACCAAGAGAGACAGAAGTACTGATCTCTTTGAAATTCATGCACTAATATATAGTAAGTTAAAAAAAAAAAAATCAAATGTGTAATATTTTCTTGATGAAGTTGAAAATTAATGTGTTTGGTTAGAGTATAGGTGGGGAAGATAGCAGCACAAAAGTACGCTGTCAGGTTGTCCTGGTTTCAGCTAGGACAGAGATAATTTTTCTCCTAGTAGCTGGTATGATGCTGCGTTTTGTATTTAGGATGAGAATAATGTTGATAACACACAAATGTTTTAATTATTGCAGAGCAGGGCTTACACTAAGCCAAGGACTTTTCAGCTTCTCACTGTCCTGCCAGCAGGCAGGCTGGGGCGTGCAGGAGGAGCTGGGAGGGGACAGACCCAGGACAGCTGACCCAAACTGGCCAAAAAGATATCCCATACCATGTGGCATCATGCTGAACAATTAACATGGGGAGGCTGGCTGGGGTGGGGGGGTGGACTGCTGCTCAGGGATGGGCTGGTCAGCAGGTGGTGAGCAATTGCATTGCGCATCACTTGGTTTTTACACATTGTTTGTAATAGTACTATTATCATTCCTCTTATTATTTTTATTTCTTTTCTGTCTTAATTCTCTTGATTCTCTCCCCCATTCTACTGGGGGGGAGGGTGAGTGAATGGCTGTGCGGTGCTGAGCTGCCTGCCAGGTTAAACCCCAACACAGGTAAAGTGATTACCTCGCATTACTGGAGGTAAAATGCTACAATATCTGTTTCATCAAGGGTCTTATTATTTTCAGCACATTACTGAGGCAGTATTTCTGTTTTTTTTTTTTTTTTTTCCGATAGTACAAATTATTTTCTTGGCTGAATCTTCCACGCTACTGAATGAGTATATTCCTGCTTATTGGAGATCATGACATTTGCATGTGACTTTTTGAGTTATATAGCTACAAAGTGACAGCTAATGCTGCTCAGAATGGCTCTTCATTTTCTACCATTGAGCTAGATGTCACACATACAAGCAAACACAGTCTCAAAATACCTTTATTTACCTTTCCTGAGGCCAAAGAAGATAACCTCTGAGAACTCCCATTTTCCTCAATTTTTCTTAAGACGGAATTCTTTTTTAGAGTATATTTTGTAAAGTAAGATTACAATAATATTCAGAAATAACCATTCTCCTTATATGCTGAGATATCTATAGGGATCTCGATTCTGAAAGCCTCCACCCTATCAATGAGCTTTTAAAACCCATCTTCAAAATTAGAAGTTACTCAGAAGAACAGTCAGCTTCAAAGCAAACTAATAGTTTCCCAACATGAACTCACAGCTAGTGAGCTTCGCAAACCTTTATACAGAAACATTTAAAGAATATATATAGTATCATCCAACCTCCTGCTTGGAACAGCATGCAGCATTCAAACTTACATATTTCCTTAGTATTTATGATGTATCCAAAATATTCTGAATTTATCACCTCTTTTTAATGTTCCTTTGATAGTTCAGTAAATGCATTATACTGGGGCAATGGTCATCATTAATTGGTAATGTCTTTATTTGATTGTTAGTTCTTATTTAGTAAAGTTTCATTTCTCCTGTGTTCATGTCAATTATATTCTATAATTTGATTATATGACAACTCTGATTTTCATTCCTTGACCAAAAGTCCTCCAGTGAGTCTCATATTATTAAATAGACATATATATTTAAACTAAAGGCAACTGTACACATCTTTGGCAAATACATTGCTCAGTTTAAACTGTCCTGTCACATCTATTGATATTTTCCCTATGGCTAACATATATTGTGTATCAGTGTATGATATGTCTAGGAAATCCCATTTCACACATCACTTCTCACAGTATTTCATAATCACACATTCAAAGGATTTTGCGTTATTGGAGAAACAAGGAAGTATTAAGTCAAACCATCTTTCATAGTGTTACTTAAATTGATGGTTGGGTTCTTTGCATCCTCACCTTTTCTGACATCAGGAGCTCTGTTGTTACTTGCACTGTTTGAAGTTTTGTGGTTGGAAAAGACACACAAGGATCATCAAATCCAGCCTCTGGGTCAGCACAGGACGACTCCAAAATCAGACTCTATGTCTGAGAACATTGTCCGAACACTTTCTGAACTCCAGCAGGCTCAGTGCTGTCCCCAGAGAGCAGAGCTCAGCACCTGCCCCTCCGCTTCCCTCATAAGGGAGCTGCAGGCTGCAATGAGGCCTCCCCTCAGCCTGCTCTGCTCTGGGCTGAACAAACCAAGGGACCTCAGCTGCTCCTCTCATGTGTTCACCTCTAGACCCTTCACCATCTTTATAGCCCTCCTTTGAAAACTCTCTGATAGTTTTATGTCTTTTTTTATATACTGTGGTGTCCAAAACTGCACACAGTGCTTATGGTGAGGCCTCACCAGCGCAGAGCAGAGTGGTACAAACACTTCCCTCAACCATCTAGCAATGCCCTGCTTGATGCACCCCGGGATACGGTTGGCCCTTTTGGTTGCTGGAGCACAATCCTGGCTCATAGTCAGCTTGCTGTCAACCAGAACCCCCAGGTCCCTTTCTGTGGGGCTGCTCCCCAGCCTCTTGGCCCGTAATCTGTATGTGTAGCCAGAGAACATAGTCTGTATGTATAGCCAGTGTCAGTAATATTGATCTGCAAAATTTGGCTAGAAATACAACTTTTGATTGTTTGAAATAGAAACACTGTGACTAGAAACAGTATTTTTTCTGTCTTAATAGAAGTTGTGTCCCTGGAAACTTATGATCCAGGTAGGGATATGTTTATCAAATACCTCTGAAGTTCATTTGTATTCAGATCTAGAAATGTTTAACCTGTCTCTTGCCCTTAAAAAGATTCTTTTAAAATGTTTTACATCTTCAAATCTTATATATACTTTCAGTGAATATTTGCATGATTTTCATGAGTGTTTTTTGATACTGTAATACAAAGGAGCATGTGATGTCTTACAGTTATATAAAAGACAAACACTTCTCTATGAAGTACATTATACCCCAAGTAGAGCATTTAACAGTTTCTCACAAGCAACCCAAAGATTTGTAATACTTAAAATATCAATAGAAAATGTACACAAGTAACAGAGGAAGAGGAGGTAGTGTGCATGAGGGCTGGTTAGCTCAGTTGGTTAGAGCGTGGTGCTAATAACGCCAAGGTCGCGGGTTTGATCCCCGTACGGGCCATGTATAATCTTGAGGAGAGACACGTGAAGCTGCTTGTCTTTTCTCTCTGGAGAACAAGGCAGAACAGAATCCAAGGGAACCTTCAGAATGTGAGGTCAGTTACAGGAGAGGTTCAGGCTGGATATTAGGAAAGGGTTATTCACTGAGGGGTGGGTGGGGCGGTTGGGCCTTGGGATGGGTTCCCCAAGGGAGTGGTCATGTTACCAAGCCTGCTGGAGTTCAAGGAGGGTTTGGGCAACACTCCTCAGACATAGGGTCTGATTTCTGGGTGGTCGTGTGTGGAGCCAGGAGTTGGACTCGATGATCCTTGTGGATCCCTTCCAACTCGGAATAGTCTATGAGTCTGTGGTTTTATTTGCATTTCCTATAAAGCAGGTAGTTTGATAAATATCACAATACTAAAAATATGGATACAAACAGATATGCATTTCTCATCTTCAGGTCAATCTTGGGAGCTCTGTCTCTAGTTTGGCTTCATTTAACTATGGGAGACCTTTTCATGCAGCTTTCCACTTTGATTGTTGTATTGTTAGCGTAGAAGGCTCCCTTATTTTTTTGCCAAGTTTCAGTTATCATTGTATGTCTTTTAAAGTTTGGAGGTTCTTTAAAGAAATAATAAAAATCAATACATCTATGATATAGCACGTTTGAGATTTTTTTTTTTTTTTTTTTCATGTTCAACATTTGGACAAGCAGAGCCTGATTACTGGGCATTTTGTATATATTTTTTGTAAATCATTCTGTTCTTCACTGGGTGCTAATTTATCCAATTTCAAATACAGATCTCTAAATTGTCTAGTACTCTGTTTTTGACCTTTTGCTTCTCTTCTATTTGAATGCTTGCCATAACTGCTGCCTCTTCTGCTTGGAAATATATATTGAATTGTATTTTTAGTTTCTTTTTATTTAAGAAGTACTTTTCAATACTTTTGAGCAGCAGATCTCATGTGCATTGCTTCTTTTCCATTTTTTTTTTTTGATAATTTGTATGACCTGGGATTTGAGAATTCATTTTAAGTACATGGAGGATTATAGCTTTGCCTTTAATTGGTGAACACTGACTATTTTTCTACCCTTTTTCTGCAGACCTCTGGAGTCTTCATGGACCCATTAGTTACGATTTCTGAAAATTTTCAGGTTTTCCTAACCCTAGTTTCAAGACCGCAGCATTACCCCTCTGCCAATGTTGTACAGATTCTCTCTGAACATTTTGACTCACTTTTTGATTTGGGGTCATTTTTAGTGACTGGAGAAATGCTCACATGATCTTTGGCATGGAGAAATGAAACACATGAAAAGCTTTGGAGTAGATGATAAGGATGATATGAAAAGGAACGGAAATTAACCCAACATTGTTATTGCCAACCAAAATTCATTTTCCATTATTAAATTTCAGTGAATATATTTAGAGTTAATTTTCAGTATAATCACACTACGTGATAAAGTATTTGTATATTCTTATTAGCTGATGTTATATGATTTTAGTGTTTTTACAGCAAATCCAAACAAAAAGTGAAGTTGTTTTTTTTAAAAGTAGAGTGCCTTCAAATAGCATATGTAATAAAATTTAAATCAAATTAATTAGAAGAATATGGAGGTGCCCGGTGCCAGGGGCTGGGGCTGCCCCCCGCTGTTCCCCAGCTGCCCCACTCCCAGCTGGGGGTGGTGGGATGAGCCCTGGTTGTATGGCTCTGCTCGGATGACCTCTGGGGAGTCCCTGCCACTGCTGCCTGTGGGGAGCTACCAGCCCACACAGCATCCTGGCTTTTTTTCCCTTCTTAAAATCTAATCCTAGAGTGTGTCTTCCTTGTATATAAAACAAGAATGATGTTAGTTTTCTTAGTTTGATGAAACTTGCAATTTAACTATGTAAAATAAATTGGGAAACAGTAAAATAATGAGATGAAATATGATCTTTAAGCCAATGAGTGTATATTAATAATCCATAATAAGAAATGCTTGTTCTACAAATGGAACTTTTAGATGTGATTCAGAGCCCTTCTGTTTCACCACTTCAAATAGTTCTCAGTTTCTAAGCAGCTGCTTTATCAATCATTTCTGTAAGTGAGCCTGTAGATTGGTGTGTAAATGAAGTGTTGTATCTGCTCTCTCCCTTGTTTTCTTTTATGCCCTGCACCAATCCGGTGAAAGGCAGATTCATTTGTTGTTTAGTTGAAATAGAATGACTGCAATTCCACAAACAAATTGGGCCTCCGTCAGGTGCACTCTGTCATAAATAATCTCTGAGGAGATTGGATTTCTCTCCTTGCTGATGTACTTCAGCTGTACGTTAACCTCATAGCTTCTTAAAGGCACTGAGTTATTGCTCAGCTGCATGATCACTGAACAGCAGACACCTGTCCTTGTTCTCTTGTGTTGTAGCTGTGTTTATTTCCCTAAAGCATATTCAGCAAGGTTTATGGTAAGAGAAAGTACTAGTCCATTTTCTAGGTGTTTTTTCTCTCCCACTCTTTGTCCCAGTCTTTTCACCTCCATGATACACTGTTTTTTTGGCACATACTTCCTCATGATCTGGAGAGAAAAGCCATTTCATAAATTGGTTAAGAGCATTTTCCATGGTCAGGCCATCTCATACTCGTATTTCACATTTAGCAGCATGTCTTTATTAGCTGCAGGAAATGTCTTTAAAATTTCATTTATAATTTTTACACTTATTTATTTGGCTTTGTTGTAGGTTTGCTTTCCACTTCAGTGTACCCTTTTCCCTTTCTTTATCAAAAGCGAAATGAAACTCCTTAACTGTGTGGCTGAGAAGTCCGTGGTGCAGGCAGTGTGATAATGTAATCTCTGCCTTTACCCAGGCTACCTTCTGCAGGTTGTGTAATGGGTCGGGCAACATCTGTGAAAGTACGATAGTTCTGATCTACCATTTCTGTACACAGCCAGTTCTGCTGAACAGCCGGAATTATACTTTGCTTAGATTGGTTTATGTAACTACCACAACTAAAACTGAACAATTCCCACAACACGGCAATCTTTAAATCTTGATATATAAATAGGAGATTGTGCCTGTTTGGTAGCTGCTGTGTTCAGATTTGGAGTGTCTTTGCATTTGATCTGTTTCTCATCTGCCAAAAAAACAATATGTAGAAGGATAGTGAATAGTGGTATAATGTCTAAGTCTTATGTAAAATACGAAAGCAACAGAATAGCAGTGTCACTTATTGGTGAATGAGCTGATTTTTGATGTATGTGGGGTCATTTAGAAAGCTAACAATAAATGGTTTATCTGTATCAAATCCAGCAGTAAATCTGATCAGGTAGGTGATGTGATGTTGAAGAGATGCAGATGTGGACTCTTAATTCACAAAACCAAGTCTCTTCACTGCAGAATAGCATTTAAGAAAAAGTAAGCAAGAAAGCCATTAATATAAATCCAGTTGATAGACTGGGATGAGTACAGGTGGTGTGGTAGCTAGTACCATGAAATGGTACTTTTCTCACATTACTCAGTGGTTTCAGGCATTACGTATCAGATGCAAACAATTTATATTATAGTATTTTAATAGTTTAGGGGAAGTGAAGTTCTGTCATGCATCATATGTGAACATGGGTGTAAGAATGGGCAAATACTCTCATCACTACAAACCATATAAGTGTACAATAAATGAGCTAATACATAGTATATATCATTTTTCTTTCTTCTGCCGAATTGCACCTTGTATAGCTCAGGCTGCGTTTCTGATATAAGCCAGCTCACCAGCTGTGTCAGGTTGCACATGGCTATGAATAAGTAGACTTGATTGTACATGCATATACTTGTCAGAATGAATCAGCTGGCTGTTTGGTATGTAGGCTGAAGGGAGATATTAACAACAGACCAACTTGGAGGCAAAAAGGAACTAGCTTCTGATGGAGAAGCTTAATAAAAGGGATCTGAAGGTTGTGTGGCTAATCTGTGGTGGATTGGAGGTATGGGGTGGGGACTGGGCACAGCAAAATAGGCTGAACATGGTGTTTTAGAAAATGTTAGGGTAGCAATAAATTCAGGTTTTGAAATGGAAACGAAGAAGGACTCACCAGAGGGATTCAAAATCATGTGGTTTAACAACAACGTTGCACAAAAATTGCCACTGAGACAGAAAGGATTGGCAGGAGAATAGCTCAGGACCAGAACAAGACCCTAATAACAGAAGAGAAATGATGAGCTGCATAAAGGCAATGCTTGCTGAAACATCAGATGAAATGACAGATATAGAGAGAGATTTTGGATAACTGATGGTGGGATAACAGAGAAGAAAGAAAAGGCAAAAATATAGCTCATGGTCCTCAAAGATTAGGAGACTAATAGTAGTAATAGTGATAGAAAAAGGAGAAGAAAGGATTTGAAAGTGAAGATGGGAGAACCATCTGTTTAAGGTGGCAGAGGCAGGCCTAAGAAGAGAGATTAGCAGGGCATAGGAAATAAGTTACTGTGACAGGTGGGTTTTTGGGTCATCAGTAGGTAGCTTTATAAGTTATGTGAGTGGAAGAAAGTGTTCATAGTCACTGCAGAGTGAGCAGAGCAGGGGTTGAGGCCCAAGCCCTGCTCTATCATCGTTATATCAGAAGAAAAAATATTTTTTTGGAACAGAATAGCAATAACTTTTCGGTATTTATGGCTCACTTAGTAAAGGTTGTATCTTCTTGTTTGAAGCATGAAAGGAAACTAGTGGGAATATTTTTTTTATCCGAGTTCATACAGGTCTATTACTTCAGTGGTAGTATAAGGAAGGTTGTAAATAAAGTTTCTTTCTTCCTAATTGAAGGAAAATGCATTTTAAAACTGTTCTTATTGCATATTTGAATTGATTCATAGCTCTACAAAATATGATTGAATTATTCCTCCATGAAAAGTGGACTTCAAGTAATGATGGGTTCCAGTCAGGGTGCTTTATTGTAATTGGCAAGCAGCCGTCCATTTTGCTCTCAGTGTGATGTTAGAGTTGAATGGAAAATAGAGAATCCAAGGTAGAGGCTTTCAGGGGAATTGTGTAGTGGATTGTTCATAGGCTCATAAAATGCTCCACAGTACACATTATTAATTAGGTAAATACGTTACATAAAGAAAAAATCTTTCTATTATTGTGAAAAAGGATGAAGGATAGTTTAAAAAAATCAACTGAACTTTTTAAAAGGGATTGCTGTGTTATATATCTGTGAAACAAAATGGGTTTTTTTTTTTTTTTTTTTTTTTTTTTTTTTTTAAGTGTATGTTTCAATTATACATTAGAAACATTATTTAAATTTTATTCGTGCTACTGCCTTGCTAGATTTTTGTGTATATTTATGACTATTTCTGTAGTTTAAAAAGAAATCAGAAATTGTACTGAACACTATATGCTCCTATTTTCTCCTTGGAATCCATTGCTCACTGAAGGCAATGACAGTTACTTACCTTGCACTGGATATTTTGGGTAATAAATACACAGAAGTTATCAGACTTATTTTCCTAGGTGCATACTGTTTAAATGTATGTGAATATAGAGTAAAGGTTTTTGACTCTTCTATTGGATTAGAAGGGGTGGGTGGATGGTTCTGGAGGAGTAGGGCTGGAGACCAGTAAGTTCTGAGTGTTGGGTTTCCTTTCTCCCATAATGTCATTATGAAGCTATAGAGACAACTAATATTCTGCTTCAGTTTCTTCATCTGTACGATATGGATAGTGACAACTGACTAAGACTGACTTAATTTTAATAAGCATTTGAGTCAATTGATCTGAAAAGCTTGCCATCTTTTCTCAGATAGGTTCACATTACTATATTTTATTTAAATTTCATAAGGTTAAAAAAAGCACAGTAGCTTGCTCATTTCTCCTACTGTGATATGGGGTTCTCTTGTGGTTATTGCTCTCTGTTATCTTATGTCTCTCTTGGAAAGTACCTTGAAAGAGCTAAATGCCTTATTATCAAAAAACAGTGAAGAACTGGAATCACTTCTTTTCAGATTTACCTACTTAATGAGTGAGGAAAGGAGATTGCTTTATGAATCAGACCATAAAATGTTTTAATGTATTCTCAGCAAACCTCCTAAAATTCTTCAATTGATGCTTATCATACCTTCACTGTAAGACTATGATATTTTCCCGTCAAATTACCTGGATGTCTTGAATTTGCTCCAAGTGCGAAACCTCTTTTGAGCAGATCAATTAACTTAAGCAATTATGCTTCATTTGCTCTAACATTTCTTCCTCCATAATAGAACAAGATTATTCTGCCGGTGTGTTTTTTTTTTTTTTTTTTTTTTTTTTAACCTCTGTCACATGAAATTAATATAATGTAAATATAGTCTTGCGAAGAACCAATATTCTCCTATCTAATGTCTTTATCTTTTTGTTTCTGCATATCTGTTCATCTTTTTCTGTCACTGTTCTAGAATGCAATTCATACTTGTATCTCCTCCCATGCTTTAGAGAATGTATGTGCAGACTGTATACCAAGTATACAGTATTTAACCCTGTTCCCCAATAAAAAATGGTATCTTCAATTTCACTTTTTGCCATAAACTCATTTAACACAAATTTATTTAAAAGATTAATTAACAGTTACCCCCAAAACATCACATTGCAAGGAGATAGATGTCTGGTTGAGTGTTTCTCTCTCTCTCTCTCTCTCTCTTTTTTTTTTTTTTTTGGCTATGTAATGTTGCATTTATGGAACTGTAGGTTTACTGAAATATTATACGAATGTACACTTTTAACTGTACAAGTAAGATGTAGAGTACAAATATCAAGCAAACTCAATAAATGCAAAACTTAATTATGAAGATTTTTGAGTGATTTCTTTAGAATTATACTTTCCATATGTTGTTGAGCTTTACTTGCATGCTGATTGGCCAACTTTACTTTCTGCTTATAGTTTCTGGCCATTTTATACTAATTAGTTGTAAACATCTTTTCAAAATCCTCTGTGCTTTCCCCATCATTTTAGTTTTCTTATTTTTTTTCCCCTGTCTCCTACATGGGGTTGAGAAATAGTAACTTGATAGATGAAAGCTTCATATTGTGTTGATATATTTTATTATGGAGATTCAGTATTCTAATAAATTTTTAAGAATATGAAAGGTGGAGACCTCTGATCCCTTAAGCAATAATGTTGTTTTAATGGAAGGATTTTTCTTTTCAATGCAGCTGACTTAAGAAATATGGCAATAGTAGCAATAATTTTGGTGGTATCTCACACTGAATATCTGTTAGTGAATAGGCTTATGTTGACATTAATAGCATTCACATATTTATTTGCTGCCATAATGCACTACATTACAATAGAAGAATGTATTTGTTACATTTTAGACATGTTTATGTTGTATAAACCGTGCTCTTTATATAGTCATCTGCAGTCTTTACTATGGTACAAATTTATGCTTAGATTTTTGAAATTGCTTAATATCCACACTGGGGTCACAATAATGGAAACCTCATAATCCATCTAATTCCCTAAACATGGTGACAAAGCAGTCAGTCCTGGACACTTCCCACTGAGAAATCAACGTTATGAAGGCTTCTCACTGTTGGAGTAACCAACTTCTTAATCCACTAACCAACCTTCCTAATGCACTGAGCATTGCTCATTGGCTGAACATGTTTCATCTGTCAGGCCTTTGGAGACTACCTTGGCATGTGACAGACCTGTCACAATGATCATGGCATAGTTTGTGGGAATGCCAAGTGAGAGTTTCTGCAAATATTTATTTGTATAGGGGTTTATCTAGTTAGCATATCTTTGAATTTAAAGTCACATAAAGCCTTTTATTGCTATTTCTGAATTAGGCACCTAACCTGGTTACATTATGCAGATGTGCTCAGTCTGATTAAGAGCCTGTTGCTTAGTTCCCTTAAATATCAGGAAACTTTCTGTGGAGTATAATTATTAGACTTCTGCTACAAGCATAGTCGAAATTGAGCTCTGAGGCTTCTCAAAAGCGTGTTCATTTTTTACCTCCATCAAATCCAATGGTACTCTATACATAACTAATCTTCTGAATCCCATAATTACCAAACTTAAAGATTACACCAATGATCTATGTTAGGAAACTCTCTATTCAGCTTGCTGGCTGAACCTCCACATAGAGCTCCTCATTCTGCAAGGCTTGATTTACTGTGCTTATTTCTACCCTACAGGGGGGAACCATTTATCTTTTATTTTATTATTATTATTTTTTTTATCTAGAACTATTAGAGTTGATGACATAGGGCATTCTGTTTCTAACAAATTGTTATACCACGTGAATGTCATGCATGTGCAGTTACTTAAATTCATGTCCGCTGAGGACATTAATAAAGTGACTGTTAAATTGAGAATATCTGAACAAGTGAAAATATATTTTATATTTGTGTATGCACTTACATGGATTTCTGAATTTTATTATTAGTTTTCTTTTTGCATCTTAGGCAACTTAACGTGAAGTTAGAGTATATATTTCAAGGCAGAAAAGAATCTTCTTTCTTGTCTATGCTATTATCACTTTCAGTTTCGAAGAAGGTGTGAGAATTCCTTTCTGGGCTTTACAAGTAGATCGAGTTTTGTCTACTGAGTGGGTGTTATTAGTATTTTTAACAGCTTCAACAGTTACTAGAGAAGATGTTTTAAATCCACAGAATGGTGATTGCTTGTTAGACTACTACAGTTGCTATGAAACAAGCTGAAAAATGGCCTGGGTTACGTAGGAAAATTGCAAGTACATAGGCAGGCTTAACTTTTTTTTTTTTTTTTTTTTTTTTTTTTCTGCAGTACTTCTGTTTTTGATAGAATCACCAGTCTCATTTTTGATGTCTAAATTATACCATTGAGGCACATGGTAGTAATTTAGTACAGGGCAACATCTTATTGGGAACATTCTCTAGCATTGCAATTTCTAAAATCTAATTTTTGCTGAGTACCCCTTAATGAAGCATATGTCTTCTACCTCGCCATGCTGCTTGTATAGAGATAATGCTGAAAGTTTGTCAGCTTCTGCTTTGACATTACTGTCTTCAAGGCAATACAGATGTGCCATTGCATTCACAGGTAGCTTTTCCTGTTCTGCCTCCACACCTGTATAAGGGTCCAATAGATATGTCTTGATAATAAATGTCATTGTGCTACTTCAAAACAGAAGCAGCTGTGTTCTAATGGCTGTCTAGGAAGCCTGGGATACATATGCAAGTAAAGTATATAAAGTAGGTGGCATGAATAATCCCTTACTAACTTGAAATACTCAGTTTCCAAAGGTCAGACCTCTAATATGTTGCAACCTTCAATTACAGTAGTTCGGGTTCATACTGGTGGGTTGAAACAGCTGGTTACATGCCACTGTTTTCAAAGATAAAAAATAGCTGTTCATGGTTCTTTAAGTTTTGAGTGAATCCACCAGTCCTTCATGGATATTTTCTTTTGCAGTGCACTCTAGGACAAACGTAGTCTGTGTATCTGAAGAGACAAGTGAGATGTATGTCTCTGATTTTCAGGATTCTGCTGGAAATCAATTGCTGCAGATTTTTATCTGTCAGCTTGCCCTTGGCTCTCTCAAGGAGGTCCCAAATGATCCATCAGGACGATTCATCAGGAGAGTGTTAGTGGTGGTTGTCAATGTTAACCTGTGGTGTGCTGGTGACACAAATAGCCCTCAGTTTGTAGATAATCTCAGAGGCTGATAAGGACAACCTCTGCCTCATGAAATGTAAAGCTTCCAGAGGCACATACTGCTTGCACAAAAGCTGTAAATTAGTTGGGACTGCTTTGACGAATAGTAGGAAGTTGGGTAATTGGGTGATTCATATGGATTTAATGGAGACAGAACAAATCACTGAAGTACAATGGCAGGTTTACATAAAATTCTTAACAGTGAAAATGATTAAAGGAGGAAAACAGATAAACTTATAAAAGAACAAAATCAATCTTGTGGTTTGCAGCTTAATGAGTTGTAGGTGGTGCCCTGGCCTCAATCCTTGCTTGAACCTTGCTCAGAGGGTGCTTATCCAGTAAAATTCTTAACACATGCATAAATGTAAGCATGTGAGGAATCCCATTAATAGCAATTAGTATTGTGCTGATAATCATAGGAGACTACTTGGCCACTTGAACAGTCCAAAGGGCCTGGGGGTGGTCAGTAGCTGTGAGGTGGGTCTGAGGCCCTGATGTGAAGCCCAGGCAGGGACAGACCGGTGAGGCACAAGGCCAGGCCAAGGCCCATCTGCACAGAGTCCCTGTGAGGATGAGGGGGGACCCCTCAGGGCTTCCCTCATCTGCAGTGCCCACGGTGACATGGCTGCACAGCCTCAGAGCTGGCTGTGGGCAAGGGCAGCCAAACCCCTGTAGAGGGAATGAGATAGCAGGGCTTCTGGGTCCGCTTGGGACCCTGGTGCTTGTTTTTGCATTGTAACAGAAATACAGAATCACAGAATAGTCTAGGTTGGAAGAGACCTACAATATCACTGAGTCCAACCTCTGACCTAATACTAACAAGTCCTCCACTAAACCATATCCCTAAGCTCTACATCTAAACGTCTTTTAAAGACCTCCAGGGATGGTGACTCAACTACCTCCCTGGGCAGCCTATTCCAGTGCCTAACAACCCTTTCAGTAAAGAAGTTCTTCCTAATATCCAGCCTAAACCTCCCCTGGTGCAACTTTAGCCCATTCCCCCTAGTCCTGTCACCAGGCACGTGGGAGAATAGACCAACTGCCCCCTCGCTACAGCCTTCTTTAAGGTACCTGTAGAGTGCAATAAGGTCGCCCCTGAGCCTCCTCTTCTCCAGGCTAAATAGTCCCCGCTCCCTCAGCTGCTCCTCGTAAGACTTGTTCTCCAGACCCTTCACCAGCTTCGTAGCCCTTCTCTGGACTCGCTCAAGCACCTCCATGTCCTTCTTGTAGTGAGGGGCCCAAAACTGAACACAGTACTCGAGGTGCGGCCTCACCAGAGCCGAGTACAGGGGGACAGTCACTTTCCTGGACCTGCCGGCCATGCTGTTCCTTATGCAAGCCAGGATGCTGTTGACCTTCTTGGCCGCCTGAGCACACTGCTGGCTCATATTCAGCCGACTATTAACCAATACTCCCAGGTCCTTCTCTGCCAGGCAGCTTTCTAACCACACATCTCCCAGCCTGTAGCTCTGTTTGGGGTTGTTGTGCCCCAGGTGCAGAACCCGACACTTGGCCTTGTTGAACATCATACTGTTGGCCTCGGCCCATCGGTCCAGCCTATCCAGATCTTCCTGCAGAGCCTTCCTACCCTCGAGCAGGTTGACACACGCACCTAACTTGGTGTCGTCTGCAAACTTACTGAGGGTGCACTCGATCCCCTCATCCAGATCATCGATGAAGATGTGAAGGAGAACTGGCCCCAGTACCGAGCCCTGGGGGACTGCACTAGTGACCGGCCTCCAACTGGATTTGACTCCATTCACTGCAACTCTCTGGGCCCGGCCATCCAGCCAGTTCTTAACCCAGCGAAGCGTGTGCCAGTCCAAGCCATGGGCAGCCAGTTTTCTGAGGAGAATGCTGTGGGGAATGGTGTCAAATGCCTTACTGCAGTCAAGGTAGACCACATCCACAGCCTTTCCCTCATCCGCTAAGCTTGTCATAGAAGGAGATCAGGTTTGTCAAGCAGGACCTGCCCTTCATAAACCCATGCTAACTAGGCCTGATTGCCTGCTTGCCCTGCAAGTGCCACATAGTGCCCAAGATAATCTGTTCCATGAGCTTCCCTGGCACTGAGGTCAAACTAACAGACCTATAGTTCCCTGGGTCTACCCTCCGGCCCTTCTTGTAGATGGGCGTCATGTTTGCTATCCGCCAGTTGAGTAGGAGAAGTTATACCATTTATATAACAGCAGCTTGTCGTTTTTAATTAGTAGCCAAATAATTCGGACATATCTAGTCTTACCCAGTTGAATATATATTAGTACGGGAAATAATCTCAGAAAATCATCCAGGTTTGCTTGGACTCCAGGACTCACCCAAAGGGTAATTTGTCCTGTCCTGGAATAGATGTCTGAGACAGGAGGTTTTAAACAACTTCCAGTGTACTATCTTTCCCAGTTCAGGTACGCAAGAAAAATGACATGCTTACTGTAAAAAGAGCTAGTTTACAATCAGTAGCTGCTCTTCAGTTCAGGGAAACCCATGATAAATTTTGGTGTTCATAGCTGTTTCAGTTACCTGTATTTGACCTTTAGCAACAAACTAATCTCTTCAACATGCATTGTGTGGGCATTGTGCAAATAACTTAAAAACATAATTAAGGATTTTTTTTTTTTTGTATTTGTATGTCTTTTAAATATGTTTTTTAAAGTAAGATTTTAAAAAAATAGCTGAGTATATAGATACAATGTTTCGTAAAATTGTTGAAGAAAAACATTTTATTTTATTTTCACAATTGTCTCACTTCTAGTGTTTCTCAACATTTAGAAAATACATCTTACAGATACATGCTTAACAGATCTGCGTTTCTCTTCTGAAGAATGTTTATTTTCATGAACAATTTTGACTATTATATGCATTGAATGTAAAAAGAAGTGCGTAAATGCTTTCTGCAGGGTAATTGAAGTATAAGAGAATATTGGATTAAAAAAATCTTTAAACTAGAGACATGACAGAACACTGAACAAATTACGCTTTTGGACATTTATTTATTTCATGAAGAGGAGAAACTATAGAGACATAAACTTTAAGAATATCTGGTTTGTTTACATATCTGAAGTAAGTATCACCTGAATAAAGGTTTTTCTGTTTATTTGTTTGTTTTAAGAAAAAAAAAATCAAACTTCAGATGCCGGTAGATTATTTTGATCACTATTTTGTTTTTAACAAATCTTTTAAAATTAAATTGAATGGTGGTATGACTTCCTTTTGTCCTCTCCTTTTTCTAGCCATGTTTTCAGCTTGGGCTTGGGCTCTTGAACAAAGAACAGTTTATTATTGATTTTACTTTGTTATTCTATTTGAACATCCAGGGACAGAAAGTGTCAACAACATGTTCCTGCTATATCCAAGCTATGTTGTTTTTTTTTTTTTTTTTTCAAAGTATTGTCAGATATAATCAAGAGCAGACTTGTTTGTTGATGGAATAGATGCAGATTGTTTTTTGGAGTGCTATGCTAAATTTGTGAATAAATGTTTTTATCAGTTCAATACTTTGAAATTCTGTGCACCATTTTCTTTCTCTAAACTAATACAATAATTGCATATTTATAATACAAGAATTACTTTTAATAGGTAGTTTTGGAGTTTTCACTTGTTTTAGTTGCCTCTCAAAGCAATTTCTGTAGACCTGTTTATTGATATTATAAAGAATTTATATAGATAACAAGGGAAGAAATTGGTCTCTATTAAATAAAATATATATTTTTCTCTCTAAAACATAAAACAGAAAACCATGCATTACTTGATGGATTCCATATGTAGTTTCAAATTTCATATTTAAATGGTTGGATATCAGATGTTGAAACTAAACATTCTGAAGCTGAATTATCTCTTCTCTGAGTAACTTTTTTTTGATAAGCTTATGTTATTTGAGATGTTCTTTAATTCCAGAGAAGAGATCACCTTCCTTTAATGTAGAATATATTAAATTGAACTGGTACTAGTCAGAACAGACATTTATAGTAAAAACATATTTTAATGGATTTTTTTTTTTTTTGGCAGGCGTAGTTCACAAATAATTCTTTTTTTTATTTCTAGAGTTGTTACATGGAAATTAATAAATCTAGTATTTTTCTGTTCTCAGAGTTAAAGTTCAGGAGGATATCAGGTAGGAAATTAATAGATATTATTTTTTGCTTATGGTCTTCATAGCCTGATAGTGCTGACATTTTTGGAACGTATCTTTTGGACCAGACTTTTCCTGTTCTACCTTTTAATAGATAGAGCAGACAGTAAGGAAAGTAGCTGCCTAGGTTTTTACCAGACTGGCAGGGGTATCTAGTACCCTATATCATTTTTAAAAAATGCTTTATCATTATGACAAAATAGTCATATTTATAGAAAATATAGTTAAGGCATTTTGGTTGCATAAGAATGTGGATTGCAGAAGTAGGAATTAGTTCTGTCAAACTTCAAGGACTGAGGAAGGAATATTCATTAGCAGGATCTCAGTGAAAAGTAAAGAAAGAACAATACAAATACTCTGTGAGCAAAGCTGAAATCTAATTTAATGAGAGTGATCTGAGAAGAAGATATACAGCGTAATGTATCTCTTATTTAGGAATATTTGACTTAATTGGAAGTTTGGAAGTACACCAAAGCTAATTCTGCTATTTAGATGACATATGAAATCCAAACCAGTGATAATGGGTCTAATGATGATCTTAAAAACAGAATACTTAAATGATTCTAATTTTTTGTTTACTGGTATCTCAGTTTCGGGAGTTTTTAAAATGTATGAAGGAATTACAAAGATAGATAGCATTGCAAATTTATTATCTATCTAACTAGTATTTAAGATAGAGAAATGGTCATGCTATGTGAAATTACAGGTTCATACATCTATTATTGGATGTAGTCCTTAATATAGTGCTCAAATACTTAGTTGGCTTAACTTTTGTTACTAATTTGAAACAGGCACCATGTTATGTACCTAGGATGTTAAGTCTTCATCAAGTGAAATTAAACCAAGTAAAACTTGCCCTTTTAGGAAATGTATAAAGCAATATGAATGTCCTATTGCTGTACCAATGAATAGATCCCTTTCAGCTTTTCCTGTACTTACGGAAAGTAACAATAGCAATAAAAACATGCTGGCACGTGCTTTGTTATTAACCAGTATCCCCAGTCTCTGCTCTGTCTGCAGCAGGCTTGCTGCTAATGTATGCTTCTGCATTTTCACTGCTGTTGGTAAACCCTCTAGTTAGGTTGTGCTTACCCATCCTGCTACCCATGGATCGTGCTACCCATCTCAATGTTCCTTTTGCTGACAAGATACACCAATAATTCTTAAAAATTGCTAAAAGGCTTTGTCAAAAGCAGTGTTGAAAGACTAATGTATTAAATGTAAGATGTATATGAAAATCTTAAAGCCTACTTATTAATAGTTGTATGGCTCAGTTATTTCAGAAGTGTTATTATTTCAGGTTTATGGAGAAGTAACAGGTGTAGACAGTATAAAGGACATAAATCAAACAGGAGAACAGAACAGTATTTTCTAATATTTAATTTCAGTGGACAGTTTGGTTTATCTTGTTAAACCTTAGAAATTCATGAAAAAGGCTTAGACTTCTAAAATTGCAGCATTCGGCATTTTGATATTTCCTGTTAACACATGTTCATTGGTGCATAGCACTAATTTTATTTTCTTCTAGACTATATAAATTAAGGCATGGCCCCCAGTAGTAAGGCAATGAATGTTTAAAGCATTTATGCATAAAGCTGCCTCAAAGGATAATTAGATGATTATAATGTTACTTGTGTTGAGATAGCCAATTAAAAAAAATCTATTGCTCCCAAGCTTAATTATTTGAGTAATGATAACATATTAGCAACCTCTAAATTTGAGTTATTATAGCCAGCTATGATTAAAAAAAATAAACCATGAAATTCAAGATTTTCTCATGAAGACCAATAGACTGGAGTTTTACTAAATTTTAATTTTAATAGTTTTCTATATTTCTTCTTCTTTTTTTTTCTATAGTCTTGGAAATTTCATAATCAGCTAATGAGTGCTTTATAAATGACCCTCTGCTCTTGAGTGATGTGTGTGATGTGAATGCCAAAGCATTCTTCTGATGTGTTGTATGGAGTTTACATGTGCTACTAACTGCTTTTAGAGGTGGCAGGCATGAACACATTAGCTTCCATTGTCAGCTCTTCTTACAGATTGTGTAGCTTTGAAAGCCTCTCTAAATTTGTCTTTAACTAGCCAGTCTACTGCAACCTTAGCATTGCAAAAATAGTGGGATGTATGCAGTTTTTGAAAACTGCTGTTTTATTGTGTCATGTCTCCTTTAGTTACAACAAAATTTATCTTGTATTTACTTTTTACAGCTAAACATGAATCCATTTGTAAACATTTCTTCAGCTCACTGTGAACACTTTACTGACATCATTCCATTCAGTTATACAGGAAAGAGCGAGGGGAAAAAGTAAATTTTCCTGGTTGTTACACCAGAAGACTATACCTGACAGCTTTGCCTTCTGTAAATTAATGAGTAGAATTTCAGATTGCCGGTGTACTCCATTCCATTGTTTACTAGGATGTGTCTGGTGATGCTGAATTCCACTGCTGATTAAAGATTCTTCACTATTTTAAAAACAGACCGTGAAAACACATTCTTCTTTTCCAATTTTCTCCGTAATAAATAAAATGAGTAATTTATAAAGCTACTGTTTAGATTAATAGGATTTGTAGATATAATATTAAGTAGACCTTGTATTTGTCAAAAGGAAGAGCACTGACAATTTTAGAGCTATAATAGTGCAGAATATGCATTAACAGCAATGACAATTTTGTTAAGAAATTTTAAGTAGCTATGTCTATAAATAGAACTGCAGATGTATTGATATAAAGATATGTGTATGTCATATGCTTTTATACATTGAATAGCTCAGCACTGATTAATGGTTCAGAGATATCCAAATTCAGTAATGTAGTTTAAACAAACAGGTATGGTTAGTGTGTTTAAAGGAATTTTACTCTCAGGCATGATATTAATATGTTGAAAATATTAGATTTTTTTTTTTTTTTCCCAAGGAAAATATGAAGAGAAGAAAAACACCCAAACTGATGCATAACAGCATATATTACCTAACTGTGTGACCACTGATAACCACTTTGTACAGCTTATATTCTCAAAAATGGTGCTATATGTATCAGACCAGAAAAAAGATTAAATCTTTTTTTTCTCTTCGTTTGATTTTTGAAGCCTTACATTGTATGTATGACTGAGAAGAACTTCTTATCTTTATTAAAACCTCAGTATCTGCATTTTTATTTATAATGTTAGAAACATAAAATTGAAACCTGCAAGTTGTGAAGGATAAAAAGTCATGTTTAAATAGAGACGCTAAGTTACTCCTCCTAAGAGCCAATAAAACCAAAGAGCATTCATTATAAAAGTAATAAAAACTTATGAGTCCTATTTTATTAAAAAGTACTATCCAGTTTCCTGATGGGTCTGGATTACTTAGAGGATAAACCAGTGACATTTTATGTCTTGCAATGGGGTTTATGTTGAAGGTGAGGTCTCCTGAAATTAGGTTGGTGGTTTTAATGTGAATCCTAAGGGACGAGTTTTTATGTTGTAAGATTGCAACTCCCAATTTAAAATGAACACCTTCTTTTCGTAACAGTGTTCTGCCTCTTTTTATACTGGCCATTCTGCCTCTGTTTATATTGGCAAAGAATTATTTTGTCCCATGATTAATGAATGAAAGAGCACTAGCTTTTTGGAAGTAGTATATTAGCACTGGACACTAGCACTAAGTCTTGGGGCCACATGTAATGCAATTCATATTTGATATCCTTGTTGGTTAGTAATCCATGATAGATATTTTCTTGTTTATAATGTCTTTCAAAAATTATCACAAAGGCTAGTTCAAATTTAAACTAAATTTGTTTCTTTAAGGGATTTTAGTATTAATAAAAATTGTAGTTTCCAAGCATATTTTTACTGAAAACATTTTTATATCTATACAACAGATAAATGTTAGGTCAAATTAAAAAAAAAAAAGTGAAGATGTGCAAATGTGAAAACATGTTGTATATATCCGATCCATACTAGTATTTTTGTCCATGTTTAATAAATATTATTATATCATCACAATGATTGGAAAGTACAGCAGTGGTGTCTCTAGTCCTTAATAGGACTAGCTGAACTAATCCGTTGAATATTTTAACCCTTTGAATATGTTACCTGAGCTGTAACAAAGTTGTAATGACAGGCAAGGAAAGAAAGAACACAGAGCACATTGATGGGGAGAAGAGTAGTTCAGATGGAACAGAAAATGAATCAACCACTGTGTACAAACAGTCCCAAACTGGTAGGAAAGGAAAAAGAATGAAGACCAGAGGACAAACTTCTGTGGCTATTAAGAGAGGGAAAAGCATAGGAAAATTAAGAACAAAAATGCTAAATTGGGTGAAAGCTGAGTAACGGTGGGAGTAATAAACAAAAATTATGAATAGAGGAAAACCCCGCTTTTGCTGTGGTGATTTTTGTCCCATAATACACATTGGCCAACACTAGTAAAAGTTGTTTTCCATGTCAGTGATCAGACACCTACTCCTTAAGCAATGGGATGTCTTTAAGGCATTCAAATAATGTCAGTGCAAGCTGCACATTTTAAAATATTTTGGTATATATAAATGACCAAAGAAAATATGATTTAGGAAGATTTTCAAAATTATTTTTGACTTGCTTGTTAAACACATTAACGTGAAAAGCAGAAAGGGTTGTTTTTTCCAATGAGTAGAACTGCATCACCAGTTTTGGTGCATCAGGACCTTATTCTTTGTTTTTGGTATTTATGACTAAAGCTTTAAACATTCATCCGATATAGGAACAAAAATCCAACAAATACAGCTTGCCACAAATATGCAGCAATTACCCAGAAATTGGAAGCTTGGACTTCTAACTAGTTTATATTGAATTGTTTTGCAGTCCATTACAAAACCAAGTTCTAGTTTATTATTATAGCCCCTCTTCTCTAGTTTGCTTCTTTTGTGCCACAATATACATCTCTACTACTTATGAAAATATTTGTGTCACATACGTTTAATGTATTTTTTTTTTTAATTGGGCCTTTTTTTCATCTCACCCATTTTTATGTTTTTAATGTTCCTCAACAAACCAGCCTGCAGTTATTTGTTTATCTGACACTTATGACAAGGTACAGGAAAATGGTAGCCAAAGTTTGGAAAACTGAAACCAGGACAGCATAGAAGACAGTAATTTGGAAGTTGATCTTGAGGTATTTTAGCTTATATCATCGTCTGTTAGATGGATATGTAGTTATGTTTCACACTGCTGAAGCCATTTGTACTGGCAGCTACTGAGCAAGAAAATGTGAGGAAGGATTGTTATTTTAGTTGGTATTTTAGTTTCTGTTATCCCCCAAATTGTCACAAAGTAGTGCAAAAGCCTTGCAGCTGAGAAAATTCTGCCAGGAAGAGTTTGTCTTTTAAGGACTTTTCCATCCACTTAAATTTGCAGCCTTATTTTTTATTTTTTTTTTCTCCTCAGATCATACAAAAATGCGTCTCTGGAACTGTCTTACTCTACAGACTGCTTACCTTCTCCATTATGCCATTACTACATTTTATTTTGCTTTCCTTCCCATCTCCTTTCAACACTATTTTCTTCTACTCTTTTTACTCTTGAAAGAGGTTCACTTTGTCTTTATTGCACTGAGTTGTTACAAAGAGCTAAGGAGGCCAGATTTCCTGCACAGATCTCTCTCTAAATTCCATCCTGCTCCCCCACATTATCCATCCCACTGTGGTACACTCAGTTCTTTCCTTTACCGTCTCCCACAGCACTAACTCCATGCCTTCCCCAGGTTGCCATTGCTTTGTCTAGTTTCCATCCAACGCATTGTATAGTACACACTGCTGCATTGTGAATTCCTACCTAGGGCTGTGGAAGGGGTGGAAATACGCTATGGCTAGGCTGGCCATGGTGCAGACCATATGGAACAGATAACGTTTTGTTCACTTTTATAGCCTTTTTCCACCAGGGTCATTAATTTAAGTGTCTTCTTCCCCAGCTGCTGATTTTCATTAAATTTGCAAAAAAGCTTAACGCTGAAACTTAATACACTGATGCTTCATACTCCTGTGCTAAATTGGGTGCAAGCTGCTCAACAAATTAAAAGAATTTTTTCAAAGGGGTGAGTCTGTGGAGATAGGTAATGCAGTCCCGTTAATGTTGGTTTTCTTTTTGCTTCATGAAGAAAAATCTAAGCTGTAAAGATAGTATGTATGGCTCAGGATTCTCTAGACTGAACATTGCTCAAAATTTTTCTAGGGTAGTTTGAATACACACCTGTTCTGTTCTTACACTTTTCCCTAAACATCCTTTTTTGGCCTTTGTCAGACAGGAGGCTAGCTTATGTGGATTGTCCTCACTTTCTTAAACTCAATTACAATGAGACTGATGTCAGAGATTTCTTTTTGTAACAGTGCAGAGGAGACTGATATACAGGAGAATGATGCAGTTATCTGTAACTTACTCAGTTAAAGCAGTGCCCCAAATCAGCAGTATTAGAGAACTATCAGAGAAATACAAGGAAAAAACCACAAGGATGGAAAAAGAACAGAATAAGTAAATTGTACATAAACTGGTACCAAAAATAAAGAAATATATGATTGGGCTCTGAGACTAGCCCCAAAACTAGTTCTGATCATCTGACTTCAGATCCTTCGAAACTATGCTGTTATTTCAGTCTGTTACAAGCATTTTAATAACAGCTTGAGTGTCTGAGCAGCTGTTTCTGACTTTAGAGCACCTTGTGAACAGGTGAACACTGCAATGCAATAGGTAAATCATTCCTATTTTAGTTATTTATGTCATTAATAGAAATTACAGAAAAAAGGATTAGGTTATGTCATCCATTTAAGTTTCAGGATATTTATTTTCTTTTACAAGACTATTTTTAGAGAGCTTTTTCATTACTGTAGTTCTCAGAGTCCTTCACATATTGGCAAATTCTATCTGCTTGTTCAGTCTCTTTATTTTATTTTTTTGACATTGCTCCCTCTCTCTGTTGGGATTCACATGTACGCATATTCTTAGATTTCCTTTGTGCCTAAAAATAGTAACACTGCCTGTTCTTAACCTATTTTGCCACATTACGCCCTTGTAGATTCAGATTCACTTTGAAGATTCCTTGAATATCTAAACTCTTCCTCTGGGGCTAGAAAGTTGACCTGCACTCACACTTTGTTCTGGTTACTCAATGAACACCAGATTTATTCACTTCCTCTTATATTTGTCATTTTTAGAAGCTGTGTTTGATGTGTATATTTGATTGGTACGTGCAGAATACTGTTGCCCCTATGGTGGCATTATGGTGGCATTCATGTTGGTTCTTCTCTGTCTCTGATATCTTGTCTAGAAAGAGTAATCATAACCTTATAACTTACCATAATGATAACTTTTATGTCATATCTCATTTGAATATAATAGGAACTTGGATGACTGTCGTCTTTTCCTGTGATTCAGGATTGATGCTTTAAGTCAGATACAGACATAATTCCATCTGGGCAAATTCTGCACAAGAAAAAAGCTTAATATTAGCTGAAATTCATTCTCCTTGTTAAGTGCAGCTGACTTAAGTATTAGGTTTTAGGTAAATAAATGGAATCTTTCCTGAGTTAACATTAAAAGATATGTCTGTAAATTTTATAGATCTATAAAGTACTCTTTATAGATGTTATAAATCTTTATATAAAACACATCTCCATAAATTGTATTTCAATAAATTATAAATCTACAACATTTATGAAAGTATAATATTGAAATGTTAATGAGATAAGTTTTCATAGTGGAATTGTAGCAAGCTGTCATGGTTCCTGGAGAAGGCCAGAGCTTTGATGAGAATCTCATTTGAACTTATCCGTATGAGGAGCTCCTGTAAAGGACCATAAGGTTTTAAAACTCAGAAAAACAGTTTATGCAAGATAATTATTTTTAAAATAGAAAAACAAACAAAAAACAACAGCAACACCACATGTGACTAGGTTGGCCAGAACAGAATAAACAGGTTTTACATTACTCTTTTCCTGTGCAGGCGAGCATGTTCTTCATCCCATGGTTAGTTTTAACCACCACATGGTTTTCTGAGATATAGAGAACTAGAAAACTCTGATCCTTTATTTTCTTTCTGTCTTAATTTTCTTTCTTTCTGTCTTTCTTTCTGCTTGCTTGCATAAGCCCTGCTCCCCTTGGCACTCCCTGCTCTGCCATCCCTTGCTGCATTTGGGGACTTCTTTCTTTTGGAGCTTGGCTGGTCACTATGAAGGCACAATCTCCTCCTGGTTCCAGATGGTTTTACCTGACTCGCTCTACTTGAAGAGACAAAGTAGGCAATTAAGAACACATCATGTGCATCATAGAAGCCATAATTTAAGTGAAGAGTACTCTCTGATCTATAAAATTTATATTATGTGACTGTGAATGGAAGGAGAGTAAACATATATTGCTATCAGTGGTAATTTTAGGCTTGAAATCCTGAGATGTTCATCCTAAAATGCTTTCTTGGAACATAAGTAATATAGTCCCATGGTCAGCATTCTGAGGTATTAAACAGGTGTGCATTCTTAGGTATGAAACAGGTGTATAATTTAGCATAAAGTTGCTAAATTCTGGTGTCATTCTTTATTTTGACAAATTACCAGCACATGAGCTCAAATAAATTCAGTGGGTGATTACAGGAAAAGAGTTATCAGCATAGTCCTCACTGAAAGCTGATGTTTAGAAATGGCTATTAAATAAAATCTAATGATTCATGTATATAGCTTGGCATGTTGAGGTTAATCTACCATAGCAGTTTATATCTGTGCAAAATTTGGTTTGAGAAAAACAACCTTCGATGTCTAATTCTTTGAAACAGTGTTAGAACAGTTGAAGAGCACCAGCACATTTGGTGTCACAATATGTGGAACATTATTTGCTGAGTCTGTTACAGGAAAAAAAAAAAAAAAAAAAAAAAAAAAAAAAAGTCTGCTACTTGCAGAACATCCATTTTTTTTGTGTCGTATCACAACAATCAATGAAAACCCAACATAACTAAAAAGGAAAGTATCCTGAATGTGGCATTTTACGGACTTCACGTGTTTATTTTTGTCAGTGTCTCTTTTATTTTTTCCCTGGTGTAAGTGGGTTTTAAGAAATAAGGAATTTTCTTGACAGAATGATGACATGAACAGTATTTAAAAAAAGAACAAACTCCCATAGTCTGCCCAAGGTATAACATACGGAGGAAGAAGCATGTGTTTCTTCTCCTGGTGCACTGGGCTTCCACAAGATAAGATTCCAGTGACTGTCTGAGCCACAGGCTACATTTGTATTGTTTTGTTTAATACCTCAACCTAATTTAATATCCACTCTCCATTAATCCCGGTGACGCCTTTTGTAACTCTTCAGACTTCTGGATGTTAAAGTGTGCTGCGGCAATGAGCTTCTCATTGCAATAACAATTGTATGACTGATGTTGACAGTAATTCAAAGTTGTTTTGAAATGGGAGTTTGTCGCAGACATCTACATTTAAATACGTTGAGGCATTTTGCCTTGACTTTTCTGTGCTCTGGATCAGGCCATTTTGAACTTCGCTTATTTATTGGTTCAGTCTAATGTCTATACAGCAAATGTCTATAAGCAATAAGAAAAAAATCAGAAAATAGCTATGCTCTTTTTAGTGAGTGTTAGTGCAATTTTGCTTGTCCCTAATGTTGAGCTAATTTCCTGTCTGGCAGGCACTGGCAGTATTTCACTTTTTCATTAAAAATAGAGTGAGAGGAATAAAAATAAATAAATAAAAGGAAGAAAGAGAGAGATGATGTAGATTACAATAGTAATTGACACAGTGGTTTAACATGCCACTGGGATAGTGTATAAAGCTTTCTGCCTTTGAAAACTGCAGTTCAGCTAGTGCTGTCTGGGAACATGAACAGTGATGGAATTTACTTTTTTTCCTGAGTTATTTGATGGAATCCAGATGAGAGAAAATGATATTTCAGTTGTGTGAACCACTAACTCAACTACCAAATAGCAGTATGTGACTGCTTGCTGGTGATAGTCCAGTCTAAAATTAGAAGCAAAAGAAATTTTACTCTTAGATGAAAATGGCTGTTCTTATGGTACTCCCTGTTCTAGCAAGTCACATTTATAGATCATTTTTCTCTAATAAATTATCATTCTTAAGTTTGTCCATCATCATGTTCTGGTTCTTTGAAGAGCTGTTAGTAGGTTGCATTTCTTATTTTCTTAGTTGTGTGTTTGCACAATGAGTATTTCTGAAGTCATATTTTATTTAGGGATGAAAACCTCATGTACAGCCACAGCGATTTTTCACTTATCTGAAAGTGAAATACACTCAGGACATGCATTTCATTGTCTAAATAAGTGTGCTAGCAACCAAGCCTGTTTAACTCCTTGCTGCCGTCTTCCTTCAGTCTGCCATTTACCAAGTTCACTTGTCCTTTTTTTTTTTTTTTTTTTTAAAGAAAAAAAAAAAAAAAGAAAGAAAGAAAAGAAAGGCTTTAGGTCTCGTCAGATGCTGACTGAGCCATAGGAGCACACCGAGGCATCAGGAAGCTAACGTGGCCACACCAAAAAAATCTTTTGCAAACTTAGCATGCTGAAATTACTCAGGGAAGGGCCTGATGGGTGTCACCTAGCAAACGGAGAGGCAAGGGGCATACCTAACATCCAGCAAAACCGCCTTTGAGGGAAAGCTTTGATATGTTTTTTCATGTTCAGCTTAGAACTGCAGCCCAGGTTGTATGCTTGGGCTTATGCAGCAAATTGTGCTATTGAAAAGGTATTTTTACAAGGCAGTATGTAGCATTTTACCAAAAAACACTGGATTGGTACAGGATGTCCTACCCGAATCAGCTGTTGGTAATGAGAACTGTGGGAAACCCAAGGGTTAATTTACATCAGCAGAAACAGAAATGCAGCTCTTAAGGTGAGACCTGAGCCAAACTTTCACCATCTTGAAAGTCAGAGTCCATTTTGTGGAAGGGGTGGGTCTTGTTTAAAAAAAAAAAAAGTGTCTAATTTCTAGATATCTGTCCAAATCATATAGAAACTTGCCACTAATTGGAACAGAGAAATCACTTTGAGCCCAGACCAGAGTGAATGATAGCTTTCAGGCACATTATTGTTTCACATTTTTGTCACTGACTATAGCAAGTAATATCCTAAGCTGCTTGTTTTAGGTAGAATGAATTGACTTCAGAATTTGTTAAATATAAGGGACTGACAGACCCCACACATGCCTTTGCCCGGAGGTTGGCAGCTCAGAAGTGGCGTACCTGCTAACAGGAGCCCGAGGTCCTTCGCAATCTGGTGGAGCTCTCTTTGGCTGATGTCCAGTGCCTGATTTGGAAACTTGCTTGTGGGAGCTGCTGGTTCGTGACAATGGCCTCATGTTGGCAACTGTTATCCAGTACTTCCACGGCATCCATGTGGAATTTTATTTTATTTTTTTTTCCTTTCGTTCAACTAAATATTATAAAAATTAACCACGACTTGAGATAAACTATAAAATTTCTTCATTCCAGAGTACTGTCATTACTGAGCTTGGTCAGATAGCCATTCCATTACAAGTATGTAAGCATCCTGAATCGAGCCACTTTTAGCTAATTAGTAATTCCTATAAGTATGTTTTCTCCCATCCGGAAAACCATATGTTAGGGACAGTTTTGTAGGCTTCAAAATCCTGCATATTCTCCAAGTGCTTCTGGAAGCTGCTTGATTCTTGAAGCATTTTTGTACTACACTAACTTATTTGTTGTCAACCCCATTTGGCTAATGGTTGCATATCAGTAAATGAGGATAGTATTTGCATGTTGTTTTCTATTTTGCCTCCAGTTACTAAAATCAAGAAGTACAGATTTGAAAAGGTGAGTTATAGGTGATTGCTTTTATGTATTAATGGTGCCTATGGAGGGTCTCATTAACACTCACAGCATGGAAAATTCCTGCAGCTACCCTACAGAGCTCTGGAAAACATGACTGCTGAGCAGACTTTATTGTTTATGCTTCATTTTTCTAATTTATTCTGTAAAAGGGTATTTTTGCAGCTTCCATATGACAAATACTATACCATATGGGGAAAAAAGAACTGGACAAAGGCAGCAGGAATACTTTATAAATTCATTTATTTATCACACATTTTTTTATTTTGGGAGTGAGACTTTGATTTTAATTGTATTCTTGTAAATGTTTGATTTCCAAGCTGGTGTTTGGTACATTATTAGAGCAGCAATCAGTGTTAAAATGTCTTGTTGCAATATTTACACTTGGAAAACTGAATTATATATGTACAATGAATATATATATTTTATAGTGGAGTTATTTTTTCAGCTGTAGCATGAATTATGTATGTCCTTATGAAGGTATTCATCCAAATCAAATACTACTACTACTTGTTGGTATTTGAGGGTAATTACATAAACTGGAAGCATTTTAATTTAATTAAAAAATATCCTAAAAAAAAAAAAAAAAAAGGAAATATTTTTTTATACTTTTTTAGTTCCTTTCTTCTCCTACCAGTAAGAAGATACCCTGCTACTCAGTGGTGCAATGTGCATACAGTCAAGGGCAAGGAGACTATTCTCTGAGGGAAGTGGGGTTGTTTAGTCTGGAGAAGAGGAGGCTCAGGGGAGACCTTACTGCTCTCTGCAACTACCTGAAAGGAAGGTGTGGGGAGCTGGGGGTCGGCCTCTTCTCACAGATAACTAGTGATAGGACTAGAGGGAATGGCCTCAAGTTGCACCAGGGGTGGTTCAGGTTGGAAATGAGGAGACATTTCTTCTCAGAAAGAGCAGTCAGGCATTGGAATGGGTTGCCCAGGGTGGTGGTAGAGTCGCTGTCCCTGGGGGTGTTCAAGGAAAGGCTGGACGTGGTGCTTAGGGACATGGTTTAGTGGGTGATATTGGTGGTAGGGGGATGGTTGGACCAGATGATCTTGGAGGTCTTTTCCAACCTTAATGATTCTATGATACATACCATAACGCTTTGTGTCTCTAACAACACAATAGTGTCTGACCCTTTCTGTCTTGCAATTGCATTGGCTGGTGTTTAGTTGGACAAGCAAAATGGCCTTCCTGTGCTAGAACTGGTGCCATGGTTGCTCCATAAAATAGCCAACAGCAGTACAGCAGTACTTACATATGTGCTACCTTGAATGCATCAGTCTTCTGTGATCTACATCCAAGGTACTTGTTCGTGAACTAAGAAATTGAAGTTGGCAGCCGAGCCTGTCGTGCCACCATGCTAGCCAAAACTTTTTATACATAGGTTGTTGAAAACCTGTGCAGAATAACATCCACTGATTTCAGAGACAGATCTTTTTAAAATATAAGATTACTTCCAGAATATATTTGGACTTTTAGGATAGGTTTTTTTTTTTATGAATAATTCAGGAAAACTTGTCTTTCAAATGAAGTCTCTTTTCCTGATTGCGAAATATACCAGTTGTTTAACTGATTGTTTTCCCTACATGTATTTTCTAAAACAATATAACCAAATTGTTTGTGAATATTTTCTCTTGAAGGTTGAATATGTAATGTTCAATATTTGTACTGTGGTACTAAATTATGATTTTGCAAAAATATTGTTACTGGGTAGTTACAGGTCAGTCCTTCATTGGTTGAATGTCTCAAAATAATAATGTGTTTTTACATTTACACATAGTATTCTCATATGGGGCTTTTGCTCTGGCTTTAAAATATCATATAGCATGGTTTAAAAAAAAAAAAAAGGGGAAATAATTCCTTAATTTTAATGTGAGTTTGGAAGTTAGAGGTTGCCATCTGCTATTGATAATAGCATGAAGATGTATGTGAGGAGTCCACAGGCATTTTTGATTCCAGACATTCCCTTTACACAAACTCTTGATGTTCCGACTTATATGTTTTGCATATTTTGATGGACAGAGCATATCAGAGAAAGATCTGCCAGAACTTTGAAATTTTGTAGCTTGTGAGTATGGTACAATAAAGATGCATCTGTGGACTTGACATTCTCTGGGAAATTAGAACATCCGTCTGTGTCTGTTCAAGGAAAGTATAAAAAGAAAGGTTTTCTTTGCCCCAGTCACAAAAAGATTCAAGCAGGTTTCTCAAGTCCTCTGCTTGTCTTTGTTCTTATTAATTTACAGCTAGCTGCTGTCTGGATGGATCACTATGCTTGTCATAGGGCCCTATGGTGGCATACAGAGATTAAAAGATCAGGCTCCAAGGTCTCTAAAGTAGAAGAGAGAGAGAGAGAAAGATGTGACACTCACAGATGATCCCTATCATTTATCAGGACTTTCGGGGAATGTTTTAAATATTCAGTGTTTTAAGCATCAGCCATTTATGTGCTTCTCATCTTCTCATCTACAGAATACTTTTTTTTTTTTTTTATAGGACTTTTGTGAATAGAGAAAAAGTGAAAAGTAATACTGAAGAAACCATCTAATACCCTCCAAAATAGTATATGACTTTTTTTCTTCCATTTCCTTCTTTTTTGAGAGGTTTCCCTTTTAGCCTATTTTGAAATCCATAGGCAATGACCGTACTTTTTATCCCACAGCTTCTGATGTAAAATTAGCGAGTTCATGAAACTCAAGGAAATATGCACTAAAATAAAGGTGGGGAGTAGCCACCTAAAATACATTTGTTTAATATATTTTTAATTGAATTTGTCACCATTTCTCTTTTATTGGTCTGAGGCAATTAAGGGTGCTGTTACTTTGATTTTTGTGGAATTATGACTTTTTTTTGGTAATCTGGTCTACTGAATGTATTTCTAATACCTATAATAAATGCTGAGAACAGCATACATCACAATGCTTTATTTCACGCAGTTCAAAGAAATGTTTACTGGTGTGAATTTAATGGAGATTTTATAGGTCTGTAATTATAAAGTGATACAAAGTATCACTGAATAGGATGTTAGCCAAGTGTAGATAATGTGTGTTTTAAAAATGCAACAGTTTTCTTGACTTCATTAGTTTAGGTGTGTCACATTTTAGTGCTACTCAGCAGTGTTGGAAAAATTGAATTTTGCCCCCTCGAGAGCAGAGATAAAATGCTTTATTTTGCCTTCATCTAATGAATTGTAAATTTTTGATGAAGCAGAACAGCTGCTTTTTTCTGTCCTCTCTCCCTTGCCCCTTGGCATGATGGCCTCTTTTAAATGAACTCCCTGCCCCAGCATTCAGCCAGTTTGCTTGCCCGTGTCCTAGCCTCTGCAAATGTCCCTATGAGCCATGCAGGGACACTGATTAGAAGGGGAGGTGTGAGCTGCTTCGCTCCGTCCCTGTGACCGTCAGGCTATGGAAGGAGGAACTGAGAACAGCCACACAAGCGTGTGCCCCATTACCAGCCAGCTAGCTTAATGACCGCCAGCACTGTGTGCTCCTCGGGGAGCGCGATGCTGCAGATCTGCTTTCCTTCTGCCATATTTTGTTGCCTTTACTTTGCTGCCTGACAGCCTGAGTGATGGCCTTCTTTGATGATGGCTGAACGTAACTCTGGTCAGACATGTGAAAATGCAGCCATTTAAACATCCAGCTCAAGTATTAGGAGGATGTTTTAGAAATAAATTTAAATAAGTGGGGAAAAAAATCACCGCACAGCTAGATTGCTAATATGCTTTGTAAATAGGTGTGTGCTTATATGTCACTGCATGATTATCTGTCATTTTGTACTGGTAGTATAGGGAGCCAAAACTGAAAGGGATGAGCAAATTGCTGCTTGGTGTTCAGGTAGGCATTCAGATATTAATGTCAGCATGGAATCTGGATATCAGCTTGCAGTCTTCTCTGTACTTTTTTTTTTTTTATTATTATTATTATTTTTTATTTTTTTCCCCAACCTTGTCAATTCATTTTTAAAATTGATTCATATATTCTTTTTTCCTGGATTTACCTAGTGAGAGGTTGCAGGTGTATTTAAGTCTTAATGCATGGAAGAGAGCGTTATTTTGGACATAAAGACAGAAAAATAACCTTTCTGTAGTTCTGATTTTTAAAAGGTCGTTCATCCTTGTTAGCACGTTTTTTTGTTGTTGTTGTTGTTGTTTTGTTTTGTTTTGTATTTTGCATTAGTATTTCAAACATTTTTCCTAGCTCTGTATAAGGACAATGTGGAGGTTATTTCATTGTCTCATTACGTCCAAAATGTTCTTATCTATGCAAATGCACACTTTGTATTTCTTAAAACAGTTGCATTCATAGGGCAGACTTAACTAGAGCATAGAGACAAGGAGAAGTTGCTCCATGCTGTTTCCATTCTAACATCTGCTTTTACATCTCAAGGCAAGATGAGACTTCATAGTCTTCTCTCCTCCCTCCCACAGAACACTATGACTATACTTTGACATTTAAAGTGTTGTACTTTCTTTAGCAATCTTGATGTAGCAGGTCTAGGTGCTAAGTCAAGCGGCAGATACAATCCAGCTAAAAGTTCTAGAGGTGATAATTTAATTAAAAGAGAAATATCAGTAAGTAGTGGTAAAAAATCATTAATCGTCCTTTAAAAAAATATTCTAGGGATTTTTTATGCTTTGGATTATTGAACTGTATTTTGTCTTTTGCAGCTCTGTAACATATGCAGATTAAACATCTATTTGGCTTAAGTGTTTACACAAATTATTATTTGGTTTGATATTTGTTAGAGTCAGTCCATAAAAGCAGTAATAACAAGGCATGAATCAGAATCTGTTGTTCCTTTCTGCTTACTGAGAGAAAACTGTATACCTGAGCCATTCAACCATTCAATTGCAAGAATGCTTCCGGAAAACCCTGAATTTAATTTGAAAACCATGTGATAAAATGCCCCCAAATTTGGTCTTTTGCTTGCTTTCTGATGTTTATTTTCAGGATACAGTGAAGAGTGAAGGATACAGGAGGTTTTTTAAAAAAACATTTTTTTTTTTTTTTTTGTAATAAGGATTATTTATTTTAATTAAATCTGATATTCTTATTTAAATAGTTTGTCTTCTAAAAACTAGATTGTATAACATAAAATAAATATGATGTCTTTTCAGATAAAATAATTTGAATTATTAATGCAGTAAATGGAAGTAGATAATAGCTCTGAACATTCAATTGCCTGGTTTATGTATTAGCTGATCTGCAAAGTGCCTGTTTCCTAGATTTTCTTTCTCCAGCCTACCAACTATTGGAAGGCTGATGGATATGCCTATCATATTGGTATTGTTATTAATATTCTTCTGCTGGCTAATACCTAGCCTTGAAGCAAGACTCCTTTCTTCTGAGTTCTGAGCAAAAACATTTTTTTTTTTTCTAAAGCAAGCTGTACTCTGTACTTCCTGTAAAAGAAGACATAGGTATGGTAGCTGAAGTGGACTGGAACCTTGAAATGTTTATTTGATTTGTTTAAGTTTGTTTATTTGAATTCTGTATTCTGCATTAGTGAAGGATGTATTGAAAACTTGTTACTTGTGGCTGGAAAAAACCTTTCTCCAGTAACTCGATTTTAACTGTTTTAATATTTTTCTATGACATTTTTTCCAGGAAGATCTTTGAAAACCAAGAAGTTATTTATGAGGATGATGTAACTTCACTTTATTTAGCATGTTTGACTCACAGTGTTCTGATATTTTGATTTGCTTTGTCCCAGAGAATAGTAGTGGTTAGAAAAAAGAAAAAAAATAAAATTGGGAGGCAGTCATGGAATCATGAAACCATAGAATGGTTCACTAATATTAATGTTATTCATATAGATATATTATCATCTGACCTTCAGTTAGTGTTGTCATTTAAAAAAAAGAAATGGTGAATATAATTCCCAAGATATATCTGAAACACAAGTAAAGGAATCTCAGGTTCCTCACCTTTTGCTATCTGACTTTACTTGGTATTAATTACAAAACTAAAAATCTTGATCAATATCAGAAAGGATTTTAGCTTTATTTCCTTATCTACCATGTAAGATGGTTTGAAATTTTGTGTTAACATACAGAACTACTTCACAACTGTTTACTGCTCTTGCAAACTTGATAGCATATACTTTCCTCAAACTGTCCTGATTTATTAAGTTGCTTCAAAGATTCTCTTCTTGGAGGCTGAAACACATTTTAATATTAATAACATGTTAAGTGAGCCAGGATAGAAATCATGAAAGAACTTTAAACAATTTGGACAAAGTGGTTTATTCTAGGGAACTTCACTCGTGTCTTTTGTTCTTCAGGTTACTTCAAACTAAAAGGCCTCATTTAAAAGAAAGAGAAGGCTTTAAAAGGAGAACAGCTCTTTACTGTTGCAAATGTTGAGTAGGCAGCTTTAACAAGTATGTTGCATCTCAAATACAAAAGTATGCATTTTTCAGGTGGTGGTTTAAGGTTTTTTAAAATATTTGTCTTCAGTCAAATAGAATAATGAGAATCATATTGGAGCACTGTATAGAAAAGAGTGAAAATACTTTATATCAGGTATGCATATTTCATGTTTTGGTTATGTATAAAAAAATTTACAAGTTATCACAGGAAGGGAATTTTGAATGACAGTGGTAGAGAGGTATCATGAGAATTTAATTTGGGGTTTCCTATTTTAGTTTCCTGTTTTAGTTTAATGTTGTAGCACCCTAAAAATGCATATATATATATATATAAATAATATATAATAAATACCCTATATAAGTGCCCCTATATAATGTCAGAAGTGGTAACCTAATAAAAATATGCATAATTTATTACCCTTAATTGTTACTCTGATAGTTACTTGATTAAGTAATGAGACAATTGTTACTTGATTACTCTTACCTACTTCTAATAAAGTGACTTAATATAGTAGTTTTAAGATGTTCTCAGAAAACTACCTACACTGGCCCAAAATCACTATAAGGTTAAAAAATATGCACTTAGACTGTTTTACTTGAGTGCAAAATGTTAAGTAGTTATTTCTGAGCATATAAAATATTCTTTTTGATTATACTTTTATAGATAGAACATACTGCAAATTTTCTTTTTATTGGCGACCCCTGGAGTCTTGTTTCTGTCAGCAAGAGTATTGTAGTACTTGATACAGTACATAGTATATCAATAAATAATATCAAAATATTTTTATTTTCCAGTTTTAAGAATAAAATTAAAGTATCAGTGAGGAACTTGTTTTAAAAGCCAAACATATATTTTGTTATGCTATTTGTTATTATTTTTTTTTCATATTTATATCTATTTCAGACTGGAAAATTAAAATAGAGTACTGGAGTTTTTTTTTTTTTCCTTTCTATGAAACTTTAATTTCACAGTACTTTTTCCTTGGCATGCATGAATTTAACACTGGTGATTGGGTTGCAAACATTGGAAAAACGTTTAATTTGAAACTCTGATTCTCATGGAATTTATTATAAACATAACTGTAGGTCCTTATCTGCAAAGTATCTGGAATGAATTACCAAAAAACAGTTTTGAGATTTCCAGGATAGGGATGTTTGTGGCTACAGGAGTAATTTTCTGGTACCTTAAGTCAGACAAATGGCAGTCTGACTAGATACTGGATCATAGAATCATTTTTGTTGGAAAAGACCTCTAAGACCATCAAGTCCAACCGTTAACCTAGCACTGCCAAGTCTACTGCTAAATCATGTCCCTAAGCTCCACATCTGCACATCTTTTAAATACCTCTAGCGATGGTGATTCAACCACTTCCCTGGGCAGCCTGACCCAATGCTTCACAGCCCCTTCAGTGAAGAAATTTTTCCTAAAATCCAACCTAGACCTCCCCTGCTAGAAGTTGAGGCCATTTGCTCTTGTGTTATCACTTGTTGCTTGGTAGAAGAGACCAATCCCCACCTCACTATGACCTCTTTTGGGGTAGTTGTAGAGAACAATGTCTCCCCTGAGCCTTTTCTTCTCCAGGCTAAATAACCCAAGTTTCCTCAACCACTCTTCATAAGACGTGTTCTCTACACTCTTTACCACTCTCTGGACTTCTTCTATTCTATAGCTAAATGTAAATTAGAGTCAGTTTTGTAATGCAGAAATACTAAGTATATTTAACTTTTTTTTTTTTTTTTTTTTTTTTTTTTAAACAAAACTTTGTAACTGAACTCATATCTATCTTCAAATGAAGTTTCCAAATACCCAAGTTATTTATTAAAAAGCAGTTGGGTTCAGTGTAGCCACAGAAAAATCTTAGAGAGTGAACAGAATAAGAGTACACTGGCCAAATGATCGCATTTTCCCTTATGCATTCCTGTGTAGCAGCAGTATTTTGAAGTCTTGCTTGTAAATTGATTTCTGGTAAAGTCATAATACTCATAGTTCAAGCAGAATACACTTTCTTACAGAGCTGCCAATACCTTCTACCAAAAGGTTAAACAGTTCAATTTTCATATGGTCTAAGCTGTGTGTGAAATCAGCTTTTTAAGTGCAAATGTAGATCTGTGTGTTGTGGAGTGGATGGACTGGGAAACTGAGGCCTCTTTGGGCTGCAAAGAGTGAGGCTGGAGAGCATGAAGAATTGGACGGGTTTGGTAGGAGACATCCAATTTTGAATTACTTTGGCAGATTAACTGAAATGTTTCTGACACTTTTACTGATGGCTAGGATAGGAGGCATGACTAATAGGGAATGGTATTGAAGGGGAAATTGATCTGTGGGTAGAACTTGTGCTACTTAGACATAGGACTGTATATTTTTTTAACACTAGTTTTTCAGGATGAAATGCTATCTCACTGAAGTCAATGAAAATGTTGACCTAGTATAAGGAGATTTTTTTCTTACATATTGTATGGAATACAAAGATCTTCTGTAGAAGATTGTGATCTAACCTGAGCATATTTTTGATATTTTATTGTTTCTTTCCAGTTCCTTAGTTTCCATCTGTGTGTTTTTGACTTTCTTATAATTCCTATGCAGGAATTAAATGTACTTGAATATTTAATACTTGCTTGAATAGTAGAAGTGCTTAAAGGAGATCCAGAATAAAATTACGTGCTATCCTCAGTCTCATCAATGGTGAGAAAATTTTCATCTTTTGTGGAATTCATACCTTGGTATTACATAAATAGACCTGAATTTACTCTGGTGAAACACACACTCATCCGTGTAGTGTGTTTCTGCTTGGGCAAATCAATTCTTAGTGATCTGTTTCATCACTACCTGAACATTAGGTTTGACTAAGTGGAACAAATGAGTTAAAGGAAGGCTGGTATCCAGAGATGAAGGCATATATTGTAAACTTCTAATTCATTTAAAAACATTCTTAAATATTTTTAGCAGTTTACTTACACACTAAATTTTTCATCGTGTATTTTCATTGTTTTATCTTCATTTTAAAGGAACTGTACAAATTCCTGGATTTAGTAAGCATCTCAGTAAATTTTTGAGTCAATGATTAGAGTTTCCTGATTTTTTTCTAATCTCTGATAAATAACAGAAGGCAAATACCTATGTCTGAAATAATTCATTTAAAGAATTTATTCAACCAGTTAGATAGATGGTAAAGTGAAATTAACAAATGAAGAAGTTCTGAGTTCAGATAAGATTAACAAATACCTAAGAAAACATTAGATTATCTTTTTGTTGGAGTTCAAAAAACTTCCCAAGCCCCCCAGATAGTCTAAATCTGTGAAGCCTAACATACAAGAACACCAAAAATTTCTGTGCTATGCTGGCAGGTTAACAGGGTTTTTTAAATGATATAAAAATTATACTTACATCATTACAGATTGAAGTATTACAGTGACGCAAGACTGGAAATGTAATATCCCATGATTTTCAGGTCTTGAGCACAGAAAACAAGGAAAACGTGTCAGTACATAATGGCTATATATTCTTCTTCTGCCTCCAACTGTTCTCTTTTTTTTTTTTTTAGAAAGACTGCACTTTTGTACATTCTCAGTAAGGTTAGAAGTTTTGTAAGCTCTTATCTACACTTTCTCCACATTGATGGTGCCATGCCATTTTCAGTTTCAGAAATACTCAGTCCAAGACAGCCATACTCATGGTGAAGGTGGCAACTCTTGTAAAATTTCTTAATGTTTGCAAGCCAAAAACAGTCTTTAGGCAATGTGGTACCATTGTTCTGCATGTCCCCTTCCCACCCTCCCCACCTTTTTCTCTTACAGGGAATATAAATTATCCATCTTCATATCAGCTGTGAGTGGAAATGCCAAAAAAAAAAAAAAAAAAAGTGAGCAGAAAAAAGCCTATTGTCACATATTGCAGTACAATTCATTGTGATACTAAGTGGACTTCTGATCAACAATGTTGGTTACAAATATTCGGAACAGAGAGCTTGAAATCCCACCATTATTGTTTGAGTCCATGGCAGACATTTTTTACCTGCGGGCTGATTGTTCATGTGAAAGCAAGCACATTTTACATTTAAAAGCACTTCAGTTTTTGCTTGGATAAAGTTTCTCTTGCAGCTGGCAAAGTCAGGATGACCTCAAGGCTTTACAAATAAATATGTTTGCTACATTTTCATTATACTAAATATGGAAATTTGTAAGCATAAACATTGTTTTTAAAAAATAAAATGCTGAATACAGCCCAAAATGAAAACAAACAGATTAAAAAAGAACTCCTATCTGGTATGCCAATTTTATCATTTCATATGGCAATCAGAATTCATTTTTAGCTCATTTATGGTGAGATTCGAAATTTATAAAACATGGTTACAGTTCTCCAACTTTAACTCAGGTTAATTTCTGTGATTTTCAGAGCTACATCTATAAGTAAAAGCATTTAGTGATGGGCTTATCCCCTCAATTCACCTTTGTGAGATGAAGATTCGAATTTGGCCCGTTATGAACAGGAGCAAGATATGATTTTGCTGTGTAATCAGAAGTAAATAGTGCATATTTGTTGCTCCTCTGGTGGGCAGACGCAGAAAACAAATTTGTGTTTATTCTTGATTTGATTGTGAACGGTGGAGGAAATATTTAGATATTTGTTCAAAAATGCAATTAAGGAAGAGAGACTATTCTTTAGAACATGAAACATGATGTAGTTTGTAAATTTCAAGACAAGTGTGTGTGGTACAGTGTTGTTTTTCTTTCAAATTCCATGGAATTGCTTTGTAGTATATTTAGAGGATTTTTAAAAAGTTAAGAGCCATTTATGACATTTTATAGAATACACTTGTGTTTGGTTTAAACATTTTAAAATACATTATTCTTGTTTTAATGCATCTGTTATCTGTTATATTTTGAAAATACTAGGTTGTGGTTTCATGTAAAATGTGTAACTATTCTGAACTTTCATAAAGGTTGTTTTAGAAATATGAGGTGCATGATAAAAGTCATTGCACATGCCACTGATTAGATGAGTGCGTTTAGCTGTTTGTTGTTTGAAAGCTGTTTTTCCTGTAATTTTTTAGGCAGCATACACTAAAGAACAGCAGTATACTTCATTTACTGTTTAAGCATCCAAAGTTTCTCAGCTATTATGCTCTTTTTTTTTTTTTTTTTTTTTTTTTTTTTTTTTTTCCTAGAGAAGATGTGCCCATTTCTTTACACAAGTCCAAATCGTGTTCTTTCCTGCCCTTGTTGTGGTCCAAGACGAGATTGTCTTTTTGAGGTATCTGAGATTTTTTAGGTTCATATGGCCTTTCGAAAATAATTTCTAAATATGCTGTTATCTTAAAAAGTGTGTTACAACTAATGGTCGGAGTACCTTATGCAGGATTTATGCTAGCATGGCTATGCCATCTCAGCAACTGAGCCATCCCATTTAGAACAACCTTAGGTACCCCTGTGATGCACATGCAAACAGAAAATGACTTTCAAAGAATTCATGATATGGGTTTTGTCTATGCGTATTAAGTGTGTACCAAAAAATGTAGACTGCATATCTGCAAAAATTGATTATTTAATTCCTTAGTTACTAGTATTTTCAGGGAGGACATGCTCCGCAGGTTTCTCAGGACATTTAGGTTCTCACAACATGGACTGTCATGTTTTACCTCCTAATTTCTTTTCATGAATTCATGTTTATGAGGTGTTTTTTTTTGCGATGCAGTAACAGTGGAGACAAGAATATTAATGAAGGAAATAGCTATGTGAATTAAAGAAAAATGTCAGGAAATTTGGAGTATTTTATACTATTTAGTTAGTTAAAAAATGCCAATAATTGTTGACTAGGTTTTTTCAAGGTATTTCAGTGCCCAAGTGCACAAATAAGAAAATAGTGCCTGGTTCAGTTCCAGATGGACACCTACATTTAGCTGATTGCATATGAATTTTCTAAGCTACCAATGTAGCCAGGGAAGATCTACCCCATGTCCAGGTCTTCAGAGTAAAGCCTTCAGCATTTGTGTAAAATTGTGAATGAATGAATGCAAACATGTTCCTTTATCTACTGTGGGAGAGCAGCAAGAGCAGGTTGGCTCCATGGGAAAGATTAGGCAGGCTGTAAACCACTGAAAGGGTGTAAACATGGGGGCAGAGCTCAGGGCTGGTATGGGAGTCCATAGGTAGCTCCATGCACAACTAAGGTCCAGGCCCAGGGGCCATCCCAGGAGTCCCATCAGCAGCAAAATGTGATGGGACCAGAGACAGAGCTGGAGACAAGGCTACCCTGTGGGTCCAAATTCCAAAAAACACCACATCAGGTCGTGAGGCTGGGATCATCTGCCCACAGCATTGCTGTTGTGGGGAATGATGGCTGCAGACTGAGGTGAAATGGGGCTCTGGGACCATGGGCAAGGGTGGTGGGGCAGGTGGGGACATTACGTTGCTGGGTGCCCTGAGGGCTCAGGCATTTTTCTGCAAAACAAAACCAACAGTGGACCACTCACAGTTTGGTGGTTGTGTCTGTTTTTTTTTTTTTTTTTTTTTTTTTAAACATAATTACTATTAAACTAATGAGCATGTTCAGTTTTAAGAATCTGCTAATGGTTCTGAGGCTTTTACTAACATAGCTTTTACTAGTACCTGGTACCTTATCTTTGTCTTTTGAATGCAATTTGTAATGCCAAGCTTTTAAGAACTGTTGAAAAACACTATGTCAGTATCAGCAGGCTTTTTAAAGCACACAGTTTTTTTAATGAGCCCTTCTGGTATCTCTGTTTATATACATAGAGTAGATGGATTTAAGAACTTGCTTGAGTCTAATCTAATCCTCAACTCCAGTCAAAAGAAGCCTGAATAACACAGGGAAGTTGTTTGTAAAACAGAAGTTACTGTCTTGCCTGCTCAAGCCCAAACATATGTATCAGAGATCTTAAATAAAGCTGATCACTTTGGGGATGTTTTTTGACAGGATAAGTAGACAAATTATAAACCCTCTTTCAAGAAGATAGGAATGTTATAAAAATCCATTTCTCTGCTTGATTTTTTTTCCACTTCTGGAGAAGTAAATATATACACAGTATTGTGTTAAAGATTACAAATCCCATGAAGACCAAAAAATTAGGGGGTGCGGAGGATTATCTACGGCTTAACTGGAAAAGAAGTTGCTGCTATTTTCCTTGCACTTGGTAGTGATGAGAAATGTCTGGCATTACTGTCGTTGCTTAAATCTCTGTACCTTTGACAGTGGTGATCTTTCAGGTTATGCATTTCCAATTCCTATATCCAAAACCATTTTTCTTTTTCTTGTATCTGAAAACATAAAGGTTGGAGTTTATTGATGTACTTTTGTTACAGTAAAAGTTAAAATGTTGCTGATAATGAACAAACAAGGGCATAGAAAATAGGAGAACTAGTTGGTATCATGAGTGCTTTGTTTTCTGGATGACTTTTTTTTTTTGTGAGGACACAGTTCCACTAACATACACTTTAACACAATTTTTTCCACTAAGTATATAAACTTCACAGAGGAGTTTATTTATTTTGCTCTGTTTCACGTTGTTTCTTCAGCTCAGAATTGCTTCAATGTCAAACTAGTAACGAAGAACCCTTAACAAATGCATCCAAACCATACTTTTTCCTCATGGATCTGACACTGAAGTCTTTTAGTTTCAGAGACCATATTTATTTATTTCTGAATGTACTAATTGGGGCAGTGATTCTTCCACATGGTAGTGCAGTGGATTCACAGCAGCAGGCTTCTGCAGTTTGCTATGCTTAAATAGTGTTCTGTTTGAATTAATACAAAGATCACTCTGAAGAGTTTATATGCTCAATTTCAGGGTAATGATAGATTGCAGCATAGAAACATTACTTCAGTCTAGGAGATACCACGTCTCTGGATCAGATAATGTGGTAGCTGGCTAATTTTCTGTGAATAGGTCTGCTTTGATTTACCACCATTAAAATAAAGAAAAGAAAGAAAGTACAATACACATTGCTCACTCAGGGGTAAGTGCTCTTTTAAGTTGTATGTGCCTTTCAAGATGATAAGTTAGAAGTTCATTGCATGGCAATTGCACATGTTTAACCTGGTTATGACTGTATTATTTTTAAACACTTGATAGATAGTATTAAAACATATGAAAAGTAGAGAATTATACTCTCCCACTATATGGAAAAACGCTATACTATTTTATGCCTTCGGTTTAGAAATACCTGTTCATGGAAACTTAGAGTAGTATGAATAACTCCAGCTTTTCAGAGAAATGAAACAATAGCAATCTTAATAGATGCAGTTAGCAAGACTAGTGTCTTCTCTAATGATGTGAAGGTTTACAGTGTAGTGACCCACAGAACTGGCTCCCATCCATGCCTCCTGTTTTACAGTTGCTGCTGGACTGTTTGCCTAGCAACATCCTTAATGGACCCATAGGGATTTTAGACTTACAGCTAGATGAGTGTAGAATGCTGAAGAGGAAGACCAACAGTTCAGGTAGAGGAAACAATGAACAGAAGAAAGCATCTTCTCCAACAGAAGCCTGAAACTGTTGTTGTTGTTGTTTTCCTTTCCTTTCCTTTCCTTTCCTTTCCTTTCCTTTCCTTTCCTTTCCTTTCCTTTC
>CM021765.1:28871585-28913185 GCA_011076525.1 Nettapus auritus
CCCTTCCCTTCCCTTTCTTTTTTTTTTTTCTCACAGAAACAGCTCCTTCCTAGTTTTCCTTTCACTTGCTTTATATATATATATATATAAACCTTTGAAGTTCCTACTATAAAGACAAGAAAGTAAACTTCAGATGATATTTTTATCTTAAAGCATAAATGTTTTTTACTTCCCAGCACAAGTTTTCATTTAATGAATTTGTATTAGATGAAAAAAAAGTTTGAAAGTAAAATGAGTGAATTGTGAGAAGACCAAAAAAATAAAAAAGAAAAAAAGAAAAGAAAAGCCTGACAGAAATAAGCAAGGGAATTTTCTGCTGATAACAGATGTCCTTGATTCTGTTTGTCAGTCTTTCAAACAAACTGCTGTCTAATAAAGGTTTTCTATGAGCTTGCCCACTAAATTAAATAGTCCCTGCAAAGGGAAAATGTCTTTCAACATTTTCTGTGGTGTCTAAGTGATGTCTTAGATATAAATCAAAACACAAATCAATTCTTTGTGTATGGGGAGGTAATACTTTCAAACACTAGAAATCTAAATTAAGTTTTGGTTATTTTTTTTTTCTAAATCACCCTTCTAGATACAAATCTCAATCTGTTTTCTTCAACAGATATGCTGTCTTCCCCCCCCCCCCCCATTTTTTCGGTGAAAGGTTTTGCTGTGTTTCAAGTAACAAATAATGAAATAATGGCAGACACTGTTTGGAGGTCATTACGTTAGTTCTTTCTTCATAACATTGCATCAGTCAGTTAAACTAAATTTTCAACCCTTTTTGTATTGTGTTATTTTGACCCTGCATTATAACATTGCAAAAGCAGGTCCTCCGTATTTTAATTTTATCAAATAACGTGTAAGCTCTAGATCAACAATATGTTGCCTCAGGAATTGAAGTGGTGTGATTTGCAGGAGGTTAGACTAGATTATGTTAGTAAAGCCATGTCCTTTTGAAAATGCATTAGTACTGTTGTAAGACAATCATCCATTTCCATGCAGAAATAGCCCAGGTCTATAAGGCAATGTTATGTTATAAGATAACATTGCAATGCTACAAAAACACATTCATACCACTTCAAAGTTCCCCTCAGGTCAGAAAATGGTCTACTTTCATTTGGCATGGAGTCAAAAGGCAGCAAAACGTCTGTACCTGTTGTGTACCCTACAGTTATGATACACTGATGTGTACCTTTGTTGGGTCCTTGGTGCAGGTTATGTCTACTGTCCTCTTGAATGCTTAGATTTCCTTCTAAGGAAGCCCAGACAAATAGTTGGGCAATGTCAGCAAATTCTGTGGATTAGGTTATTGAGTATCCAGGATATTTGCTTTTCCCCATGGAAAAAAAAGCAGAGAATTAAGAGTAAGTCCCAAATGCATTCCACTCTTTTGGATCCTGGGCATTTTAAACATGGATGTTATGCTTTAGGTTCATCTATCTTTATTCCCCCCCTGAACATTTCAATCTTTGTTACTACTCACCTGCCTTCACTCATGAAGTGCAAATAGAGCACATGAGCATTCTGTTGGCTTTAGTGTTTTAATTGCTACTGTCATCTGAGCTGGGTTACCTATTTCAATAACAGAAACATCTCTACTGGAGCTGAATCTATTTGGCTAAAGTGGCTTTTTGGAGAATTGATCTGAAGGGTAACTTTCCCTGACATACTGTGAAATCTGTGGTTGTCAAAATAGTCACATTGCTATTTAGTTTTCACCACTTGATAACCAAAATAAATAAATATTTCCCCAGCTGTTTTTATAAAACTGGACCGTGTCCTATAATGTTTTTGTATTCTCACTATCATGGAGAAGAATTCTTTTTGCTTTCTGTAGGAAAAGCATGGGAACGTTCTGTGATCAATGGTCCAAGATAGCCTGAAAAATAAAAAGTGATAATGAAGGACAATTCAAAGAAGATGTGATCCAAGAAATACATTATTTTTTTCAGATTTTGTCTAGGGAAGGCCCTGAATGGCTTATCAAACTGTGAAGTTAACAATAGTTTGAGCAGGATCTCCACAGGTCCTTAGCACTGAAAATCATTCTATGATTCATTGTCAGTAAATTTAGGTAAAAGGAACATTTTTAAAATTTTCTTTATTTTACTTAGGCAACATTTGTTTTAGTGATATGATTAAAATATTTATAGTGCGCTTAATTTAACCATGTAAAAACCTATAATAAAAGTGTGCAATTCAAGAAAAGTTTGCAGGAAATGAAGCTAGCAAACATCTAACACAGGTGAGATTCAATAGGCATCTAGGAAGGATTTTTTCTCGTATTTTGGCTTAATCAAAATGTGATAGCTCTAAACTGGGGTCACCTTTTGCTTCCTGTAATTGATTAGGCAGTTTAGCAATACCATACGTTGTGGAAGCAAGTAGATTGTTTTCTCACAAGAATTTCACACATGATTTATTTCCTTCATCAGATGCTTTTTCTCATTTAGCTGTTCTATAAAATAAGAGAGGTATACATCATTTGCAGTTCTAAAATTTATTGTTCTAATCATGACACAGGTATATGACATACTGTATCTTATTTTGTATTATAAATTGCTGTGACAGAATAGAACAATAGTGATGGGCTTAGTTTATGATCAGAGTACTGATTTGGTGTTACTTATTGCTGCAGAACAGTTTCTGTCATAATTCCTTGTTTCTTAGTCAAAAATGTTTCCTTTGATGCTGAAAATCCCTTTTCTTCTTTATTAGAGAAAAACAGTTCTTTGAATATCTATAGTTGTAGCCAGAGCAGATAAACAAAGATTTGTCCTTTTCCCAGATGTAGCTGGCAGGCCAGCATGAACTGTATGAGTATGCACATTTCAAATAATAAAACATTATGAAAAATAGAGTAATATGAGATTATTACAAATCACAAAAAATGGAGTTATGCAGATTATAATCTTCTAGAAGAGACAGAGTAGATCTAAATTATGACATTATTTGAGAAAAATAAAAGACCATTTCACCTTGTAAGGCTAAGTGACACCTTAAGTATTCCCCAGTAAATGTGACAGACTCCATTAAAGTTGCCTTATTGCTATTGATTTTGTGCAGATGGTATTCAGATACCGTGGTAGTAATTCTAAGGTAAGACTGGAGAGATCAGATTAATGAAAGAGTAAGAATGAAAGGTCCTTTTTTGTATGACAATATAGTAAATTAATATATTGTTCTAAGATTTGGGCTGTTTAGGAATCGTGCTATTGAAGAGGAGATGAATTTCATGTGTAATATTGAATGATTCGAATGAGTTAATACAATGGAAGACTGAGGAACTACAGAAAAAAGCCAAGCTGAACAGGTAGTCTAATGGGATATAAAGCTCATCAGTAACAGATGAACAGAAGTAGTAAGCTGGGTTACCCTAAGAATTCCTAGCTGTATTAAATTTACTATGACTATGCAGAAAGGTAGAATGATGAATTCGTGGAGAGATTTTCTTGAGAGGAGAGGGTTCAAAAACTATAACTATTTCATTTGGTCAATTGATGAATAAATGTTCTCAGGAGAAGTGTAAAAATTAATGATTGATACAAGGAAAGCAATTGAATTGTGCTTATTACTGTTTCTGGAATCACCAGAATAAAGATATCTTTAAGAAATTCAAAAGCCACGAGATTATAAACACATTAGGGTTTAATTTTTCCTTTCCTGTCTCAGTACGTGTGAGCACACAGAACAAAAGGCATAACTGTACTGAGAAGAATTACTCAGATATAAAGTAACTTCTGTTTGCTTGTGGTTCCTGCCTTCTTTTCCAGGATAAATTGCAATAAGTGCAGATGTCTTGGCAGTGATAAAGTAAGGGGCCTTTAGCAGGCACATTACACGTGTGAAGCTCCCTGGTCAGACTGAAGCTGCAAGCTGCATCTGACTCCATAAGTACTTACACACACATAGAACTAATAAAAATGTATTTGATGTGGTATAAATGCTAATCATCAGAGGAAAGCAAGAATAAATTAAATGTATATTGTTTGATAAATATGGGTGTGTTTCCTCGGTGCATAGGCTATGTAATACATGTGCTATGTATTAGAATCTGCTGTGTATATTTAGAAACTGTTTGAATGGTTTTCTTTAACTGAGTCATTTAAACTAAAAGGTACGCTCTACTTAGCAGGAAATTCACATTAATTCCCTTGTTATACAAAAGGTTGTACTGGTTTCGTGGTAAGAATAGTGTGTATAGTGATTGAGCAATAGCATAGTCATTTTCTGAATATAAATAAAACAAATGCTAAAAAAGATGCAGAGGGCTGGTTGAGACCCATCCTCAGGAAAAAACAAACATTTTCGTCTGTTTGTTTCATCTTGAAGGTAACAGATACCGTGTTTGTTTGTTTGTTTGTTTTTATTTGTTTGTTTGTTTTCCAGTACTGTTCTCCTGAACCTCTGTTGTACTCTATTGTATTATGCTGCCATTGCATGTCACTAAATCAGAACAATGAAAAAAAGATTTAGAGAGATTTATAAAATTTTGTTGGGCTTGAACCTCCCTCTCTCCAGGATAAGGCCGGCCTCTGGCTTATGTTAATTTGATTCCAAACCTGAAAAAGTTTCATGAAATTGCTTCTTCTGTGGATTTCATTTTTTAATGTGTCTGCTATTTAGTTGTATATTGATAGCTAAACTTATATCGCTGTACTCATACCTTTTTGAAGTTAATTTTGACTGAAGTAATTTCCAAAGACTAGTTCAATGTTTGTAGCATCCTTTTCAGTGCCATAGAAGGTAAGAGTTATGTGGACCATTCCATTTTAGATTTGTAATTAACGCAGTTGTTGTTAGCCATGTTACTAGCCTTTTCAAACTCTCTAATCTTGAAAAAAAAAATCTCCATCCTCTAATGTAATTATAGTTGATTCTTTTCTAATACTGGCATTCTTTCTTTCCTGCTTTTTGTCCTTTACTTATATGGAAATTTTATGTCATTGTGTGATATTGATATCTAGGGAAAAAATGTTTCATGGCAGCTCACCTGACTGTAAATATAAGAGCTATTTGTGCTGCAATGTAAGTGTCGAATCTAACAGAATCTAACAATATATGTGAAATAAGGAACTGCATATTAGCCAGATGTTTTTCCAAGTTGCATGTAGTTTATAAGAAGCTTTTATCTAAAGCAAATCAGGTTTTGTGTGTGTGTATATGAAATACAGTAGTTCTTGTTATTTTGTTTAGGAATGAAAAAGGTGTTCAGTAAGCTTTTACCTTGATAAACATGCATTTGTGCATTTTTCTGTGCAGGATGAAGGAGCTGGCATTTTGATATATATATATATATATTTACTTTACTTTAGAAAATAATGTAGTTTCGTGGTTTTCAAGGTTGTGTATCCACTGATCAGTCCTTTTTTTTTCAGAATTTCTTATCAAAATCAGAGATGGAACGTTTAATTTTACTTCTGTATTACAGTGTTGTAAAATGTACTTGCTTAAGTGGTAAAATGGTGAAATGCCAGAAATCATTAAGTTATTAGCGATGTTTTGGGACTAGTGCTGGAAGGACAGTTCAAATGGACTCAGAATCTTTTAAACACTTGGGTATCTCATAGTGAATATAGTGATGGTTGATTTCTACTTTGAGCAGAAGGTGATAGGGCAAATGATCCGATGACCACAGCACCCTGGGACAGAGTCTATAGGCACTTATGTTCTTAAATACATGCTAAATTTTATGCTTGAATCTAGTCTTAAAATCAATGATTGCAAGACTAGAAAATTGTGAACATGTCCTTATATGAATATTAATGATATAATGGTAATCTGAATGCTGTTTTTTGTTGTTTTAAGGTGGGAACTAACCTTGTAATTTCTGCCATTTGTAGTAGTTGCTGGCTATTGTAAATAATAATAATGTTTTCTAGAGGACATATGCATTTATAAATTTATTTTTTTAAGTAATATGTAGGGTAGAGATTATGAATGAGTCATTCTATGACTATGAAATTACTGGGAACTCTCTCTTTCTAAATAAAAGGAAGAAAGCAAGGGTGTATGAACCTTCAATTGGCTCATAAATTTTTTTGTGGAGAATCATTCACTGTATCATCTTGAGACAATTAGAAAATGAGATTTGAAGCACACAGAATTTGAATAAGCAGTAGAAAATGTGAACCTTTTTGTCCTTCTTTTAACTAGATACAGTAAATTGTGTTGTGCACAAGGGAAAAATATCCATGCACTTTATGTGGCAATCATTTATACTGAGTGGATATGAACAGTCATTCATAGAACAATTGATTTTGCAGTATCCTAGACTGGGTTGGAGACTTGTGCACTGATTGCACTATATGCTACTAAAATTTATATATAAAGTTCACATTAAAGTGGCTGTTTTAGTAGGAAAATATTTTAAAATTGAAACTTGCCTATCTTAGCTGCAGAAGAGGATGTTTTAGCAGTGTTTACAAATCAAAGTCTGAAATCTTTATAAAGTGAACAGAACAAAATATTAGAAATCACTAAATATGTTGCTGCACCAGATTTGAATAACTTATTAAGAAGTATGGAAAACTTTTAAGAACTTTGATATCTCCTAGAGTAATGAAAAGAAACACTCTTTTTTTATAGGTAATATTTTTGTGATAATTTCAAAGTTTCAAACTTTCGAAGCAGTAAAAAAAAAAAAAAAAAAAAGGAGCAGTGGTGGCTTTGCCATTGAGGTGAAATTTGAAACAAGGAAAGATGTTAAGGTAATGACACAGTTAAATGTCTGATTAGCATGAGGTTACATTAAATAAGATACATTTACTGGTCTGACTAGCACGTAGTAGGAAGAAGTTGAAGCTGCAAAGAGAATTTCTCTGTCGTGTACATATCTGATACTTCAGTGTGGCATTACAAAGTAGATTCCAGGCAGGTGACTACACAAGTAGAAAATTTTGAACAAACATGAACTTAAATATAAAAGTTGTTCCACTATTATCAGCTTGACAAAAAAGGAATTATTGCTGCTGCTGCAGCATGATTTTCTTGTTAATGTGAAGAACAAGGATTAATGGAGGTCTGTATGACTCAAGACTTTAAGAAACGGGTGTTTTAAATAAAATTTGATTCTCTGCTTCTACTATTTTCCATTGGCAGGGAGCTTCTGAGGGAAGCGAAAAGGAAATACTGGGGACAAGGATAAAGGTAGAGTTAAGAGTGCTTGTAACTGTGATAAAGTTTGGTAAGTGCTTAGGAGAGAATGCCAAGATCACAGGCATCAGTCATAACATGGGAGTAAGAACAACTAGGCAAACAAACTAAATAAATTATTTGTGAGAAAAGTATACTGAACTCAAGTTGATATCATTAATTATTGCTTGAAATGAAAGAGCACATTAATATCAGAAGGTAAAATGAAAGCAGTTGCTGTTTCTGAACATTCTCTCACCAAACGTAGATTGAGCTGAAGGTGCAGCTCTCCTAGGTACATTCCTCAGGACACAAGAAGATTTTAACCCTGTTTGAAGCTATCAGTTTGAATGGTTAGTTGTTAGGATCTCAAAGGTAGAAGCAAAGGTTGCACTCTTTAGTAGCAAGCAGTTCTTTCGCCTGTGGACAAAAAAACAAACGGTTTCGATGGTATAGTGTGTTTGAAGTTTGAGAGAAAAGCAGGCAGAGTGTTTGTCAGCATATATCAGAACCAATAATCCTACCCCTGATCAATTCTGATAGCCTGTGGTGATGATGTTGCGGTGAGAGCTTACTTTGTGTTGTAAAGGCAAAAGAATGTGAAACAGTTTGTAAAAGTTTTATAGTGAACTATTTTAAACTAGAAACTTGTTTTTTAACTTTAAACTTAAAGCACATATATGTAAACTGTGAGATAAATGCAGTCAATCATCTGATATTATCTCTTATGATAAATATAGACAGGGTAATATTACAAATTGTGTTAGAGGAATTGGATCCTATGAACCTAAAGACTCTGGGTTCTTTGTGATCTGCTGGAGCCATCTTTGGTGTGTTGTAAGACCTGGAGATGTGTAAGATCTGTCCTGGTGCAATAAACATGAAGTTGCAGTTCTGTGTCCCGAGGTTCAGCCAGTGGGGAGGCTGAACACGCATTCTCCATAGGCAGATGCACACGCTGTGCAGTACACATGTGGCCAGCCACACAGATCAGCATGGACGTGGTCTTTACCATCAGCAAGCTAAGCACACAAACATGAACAGCATGGATCAGCTGATCCTGTTCCTCCTTGTCTAACTGATAAGGACTGAAGTTTGCCAGTGCTCCCACCCAAAACTATACACAACACACCATGGTTCTCTGAATAGCTGGTTTCAGACATTAATTCAATCTACCCCTAAGCTGTGCCCCAGGCTCCAGTTTCCTACAGTTACTGCCAGCCAGCCCTATGACCCCCCAGACCTGCAGACCCTCTTGAGCAGTTGGCACTGAGACCTCTTGTCCCACAGAGGTTCCAGATCAGCTGGATGTTCTCTAGCAGATCGTGCATGCACGCACACGGACTGGAAAGCATACTTACACAGAAGACAGTTAGGATTAGAGTTTAATGAGACAGGGCGGATAGCAGTGATCAGGTAAAACACTTGGCCTGACAGAGTGTACTGATCAGCCACTGGCTTACAGGTGAGTGGCCCCTTTTATGCTTTTTTTCCCCTTTTTTCCTTACTGATTCCCACCAAATGCATGTTGATTCTTTCTTCCTGCTTTTCCTCTTACTACTTAAACTTTCTACACAATTACACAATCCTCAAATTCTTTTTCCTCTGTCTCCCAGATCAAATTTTAACACCTCTTTGGGCAGTAATCCCCTTTAAATTGCATAGTATTTGGGGACAGTTTCTTCCGTTGAGTCACTTTGGCGGCTTTCACACCAGGGTTCACATTAGGGTTTCTCCACCTATCATTATTCCTCTGATCCCCAACTGGTCTTTGTGTTTAATTTGCTAAGGCTTTACTCAGCTAATGTAACATAGTGTAGCACCTATTTTAGGATGTTGGCCACATTAAAATTCTAACAACAAATTCACCAAACATTTGAGAAAGTTGACCCTTAAGTTAAAAATGAAAAATGTTTGTGAATCCTCTGCATATATGAAAAAAAAAAAGTCTCTATAGTTGCATAACGCTGTAAAAAAATCGCACATCTCTTTAGCATGTTGTTAAACATTATTAGAACTCACTGGCACATTGGGAAGATGTTTTGAATGCTAAATACTTCCATAGATTCAAAAACTGCTCAGATGAATTCATGAGGGAAGAGTCCAACAAGAAAGGCTGTTAAACAAGAAGATGCGTGAGGTTTCCCATGTGCAACGAAGTTCCCAAGGTCCAGAAATGCGAAGAGATTGCAAGGTAGTATGGAAAATCACCCCGTTCCTATGCTCTTCATTAGGCATTTTCTGTTAAACATTGTCAGAAAAGGGATACCAAGCAAAGCAAACTTGTGATTTAAATTGTATTCCTGTGTATATACCAGAATGTTAGTTGGTTACTTAACAATAAGAACATAAGAACATAATGCATGTTTAGTTTAGATTACCAGATTATTTTTTTCTGAAGTATTCCCACTAGCCAGTGACATTATCTCATATCCATATTAGAGCTCTGCTTATTTTTTTTTTTCTCCTTTGTGACTGAATTGACTGAATGTCTTGATTTCTGCTGCATTTTCCATGCGTATTTCCAATAATTTTCCTGAAGGGATAGATGTCTCCATTTTTTTTTTTCTTTTTCTTTTTTTTTTCTTTTTTATTTTTTTTAATTTCCTTTCTTCTTCTTTCTTCTTCTTCTTCTTCTTCTTCTTCTTCAAGTTCATTTGAATCATTTTATCATGTTGATGAATTTATTTTAAATTTTTATATTCCAGAAAAATGGATGCTAGTTATAGCTAGTTACTCATGTCTGGGTTAGAAAAAAAAAAAAAAGAAGCTGGAAACATTCTTAAATTTAGTTTCACAGTCTGTTGCTCTACATTTATGCAAAATCATGCCATTTGGACATTTAGAAGGAATATCATAGTGAAAATGGTAGATTATACGTGTAAGAATTTCCTAAGAATTTCTTCCAAAAAAAAAGTAGATTAAGTATCTTTATTTTAAAGTAAGATCACATATTAAAAAGGTATGGAAATGTCTTTTTGCATTATGAATATAGTTTTAAAATTTAGGCATTCAAAAGACTTAATGATCTACCCAAACTAGAGCTCCTTTGTGAGACTGCAGCTATTTTGAAACCTTTTCAGATGATAACTTTAAAAGGAATAAGACAATATTCCTGATCAAAACTTTGGAGTCATTTCAGCTAAAATATTTCTGCTTTTCTAAAGAGTTTACATCTTGTATGTAATGTCTGGGGATATAGTTCCTCTTCAAAATTATTCAGATTGAAGAGAGGTCATCTAGTTCACACTCCTTGTCAAAACAGGGTCAACTGTGAATCAGATCACATTGCTTGTGATTTTTCCCAGTTGGGTCCTGAAAACCTCCAAAACCAGAAATTTCATAACATTTCTAGGCAACTTGTTCCCAAGATTATTTTCCTCACAGTTAATTCTTTTTCATATATCTGGATGAGATTTCCCTCTCCCCTCCTATCACTTGATGGATGTTGTCACTCATTCTCCTGCTGTGCACCTCAGCAATGTGCCTGGCTCTGTCTTCTTAGTACCTCTAACATACAGGAAGGATGCTATTTACTCCACCCAATCCTTTTTTTCTTCTGGGCTGAACAAGCCCAGCTCCCTCAGCCTTCCCTCTCAGGGCAAGTGCTCCAGCCCCCAACAGCTTGGTAGTCTCTTTCTGGACTTGTTCCACTTGAGCAATGCCTTCACTGTGTGGGGGAACCTAGTATTGAACACAGGATTACAGACATGGTCTAGCAAGTGATGAGTAAATAGGAATAATCATTTTCCTCACTCTACTAGCTACATTCATGTTTATACAATCCAGTAACTGTTAGCCTGTGTCACTACCAGGGTTATTTAGCCAACTGTCCTTAGGACCCCTGGGTCTGTTTGAGCAGAGCTGCTCCACACTGAGCCAGTCCCAGGGTTTTACTTCTTTAGGAGTTAGTCTGTCCCAGTTGCAGAACTTGATATGTCTCCTTGCTGGATTTCATGAGCTCTTGTTGGCCTAATTCTCCATCCTGTCTAGGTCCCTCTAAATGGCAGCCCTGTCCCCAGACATTGCATCCTCCACTTTAGTGTTGTCACACTTGATAATGATTTTGTCTCCTCATCCAGGTCATTGATAAAGTTCCTATGCAGGGTAAATCCCAGATTAGATCCCTGAGGAACATTGGTTATGTCTTTACAAATCAGTAGCTACTACTCTTTGAGTGTTGTGTATTGTTACTCAAGCTACTGGGTATATGGGTATTTTAGCATCTTTCTGAATGAATGTGGGGTCCTCCCAAGCTAGTCAGGGGGAGTGATATTAAGCTAATGTTCCTTTTTGTCAGTGATTATGTTCAAATGCACTTGGACTCAAGCTGGTGAAAACCTTGGAAGTGCTGCACTGTGCTTTGTGGACTTACTTATTTAGATCTCTCCAAACTGCATCTGCGGAGCATCTTGAAGTGTAGATATATGTCCCCAGAGACTGAATGGTTCAGCTCTGGGTTAACATACGGACACCTAGTTAGCTTATTCAATCTTACTTTCAAGTTTTCACCGAGTTTTCAGTTAGTTTATTCCAGACTTTTAATCCTTTTTTAAAATGGATTTTAAGAATTATTTTTTTTATTATTTTTTTTTTTAAATCAAGTTTTTCATGTTGAATTGTCTACTTCTTGCTTCAGTAAGTATTTTCATATATAACTTAAATATATTAGCTTAACTTATGTAACTTAATATTTAATTGTGATTGCCTTCCATCTTTCCTCATCTGAATTTTATGGGTTTTTGTTTTCTTTGTTCTCCCCTCTACTCCTCCTCTTCCCACTTCTTTCTCTTCAAGCTTTTAGTCTGTGTGACAATGATTGGCTTCTTTTTTTCGTGGAATACATTTGCTTTGGATATAACTTAGAACAAACTTGAATACATTCCAATGTCTTTTGTTATTGCCTTTAAATGGATTTTTTGAGTTAATCCTTTAGAATTAATTATTTTTAAAGAGTTTTGAGGCTTCTTAAAAGCAACAATAAGAATAGCTGTGGCTCCGGTAATGTTTAGGAAATCATAAACCTTAATTGGTTATTAGTGGCATTAAAATTGATATTGTTAAGCAGTTTCTGGACCTTGAGCTCTGTCCTCAGTTAGAAGCAGTAGTGTCTCCCTCCCTTTGAGATTTCTTTATGAAAATATTTTGACTAACACAGGGTTATCAGCTTTCAATTGTCTCCTGGATGAAACATCCCAGATGACACTTGTTGTAGCTGCTTTCCTCATTTTAGCTAGAATTTCCAAACATGCTTTTCTTCATTGTTTAAGCCTGTATTCCTTTTTATGTTCTAATAAATATTTTGGTATTGATTGTTTTACAATTAGTACTGTAACTTTTTTTTCTTGACACTTGGCTTATTTTTACTAATGAGGTACAGAAATTATAATTTATTTCCTAAACATGTTTGTTTCCCAACATTTCAGAAGATTCTTGCGACTTTCTTCTCTACTAAATATTTTGTCCCAGCCAAAGCACATACTCCTGTTGTCTTGTATTTCTTCCCCATTCTTCTTCATTACAAACTTCTTTATATGTATATTAAATAGTATCTTCAAGGTCACTTGTTTCATTCAGCTGTTCCTTTGTCTCTTTATCTGGTCTTAAACCAGTCTTTCTCTGGTTTTGATAATACCGTCACTTCCTCTTGTCCAAAATTTGCTTTCAGCTACTGATTTATCTCTTGCTAAATTTAATTCTTGCTAAAATAAATTTGATTCCAGAATGGGCTGTTAGACTGGTGTCTTAGCTCCTTCCTCTTCAACAGTCTTTGCCATACCTTTCCTCTACCCTATGTTTCTTCTTTAACATCATCAAAACTACTTGTAAAAGCTCATTCATTCATTCATTCATTCATTCTTACAGTATTTATTGATCTTGTGCAATTGCCAGATTGATCATTTATCAGTTTTGTCCTTTTTGGCAACACTTTTCCATCTCCTTTTTAATTTGTTCTAAAATACTTCTATCATCCTGTTACCATTTTTTTTTTTTTTTTTTTACTACTGACTTACATACCTTTGAGTATGTACATCTTCTTATTTTTTTGTCATCTTAATTTATAATATTTGCACTTGATTTGTTAGCACTTTTTTGTTGTTTGTTGCACTTGATTTGTTTTTTTATTTGTTGCACTTGATTTGTTATGACGAGGTTTGTAGTCTATCTTTATTTGTTTTAAACTTTTTTTCCCCTAAACTTTCACTTTCTGAATATTTATGAGGTAGTTTCACAGAATCACAGAATCACAGAATTTCTAGGTTGGAAGAGACCTCAAGATCATCGAGTCCAACCTCTGACCTAACACTAACGGTCCCCACTAAACCATATCCCTAAGCTCTACATCTAAACGTCTTTTAAAGACCTCCAGGGATGGGGACTCCACCACTTCCCTGGGCAGCCTGTTCCAATGTCTAACAACCCTTTTGGTAAGGAAGTTAATGAAGAAAGGAACATGCCCATGCTTCTGCGATTTTGTATAAGGACAAACAGTTTAGATTAATGCTAAGTGAATGGAAGAAATATGGAAGGTGAGGGAGAGATTGAAATTTCAAGAAGGGCTGAAAATAAAGTAGTTTTGAATTAGATCTCTAACATGCTGAAAGTCAACAGTGATATACATTCACATATGTCAGAAATGTCCAAATTCATAACATGAATACATGTAAGTGTTGTGAGGATGGACATTGCTATTCTGAAGCTCAAACGAAGAGTCTGGAAGTCATGGAGATACAATTCATACTAGCTGGAGGGTTGAATCCTCATATGGCTGTAGAAGAAATGGAATTGTTGTGGTTGTGTTCATGTGTTATATTACTTTAGGTTATGTTGTGCAAGCAAGTATTTTAGGAGAAGAAAACATGGTATCACATTTTGGAATATATTATGTAGCACATGAATATTCAGTGTAGCACTTGGCTAAAAATGGGCATGTACTTCTCATAAATAACTGCAGAGCATTTATGAACTAAATTACATAAGGCTAACACTTAAGGTCAGTAAACACTTCAATTTTTTGCAAAGCACAGAAACACTACTGAGTTGGTAAACTGCATATGACTGCATTTTAGCATGATGATTCAAAATCATAACTTTTTTTTTTTTTTTTTTCTCAGAAGCTGTCATAGTACTACTGTTTACACAATAGTCTAACTAATGCATTTTTTAAAACACCTACCCAAATAATATATATTTACCTATCCAACTTTATAGTAAATGTTAAGGTAAGATTAAATTAACCTGAGAAAGTTGAATTGATAATGTTTGATTTCATTTAATCCTTTTATTAACTAGTATGTAAAGAAAGACGTATCAGATTGCCTATAGTTTAATAATCATGGTTGCTTTATTATAGTGAAATGAACTTTAAAATAATTTTTTATTTTGCGTAATTATTAGACACTTTGCACTTAATTTAAAAGTGATAATTCTAACTCTGTAGGCCTCTTCTTATAGCTTCAATTTAAATGTTAGAATATATAGAATATTATAGAATATATAGAATAAACAATTTTCTTCAAATGATTGAGTGTCCTATAAAATCATTCCATCTTTACTTCAGAGCATTGTCTTTTAGATGTACTCAGCTGTCATCAGAGAGAAACCCAATTTCTGTGGTGCTAGAAAGTATTAGGCTGTATGTTTTTAAGTTTAGCTGAAATTCATGGTAGAGACACAAAAAAAAAGACAATTTTTAAAAGGAGTGGCCAGCATGTTGAGGGAGGTGACTATCTTCCTCTACTCTGCCCTTGTGAGGCCACACTTGGAGTACTGTGTCCAGGTCTGGGGCCCCCAGCACAAGAAAGGTGTTAATGTCTTAGAACAGGTCCAGAGGGCCACACAGATGATCAGAGACCTGCAGCACCTCTCCTATGAAGAAAGGCTGCAAGAGCTGGGGATCTTCAGCCTAAAGAAGAGAAGGCTCCAGGGTGATCTTACTGCAGCTTTTCAGTACTTAAAGGGGGCTTGTAAAAAAGATGGAGAGAAAGAGTGACTTTTTGCTAGGTCAGATAATGACAGGGTGAGGGAGAATGATTTTAAACTAAAAGATTATTTAGATTAGATGTTAGGAGGAAATTCTTCACTCAGAGGGTAGTGAGGCACTGGAACAAGTTGCCCAGAGAGGTTGTGGATGCCCCATCCCTGGAGGTGTTCAAGACCAGATTGGATGAGGCCTTGGGCAATCTGATGTAGTGGGTGGCATCCCTGCCCATAGCAGGGGGATTGGAACTGGATGATCTTTAAGGTTCCTTCCAACCGTTCTATGAATCATTAATCATTCTATGATTCTATGAAAAGCATAGAGTACATTTATATACAAAAAAAGAAAAAAGACAAGATTCTGCTCTCAAATATTATGCCCATGAGCCATCTCATGGAATCTGAGTTGTGCTCACATGCAAAAAGACAAAATTGTAAACCTTTTGACCTGTAAAGTGTATTACATTAATTCTACAATGCTTTCTTTGTAGAGTCTAGGGCTGGAAGAAATGCATATAGAAGAAGAGCATCATTACTGCTATTTCAACACTAGCATTAAATATTTCTCTTTGAGGTTTGTCTGTCCTTGACCAGTGCAAAATCCATGTTTTAATCCTACTTTTAAAATGAGCATATTCCCTTTTCTCTGATAAAATTCTGAAGCACAACTAAGTATCAGGAAATCTATAAGCTTTTTTTATAGGCTATTTTTCCCTAATTATTTGGTTAGTTTGAAAAGCAGCATACTGTTGTCCATACTGTTGCACACCTCATTTTGGGCATGCCTCAGTGCTCCTTTTTTTTTTTTTTTTTTTTTTTTTTCCTCTGTTACAGAGATAACCTTCTCACTTTTTTCTCCTTCAAGTTGTACTGATGCAGATGATGTGTAGTTGCTAGCCTTAAAAAGATGAATAAGGTAATTTTTGCACTGTTGTGATGCCACTGGAAACTGCATTTAGTGAGTTTAGTCCTTGAGAAAGAGTATATATATAGACTCACTTTTGTGTCTTGATTTCTTCCTTGTCTTTTGCCTTACTATTGGTAGAAGAGACTCTTACTGCCCTACTTGTCCTTGTTCTGGCAGCTAGCTCTCAGGTCATCCCATACGATGGAGAGTGAAGTAAGTACATGCTTCTGTAGGAGTTCAGTTCTTGCTTTTTCATCTGTAACAACAGACAAAACTGAAGAGATCATCCATTAACACATTGTCATTAATATGGTACTGTTTAAGTTTGTTTCCTTCTCTGCATGAACTTGAGAGCTGTCTCTTTGGCTACCAATATTTTTTTTCTGATTAAATCCAGTCTGTTCAAGGACTGGAAAGGTGATACATTATGCCAAATGTCATGGAGAAGCCTATTGTTGCATTGGTCTTGGGAAATCTCAGTGTAAATCTGCATGGCATACGGAGATTAAAAAAAAAAAAATGTTGGGTTGAACTGTCAAAAGGAATCAACCAGTATAGTTTATGATAATGACTTGGAAAGTAGCTTTGTGTCATGTGTGGACATTTTGAAGCAGTAAGTAGTATCTAGGGCAAGAGTTATCGCCTTCCTTCACCCTTAATTTAGCACTGAGCTATGGAAGACTATCTCCTGTAGGTACAGCTGTCCTCAGCATTTCTGTTTTCCCTTGAGTTCTAGCCAGGATGCACAATGTGTCATGAATTCAGAGTAGTGCTTAGAACTCAGTAATCTGTAGATCTTGGTAGTGTGTTTAACGGGTAGTTTAATGGGAAGGAAAAATAGGATTATTTACGATAGCTGTTGTAAGAGGGTGTTTCAGTATGGATGTATCTTTCCATGTACTTTCCTTTCATTCATTTCTGTTTTAGTGGAGAATTTCCACTTCAGGAAATCCTGAATGATTGATGGTATTATGATGATTGAGGTATTATGTGCCTATATACTTTGAGTAGGTGAGAGAAGATCAATGAATTTAATTTATGGGGGGGAAGTTCCAAATTTCCAAATTCCCATCTACCATTAGAGGGTATATTTTGTAGACGTGGATGTAAATGGTCTTGGATCGAGAAATTACAATTATTATAATAAATATCTTGTTCTTTTGACCATTTATTCTAAATTTCTCTTCGCACCTGAATACATCCAGCATATATCTTTGTGATTCCCAAAAACATTATGGCTATTTGGAGCACAGCATGAAATTGTCATCAACACGAATAAGGAACAATAGCTACATAAGGATAAGGCAGATGGAGTAGTTTTCCACTCTTCCAAACTGTAATGTTAAAAAGAACATCATCTATTTTAGGATCAGGAATAGGCCATCTGCCCAGATTGCCTGGCCTTTCAGCTTTACCTTACTCCCACATTACTATCATTATTTTCATCTGAATGTCATTGCATTTTTATGCTGTATTTTCCTGAAAGATACTTCATGTCATTAGCTGATTTGTTTTACACCAGGGTTTTCTTTAAGAATTCCACATCTTTCTTTAATATTTGTATTTTACTATTCAAGTGTTTTGCTTCCAAATATGATGTTTGTTTGATAATTTAATTATTAAGTCAGACAACATCTGTCCTTACTGGCAGTGTTGGAAATGATGTGACAGCCTGGCAACAATAGTAGCAGGAAATAAGCAAAGGACTAACAGGAATCATGAAAGGCAGAGGAGGCAGCAAGGCCAAGAAAAGGACTTTGAGCCAAAAGTGTGTAAAAATAATTGAAGCTAAGAGAAAACAAAAACAAAAACACTTGACTAAGTGAACGATATCAGTTTTTAGCAGCCAGAGGAATTTTATTTGTAGTTTTCATCTGTCTCTGAAGGGAAAAATGATTCAGTTGCTTTGAAGACTATTGATTTAAAGATTTGAATGTCTTTGTGGGTTGAGCAGTAGAAAGAATTAAACATTTTCCAATGGAACTTTTTAAAATCTGAAACTGTTCGTTCAATGAATATCAATTGTTCTGCAAAAATGTCAACACTTCATATCTGCATTTCTTTTCTTGTTTTTTATTAATCCATGTTATGTAGATACCCACCTTTGATCTGTTAAAATAATTTGGCAAATGAGAATGGAAGGCTTTCTTCCTAAATTTCTAAAGAAAACCTTAAAAGCATTTTAATGTTCCAAGTACAGTGGACATTTGTTGGTCTTTTTTTCCATTTTTTTTTTTCCTCCCCAAATAAATTGAAATACATTAATATCTGAGTCAAGAAAATGTAATTTAGGGAACCAAATTGCCATCCCAGTTGGGTGCTGAAAGTAAGTTTCATTTATGGTAAATAGAAATGAGCTCCACTAACTGTAAAATCACAATATAGATAAAATTTCCTTTGTGTACGTGATTGTTCATTCATATTTATGTTCCTAAACATAAACAACATAAACATCCAGAGGTGTGTGTTTGTTTGTTTGTTTTTGGTGCTCTGAGATACCATCGATCCCAGTACATACAAGGTTGACAAGACTTGCGAAAGATAGGAAGGTAGGTGTTCTTCGGAACAGAAACTCAGTGTCAGAAGCGATGCACCCAAAATCTTTCAAAATGAAACAGGATGTTTGTGTTTTGTTATACCTTTGTCGTCTATGTTACACCTAATGCCTGCAATTAGGTTTAGCAGGTACAGGAGTTTACAGGTTATCTAAATGGTTGTAGCCAAATAATAAATTGCTTATCTATCTGTAAAGATAGATATTGATATTCTTTTCTTGGCATTATTTAAATATATAAACTACTTTGTATTCAGTTCTTGTAGTTCTGGAAATGGAAATTAAACAGTCGTAGCTTATGTTTTGTCCATATTTGGTAGCGCTGACAATTGAACATGAATTCTTAAGCAGTCAAGGACAAAAGTAATTAGTTTTTTTTTGTTGTTGTTTTGTTTTGTTGGGGGGGTGGAGGTTGGGAGGGGGAACAGTTGAGGTTAATGTTTACTTGCAATATTTCTTTGACAGTTGCATTCTTTGAAGATCAGTCTACTTAATTAAAAAAAAATGAAATTGTGAAGAATTAAATATAACTGCAGTTTTATATCTTTCTAAGAATATCATAGCTAAGCAGGTAGGCAAGACAGTGCATGTCTGTGCACTACTACTCACTATAGAAATTAAATACTACTTAATGTAAACACAAGAGTAAGATGAAGCATTTCAATTTGTGTATACAGTGTAGTTAGTCTCTTTTTATAGGGTCAGTTTTCATTATTTGTTACTACTTCTACTATATGCTTATGCTATGTACAAATGATGTCTGTACCTTTTGTCTCAGAATACTGAATCATGGACAGAATTTAGTCTGATACAATATATTATTTTTACACTGTCCTGTAATTCAAACATTCAAGAGGATTCGACTCCTTCACAACTTTTATTGAATTTGCAGTGAATAGATCAGTTCTCAGTTTGACAGCACAGTTCTCGTGAGATAGATTATGGTCATGTACTTTAACATTCCAGTCATGCAGATCTCACCAGATGTCAGTAATCAGGTTTCACTCATCTTGAATTTACCTATATACATGTCTAAATGCAATTCTTTTTTTGAAAATTCGACTTCTACAAGTATTCTATGGATAAATCTAAATATTTTATTTTTTTCATTGTATTCTCATAACCTTTGGCAACTTGGTTTCAGTTTTTGTTCTCAGTGTCTAGATTTTATGGTCACAGAATGTTTAGGCAATCTTTCTCCTTTTTTGATAATACTTCTAATTTTGTTGTTGTTGTAGCATACTATTTATTTCCCAGGTATTTCTTTATCTTGGAAGATTGGTTCAGGTTGTTTCAAATGGTATACAACTCTAAGCTATTCAAATGAAACATTTGGTACGGCAACCAACTGACCTGTGAAACCAGTTGGTTAGGGAGGTAAAACAATATTCCAGAAAAATATATTTTTTGTTTCCCACCTAGCATTTGATGCCAACACCTTTCCAATGTTGCTCACAGGTATTTTAAAAAGATCATTTGCTTAATGATATCTATCTCTACCCCTCCAATTGTATTTAAGATTCTGTAAGCAGTGCTGTGATGCAGTATGATGATCTAAAGTAGACAAGACCAGTATTTTTTAACTCTACAAAACCAGTATGCGGTTGTTAATGGCATACTATGCCGATTTTCTCATCTTTAGTATAAGATGAATTGTTAGTCTTGTTTGTGTTCAATGTCTGTTCTCTCTCTTCTGTTTAACTATACCCTTAAAAATGTCTTCTTCACTTTTCATACTGATTGTACACTCTCTTCTACGTAGAGTTTCTTGTCAAGAGTCTATTTTACTCTATTCAGTTCATTAACAATAATTATTTTTCTCCTTTAAGTTTGATGGAGTGATTCTTTCCAGATTTGTCTCCGTGATTTTTCAGGAACTGTTTATTATGTGAACTTATTTCCTAGATTATATAGGCACTTTTCCTAAAATGTTTCCTCTGGCTTCAAAATAACAAAGACTACTTGATAACTGTTGATCATTGCGTCTTTTCTCTGACTGGGCAAGATTGAGGCAGGAATCTTTTTATTAGTGAATTTAGGAAATGGAGATTTCCTTTTAGAATGGAAATCAACATTTGTTCTGTGATCTTTTATTTATTAATTTTTTAAGCTACTATTTGGAGTTATTGTTTCACATTGTTGTTGCTAGAATAGAAGTTTAAATGTACATATGTATGTTAGCATTTTGGCTGTGTTAGCTGATGGAATTTTGGAATTGATATTAGTAAATGTTTTACCAGGTAGTAAATGCTTATTCTTTCTATGAATAGAACATGGTAATTTTCAGTCTGGTAGCTGACAGAAAAAGGTAAGGTAACTGAATTCAAACATTGAATTAATGTCTTATGTTTTGCGTATTGCCTAGCCAGACTTTTCAAACACTGATCTTGCCTTCTCCTTTATTTTGTTATTAACATGTTTCGGAGTGATTTTTGCTGTCAAATGCCAAGTTAAAATTAATCCTATTCTGAGCTACTGTTTTCTGGTGTGAATAATCAGTAGTGCTTTTAATGTGTTGTAGTCCTTAGAGAAAATTATTAAATAAGAAGGAAACACAGGTGTGTAACAATACTTTTCTCTGAAGAAATTCGTTCTCTGAAGAAATTAAATGTAGCTAGTTGCTAGTTCCTGCTTCCATTAAAGAGAGTAAACAACCCAGCTAATTAAGAAGTAAATTAGTTAAATATAGAGACTTGAAACAATGCTAAACTAAAATATAGGTAAATCTTCTGAAAATTCTGCAAAAGTCATAAGTTTTTGTGATAAGTTTTGTAGTGGCTGGTCATGTAACTAAATTTCCTGAAGAATAGATAATTTGTTCTGAATTGTTCTAATTGCTCTTAATTTGTTCTAAAAGGATGTATACTCAATACTTGCTGTCATTTTTTAAAAACATGGTCAAGTCAAATGCCATATGTTCCCATGTACTACCTTGAGTTGCTCACTGTGCACTAAAAAATTCAGCAAGGTTACCCACAAAACTCAGAGAAGTCATTTAGAACCACAAGTGTTTTATATAGAATATGTGTGTAAGTGTGAAGCAAAGTATTAATGATAGGAAAATATAAACCTTCACAAAAAAGTCACAAATTCATATTTTAAGTTTGATTTGCAAGCAGAGGGGGAATTGGCATGAAGCTGAGTTAGTTTGAACGTGGTTTTCATGAAGTAACTCTCTTTTTTAAACTCTCTTTATCAGAATTAGAGGAGTTTCATAGAATTTAAAAGGCTTTCATACTTTGTTTTTTCCTTTGGGCATCGTGCACCAACCACCTACCTGCTTACCTTAGATGAATGGAGGAAAGCTGTATACAGAAAATGAAAGTCTGAAATGTAAAGGCCTACCAGCAGAGTGTTTTGTTCTTGGTTTACTGTATTTACTTCATCATGCTGTAATGCATAACATTGAAGACTAGACTTCATAACTTAAATAGTTTGAAATAGTTTATAGCAGTAAGTGGAAGTTTGGTGATTTATACAAAATAAAAACCTATCTCTGTGTTAGTAAGATATAAAATGGTAATGTCAGAATAAAACTTCTGATTAACTTAAAATGGGATAAAAATGAACTGAAGTTAATAAAAACCAGAAAAAAATAGGCCATTACCTTGTGTGAAAAACAAACAAAAACAAAAAACAACCTCCCTGTAAATGAAGAGATTATTAAAAAGTTTACTATACCACCATTAGGAAGTTTTTCCAATAGTTTTGTTTGTTTGTTTGTTTTACAGAGGCTGCTTGGCTGGGAAAAATCTGTTTAGAATTTTTTTCTTACATGTCTGTAAAGTAACGTAAGTTAAATATATACTAAAATATTGCAGCTGAAAAGATGATTTATAAATTCATATGTTCATGGAGTAATATATCTGCAGAAGGAAGAGCTATCCATTTTTACTTATTACTACACAATCCCACTGCTTGCCTGTAGCTTCACTGGGGGTTTTAATGTGAAGAATGTATTTGGTCATGGAGAAATAATGAACCTTTTCAGAGATTAGTTAGGCTAGTATGATGGAGGGTATCTATGTAGATATTAATGATGTTATCTTTATATGGATGGGAGGTGGCTCACAGTAGTGCCATTCTGAGCATTGCCATGTGCAATAATGCATACACATGCATACACATGCATAAAATAATATGAAATAGATATAATGAAATAAAGGTCTACAGGCTGGCTAACATGTTGTTAATGGAACACAGGTACTTCACACACACACACACGCACACACACAAGGTGTGTTATATAATAAAAAGGTTAAAAATGGTTTGTATATAATAGAAGGACAAAACAACAATTCATTAATCAATATACATATTTAAATCTGTTTTAAGTGAGTTTTAATGGCTTCACCACCAACACGCTTTTAGCCTTTGACATATTCTTACTGTAAATAGAATGATTTCAAAATGTCACTACTTGCCTGTTAGAAACATGTACATTTTCAACTTAAATTCAAAGTGCAGTAGAATACTGAAGAATTGCAATGCTGTTGATGTATATGTTCATGAATAAATGGATGTTGGTATTATCTTGAATGCATTAGTAAGTATGTCTATTAAAAGCTTTAATCTAATTTTGCATGCATTTCATTCTGCAGATTTTTTGGTAAGAGTGAGAACTCTTTGCAAGAATATCCCTGTTCTGATTATTATAGTTGTATTCCTCCTCTGTACCAATTAGATAAGCACCCCTAAAAAATTCTCAAATGTTTTATTGGATGAACTATTCAAAATCTTGCGATCTTGTAACCTATTGTAGAGAAATTATTGACCTTGTTTATATGGACATTTTCAAAGTATGTCTTCAAGTGGCACTTTTAAGTGAAGGTATAGCCCCTGTATACAGAGAGCCCCTGTACCCGGCTCTGGTGAGGCCGCACCTCGAGTACTGTGTTCAGTTTTGGGCCCCTCACTACAAGAAGGACATGGAGGTGCTTGAGCGAGTCCAGAGAAGGGCTACGAAGCTGGTGAAGGGTCTGGAGAACAAGTCTTACGAGGAGCGGCTGAGGGAGCTGGGACTATTTAGCCTGGAGAAGAGGAGGCTCAGGGGCGACCTTATTGCACTGTACAGGTACCTGAAAGGAGGCTGTAGCGAGGGGGCGGTTGGTCTATTCTCCCACATGCCTGGTGACAGGACGAGGGGGAATGGGCTAAAGTTGTGCCAGGGGAGGAGGTTTAGGTTGGATATTAGGAAAAACTTCTTTACTGAGCAGGTTGTTAGTCACTGGAAGAGGCTGGCCAGGGAAGTGGTTGAGTCACCATCCCTGGAGGTCTTTAAAAGACGTTTAGATGTAGAGCTTAGGAATATGGTTTAGTGGAGGACTTGTTAGTGTTAGGTCAGAGGTTGGACTCGATGATCTTGGAGGTCTCTTCCAACCTAGACTATTCTGTGATTCTGTATACTTGCACAAATAAACAATATTGCTCAATTTAATTATGATTAATTACAAGAAATGCATCTCAAGAAATGCATCTTTATGGTTATTTGGTTACCATTTTTTTTTTCCTACTGAAAACAAAAGCTCAGCTTATTCTTTAAGAGAAAGGAAAGTGTATAGTTGTAAAATGTCTTCTCCAAGGTCATGGGAGAGGAGGATTGCAAAGGTACTTTAACAAAATGCAGTTGTATTTCTCTTTTTGACAGATAGGTGAAAACATATGCATCTGAGCAATTAGAAATAGAATAATCCATTTCTGCTTAAAATGTTACATATATTTTCTTTTGATATCAGTATTAAGTACGGAATTATTCAAATAATTAGTTACTCAGCAGATCAGTATGAAAATTCTATATATCAATGCATTTGGTCTATTGAGAAAAAAAATTGGTGAGATATTTAAATAAAGCAAGTATAATCTGTATTTATTCAGTGGGGCAGGAAGTGAGAAATTTTCATATCAGTGCTCCTGGTTAGACTTGTATTCATGTGCTGTTTTATAACACTCTGTGGAGCTGTTTTTGCATGAAAGAAATGAGATTCTTGTTTCTAAGCTCTAATAAGTGTAAGTTCTAAATGTAACTTGATTCTAGAGGTAGGCGTGCACAAAGTTCTTGTTACCATGTACCATGTACCATGTACCATGTGCACAGTGAAGGCTGTGGTGATGGGTATCTTTTCCATAAAGAAATCCCCTCCAGAAGCTCTGTCCATGGTGCTAAAATCTGACATGCCCTTTCAGCATCGTTATCTGATCATTTCAATATGCCTGTGTGTTCTGCAGCGATTCATCGAGTTTTTTTTTTGTTTTGTTTTGTTTGTTTTCTTCAGCAAAGCATATACAATCTATGAATATCCTATTGTTTGATAGTTTATAATTAACATCAGGTTGTTCTTTCTGCCTTTGACAACTTTGAAAACAACCTTTATGTGATTTTGAAATCCTGGGATTTAATTAGAAAAAGGACATCTTTAACATGAAAGTATGTTATTCATTACCAGTAGGTAAAACGAAATGATTTTTCTATGTTATAAATGTTTAAAGACCAATAATATTTTGAAAGTATGAAAAAAAAAAAAAAAAACACAACAAAACACAACTAAATAAGTGGAAAAGTTAGTATCTATGCACAAGAAATAGCTTGTTTGCTTCTACCTCCCAAAATCTTGTCAGTGATTCCACATAAATGTTTACTTCAGCCAAGTCTATAAAAATTGTAAGCTATTATAGAGTTTAAAAAATATAAAGTTTACTAATGACTTACAAGAAATATTAATAACTCCTATTTTTACTGTGTAATGCAAGCTACCTATTCATCCAATAAATATTTAATTCCCTAAGTACAATTTACAGTGACAACTTTTTTTTTTTTTTTTTTTCCCATTCTCCCTATATTTATGTATAGCTATCAACTGAAATAAAATAGAAAATTGCTATCACTTTCTTTGTTTGGAGTCACCAGATTTTTCATCAGCTATCTTAACAGTCAGATATCTTTTCTGTACTGGACTTGGGAGTAGCCCCTTTTTTCATCCTAACAGGATTGGTTTTAGCTTGTAATCAACATTCTGATCAACAGTTTTTTGTGCACATTTGCTGCTTATGGGCCCAGTCCTACTCCCATGAGAACTTTAACTTCAATATGAGTAGAGTCAGGTATTCATTGTTCTCTTTTTGTCTCGTTTCATTTCATTTCTACTAATAATGTTTCTGTCAGTCATTTAATGTTGTTACCCTGTGAAAGCTGGGGAGGTTTATAAACGATTCAGTTGTTGTTATTGCTGAACAGAAGTGTGCAGGTCCAGAAAGAAATCCTTAATATCATCTAAACTGTTCAAACTAGCCAAGTTCACTCTATCATCAACCTAAAGTTTAGACATTACTAGTAACTGAATTTCCCTTTTGACTAAAGACAAAATATTGAATTTACATTTTCTGAGTCTAAAAATTGCGTTTAGTTTTCGGGTTTCTGGGGAGGTATCAAAGCAATTCAAAATGTGCTTTAAGCAGTAGCTAAAAGCCTGTTGCTCTATCAGTATTATGCCTCCTTTCTGTACTTCTCTCTTCCTCCTCCCACAATAAGCAACATGTAAAATACAACATTATTACTTACCAGTATGGGTAAGTACTTTGTGAAAGTGTTTATTGTGGAGTTCATTGTAGTTGTACAGCCTAAAAAACAGCAAAAATAACCTATGTGCTTAGATTGGCATTTCAACAGGAGAATATGTAAGGAAATATTTTATCAGACTTTATAATGAATTTGTTTATTGTTAGACAAGAGCTCCCAGAATATGTTTTGGAAACAAACAAGACAAAAACTGTTTTGATTTTAATCAAAAATGTATTTTCCTCATAAAAAAAATTTTACATACTCACTGTGTCTACTCTACAGAATTTGTCCATTTCATTACACCATGTGTCAATCCTAGTATATCTGTTCACTGCAAAAACTCGTGGCTAGTGTGTGTAATACAGCACAGGAGGAGGTATTGCTCAGTTCCACTACTTTTATGTAATAATAATTAAAAAAAATACAGAAAATGTGGCTACTTTCACTGTATTCCAGACTTAAAAGTCTCATGAAAGTTGTAGAAAATGAAGTTAATCGTATTTGGTTGGTAGAATACCCTTAGAAGCCATATTTAAAATTCTTCTCTTATGCTGAGGCAGTACATATTCCCATTTGTCAGCAGCAGCAAAGTCCAGGCATCTAATTTCTAAATGAAATAATTTTTCTTGTTCCCTTTTTATTCAGCACAAATGCAGTCATGTGCTTTTTATTTCAGAAATTGATTGATATTTATGACATATTGGTCGGTACACCTATTACAGTTGCTTTTACTTCCATTGCTGTGCTTTTTTCTTTGCCCATGTCCCAAAGACTGATTAAAGGAGGATAAAGCTCGTTGAGTGAAAAGGATTGCTTCTTCAGGTAGTTCTTTAGATAGCTGTGTCCGACGTCATAGTTTGTTTCTCGTGAGATGCAGTTGTAGAGATATACCACAGAGATGATTCCCAGAAGAGTACCAAGGCAGACAAGGAATCCTATTATGTTCTTTTCGTAGCCTTTCACTGCCAAGTCCAGTCCTTTTGTGGTTACATTGACACATTGTTTCTTATTTTGTGGATAGATAGTGGGAATATCTATACAGATTTTGTATTCAGTTGATGGATTTAAATGTGTAAGGTTGTATACCTGTATATCAGACGGTACTCGAGCGCTCTGTGCAGCCTGAGAGTTTTCAGCTTTCAGAAAAGCAGTCCATCTAATGCTGGACTTCAGAATTTTAGAACTTGCTTTCCATGAAACCAAAACAGAATTAGATTTTATATCTTTTATTTTAATATTCAAAGGTCCATTGCTGTCCTGAGGGAAGGAGCCATCCACTTTAATCATGACTGACTTTAGGTCTGCCCCAACTAAATTTGTTGCTATGCACGTGTATAAGCCACTTTCTTTTTGTGTTACATCACTTATGTCTAATGTTCCTTCAGAATGAGTGTAGTACTTATTAGAAATAGTATTAGGCAAAAGTTTGTGTCCTGATGGTGTTATCCAGTAGATTTCAGGTTCTGGTTCTGCTGTTGCTCTGCAGTGTAAGGAAATATGGCTGCCAGTTTTCAAATCCAGAGTAGATGGAAAGCTTTCGGGAGCTATCAGAGGGAGACAGATTTCCATCATTTCTCGGAAGTGTATTTGTCTCACGTTCTGGCCTTGGAATTCGGGAGGGTCTACACAAAACAGAGACTCCGGCTCCATGAAGCGAATATTTGTTTTATTCATGTTAATCCAGCGGATGACACAATCACATCTAATGGGATTGCTGTGTATACTGACTTCCTTCAGGTTAGGCAATGATTCAATTGTGCTACGGTACAGGGCACTCAGTGCATTGCTGTTGAGCATGAGTGATTCCAGCTTGGGAAGTCTGTAGAATGCATTTGGATGAATGTATGATAATCTGGGGTTGTTGGTAGCTTCTATTTTTCTTAAATCTGGCAAATTATCAACAGCAAGGCTATCAATAGAAATCAGTTCAGGCATGTTATTAATTCCTAATTCTTTTAGGTGCAGCATATTGCTAAAATCTCCTCTTCGTATTCTGTTAATAGGATTCTTATTTAGGTCCAGAAATTTAAGATTTGTAACCTTTTGAAGAGCAATGTGGGGCACTCTAGCAAATCTATTGTCATAAAAAGAAATGCTTTCTAAGTTGTCAAGGCCAGCCAAGGCATTATCTGGTATTTCAGTGAGATTTATTCCAGCTAAAACTAGGCTGCGCAAATTGGTAAGAGCCTTGAAGTTCATCTCTTCGATTCTGATTATTGGATTTTCTCCAATCATGAGAATCTCCAGATTAGGAATAGCTTCAAACCATTTACTGTTGATTGTTTGCAGACCGTTTGAATTGAGATGAAGTCTTAGAAGATTATTGAGGCCTATGAAAGCTCCAGGTGCAATCACAGAAAGCAGGTTATGATTAATATAAAGCTCTTGTAAATTATGGAGTCCAGAGAGACATTCTTCAGGGAGTTCAGTAAGTTTGTTTTCTTCAAGGTATACAGAAAGCAACTGTGATATCTTTGTAAGATTAATACTGGCCACTGAGGATAGATTGTTCTGAGATAAATCTAGACCAGTTAAATTCACTGGAAAGTCTACTGAGTGTTCAATATTTGCAATATTGTTAGTCTGTAGAAGTAAAACCTGTGTGTCGGCAGGCAGTCTGGCTGGAAAATTAAAAAGGCCTAAATCATTACAGTCCACTGTTGGAGCCTCCATATACACAGACTTGGGAGTGAACCAAGGTCTGATCTCACATATACATGACTCTGGGCAGTCTGCTTTTTTTTCTACAGCTTGTACTACTGCAGTGATAACTAGGCCAAGTAGAAAATTAATTTTGAGTTGCATGTCCTTCATCTTAGCTCAAATGTTCAGAAAAGTAACAGACCCCGTAAGTATTCCACGGTTATGGTTTTGCAATTCAGTATGACCTGGTCAATTGATAAAACACACACTTGCATTTGTCAAATGCTGATTGCGAAGGACTTTCTTCCTGAGGATAAGTGATAAATTTGCAACCAACTTGTCCAGTAGTAAGAGACATTTTGTGGAAAAGAAGGTCACTCTGTCCTTGATGACATAAAATTGATAAGCTTTGTGAAGATGAAGCATGTATAGATGGTCATAGGAGATTAAGCAATTCATTTATTTAGTAGTATTAACTTCAAATCCCATGATTGATTAGTGTTTGCAGGAATGACAGGATGACCTAAAATATAAGAAGAGGAAATAATTAGTATAAGAAACTATAAAGTTATAAATTAATTTAGCCATCTCTTGCTATCTAGTGTTAATTATTGAAAGTAAGAAAAGAAAATGACTGTGGTGCCTAGAGTATTGTAGTGGTATCCGGATAGCATAAATGAAGTTAATATAGTAATATATCTTCAGACTTGTAGCTTGTCATACGTCCAGTGGAGCATTGCTCTGAAGAAAGATGAAGATCCATAAAGTATAAAGCAAAATATATCAGGGAGATTTTTCTACATATTTTATGCCCCTTTAAAATATTTTTTCTTACAGTTATCACTAGAAGCAGACTGAGTTCTGTTGGCTTTGAAAATGTAAACACTGAGCAAAATCCTACAGAGCATGAATATTTAACTTTTGAACATAAAATTTATAAATATAAAGAACATAATTTATATGCAATCAAAGGAAAATTGAATGGTTGAATTAATACACATTCCTAATAATGACCTTCTTAGGCAAGCCTTTGAGATACTTATACAGATATTTACAAAATTGATAATCTACTAATTTTATCATTTTCTAATTCTTTTTGCACCTGATGTTTAGGAAGAAAACCTTTTTCTCTCTCTGTCTTTAAAGCAATTAGAAAGTAATATGTACCTTATATTAAATGGCTTGTCATTTTGGCAAATTTAGTCTAATTATTGGCTTGCTTATTTTGGCTTCAATAACTTCAATTGCAGGGAGTAATAAAAACAGAAAATTGTCTTTAGTGTGATAAGAATATAAGAAAAAACAGCCAACAGCTTTTTCATCTGTAGCTCTGCAAGAATCTGAAATTTGCTATTAAGTTGCAGATTGTCTTCATATCCCAAATGATAATAAAGACTGGAGTCGTAGCATTCTGAAATGTCAAATGTGTCCTCTCTTCAGATTTTTGGTATCTACTTACATTTCCTGGGGAAAAATGTCCTACTATGAGTGTACGTTTTATTCCAAGTGATATAATTCAAAAGGTTCTGTGTTTTTATATATTAAGTAGTATACATTAGCTGCTGCATTTACTTCAGAATATAGACTATACACTAACTGTTACCAGACTTTGTCTCAGAAGGCTGCTGTATGATACACATTTATGCCCTTTTTCCCTTTGGCTTTTGTATTAAAATTCACAGTGACATTGTTTACAAACTGTAAGATGAGATCAATGCTTCATTGACATTGATAAATAACTTCTGAGATGTTGTTGGTATCGATAGACAGAATTACAAAAGTCAATTGTCAAGGATTTGGATTTTAGATTTCCTTTGCAGGCTCAGGAGGATTGGACATGTTGATCAAATAGGCATTTCGTATCAGCTCAGAAGAAAGGTGTTGGACAATGTTGAGTATTGAAGAACATTTGGCAAATGTTTGTGGCTTCTGTGTTATGTACATTTTAAGACATTTAATATTTTATTTTAACACATAAGTATATCAAAAAAGTGAACAGACAATGTGTGAGGTAAACATACAGAAACATTCTGCTGTTTTGAGGATTAATAATATGTTTTTTGTGGAAATGGCCCAGTTTATACTGAAATGCAAAGCTATGTCGATCGAAATAGTAAAAATATAATCTGTTCCTTTGTTCTGGGAAATGAAACGAACTGGAGGCTTGCAGAAAAATAGAGATTTGCATTGGACAGCTAATGCCTATAACTTGCTCTTAATTTAGTCATCAGAAGGCAAGGTGATGTGTCTATATGGAGCACTGTCCCATTTACTAAAGGTCTCTCAGTAGAAATCATTCAATGCCAAATGCACAGATGTAATTTACTATATAGGCAGAGGAGAGGATTTGGAGGAGGAGGGGGAGCACTTTTTGAGTCCTGTTCCTGATATACTTTCTTAGGCACATGTTCCATTGACTTCTGGAATTTTAATTGGATTGTACATTACAAATATATTTGTATGGCAAATATAAAATGTAAGCTACTACTAATTGAAATGTCATTGGAACTCTTACCTGAGTAATACAGACATTGAGGTTCACGAAATTGCTCCTGCAGATATCTAAGCTCAGCATTTAAATTCTATTATGATGCCTAGGACTTCTGCTCGGTAGTGGTACTGGGAAAGTATTTTGGGGGAGCATGACTATATAATTGACCTGCTTTTCTACTGCACCCTGGACATTTGCTGTTGGTCACTGTGAATGACAGGATGTAGACAGAGATGGACTTTTCATGTGTAAAGTACTAGGTACCTGAGATGCTGTACCAGGAAAAATATGTAAATTACTACATTTTTGTGTACATAAAACCAACATCAGTTAGTACTTCAGCTTCTATAGGATTCTTGAGCCCGGAAAAAGGACATTAGTGGACATTTTCACATCATATATTAATTAGACTGGGCTTTCTGCAAAAGGAATCAAACAGATATGAGAGATCCAGGTTGAAATTCTTCTTTATGATTTAATTTGATGTCTTTTCTGTTTCTGGTGAATGCTTCAGCTAATAAGACACCAGCTCAAGCTCAAGTAGTGTTCTAGCATTAATCTTTCTTATTTTTCCACTCGAAGTGCTTCTGCCTTGTATAAAATATTCACTGGGGCTGAGTGCCTTGAATAACAGATTGTAGAATAATTTTCACTCTCTCCAAGTCTACAGAGTCATCATTCCAAAATACGTTGTTTCACTTCAGAAAGATTTTTGGTTTAAATAGTGGTTTATTTGTGTATTATTTTATATGAAAATGATTTGCTATTGACTCCATTCAAGGTATGGAATAAAATAATATCTCTAGAGTAGTATAGAGTAGGCTTGTGGGATGCTATACAAAAAAAAAAAAAAAAAAAAAAAAAAAGAAGAGAGAAGCATTGAGAGGCACAGGAAAAAACAGTGTAGGATGGTTTGGGTGGCAAAACATTTGCTTTGGTCTTTTTGTTTCTAATAGTATTATTGTGTGAATCTTCAATATACAATGTTGACAAAAATGTTAAGAAAGCATAGATTACTCATGTTCAGTTTTCTTCTCCCATTTGAAGACATAAAAACCCAAAATGAAGTTAGACAGTATGACTTTGCTTATGTCAACTGGTTGTATTGATTGTGTGAGTCTGTGTTCCTGTGTGTATGTAATTAATTTCTAACCTTGAGATGTGTACAAACTATTTTGAACTGAGAAGTGAGCTGCAGTTTACTGTAATAAAATAAAACTCATGTAAACTGCTATCTTGCACTCAAGACTATAAATTGTAATTGAAGTTCAATTTCTTTGAAGAATGCAGCCTCACAGAGATAAATGTTTATATTGAAAAATAAGCATTTAACTTTGTGATACTTTGAACTTTGGGAACATGTTGATTCCCTTTCTTCATTAATATACTGATAACAGTAAATAAAGATTAAATTGAAAGACTCTTACTAACTGTGACTTTCAGAATTTTTATTAATGCCTTCCAGTGCTTTAAAGCTAACTGCTTTGTACCAAACTGCTTTATGTGAAAGTTTTGCATTTCAAATATCCAGTTTTAAATGTACCAGTAAGGAGGACAAAGAGAACCTGAAGGTCGTCTTGTTCCTTGGAATAGTATTTAAGGTATCTGAGATCTACATACAGAGGCTTCCTGTGCAGAAGTAGATTTTTTTTTTTTTTCCTAAACAAACAAAATAATTCAAATACTGCACTTATGTAAGCATAATCTGTTAAATAAAAACAGTATTTTTATTATAGCTCTTTTTAGTGGATTTTGATGGTGATTCAATGTATTTGATGTGATGCAGTTGATTCTTAAAACTTGTGCTGACTATGATGCACAACAGACAAGAGATGAGGCTCGACAGCAAACTACCACCCGCTAGCTGAGCTGTGGGATTAGTGTTTTCACACAAGCAGCAGCAGGAGCTATGCACGATAGTTCTAGGGTCATTGATGTAAAAGTCTTTACTTGAGTGCACTGAAAAATTAGTATTAGCAGTCTGATTGTACATGTATTTCTTCATTTGGATAAAATGTTATGGTTTGCTTCCTAGTGTCTGCAATTGAAAAGCCTAAATAGCTTCTGCATCTAAAATGTTACTATTGTTTATTAGTAATAATTATTCAATATTTTATTATTGGTTTTCTGTGCTATAACTTGTATGATAAAGAGTTTAAATTTTTGTCGAGAGACTCTTTTAATTTCTTCTGGAAGTTCATTCCTGTTACATTCAATCCATAGTTATGGTCTTAATAAAAACAGGGTGTCTCATGATTGTAAGGTATCTTCCTTTTAGGAAGACACGCCCTGGATTCTTTGGTAAGTGCGACTTTTTGCAACCTAATTATCTCTTGTGTAGACAATGATTGGTATGTCTTAATTAGGTTTGTTTCGTTTACTGCTGTTGACAGCTGGAGCCTTGGTTTACAAGAAGGTATCACCATTATTTGAGCTGGAAAAGACATTCAGTGAATGAATAAACTGAGCAATGTTTCTCGTCACTGGAGCAACAGACAGCTAAAAACCAAGTCAGAGTGGGCAGAAAGGAAAAGAAACACGTCAGGTTTTGGCAATCTTTCTTTTCCACTTCAGCAGTTAGAGAGACAGTGATAAAAACTAAAAATGCAACAGCTACACTGCAATGTGCCCTGCTGGCAATAAGGCAAACAGTTCACTTCACAAGGACCAATTTAGAGGTGGCAAGCATTTTGAAAACACAGCTGTTCGTACAAAGCTACCTTTCAAAAACATCAACTGAAAGAGCCACTTCTCGGTTCTTGCCATTATAACCACTTTGAGCGTTTCTGTGGACAGAAATCCTGGAAATGTCAACTAACCAAAAACTGGGGATGAGATTTCATTCCTCACTTGACTGTGGTTACAGCACTTAGTTTTTGTTTGTTTGTTTATTATATATATACATATATATTTAAGTAAGAGTCACGGAGTTATACAGGCTCCATTTGAAAATTTAGCATTTTTCTGACACTTTTTGTGATGTTCTTCTTCCTTGCTTGTTGAATGATTAAAACAGAAAAGGTGTTTTTTTTCTTGGGGCATTTTTATTACAGTTCTATTGATTAAAAAAAAAAAAAAAAAGAAAGTGCAACAACTTATTTATTTGAAATAGTTCAAGAATTGGTACTTTTTTTTTTCCCCTATATAACTAGGATATCTTTGTTGAAATAAGTGTGGAGTTTGTGACTGATAAGTTAAAGCACAAAAAGATACAGTAGATTTTCATAAGAGAACCTGTCCTGAAATAAGATATTTCTGGAAGTATGCTCTACTAGACAGTCTGATACAATTTCTGGAATTTATATAGGCTTTGTAAAAATTGAAGGAATTTCTGCTGGAAGGAATATGGAGTCTTGCTTTCATTCCGCTCTCCAGAGCAAAGTTTCATACAGAATCCTGTTTCTCTTTACAAATTAACGTGTGCAAATTAACAGTTAACTGTAATACACTCTTACAGTTTTATGTTGTTATATATGGCTAAGATACAGTTACACATTGAAATGCAAATGTGAATGGGTGTTTCTGAGAATCTCAGTTTTGAGGTGTTCAACTTGGGTGGCTGACAGTATCAGATGATAATTCGATCTTTAGAATCTTAGGTTGAAAAATTCAAAAGTGACTGTCTAAAATTCGTGGACATGTTTGAAAAAAATGACTAGGGATTACTGTTGGGATGTTGTTTACATTATGAAAATCTATTTTAGTTTCTTCTACTAATGGAATTTTAGAAATTCAGGCTTGCCCTGTATAGCATCAAGTGCAAGATGCGAAGGAAATGGCAAAGCTACTTGTATTTAACCCTAGAAGCAATTTGCAGTGTCTGAATGTTTATTTCAGTGCATGTGTTTATATTTATTTTGTGAACTTGTTACGCTTTCCATTTTTTTTTTTTCCATTTTTGGAATAAATGTTCCTGGGGATAGCCAAAAGTATAATATGCTTAATATGTCTGTAAAACAGAACAAGTTCTTCTCACACCATAGACACTACAAGATAAGAATGGCATGATTTTATATGTCATTAAAAGTTCTTTGCACTCATGGGCATTACGTGCTTTGACTACTTTAATGTAAAAATAAGAATAAATTCAGAAAAACATAATGATCAGATAGATGGACATGAGATTTACCCTTTCTCCTTCATTAAATGAGTTTGGTCAACCATCCTTGTGTTCTTATTTACTCTATCTTGAAACAATTTCACAGATATCAGAGGAATTATCACCATATACAATTCATTAAGAACTTACTGTAGTTTTATCTCTTGTATCAGTTAAAAACCACATTACACAAACTTTGTGATATTATTAAAGCACAAAGCTTTGAAAATAGATTTAAAATAGATATACTGAAAATATGAACAAGAAAGTAAAATGGAAGTCAACAGAATATTAATACATGATATGTGTGTTCCTTTTTTTTTTTTTTTTTAAATAACTTTTAAAAGGACTTAAATGACCAGTTAGTAAAACCTTTAAAAAATTTTAGAGTGGAAAAGATATTGCACTTGTTTCCTAATGTATTTTAAACTGGGTTAGCATGACTGACCATGGAATGGCAGATAACTGTGGGACCACCCGCATATGAAGCAAGGCATTTATCAATCATAACCACAGTGCTAATAGAAATAATATATAATTTTGTTACTATTCTAAATTTGGCACCGGTTGCAGCAGCAGCATTGTGCATTGGAGCCATAGTGGTGGATGAGGACCACTGTCCTATGCGCTAACTCACCTCAGAACAAACTTGTGATCTTTATTCCACAGAGCTTACAATTCAAATACAGGAAAAGTGGCAACAGCTGATAGGGCAAGAAAGAAAGAGAAGTCACCATGACAATCTCAGAACATACCAGTTTTTGTTTTTTTTTTTCCTTTAACCATGGCATAGTAATTTACTGTCATGATCTTGGATTATTTTTCCATGCTTTTCTTTTAAATTTTCAGTCTGTGAAACTGAAACTTTCTCTTTCATGCACTTTTGACTTATTTAATTGCACACTCCCTAGCTAATAAAGTAAATGTGACAGTTTCACAAGTGGCATGGCAAAAGAGGATGTAAAGTTTGTGCAATGATACTGGGTAAAGGAAATTATAATTTCATCAATTAGTTACTTTTTTTTTTTTTTTTTTTTTTGACTACTACTCCTAACATGAAATGCACAAAGTAATATGTAGGTATTTCTTTCTGAGTGAGCTGAGATGCTAGAAAATTATATTTACATGACAAGATGATGAATTTTAATTGAAGTTGTGCACTTCTTTTCCATTTTTGTTATAATCTATCTATGTTCTGATTCCTTGTATAGCATTTCAAATCCTCTTGCAATAATTTCAATGCTTGTCAGTTAGACTACATCTAATAACTTTATAGACTTGGATTAACTGTAAAACAAGCCTCAAAGTAATCAGATTTATTTCTTCTTCAAAAATCAGATATTGAATGTATAATTATGATTTTTTGTCTATTTTTTTTTACATTGCTACAATTATTGAATTGTTCTGATTTCTAAAATAAAACTACATATCTATTTTCTAGTTGTCATAGAAAATAGTAAAAAGATTGAAAATAACTTTTCAAAGTACTTAAATCTTTGGTATCCTTGTTATAGTTCCTACCCTCAGAAGTGTTTCTCTGTGTAAGTGGGTTATCTATTGTTGCCATTACCAAGCAATTATGTTAAAAAATGATTGTTGTAAGTTTGGGAAAGTAATGTGTTTAATTTAGATTCATCCGTACATGTTCAACTTCTTTTTGACAGTTGTCATGTTAGTAGCGGCAAAGCACATTTTGGCAGTTACCTAGGCACATAGTTGGCAAGGGAATGATCACGTTCTGGATGTGGGTGAATGTACTCAGTTACCAGATGCTCCAAGCAGATGGCCAGAACTAAAGATGAGTTAGACCAGTTTTGGCTGGATTTTCTAGAAAGCTACCACACCAATTCTGGGGGCCTATAATACATATGACTAGTACAGAATCCTAGCCAAAATCAAGCAGAACTGTTGGCAAAGTCTGCATTTTGTATTTTTATTTTGTGGTTCTTACAATGTAAATCTTAAACATGCCTACAACATAGAAGCAGGTGTGCTCAGGTAGTTGTAATATAGGCAAAGAAAGATAGTGGCGGTACTTACCACATAATATTTTCCTTGTGAATTTATTATGATTTTTTAAAAATATTTATTATGGGAGAAAAAGGTCACTATAATAAAATAAGCATAATAGTAAGGAAGATAATTTTAGGAGCTGTAATTTCCATTGTATAATTTTTCAATAACAAAGATTTAGGTTTGAAAGACCTGAATTAATTTAAACCATCAGTCTTTAATGGCAGACTCCAAGTGTTTAGTGTTTTCACCTTTTAGTTATTGCTATATTTATTTGTTTTGAGATATCATCATATCAAGGTAAATGTCACTATACCTAAAAAAATAAACACCCAACAACAAACCAAACCAAGACAAACAAACAAACAAGCAAAAACAAACAAAAAACAGTGCTCACTAGATGTCATTTTAAACTACAATAATCTAAAGATATAAAAGGGCCTAGTGAATACAATTGTATCAGGAACATCCTGATACAGTCTCAGCCTGTATTTGATGTATACAGCATGGAATGTGGTTTAAGATCCAAAGGGGATCTTAAGGGGAAAAAAATTATGGCTTGTCATAGCAATTAGTGGAAAGTCTTCAGTAAAATGTATATTTATATATCTGAGGTGCCATTTTCTATATGTTGAATCTTCCCAGCAATTTAGGCTGAATTGCATTAATTTTATAATTGTGAATATATGGGGTGATTACTTTTATCCTGAGCCACCTGTGGAATCAGATTCACAATGTGTTGTTCAACAGAAGAGGATATATATATATATATATATATATGTATATATTTAAATATTCTTCAGGCAGTGTAGAGATATGGACTGATGAAAAAAAAAAAAAATCAGGATGCAAAAACTGACAAGATGTAAAACAGAATATTCTTTGTAAGGATTCGGAAATAATCCTTACAATCCTATTTTCTGCTGTGTTTTATATCCATTAGAGTGATTTATGCATACTCATAAATTACCTCACAGAGATAGTCATTTCTGATTGCAGAAAGTATTTTGATTTGTGTTTAGTTTTAATTACAGTTTTTGCTCAGTTGAGCATCTCATTGCTAATATTTCATGTCAAGTTTTTTTTTTTTTTTACATGATTTACAAAACTCATTTTATTTTCAGACCTGAAATTATTGCTTTTTTGTATTTACGACCCATTCGTAAGCTCTAATCCACACTATAAGATTATCATGGTTTATTTCTTATTTCCCCAGAAATGAATACATTTAAATGTAGATCTTATTTCCTTTTTATGATTTGTTTTTCAATATAGTACCAGAAGAAAAAGGATAAATACAAGATAAATAAATAGAAACACTTAAGCTAAGTATAGTATCCCTTCTTGTATGTATAGCACTACAGCTCAATAATCATATACTTCTAGAAACACTAACCGTATCTTCTTTCACTTTTTTTTCTTCCTTTCATGTTGTTAAGATAGTTTATGTCCAAGTTTGCAAACTTATTGACCCCATTGTACCTGTCCAGCATGTGTAGGCTCAGAGGCACCCTTCCCATCTCATTTTCCCCCAGTATACAGTCCTTTTATTTTTTCCCATTATTTTAAAATATTTTTTTTGTATACCTGAGTTTTTTAAAGTAATCCATGTAATCTGCAATATTTAAAACCACACATGTTGCTGTGTTTCAGAGAAGAAAGGTACACATACACCATGGAAAAACTTAAAGCAAAGAACATGTTATCAACTCTCTATGACATTTGGAAGGGGTTGATTTATCTCTTACTTGGTGCTTCCTCGGCCATTGAAACCAGGTAGAGAATATCTCAGAAGTAGTTAATCCACTGTCTCAAAAGAAGAGGTGCAGGTGGCAAGGTGATACTCTAAAATTGTAATGTAAGTCTGCTTTCTTGCAGTAGTAATAATAGGTAATGCAGGTATTTGTGAAGGCCAATAGCAGACCTACTTGCTTGCATTACCTGATGCAGTACAAAGGCCAATACCAATAAATGTGCATTGGGGATTAAGTTGTTTAACCATAGCTTAAACTGATAAACAAGAATAATTTAGCTTTTGCTGTGTGGCTTTTTCTGCCAGTTCCTATAAATGTGAACTGAATATGCAATATAAGTTCTCTTGCAGGATAATTATCCTTCCTTCAGGCAACAGGTGTCACCTTATTTAGTATTATAATGATGGAAGAAATAAACCACCTGTCTTTCTCCTTGCAAATGACTCTGTGTCCTCTGTTAATGAGCATGGAAATGTCACCTTAAATTGCTTTATTGTTCTCAATCCTAAGAAAACAAAGCATGGAAATATTTTGAAGTTCAAAATCCACGCCAGTTGTTAAGTTTGCCTTAGTATGCCTTAAATTTTCCTTACTGTGATACCCTATTTTTATGTGGACAATGCTGATTTTGAAAGTAAGCCTAGATCTGACTTTTCTAATTTGGAACACAGAGCACAGAGCAATGTGAGCAGTCCAACTTCTTTATTTTCAGACTCTATCTCTGCCTCAATTTTCAGTACTGGTTATCAAGAATAATCATCATATATTCCTGAAATTCCAGTTCTGAATCTCCAGTGCCATCTGGTACCTTTCAACTGGTTAAAGGTTGAGATTATTCTGGAATCAAATGAATGGGTAAAGCAACACATCTGAATGGCTGAGAACTTGAAAAGTCCTTAAAGCATTTCCCTGAAAGTGACAGAATGTTCTTTTCTGTCTCCTGTCATCAATGAGACAGAAGAGATAATGTGAGCTAAAGAAGGAATCCAGGAAACACTTGAAAGTTACAGAAGTAATAAGTAGAAAGTTATAGCAAATATGAGGTGAAATAGCTTTGTTTGGCAGTCCTTCAGGAACAGGCTTTTGGGGTTGATCAAGACTTGCATTGCAAGCAGTAAGGAAAATACTCTGAAGGCTATAAAAATGTTTGGCTTGAAAACTGGGTTTCAGTTTCATTTGTTAATAAAGGTCTTTCTTGGAACAAAACAATGAAAAATTATTGAGATGAGCTCTCTTTACAGTCAGGATGTCTAATTCCTTTTAATGTCCTTGTGGTTTATCCAGCCATATGGCCATAGAAAACGGATTGTCACTAGTCTAAACTTTTAATGAAACGTGCAGAATCTACTCTAGGTAGGGACATAGACACTTAGTTACAAAAATCTGTCATTACCTTGAAAGAAAACTGGAAGACTGCAGTTTCATATTGATGAAGATAAAATGAAGCTTGGTTTTTGGTTATTATCACGTAGGGATCTGTGCCCAGCCAAAAAAATTTCACAACAGGTTGAGCAGGTTGTGTTAACAGTAGTAGTCTGTTATCATATTTATTTATTTATTTATTTTGTCAAGAGAATCCCTGTTTTGAATATTTTTGAATGTATCTCCAGCAGGATTATGTGTGCTGTATCATAGCTATAATAAATAAGATATAGGATAGGATATTTTGGATATAAGCAATTCTTACTTGATATTTGCAGATCAAAATATTAACTACTACCTAAGCCCAGCTAGTAAGCACTTATATATACATATATATATATATATATTGTTTTTTTTTTTTTCCTTGGGATGAATTATTATAATTCTGTGTACTTGCCAAAATGATAACCTAGGAAATGCTTAGTTGAAGAAGTCTTGATGACTTTCATTTGTTCCTCTTCCTGGTTTGCCTTGCTACCTCCTGGGTTTTATTAATTTCAGGCACTGCTATAAGACTTTGTGTGTCAGAGAAGAAAGAATTACATTCTTTTCAAGCAGAAAGGCTCCTGATGATGTCCCCAAATACTTCTTCCCTATATGTGGAATCAATTTCTAGAGCTGTTAAGAAAAGAGATGCAACATGTCTCTTCTCTGAAGTAGTTTACAGAACAGACAGTCCTACAGCAGCCCACTAATTCTTTTTTGAATTGAAAGGTTTGTTTTGATTTATTTTCCTTTCATTTGTAGATAAAACAGTAGATCATTTACAAATGTGATTCCTGAAAAATAAACCTGTATATTCTAATGAAAAATATTTCTGTTTAATTTGCTCAATTGTGAAATATCATATATTTCAAGCAGTTTCTAAGGTTTGACATGATTTGCCTTCATTAGTTTGGTAATTAGCTTAAGCAGATTGTTTTGGAACAGACTCATTCCTGCTACTGAGTCAATCATATTTTGTTACAAAGGTTCACTCTAGAAGTATTTTTCACCACAATTTTAATTGCTTTCTTTTTCTTTTTCTTTTTCTTTTTCTTTTTCTTTTTCTTTTTCT
>CM021765.1:28913195-28959886 GCA_011076525.1 Nettapus auritus
TTCTTTTTCTTTTTCTTTTTCTTTTTCTTTTTCTTTTTCTTTTTCTTAAGATAGTTAAGAAGCATGAAACTGCAAATTTGTTTCACTGAGAAAAATCCTTCATTCCAGAAGCTGCACATACTAGTTTGATATTTAAAGTTTGAATTCTGCTTCCATTCTTCATGTTATAGAAGGAATGTTGCAGGGTTAGATGGATTGTATAGATAGGTAACAGAGAAAAGTAGGTAATTACCAGGAAACATCCTTCCACTGTTGTCAGAAGTAAATAGTTGTTGTAGTAAAACCTTTATTAAATATCCTTTGTTACGTTCAAAATTATCATCAGATTTTCTGTCTGATGTGACAATACTAATGGGAGCACTGACAATGCCTGAAATACCATGTGTTTCTTCATAAAATAGACGTCAGATAAAGTCAAAGAGATTGGCCATAGGAAAGGAGCATCCATATAGAGTGTCCAGCAGCTAGGACGTGTTAGAATCCAGGTAAGGTTAATTGTGGTCTCATTTAATTTTGTAACTGGAAAACATTCAGAATAGTTATTGATGAGAAATCAATTTAAGGTAGCTCCATCCATGTCTCCCAGCCTTGCACATATTGATTTGGGAGATGCTGATATGTAGCATTCACAGTCTTCTTGTCAGTCAGTTTCAGAGTTTAAAATAATAGTACCTGGTAAGAAGAGTTGTTGAACTCTTCATCATGGCTATGACTGTTTTATTATTTTGTTTCAGTTTGGTCATCTTAGATGCTGCTTAGCTTTGTAAAATAGCTTTGGAATTATAAGGAATTGTTAATTTCCTTCTTAATGCCTATGATTCTGAGCTCAGAAGCACAATTTAAACTGGTAATACAGTACCAAAATAAAACTTTGTTTTGTTATGAAAACTATAGGTGCAAACAGTCATAACAGTTTTTCTCTGCTAGAGGCAGAGAGGAGAGTAAGATGAGGGGAAAAGAGAATATCTTGTTTTCTGTCTGTTTTTTTCTTGCTCACCATCTTTGAAAGTTAACTGAGTTGGAAGTAAAAATGAATAAATTTTAACTTAATTCTACTTCTACTCTACTAGATGAATAGCAGCACTTCACTGAAAAGAAAAAATACATTTATTTTATATATCCTTTGAGGACTCTCTTTTTTTTCTCAGTCTGAGATCTTGTTTTGCTCAGGCTGAAACTATCTGTGTAATGGATGTTTGGAGACCATGTGGCAAAATTAGACTTCTCAATTCTCTTTATGCCCCAAAGAGGCAAGTGAAAACAGCAATTATCATGCCATCAGCCTCCTACCAGACCTCAGCTTTCATCATGCATAATTTGAAAGATCTCAAATTGTAGTCAAAGCTCCATGTTTCTTTAGGTTATCAGTGTTTCCTACTTTCTGCACTGTGCTGTCGTGTTCACTTACCAGTTCTGAATAATGGATTTTAACAGCAAATGATGAATTGATAAATTCGACCACTCCATTAAAAAATCACATGAAAACAGGTTATGACTTCTAAATAATTTTTGCAATACTTTTTGCATATAAGCAATCTGAATGAATACAATAATTGTTGTTTGATATTCCAAGTTTACTGTTTAATCTGTGTAACTTTAATCTGTGTAATGCATTCTGTTGGGAGTGGCTCTGTAAATGAATGACTCACTTTTCCACAAATTATTTCTTATAAACTGTGTTGAATCCAAACCACAATTTCCTTTGCAGCTGAAGAATTGCAATCATAGACCCCAAATTTATTTTGAACAGCTTTTTGTGTGACTATGGTTTCATTCATAGAAACAAGTTTAAGAAGAAAAAAAAAGAATGTATTTGTGAATAAATATATTTATTATAAATTTATTTTCATTATAAATAATTATATGTATGAAAATATATATGAATATTGTTCTAAGATATGATGCAGAAAGTCTCAGTCACCTTGCATTATTCCCTCCTATATTTAACTTCCTTTGTTATAAACATAGGTTCTTAAAATGCTACAAATACTTGTAAACTGTTTCCTGATATTTTTTTTTACATACCAGGAACTTGAAGAGTGGTCCAGTGCACAGTGTTTTTTTTTTTTTTTTCTGCTGAGAGGTGCTTTTTATGCCACTCAGAAAAGTCTATTATTTCCTAAGGGCTCAATTGTGTCTGGTTAGGCATAGATTACAGAATAAAGTGGTGATGAGCTGCATTTTCTAAGATAACCACATGGACCTAGAATGTCTCTGGAGATTAGACTTGTACAGAGTCACACAAAACTTTTCTGAGATAACCACATTGGCCCAGAATACCACTGGAGGTTAGTCTTGCACAGAGTTGTAAACAACTTTTCCTATCTTCTTGCAATGGTTCGTCAGTGCTGTAGAAATGGTGGATCAAATTCCCTATCTGAGGACAGGAACTGAAATTTGGGGTTCTCAAATCTTTGTTTCTGTGAAAAAAGAAGCAAAAATCACAAGGCACTGTTTTTCCTATAAGCAATAAGATTTTAACTGACAGAGTTCTAATCACAATCAGGTTAAGTTAGTGTCAGTTTGCTTCCACTGTTATAAATAAAAATGAAATACTATTAAACCAAAACATACCATAATAAAGAAGCTACAGTTTAAGATACCAGAACAGGATATTTCACTGATAAGAACAGAAAAGTATTGCACAGATAAATCCTCTGGAACGGTCATTATACACACCAAATTATCGCTCACTCACTTTTTAATAGCATGTCTATGGCCTTGACATTTAATCAGAGCAAGAATGACATTTCTTGAATCTCATTCAATAAGTCACCAATTAGAATTATTTTTTTAAGGCCAGTAAAATGCAAAATGCTTGTTATTTTTCTTTTGTTACTTTATGTGCTTTTGTTTTCCCTTGAAAATGTGTTTGGAAACTTTAAGCATAAAGTGTTGTTCCCTTGTATTTCATATATTTATTTTATCTGTTCATCTATCTTTACAAATACAAGAGAAAATATAGGCAGGATTTTGTTTAAAAATAAAGAGAACAATTTCTAGATGTATATATTGATACCACTAAAAAGAGTGTTTCTACTGAAAGAGTACTTAGGTCAATTATTAAGTTTATATAAGAAATAATGTAAGCAATACATGAAGAGCTAGAACTGTCTTGAAAGTGTTCGTGCAGATAGAATGCACAACATACAACCTTTGTGTTGTCATGTATGGCTTTACATATCTATACGAAGTTTGTCTAAAAGTAATAAAATCATTATAATTTCTCATCAATTGATGGAGGATTTGATACATTAAAATAGAAATTTTCTAGTAGTTTGACTCTAGTTTTACTTGTTTAATAGAGATGTAGATTATGGTTTATTGGTATTTACATCCTTGGTAATTGTTTTGCTTCTCAATATAAAGAACTAGGCTGCATACATGCATAACATTAGAAATGCCATTAAGCAAATGAATGTGAATTAATGTTTTGCCTCTTTATGCTATGCAAAACACAAATTTTCCCCAATTAATTTACAATTGATTGCTCTATATTGTGCCCCAAGGGAATGGAAAAAAAAGTCTGTTTCTGTGTTCCCTACTATTCTGTTTCTGTAGTTTGATTAAATTAAGCATCAAAAGAATAAATTATTTACACATTACTAAAGGTAAATTATTTTAATTGTAAGAATCTAATCACTTCTATGTGTCTGTATTCTGGACTAGGATAACATTGCACCTGAATTTATTGTGTTTATTTATCTGTGATATATTTTTAAAGCATATTTCCAAAGGCAGGCATGTGTTTTCAGCGTTTGGACTGCCCAATATATGTAGGTATATGTGGTGTATATGAAACAAATATTTTGATCTTTGTCCAATTCACCAAGATAAGCTTTCATTAATGTCTGAAGTACCTGTAGCTTGCATTCTTGCCAAAGCATAAACACATATCTAGCCTCTGTCAGTTTACCTTCTCAATCTAAGAGTTTCCTGTGCTGCTCAACCTGTTCAGAACTTCTGACCTGTTCATGACTGCTGCAACACTGTTTTCTTGTCAATCTAATACCAAAATTCAGTTTTAGCCAATGCTGTCCCTATGTTTTACAAAATCTGGGAAAAATATAACTGGGCTTCTTTATACTTCTTTTTGTTCCTCAGCTTCTAATGTGCATGGTGATATAGAAGAAATCAGAAGAGACAAGTAAAATAGGCAGAGCAGCATTTACTTATTAGAACTTGTGAAAATAGCCATCAGGAAGAATATTCAAACATACAAATGCTTATTTAAATCCAAAGTTTTTAATTTTTGATTATTCTGTTTCAAGTACAAATTTAGAAATATTTTTATTATCTGAATTGGCACAGTCATGTATTTTGGATGATGAATCAGGATTTAAGCAAGTATTTTCCTGTATTTTATCCTGAAGTCCCATCCAGACAAAAAATGAACTGGGAGATGGGGAAAAAAGTTTAAGATTACTGGCTTGACTTATGGAATGGAGGCAGGACTCAGAGTTTATACTGACTGCACAGAAAAAGGCCGGTGTCCAGGACCTAGGCTGTAGACCTCAGGTGGCCTCTTTCCAGCCTTCAAAATGCAGAAGAATGACAGATTTCTCCTTAAAGTGTGCTCATTAATGGCTGGCTTCAGATGGCTCCCCTTTTAGCATGCTGGTAGTTTGGTATTATTATTCTGAGGCATCTCTTCATAAATTATATAGCACCTAGGCATGTAACAGAGTTCACTTAATTTAGGCGGGGAGGGCAGATAATTAAAGATTACCTGTGAAATGTTTTAATTCTTACTTTGAACTAAACCTTAACCCCTGACAGGTGATAGGAGTTGGAGATCTACCTTCTGATTATGCTTCGGAAGATGGCATCTCCTACATCATTAAATAAGTTTTGAAAGTTTTACTCATTTGGTATATGGCATAGAAATATACTAGAGCTGTAATAAAAAGAGAATGTGGAAAACAGCTGCCAGATTGGGCAGAATATGAATCCTTCCTCACACAATTCTTAATCTGTGCTTCCCATTTACACATAAAGCAATAAAGAAAATGAGACTGCAAAAAAGATAAATGCAAAATATATAGCTTTTCTTTCTTTGATATGCCTTCTTGAAACTTTGGGGGAAATTGTGCACGTGTTTAGACACATAGTTCCCAGTTCTCTGTGGCATTGAGACATCCTGATAAAAGTGAACAGTATTATTCTTTTATAGACTGCTCTGTATCTCAGAAATAAAATGAGTAATGTGTGGCAGTTGCCAGGGTAACAATTTTTTTTTTTTTCATTATGTGAAAAAAAGTCCAAGAATAAAACACATGTAAAATCGCAGTGTGGAAAACAGTATCATATCCAGTCTCATATACTCAATTTGCTTTTTATGGTTTTCCTCCATAGTATTTACATAACAATGAATTAGATCTGTTTCAGCTTTTACCTTGAATCTCTCTCTTTACTCCTGTATTTTGCCTGGCTCAGGAAGTAATTTAAGCACTCAGCTTAAACTGTTTTTTGCCCTGTCAAACTATCTATACTTACTGTCAATAAGATATAGCTGGGAGTAGTGTAAGTGATGATGATGTTCTCTGGGTGTGATTATCAGGTCGTGTAAGCAGAAATGAAATCTAATTTTAAAACTTGTTTCATTCACTTAAATATGAGTTGTAATCGGTCAAATTCCATTAAGCATCTATCTTGAATATGAGTATCAGTGAAGAGCCAGAAGGCATTTAGAAAGCTGAGATTTTGCTGCTCACAGAGGAGCCTAGTTTAGGGCCTGAACAGAAGTTCTTATTAAGGGAAACTTTTCTGTGCTTGTTTTGAAACATGATTGGTAATGAATTCTTTGAGTTGTTGCATAACGAGAAAAGCATCATTGCAAGAGGAAATAATTGTATCATTAACATTTAGATTCGAACTACATGCAAATACTTAACCCCATTAATGGCAACAAGCAGGCTTTGTCAGGAATCTTTGTAAAGATCATAGCTAAGAAATAGTTAATGGCACTATGTTGGTATTGTTTTGCTGAAACGCTTGGTGCTTCTAAAATTTCATTGCATTTTACACTTTTGAATTTAGAGTATACTCATGTTGGGGTATTGGTTTAGTAACTTGATATAATACCAGTGATTAATATAAACAATATAATTTAATTTTTGCAGGAGTACTTTCTGTAAAAAAACATTATCAAAGTGTAGCTTTTACTCATTGTAAAAAACAGAGTTACAAATTATATACAAAGATAATGTATTCTCTTATAAGATAAATACTTCAAGGGCTTCTCAACCCTCCCTCTAAACCTGGTACCAAATAAATGTCATTACAATGATTTTATGTGTGTTCAGACCTTCTAACTGAAAAAGCTATCTTATATAGTGGATAACACCAGAGCAAATTCTGGAATTTGGTGCTGCAGCTAATTTCTGCCCTGTTTTACATGTAGTATAATAGCATTGTTCTAGTTTGTCATCATTTGCACATTCCTGTCTTTTTTTTTTTTTTTTTTTTTTCAAAGCTTAGGACTAAAAATTGTGTTCATTTAACCATCTGTATGAGTATTCTCTAAATTTTCAGTGACTCTAATTGACCAGTTCATGTTCCTTAAATTACTCTGGCAGAAGTAATTACTGGGTGGATCTTGATATTGGAGATAACTCTGAGAATATCAGCACAAATAATAACTAAACAGGCAAGATTTCTCAGCAGAATCCCTTCTCATGAAATTTGTTGCAGGTTTATATCATGTAAAGAGTGAAAAATATTAAATATATTCACTACATGAAATAAAATACCACTCTAGGAACTGAAAGCTGAAGTTTAGAGCTTAACATGAAGTGGTTATTATGTTAATTCTTGTTCACAATTGTTGATGCTGTTTTCTCAAGACTGTGTATAAATCTGTAGTATATTCAGCATCATATTTGTGGAATACACTGAACACCTGGTTGAGTAGAAATACATGGGTCACAGACTAAGGTGGTAAAGCTCCAGGGAATTGTTCTCCCTTACTAGAAAATGGATACTTTCTGTTACCTGAATAAGCATTGTGTTATTTTAACAATTTAAAACAAAACAGGAGGGCATTTAAAGAATTGTTTTTGTATCTGTTGGGATGTGGTCAAGGTACCCTTGTCTTGATGGTTAACAACAAAGCAAATATTGTCTCATGTTTAAACAGTTTTATTTTCTTTGTATCTGTGAGCAGTCTATCCGACTGTCCACCTTCTCAAAATTTTCAGTTCCACACCGCTGGATGAGATACTGAACTCAAAGCATGTAGAGATTAGCAACATTCCTTTCACCTCTGGCAGCATTTTAATTATTGTCAATGCAGTCATACTGAGACATCTAGGTAGACTCAGATGAAGACAGTGATACTGTAGCCCCTCTACTGAAAACATTATAACACCATAGGATACTTCAGGTTGGAAGGGACATCAGCAAATTTGTAGTCTGACTTCCTGCTCAAAGCAGGGTCTGCTTTTATGTCAGACCAGCTTATGGAAGGTAAAGTTTTATATATATATATATATATAGTATATACCTTTTATCAATTTCTAATAGAATTGTAGAATGGCTTGGGCTGAAAGAGACCTTAAAGATCATCTAGTTCCAACCCCCCTGACATCCTGACATAGGGGTGGTCGTCGTCTTTTTATTTATTTATTTATTTATTTATTTATTTATTTATTTTTAGTGTTTTCTCTGTCTCTGTGCTATTGCTAGCATTGTTATAATTACATACCAACACACAACATTGTTGGGATAGCTGATATGTAAAACATTTAAAACAAGGACTAGAAAAGTTTAATCCACATCCACCCTAAGTAAATAGAAAGATTTCTCATGCTTTTTGTGAACTTCTGGTAAGCATCAGAAACTGTCAAAGCAGTGATGAAAAGTAACACTTGAAAAACAGAAGTTTAAGAATTTTTTAACACTTAAAAGAGTAAGGTCCTGTTTTTTTGTTGTAAACTTAAATACCTATGTTGGTGTAATTCCACTGATGGAGCTCTACTTTACTTCAGCTGAGAGGATGACCAAGGACCCTAAACACACTTGAGAATTTGGACAATGTATGGGGATTTTAATCTTTCAGCAATTAAATCTTTGAAATTTCATGTAATTTTACTTCTTTATTTTATTTATAGTTTCATTGTTACATGATACTTGGGGAAGGTAATACTTAAATGCCTTAACAAGGCAACAGGATCTGAATTGCAATGAGAAGCCTCTGAAGGCAGTTGTAGCACTGACAATCAAAATTAAAACAACAACAATAATAAACCACCTTTATTAGAGGAAGTTCTTTTATGTAAGTACCTAAATAGAAATTAGAAAAACCTTTCTCTTACTTCCACTTTCAACCCCCTTAAGGCAAATACACAATTATAAGAAAAATCATTATATTCTATTTGAATCAATATTTTTCCAATGAAATCACACATTTTTATTGGTGTACTGTACTATATAAATAATACAATCCTTTTAGAGAAGCTTCTAAATCTAACAGTTGAACAGGATAAGTAATAGGTGTAGAAGTGGGAAATAAAACCTAATCATAGAAGCTATATAGCTATATAGTATAGAAGCTATAAGTATTATAATTTCTATCCTTAAAATGCACTATTGTAATTAATTCTGGAAATGTAGACATTGAAATGGGCCTATTTCTTTAAAATACTTTTAAAAAATGGTAAAAAAAATCTTTTCTCCATAATGTCAGTGACATCTGGGCTAGCAGCTTGAAAGCACAGGTCAAAATATGTAAAAAGAAACAATTCTGTTATTGCTTTGAGATTTTACTACTCAATGTGACAATAATGATCATGGATAGAATAACAGAATTTTTGAGATGTGCTAACTATAGGTGAATGGAGCATTCTATAAGTAATAGGCAAACATTAATGTCTGTGTTAGACATCTTTTTGATAGGCTGGAGAGGATGGATTTTTGCAGCAAACATGCAAAGGTCTGAGTATCTGAATATCTCAGTATGAACATTTATTTTCCAATAGATAAAACTCATTAATGGACAAGAGGAAGGTACATGAGGCTAGAATGGAACTGGAGAAGATAGGACACAAATCACGAACATTTTGGGAAAAAAATCTTAGTTGCAAGTCATCTGTTAAGACAAAAGAATAAAGAGCAAAAGCTTTATAGGAAGTCTGAATGATTGGGAGAATTAAGTTGAACTCATAATCCTGTCATTAATAGCAGTAGGAATACTTCTTTGATGTCCGTGCTGCTTGGACAAAACTTTGTACTTTCATCGTACATTTGCTAAGTAGCCATAAACCTCCCCATTCCCCCCAAGTAAATTGATTATGGCAGTTCTAAAAACTGCCTAATCTTATTCTGCTTACTCCCAGGTAATAAGCTGACAATTTAAACACTGATGTTCTTCATGGAAAAATGCCTAACTACAGTCAAGTGAGATATGAAATAGGGGACCATATGTTTCCATTTTGGAACTTCAATTTACTTTCCATGAGTTACATTTCAAAGTATGGTTTGTCTTATATATTGAAAAGGCCTGCTTCTCCTTATCAAGACTGATGATATGCCATTTGTTGTTTCTGAGTATTCCTGTTTAATCACGCAGGCAAAACAAAATGTACAATAGTTGCAAAATGTTTGCTGTAATTCTGCTTAATTAAACTCCATTTGACCCAAAGTTGAGAATTCAGCTTGTTTCCAGGGTCTCTCAGTAGGGTGCCTGAAAACTACCTAGCCAACTTTTCTAGGGGATACGGACTGATTCCAAAGTTGGTTTTGTTTTGTTTTTGGAGCTGGATAAGTAGTTTCCTTTTCATCTGAAATCCCGGTTTTCAGAAAGTTTTGGATCTCCATCTTGGTGTTTAAGATAAAGAGGCTGTGCCATAATATGTATAATAATCAGGATTATTCTAAAAAAAGAAGAAAAGGTCTCAAGGATCTTTTGCTTTGTGGCACTAGCAGCAGTGAACCAACATAATGAATTTCATGTTTCTAGATAGAAACATGATGGAAGCACCAAAAAGCAAAGAGAAAAAGCTTTTACAAATCCCTTCTGCATCTGTTGACATCAATGGGAATTTTGCCATTTACCACAAATGGAAGTAAAATTACACTCAAAGACAGCAATTCTGAGGACCATCTGTGAAAGGTTTCTGGATTGTTCTATCCAGTATGGAAATTTTAATGGTAACAGTTTCATTTGTGTGTTTTTAGCAGATAGTTCTCTTATAATTACTTTTACAGAGAACTCTGTTAAAACAATGTTAATGGGAAAGTAAAAACAAACACAATTAGCAAAAAATCAAGAAAGAATAAAAGATAACAATTTCAGTTGAGGCTCCCACGATGGTTTTGATCCAGCCTGGTTTTACTGAGGTATTTCTATGGAACAGAAATCAGCAGCAATATACACTATCACCAGATTTAGAGGTACATAAGAGGACAATTTGTGTTTTAGTATCTTTGGGTAATGGCACAAAATTATAGCTAATGTGAGTTTTTAACCAGATTTTCTTTGGCTTATATCTTAAAGTTGTTTTACCGTGCTCTAAAGGCATGGAAGTGTCTATACCAGCATGAACACAAACACACTAACTCTCCTGACTGCTGCTGAAATGAAGCAGTGGTGAGGCTATGGTAGGCTTTGTTCTGAACCCTAGATTCTTGAAAGCAAGTTCAGGTTTTATTTTACCAATAACAACACTTGATATATTCAGGAAAATTCATCCTATTAAAATTAGTCTATGCACTAATATCTAAGCAGATTGCTTCTTATCTGAATGTGTATCACGTTTGTATGGTGTATGTCCAAACATGCACATTATTTTGGGGCCTGTGGAAGTGAAAAATGTAGGACCAGTGCTGTGCAGTACCTCAGATTCATGGGCTGTTCTTTCTGCCCAAGACAGAGTCCAGCAGCTTATATGCTGTTCTTGAAGAGCAGTATACTTTTCCAGATGTGTTTTGGGAGTCTAACCCCAGAATAATATGCTGAATATCCTTTTTGTCCTGTATTGCACAATAAAAATAGAATGACCGAAAATGTGTGTTTGTCTGACAGAGTGTTGATGACTACATAGCAAAGCAACATTCAAGAGGGTATGTTACCTGAATTATACGTGCTGGGTGAAATTGCTGTTCAGACAACCATTTCTAGCTTTACAGATGATTATATTTGCAATTACCTCATTTTGTCTTCTCTCACCTCATAATGATACCTCTGTAAACTGGCATAATAGGCATTAATCTTTTCCTTTCTCTCAGGTGCAGTAGTGTTTTAGCCTTGTGTTTGTGTTTACAAGTAAGTAACTGGCCAAAAAAAAATTAAAATGGAGTGAACAATGAAATTACTGGATTCCAGGAGAGTGTCATAAAACAGCTACTGTACAGCCTCCGCTGTCTTTTTTCAAAGTTAATATGGCACATCCGTTGTAAAAAGAAACAGATATGTGAAAAACTGTAGTACATTGAATGTATCTAGGATAAACTTACAGTTTTATGCTTCAAGAGTAACCTAAATAAATAGCTGTGCTTTGTTATAAACTGGTATTAAATGGGAGTTATGCAGATAACGTCCCTCAAGCTACACTTGGATAATGAAATTACTTGGCTGTAATTCTACTTTTTGTACTGAAATACTTTTTCTGTTCATTTAGAACTTGCTAAGGGGAAACAGTATATTTAATAAACCCATTGTACTGTTTCTGAAACACTTTTGCATTGGGGAGGGAGGAAGAATTTTTGGAAGACTGCCTGATTTCTGTATGGGACTCATGTGAAATGGCAGTTTCACGTGGTGTGGTGGGTTTGGAGGGGTTTTCACGTGGGGAAAAGGTTTTTTCTGTGAGGCTTGGCCCTGCATAAGTCTTGGCTGGAATGGGTTCTCCTGTCTCTCTGCTCACATGGCCAGCAACATGGAACTAGCTGGGGTGGAAAACTCAGCAGGTAATTCTGCACTTTGGTAGAAACATGGGGAATTAGCTCACTGTTAAGTGGTGTCTGCAATTGCTGATGCTTGACATGACCTCGAGAGATAGCTGCTTTCCAGAGGGGAGAGGAAGTTCAGGGGCTTGAAAGAATGTGGCCACAGGAATGAGCTTAAGGTGAAGAAAATGAAAAATGTCTCTAGTAGATTTACAGCTACCATGACACTGACTAAAATGTTTGAGAAAAGTCTCTGTTTACGCATAAAAATTATCCCTCTCAGGATGAACAATTTTATTAGGACTTCAGATACAGAATAAATCACATAAATATGATATAAATAGTGACACGAATATATGTTTTCAGCAGAGATGTGGTATTATGCAGCAGAACAAGGAGACATTTGTGTTTATCCTTATTCAGGGAACAAGTTAAACATTTGCAGTTATTTAAGTGCTTCCCAAGTCAGGGATGTATTTCTTTGTCTGTCTTTAGTATGGATGACTGCGTTTTAGCACCAGGATGACAAAGCCAACCTGACTGTCAGCCAGGGTTTCCCTGAACATCTCAACACCACTCTAGAAGAGCCCTGGCAATTTCTGACCTCTGAGTTGCCATTACACTGCCTTCGTAAAGACTATTAGGGGACTCATCTTCTTTTCCCCAGGATGATGGCTATGTTGTGATGATTTAAAAAATGTCTTGGTGCACAGCTTTGCTCTTCATTGTGTGTTCTATTACCTGGTGATAATTCTGGATTATTGTTTTGTAATTTATTCAACAGGCAATTTCTGAAATTAATCAGTAGATACTTTGAAAAAAAAATAAAAATAAAAATAAAATCCCTATAGCATTTCACTCAGCTTTGCAGTATTTGCCTCTAAGTACCGGAAAAGGAACTGCTAAATGATTTCTTTTGTGCCAGTGTTGTCAAAAAGCATTTCCCAGTTTGACTGAAATTGTGGGAGTTGAGAACAGAAAAGAGGCAAAAAATCTTTTCTGTTCTAAATCAGAGGTCAGTAGAGTTAAGCTACCATTAAATTTGGGGCATATATTTTAATGAATTCCATAAATACAGCAGATGAATAGAAATAATGGGAGTACAGAGATCTTATTTCCTTTGAATTACAGTGTTACTGCTTGTGGCCAAGCAGTTATAGCAAATAGGCTGGCTGAAAGTTTTATAGAGACAAGTCTTTGGTGAAGAAGAAATATTTCCAAATGAATGATAATCATTTCAAGAATGCAATGTATAAATATGTGTTTATGAAATTAAGCTTTCCATTCATTTTAATGTCTGTGTAGTTGTTTGTGCTTTGCAACAACCCAGTAAGCAGGTTTTGGGAATGCTAGGGGTGAGAGCCCATCTGTAGCGTGTTGTTCCACACACTTTGTAAATTAAAGCTAAGAAATCATAAAATAGAAGTAAAAGAGCATGATAAATATAATCCTATTTATCAAATTATATATAATTTTCCATGTATGACTACAGCATGTCTTTATTGAGAGAAGAAAATGTGCACGTTGACTCTCTATTTCTTTACTATTCATTTTATTATGGTAGATTTATTATATAGTACCGTCTTCCATATATAAAGAATAGGAAATCCTGTCAGAGTAGGGTAGTCAGATCAAGTAAAACTGTGAAAGTAGTTTGTATTTTGCCCTCACGAAAGTGCTCTTTCTCAGCAGGTGGCACACAGCCACTCCAAAAGAGCCCAGTGTGGAATGACTTTATTGACATCCATATTGTCAATATGCATTCCTCTGATGCAGATGAGTACAGCTCCATGGGCTGTGCTAACGATACTTCATCAGTTCAGGTCAGCTGAGGATATGAGTTTTTTGTGATGAAGTTGATGACATCATTTATAGATTTGTTTTGTGGTGACATCAATTTTTAGATTTTGTCTATAACAGTAAGGTTCATACAGTTTGTTTCAGTAAAGTTTTTGGCATCAAGAGCATAAAGGTGTGAAACACTGTTCTTGTGAACAGTGTTTCACAACAAAGGCATTTAAGAGCTTGTGGATTGGTCAGTTGAATAAGTAAAAGGTAGAGTAATTTTGTTTTACAGTTACATTACAGTTTTAATGAGAAGTATTGATTTTCTATTAATACTAATGTGCTTAATGACCTTTTTAATGACATCTGTCACTACTGTTTCTTCTCAAATTTTACTGACATTTTCCCTTTAAAAAAAAAAAGGAAAGGATTTTAATTATTTATTGTATTTTTAGAATGAGGATTACTGTTCTTTTTGAGGTAATATGCGGGCTTAAAAACATGGGGGAGGGGATTGTTAAAAAAAGAAGAAATTCATGTTTTAGAAGTTACACATTTTTGGACATATCTACTTTGGGAAACAGTTGCTTGAGTGCTATGTGTCAAACAAGTTTTTCACTGTGAGATTTTGCTAGTAAAATCTATGTGTATGTAGAGTTTGTTGAATTTAAAATGGAAGGGTTTGATAAGATGTTTTCTGGCCTTGTCTCTCTTAAGACTTTTACTTCTTTTCCTCCAATTTTAATGGTACTAAGTGAAGGAAGGATATATGAGTAAACTGAAACATTGATGTACCGTAACTTACAGAATACATATTTCTATAGTTCAAAAAATTCTTAATATGGAGTTTGCCTTAAAACCTGTTTTCTATAGCTCATGTTCTTCTACTGTGTCAGCTGCCCCAAAATCTGACTATTAAACACCAACCATTTGTAGTTGTTCTACCAGATGTAGTTGTTCTCACCAAGCAGCAAAGGTGTTTTTGCCTTTTTTTTTTTTTTTTTTTTTAGAGTAACTATTAATAGAATAAAGATTAGGGGGTAAGAGTCACAGAAAGTGGCTACAACAGTGCTAGATGGTTTGCTCTCTCTTGCAAACACTTAGTTTTTTCCTCTAGTGTCAAGGTATGAGTGATCACAAGTGACTTGCAGGATTTATTTTCATAAGCCACTTTTCTTCATCAGTTGACAAAGATTATACATGATATTTATGATCTGCATTTTAGGTAACAATGTTGCCTAGCTGATCTGCTCTAACCCTGGTGCAAATGGGGAATGCTCCCCTACCTGTGGTACTCCAGACGGGCGTGCTGTGATGTCATGCTGGAGCACACCGCCCCAAAAGGCGGTATGGCTGAGTTGCCATAACAACATCAGCCAGTCATTGTCTGACACTACAATGTTATCACAGGAGCTTTTAGGGAGTATTAACCAAAATAGTCACCAAACATTTGGGCTGGTGTGCTAGTTAAGAATGCATGTGCTGTGTGCTCAGACGGTACTTGAGCAGCGTGTTTTCTCTGTACGTGCATGGTTGGGATGGCCAAATTTTTCTGAAACACTTTGGTATATCAATATAACAACTTAAAGTAGTGCATTAGAGTGGCAAAAATCAGTGCACATTAGTGTAAAGTTACCCACAGTTACTTATTTTTTACATTAAAAACCAGTGAGACTTAAATTAGAAAAGCCAAGCATGTACCATGATATATAATAAAAAAAGTTTCATCTGAGTGGTCCTTTGCATACAGCACGAAGAGATCAGAATCAGGTTTTCTCTCCTTTTTGCATGCCATGTTCTGTAAAAACACAACCCAGTAAGTTGAAATTCTTGTTTTAACAATGAAAATGCACATGTAATGTGGGTGGAAAAGGGATATATAATGAATTGAACCAGAGACTGTGGTTCACATAATAAAATAAACCAGCTTGCTTTAAACTGATTTCATACAACCTCTGAAATAGAGGAAGCAAGCTTGCCAATAGCAGGAGCTAATGCTTCAATACCTTTCATTCTATACTCTGAAAAGGAAACCTCTTCTTAAGCTCATTCATTTTCCAGAGGGAAAATCGAATGCTGTGGCATATTGTCAGAGCTGCTTTATTGTCACCATTTACAAAGGTCACCTGAATTAATTGACTTCTTACCATACATATTGTTAAGCTACCCGTTTCCTGACATTTATGGAAAGGTGGCAGGCTTACAGCCATTGGCTATCTGTTGATGTTTCACAATGTTTGTTTCTCAGAACACAGTAACTCTAAAATTGCAAGTAAATAATAGCATTGCTGCAAAGGAACAGATTCTTTATGATGCTCTCCAAGGTGTACAGAGAGGGGGATGGTGGTGGTGGGGAGAAGTGGAAGAAATAATCTAAATACTGAACTGTTTTTAATGCAGGCACAGTGTTCTAAAAAGCAAACAGGAACATGCAGGAATATTTAGGTTGTAATTTTTCACTTTGAAGCACACAGCAAATAGCTAAACTGTCTTTTCCACAGCATAAACTAAAACCTCTCTGGCTTTCACTGGTGCATGAATCACAGATCCATGCTGATGGACTTTACCGAATATGATTTCATAAGAAGGTATAATAGGATACTGTTATACTGCATGAAAGAAATGACAGAGACATGAGGCAACAGTATTGCTAGCATGGAATTTAATGTTGATTAAAATAGTGAATAATTACTGTCTTTTTTCTAGCCCCCTCCCCCCAGCATTTACTGCCCCTTTGGTCTCCTTGTGTTGGGCTCTTGTCTTTCTGAACAGCAGTGCTGGGCAAAAACTCAAACTAGACATGTGAAAACAAAGACATGGAAAGCAAAGCCAAACACTTTTGAGCCTTCCTATACTAAAAGAAGCGAAGCTTTTATAGTGATGGATTTGAAAAAGCAGTCTCCTTATTTGAAAATACACTTTGGAGACACCCTGCTGTGATCCTGTTAATTACCAAAGAAGATGAGAACTCTTCTGCTTAATGTGATCCTTTTACCTAACGCGTCTGTTCCAGCTGCATCAGTAATCAGATGTTCACACTGTCCCTTCTGACTGGAAAGGGGATATTTTTAAGCGAAGTCATTTGCCACAATCCTTAAGATGTAGCCTGGCAGAAATTCAATAACTGTTTGTGATATGCTCATTCAGCCCTGCTGCTCAGTGGGTTTTAGGTCCTGACATAAACAGCATTTCCCTTAATCCTTGCACTGGCGAGAAGAAAGGAGGCTGTCCTGTGTCTTGTTTTATTGGTTTCAAAACACAGAGCAACTGTGTAATTTGATTTTGCATCCGAAACATCAGGGGGAACGTTCTCCCTTTATAATTTTCTTCCCTTTGATGTTCTTTCAAGCTAACAAATGCATTAATATGATACTCTCACAAGCACATTTAGATTATCTCTAGCACAAAAAGCAAATTGCATTTTCATTTCCGTTCTGAAAGTAAAACGTGAAAATGCGCTAATAAAATAACTTTGCAAAAAGAAGAAAGGAGAAAGAGTTTACACGTTAAAATAAAAGGAGAAAAATGAAAATACAGAGGAACTTACCCTACAATAAGAGTAGTTTCAGAGCTGGAGGAGTTCTTGCACCTCGGTAATTTTGATTCCTTAGTTCAGGCAACCACATACTTGTATTAAAGCCAGAGTCCGAGCAGATGTGCATATGTGTGGGTGTGCGTCTAATGGTATATAATACAAAGATGCATCTATCGATATCCTACAGCATGAGAGCCTCTCGGTGCTGCCAGCTGAGATCCCTTACGTTTGCCAGGGCGCTGTTGCTGCCTGGCTGGCTGAGGCTCGCAATCCAGCGGGGGGAGAGAGGGAGAGGGAAGAGCTGCTCGCTAGCTCTTATTTCTCCTTGTTTCCATGGTGGTTAGCGGTGCGTCGTCCACCCTCCCGCCTGTCACACTGACATGGTGCTGCCTGCTCAGCGGTCATTAATAACCGAGCCCCTTCCACTCCCCAGAGAGGAGCCAATGCCTCGGCGTGCCCGGCTGCGGCGTAGGACGCGCGGCTGCGCCAGGCTGGTTGGCCACGGGAAGCTGTCTGTTACGTGACACGGCTCTCCGGGTACGGATGCACGAAGCTTGCCTTCGCACGCTTCCAGAGATCTCTTCCGATTCGTGGGAGTTGCAGGGCACGCTTTGTGTTTTCGCAGAACAGCTCGGGAGGCTCACATTCCTTATTATTTATTTTTTTAACGGGTATATAAGCATATGAGGATGTTATCTGTGTTCGGCACAACTGATCAGAGATCGCTGAAGTTCTGCAGAGGTTACTGCAGTTCAGGGGATGCTGTCTGCTGAACCATTCAGGAAAAATGCCCCCATCCGCCCTGTCATTTAGCTGCCTTTTAAAAATTATTATTATTATTATTATTATTATTATTATTATTATTATTATTATTTTTATTTTAAAAAGTCAGGGATTTTTCATACTTCCCCTTTTCCAAATTTCATAAAATATTACATTTTATTGCATATGCTTATCAGCAGAAAGTAAGAGCAATGATACACCTTTCTGAGAAATAAAAATTGATAATAAACTGAGGAAAGGGTCACTGAAATAAAATCACTGTCTTTTAATCTCTGTCTACCTGATTGTCTCTTTCTTGGCCATCCAATTATATAAACAAAGGGCTACAAAGATTTTACCTTTCCTTCCTCCCTTCTTTCTTCGCTTTCTTTTCCTTTCTCTTTTCTTTGTGTCATATTCTTTGGTGAAGATTCTTTTTCCTTTTTTTTTTTTTTTCCCCTCTGTGAACAAAGGGCATACAAACTATGGAGGTTTCAAACATTGTAAAGTAATTCAACTTTATTTTATTTTATTTTATTTTTTCAGTTTAAGGGAAGTCTACACTGAAATTTATTATCCCTTCTAGATATACAAAACAATAAATGAGATAGATGCTGTTAGAAGCTTTTTCATTGTACTTAGTGTTTTATGTGAAGGAAAATACTTTCTAATGGAAGTTGAACAAAAGGGAAATACATAGAGTTGGTTATCAACAGGTCAGAGTGAAGTGTTGGCTGCCTTGCATGCAGTGCATTCAGCACTCCAGCCCTGAGTGGGACAGACCACCCTCTAGTGGAGCACAGTGAAATGTGGTTCTCATTTCACATCTGCTGTGCTTGAAGAAAGAAAGCCTCATGGTCCTCTCTAATAACAGTATGAAAATTTTCTGAAGATTAGCAAACAACGTAAATTCATGTACTTCTTGCAACAGCAGTAACACCAGATTTCTCCTATAAAATGGTTACTGTTTTATGAATGCTATGTATCACTGTGATTCACTTGGACTCTGGGATCACGGACTGCATTAGTTTTGTTTTTATTCTGTAAAAAAAATGATTTTACACTTCACAAAATCACTTATTACGAAAAGTGAATTGAGGTACTGCCAAATTCTTCAATAAATTTCAGTTTGTTTTAATTGGTTAAGGGAAATTTTGCAAAACCGACCCTGACTGATTCACCGGTACTTGCATTGTTGTGGCAGTAATAAAGCAGCTTTTTTTCCCTTCTCCATCAAATTTTTGAGTAATGCAATTAGAATAAGTACAGAGAGCAACTTTTAAAAATCTTTAAAGATGTGTGCAGTTCAGGTTTCATCCATGCAACTGAGCATATACGAAATAATGGCATTTAAGTTAGAGGCTGACAATACATGCAATACACCTGGGTGGGAGGAAGGACTTTTTTTTGTTTTTTTTTCCTAGTGTGACTTAAAGTAATATAACAAAAACACTCGGGGCCAAACCATCTTTGTCTGCCTTTTACTTCTTGCCTGGGATTGGGAAGGAGGGAACACCTTAGGCCATAAAGATTTTGTGTCACTTTTTCATGAGCTCAGGGTTCACCAGTGAAACCTGGTCTCTCCTGTGTCCCAGAAGGTGGTTCAAAGCACCTGTGATAGTATTTTAATGCTCACCACTGTGAGCTGCAAATGTGAACTATGGTAAACTTCCCAAAGTGAACCATGAGAACCTGCTGCCTGTTTCCGATGGGACAGCACTCAGGATGCGTTACGGAAACACAACCAAAAGTCAGAAAAATAAGAGTGCTTGCCAAGCTAGCTCCCATAGGAAAATGGAAATTCTGCTTGATCCCAGCCATGTGGGTGGTTGCACCTGGCCCAGGACAAAAGATAGAGCACTAAACCTGTGCTCTAGTTACTAGGCATTGGGTGGCCTGGGGGGTGAGAGGGAGAGAATTTAAAAGAAAAAAAGAAGATTAAAGAATCTCAAAAAGTCTGGTCCAAATGAAAAATAGGAAAAGGTTAAAGCCACCAAAGTACTGCTACTTCTCTGATCTTATCCAGTGGAGAAATGAAGATCTGGAGAAAAGGGAGTAGGTAGGGACTGCTGTTGTTCAGCATAATGGTCTCTTAAGTTTTGCCCCTAACCTCTCATACTCACTGTCATTCATTCAAAAATCTGGCTTTCTAGTTAGCATGAGACTCATATAAAAACATATTCAGTGATTTGACATGTGAACTTAAGATAATATAAGTGTTTCATTTTGGTTGATTGGTATGGACTGTGTAATTAGAAAGCTAAATAATTAAATCAGCTAAAGTATACTTGCATAAAGAAAGTGAGTTCTTATGATAGACTATATATGCAATTAAAATACCTCCTTGATAGGCGTACATTTTCATATTAGTTAAAATGTTATTATATCGTAATAGAATTCTGTTTCATAAAAAATGAAATAATTGAATTTTTTAATTAGCTAATGCTAAGGAATAAATTTTTTTGAACTGTCTGCAGGTGAAAAATACCTTTTATAACAATACAGTCATGATGATTAAGGTTCATTAAGTTATTTTCCTGTAGATTTCACCGTGATGCATGGTGGTTTTAAAATAGCAGTGTAATCCATTTCACCAGAATTATATATATAGCTTATTTGGTTACAGGATAGAAAAAAAAAATCTCAAACGGATAGAGAGATGATGAAAGTAATGTGTGCTAGCTCTACGTATTTATTTTGCATGCATTTTATCTGATTACTGGGTCCACATGAAAATAAACTAAGTATTTATTTAAACATTTAGTATGATGTATAAAACCTTAGTTATTAAAATACAGTGGTTCTGTGCCTGCATTCCTCTTAAAATTGAAAGGTGATTTCAGAACTTTTGTCATTAGGGTGAAGGGTGGAGGCTTCAATACCCTGTAGGCTTATTGCGGGTCAGGCAATTAGCAGAGACCATTTCTGGTATTCTTAGGCTCTGAATACACAGTTGTGTTTAGAATGCAGCAATACAGTTAGAAAGTGAAATAAATACTATGCAGTTAAATTAAAAAAAAAAAAAAAAAGCCCAACTACCACAAATATTTGACTTAAATTCCAGGGTGAAACACTTTATACTACAATTAGCAATTAAAAAAATATTTTCAAGTGCTTATCCACACAGATTATGTCCACATGTAAAAAAAGCAGACACAATTTGAGTAGGTTTATCAATTATGAATACATGTGCCACTTTCTTGCTTTCTGAGGCACCACAGTGACATGCAAGAGGGGTGAGTGGCAACTCTTTACACTTCACTCTCCCTTCCTGCAGCCTTTAGGATAGGAGGAAGGAGCTGAGGTCTGAGAGGCAATCTCACCAGTTCTGCAAAGCACTCCTTTCATGCAGCTTCCATGTGAAGTGTGGGGCGGTGTTCTGTTCTGAATGAAGGTCAGAATTGCTAAGATTCAAGAAAATCTATCTTGTGACTTCATCAATTAACTTATTAATTGACTTATTAATTATAGGCACTTGTCAGGCATGAGTTGCCTGGGAGAGAAAAAAGTGCCACTGCTTCCTGTAACCCCGTTCTAGCAGCATTTTTTTTCAGTGCTGCTTACGCAGTGTCGTTAACCTGACACTGCCGGGCACTTTCAGATATTACCGCAACTAACTGTTGACATTTTCCTAAGGGCTATGCTTCCATACAGACAAGTAGTAACTTTTATTAATGTGTCTCCCTCTGCGATTGAGCCATTTTTTCAAGGCACAAGTAAAAGCAACGTTTCTAGCTCTAGTTCTTTGTCTTTTTTGAAGACGAAAGGCTTGTTGCCAACAATGAGTTCAAGTTTCTAAATGCAGTTGTACTTCATAATGGAAAGTGTTGTGCTTGCCTTACTTAACCTGCTGCTGACTCTGTTTTATCAGATCTCAGAGTTAGTGTTGATAGGATAGAGATAAAGCAGATGGAAACAAATCTAGGCCATGAACCTGTAAATAATTTCATATAAGGAAAAGTTCACATCTCCACAAAGCACCAGATACTTCATAAAAGCTCTGCAAGTAGAAGGTGCTGTATGACTTGGCAAAATCTGGAACTGAGTAGTAAAAGGAGATGAATAGTACAGGCAAATTCAATCATGTGTGATGTGGATGAATGAAAGCAGTGGAGATGAGCTGACGCTTATCTTGGTGATCAAGGGGATTTTGCATATTTCAGCAAATTTGCCTATTCATGCAGCAACTGTGCTTGATGAAACAGAAAGAACAAGATCCCAGGCAAGAACTATAGTCTAATTCCTCATTATAGGTCAAAGTGCGCTAGTCAGCCTTCCTCAGGAATAGTCTGAGATCCAGAAAGTCTTAATGTGTTTTATTTATACTGGAACCTATTGGGTCTGACTCGGAGGGATACCTGAGTTCTTCTGGTTTTCATCCCTGGCTCTGTTTTAATAGGCAAGAATCTCTGGCATAGCAGCATCCACCGAAGGCTGGGAATGAGTCACACGTAGCAACCACAACCTTGCTATGCCGCGTGGGAATCTTAATGAAGATGGAGTAGTGAAAAGCACCCAGGGAATTCTTATGTGCAGCTGGATTAGGTAGATGAAATATGAGACCTGTAAAGAGGTTCTCAAGCTCAGTGTGTGTATTCTGCTTTAGAACTGATTGCATCTCTGTATGTTTATGTCTTGCTTGTGGTCATACCTTAATTTTTGTAAGCTATAATAATTGGATATAATTTATCAGTATCTTCTCAGTCTTCTCTTGAAGACTGAGATGTTCTTGCTGATTTCATAAGAATCTGCCTGTCATTCATGGGACCCAGTGCATGCAAGGGATATACCTTAAAGTGCCATGGTTGTTTGAGTTAATCAGTGTCTGCGGTTGATACAGAAAATGGTGGCAGTAATGATTTGAATATAGGGTCTAGAACTTTCATAATGATTTTGACCTGTTATAGTTCTTACAGGTGGTGGTAAGTCATGAATTTTGTGTCCTAATCAAGAGGGTTTTCTCAATTTCTTTGCTCAAATCTGTTTTCCTTTCTATGGAGAAATAACTGATTTTTTATGCAAAACAAATTGACCCGTTTTCTGTTAACACTTTGTGATGTGGAACATAATAGATGATCAGTGAGAGGGAACGTCATCCCACCTAAATTTTTTTTTTTTTTTTTTTTTAATGGTTTTAGCTACTTTCACCAGTAAAGTCACATTTATTTTTTTTAAGTATATATGGCAAGTCTTAGTGTATTCATCAAGGGCAGAACTTCAAACTTAGGTGACACTAAACAGACGCTATTTTGTTATAGTTTTTATGGTTTAATATTAAAAATGCATGGACAATAATACTTACTGTAGATAATTTGCTTTTGATAACTATTTGCATGAGTTACATTGCTGATTTAGAAATCTGTAGAAACAGTCACTAAGCTAAATATTAGAACTAGAATGTTGTTTTGCTTTTACTTTTTTACTCTGAGACTAAGAGAAGTATAATAGTAATTTTCTCATGCTATCAATAGCATTCTCAAACTGTGGTCATGGATAATTGTTATGAAGTTATTTTGGCAGTGACAAGAAACCACATGAATATGGGCAGCATGTGTTCAGAACACGGTTAGCTAATGATAATCAAATGCACTAAACTATTTGAGTGTATTGGGTACCAAGGTGAAGTTCTTAGTACTTTACTTACACAATTTCATTTTTTACAGCTTGCAGACCTAGACAATTAATTAAAAGGTCACTGGAACATACAATATCCTTACTGGTTATAACAACAAAATATTTAATTATGAATGCACTAAATGTTTTCCTTCTCCTCTGTAATTTGACTGCCAAAAACTCTGGGTGCACATTAAATATATTTTGTGGTATACTTAAAAAGTTATCTTTACATTAATAAGTTAGAAGTAGAAAGGATCGTGTACATAATGACTTACTGGAGGAGGAGCTGTTTCAGAGGCTTTCACATAGTTCCCATTACTAAGGAAACCACTTACTTTGTCTGTGCATGTTTTGAATAGATCTCTCATTTGAAGTCTGGTGCTCAAACGCTGAGAATTGCATTATAGCACTGAGAAAGAGGCAAAGGAGACAAAAGAGGCTTAGAAACATCACTTCTTTAAGGAGTACAGTTGAATACTATTGCATTACATGCTTATGAAAGTGTACACATCTGTTTATATTTCGGGAGTGTATATGTATGCATTTTAATTACTTTGTTCCTACTAAAAAAAAAAAGAAAGATAAAAACCACAACAGAATGAAGGTATTAATCAGTAAAACAAGGCACTTTGCATGCCTCTGTTGTAAGGACACTTGAGAAATCTGCTTTACCATTTTGGTAGTATCAGATATGAGTTCTAAAATGAAACATGGTGTTAATTTGAAGTAGAAAGAAATGCCTATCCAATGACAATGGCTAAAACAGTGCTATGAGGATGGCCATGGATTCAACAGTTGACCAGATTTGTTTAGAAAGTAAGCCTGTGTTGGCAAAATTCCTGCATACTCACAAACATATTTACATTATATTAGAACATTTTTCCCATATGAATAGCACCTGTATTTTGTTCAAGAACTGACTAAACACTTGTCTTGATAAGTGAATGCAAAATCCCCCTATTATAAATTGCATGTTCTCAATTGATATGCTCAGAAACAAAAGGTTGCTTTAGTACCACCAGAAGAATCTGGTTTGAGGGGTATGTATATAAAGTGTAAGTTTTTCAATTACTTGGAACTGAGTCCAAACTATTCCTTAAATATTAGAATTGTTAACAAATAAGCTGCAAGTGTCAGAGAGATGTAGTGATCTAACAGATTGACAGGGAGTTGTCAGGAAATTAAGTCTATAAGTTAGTTTATTCTGTCAAGTGGCACAGACAACTGGAGACAAAGACAGAAATTCCCATTTTTCAGGCATACAAATCCTGTGACTCTGTAGGGTCATGTGACAGCAAAAACAGTGCTACAGAAAGTTTATTTTCTATGAGAACAGAAATATATTCTGTATTTTGGAAGTGTTAATGCCACTGATTTATTTTGAAATGAAGAACCTTAAGTTGTCAGCAGTTCGGGGTTTATCTGATGTGTAATTATTCTTAATATACATTGCGTAGTTCATATGCCATTGTAGTTGACAAGAAATTACTTTTAAAGCTAACATGCTTTAAAGGGATTTATTTATGTGTTTCTGTGCAAAATTAATACGCAGGCAGTCCCATATAGATTTTCCTCATTGACTCTTTATTTTATAAGGGAGAGAATGACAGCTGTGGTAAAGCTTACATGTCCTTGGCTTGACCTAGCTGAATACTTTTGTTGAAAGAAAATAAATGTCTTTAAATTACATAGAGATATCAGGCCTCGGTTGTGTCAGCTAAGAAATATCAATTTTTAATATTCCCTAGTATTTGTGTTGTTTCAGTGCTGTACTGGTTATGTTTGCTTTCTGCTGCCTTACTGCAAGGATTCATAACATGTCTCAAGGTAAACTAAAAGCATTGCAATTCATTATTCTTAAATTTATTTTTGCAGCAACAAATAAGTTCTTTGGTGTTTGGTAATACTGACGATTTCTTTTATGGTGTAACTGGTTTGTTTCCAAAAGAGTGCATTCAGCCTCCTATTCTCATCATTATTTTCACAAGAGAGATTAAATCAATATTTTTTTATAAAATAACTGGGATAGGAACTCTCAGAAAAAGTGAGGATTTGTTTTGATACAAGAGTGTCAGTTTACCCGGTGAGAACTGTAAATGCCTTTGATACTGGAGGACACAGTTAATAATTAATTTTCTAATCCTTATTACCAGAAAAGAGGAACTAACATTTAGTTTTTTTTTGTTTGTTTGTTTGTTTGTTTGTTTTAATAACTAAACTTAAATATTTGGTTTAAAAATATAAAATGTGGTAGATATGGTAAAAAAATACTTCAGTCCCAAGTAACTTTTACGATGACATCATTGTGAGGAGGAGGTGAAGGACAGGCAGTAGAGGAGGAGGGAGTTTTTCCCATGATAAGCATCTCAGAGCAAAATAGGGATATCATTCAGAAAGGCTGTTTGAACTTCAGTAATAGAAATGGGATTACACTCCAAGCAGACTACAATGAAAGGTCATTTGGAGACAATAAAATGCAATTCTGCTGTAAGTTTTGGGCATATTACTTAGAAATAACTGAGGAGGAGAACATATCTCTGTATTACTGGCCGATCAAGAAGTATGAGCTGACGAAGTGGCACAGCTGTGAAAAAGGCAAATATGCTCCTGGTATGCACTGGGAGAGTTATTCCAGTAGCAGTAGGGAATTAGTATTACTTTGGACACCTCATTTGGAGTAATTCATTTAGTTCTGTTTTTATGCTTGAAAAAAAAGGTGAACTCAGGCTGGAACACATGCAATTAAATACTATTTAGATGATGGCAAAGCCCACATTAGAGAGCAGCTTATAAAACCTTGCCTTGTTTAGTGTAGGAGAGTCAGAGAGAAGATAAGATTCCTGCTGATAAATACATTCTGCTGATACACAATGAGAGGTAAAGCTAGCCCAAGAACAAACATGTGTAAGTGACTATGAATAAATTTAAGTCTGGAAATTAGGAGAGTTGTTTTTTTTTGTTTGTTTGCTTACTTTTATTTGTTTGTTTAATTCTTCAACTTTGAGTCATTACATCCTGGGACAAGTTTCCAGTGAAAATAGTTTGGATAGAAAAAACAGTCAAGAAGAAATCAAAATAGTCACGAACGAGATGAAACCAACCAACCAAAAAAAACCCACAACTATCAAAAACAGCCAACCAACCAACCAACTAAACAAAATATCCGACCTTTGAAGGTACAGTTTGTTATATTTGTAAAAGAGGTATGTTTACAAATAACTGACTTCACACTTATAGAAGAAGCGGCTAGATTTACTATTTTAGGAAGGTCCTTTCAGTCCTTTAAAAACTGTACTTAGCAGATTTCTGTATAAATCCCATCCCTATCTTATGTTCTAAATTCTATTAAATTGTCTTTGATAATCTGGAATATTTGGAAGGATGGGATTTTCTAACTCCCAATCTGAAGAGAGCACTGTTGTTTCAGTTGTAAAATACCTTTTCTCAATATTTATCTCAGCAAGAATAAGTAAAGAAAATATAGGTTTAGTAATTTATATTTACTTACCATTATAAAGTAGTGGTTTACCTATCTCTACTTAGTTGAGTGGCAGTGCAAAAAAATCAGAAGAAAAAAGGAAACTAACATCTTGCATTACACCCTTTGATTTCCAGTTCTCTTCATATTTTTGAAAACAATAAAGACCTTGATAATATTCTCTAAAATTAATTCTTGTCCAAAGGCCTTAGATTTTACCATAACTTTTGTTCCTGTAATTCAGTTTGATCACCTGATACCTGTTGTTCAGGTAATGTTTTCAGTAACCTCAAGTTTTTTTGTTGTTGTGTTTTTTTTGTTTGTTTGTTTTGTTTTGTTTTAAGTTACTGTGACAGATAATTAGGGTTTCCAGGTTCAGCTACATGGAAGTCACAAACATGCCTTGTATGCACAAAAAGTACATGTAAATCTCATTATCTTAAAGTCCAAATGCCCCAAAATTACCTTTTTTTTTTTTTTTTGGTACAATCCTTTAGCAATTTAATTTTGCTGACATATACTTTTTCTATGAGCAGCTGCAAGAAATAGTAATAAATCCACTTTTTAGATCTATATCTTTTCATTGGGCCTTAGGTTGAATTTCTCTAGCAAATAGGCCACCTATGTATTCAGCCATTTTTTAAAGTGGCTTTAATAGGCAAGTGCATTAACTCATTTCAGGTTTTCCTACAGAGAGAGAGATTCATCATGGTAACAAACTTGATGATGGAAGAGCGTACTTTTCTCATTACTACTAATTCAAATGTTGTGCCAAATGGGCTTTCAGGAACCGGAACACAAATAGTTTTGGCCTTAGTGAAATAGTAATAACATTCAAACTGGAAACCCAACAAGTTAAAATGCCTGGGTCTAAGAGGGAGAAATCAAACTGCTGCTTCAGTGTTAGATTTTGCTAAATGTACTCTCAGGCCACATATTTTTATCATGGTTACTGTTATTTCAAATGAAGAATATTGAACTTAATATAAAGGAGACTTTATATTGTCTTTTACGAATGTGCCTCAAGAGTGACCTAAATGGAAGATAATTGGGTATGTCAGGCAGGAGCACTAACTTTTGACCAGGAGAGTTGATTCTAGTAATTCCATTAATTCCACTACCTGAGACTCTCTCTTCAGCTCGGGTGGGAGTGCAGCTGCTTTTGGAAACAAGCCAAAACCTTCATTGCTGCCTACACTGTACTTCAAAACCTTTAATTGAATATTCCTAACTTGGCTAATCATAAATTACCTTGGGCTTTGAATCTCACTTTCCACTGATTCATCTTCCCAGTACCCAGTCTTTCCCTCCTCTTTGTGACTGTGCGAAAAACATTCAGTTGTTTTCTCCCACCTTGCTCCTCATTTTGAAAAAAAAGTAGTCGACCCTACTTCTGTCTGAAGAACAGAACAGAACAGAATATCTCGAGTTGGAAGGGACCCACAACAATCATTGCAGTCCAATTACAATAGTAGTTCAGCCAGACCATATGTCCAAGAGCGTTGTCCAAACATGTCTTGAACTCCAGCAGGCTCAGTGCCATGACCACTGCCCTGGGCAGCCTGTCCCAGTGCCCAACCACCCTCTGTGTGAAGAACCTTTTCCTAACACCCAGCCTGACCCTCCCCTGTTCCATGCCGTTCCCTTGAGCCCTGTCGCTGTCCCCAGAGAGCAGAGCTCAACACCTGCCCCTCCACTCCCCATCATGAAGAGGTGAAAAAAGTCTTGGCTGACACTGACAGCTCATGTCTTTGTCCCAGCTAGTTTCTTTGTCTTTGGAGCTTCTGTCTTGAGGGATGAATATTTCAGTCCTCTGCTTCCTGCTTAAGTTTAGTGAAGGCATCTTTAGCACAACCCACTTTCAGAGATGTCAGCGGAAAAGCTGGGCCTTGCTGGTTTTGTGGAATCAACTTCTTCCTTTGCTTTTGGTTAAAAGATCCCTCTGAAGGGGTCTGCTTTAACAGTGCTCAACACATGGCCACTCTGAACCCGGGTCACAGCTGTCAGCCCAAGACCTGTTTCTGTATCTCCTGATATGGATTTCCCTTTTTTCCATAGAGACTGTGTGTGGGGCAGCTGAGGAGGCCTGTATGGACACGTGCTGTGTGATCAACACCTGCCCCCCCTTACTGCAATGCTCCTGGAGTCAGATGGTGAAACCGCATTTCTGTTTAAATTGTGGGAAGGCAAAATCATGAGTGCAGTCACGTTTTCTTCTTTTTGGTGGGCTGGAAGGGCAGAAAGAGATGTAGCAAGGCATGTAATTCACGAGTAAATGCTTGGAAAGCTTGTAGGGCAAGTGGATTGAAAAGTCAACGTTTAGGCTATGACAAACTGGTGAGAGAAGCTTCCATGTGGCATGTGCCAGTATGACCTTCTCCTTGCCCACTTTCAGGACAACTGTACTGCAAAGGCTCTAGGGTATTTGTGGCACCAAACATCCAGCATTTGTCTATGCAAATTTTCATACCACTCTGTGCATTGAATAAATTTTGTCTCTATAAAACTTGAAGGTCTATGTTGAGAATTTACTAAAGCCCATTTAAATATTTATTTATAAATTAGGCTGACACCTTCAGTATATTTATGGTCAACCGTTATTTCTGTGTTTAAAAAAAATGTTCTGCAGATTGCTTTTTTTTAAAGGGAGTCTAAAGTTTTATGATCTTGGCTAAGGAGAGGTACAATATGAATTATTATCCTTATTCTATACAGTTTTTATGGTTCTTCTGAGTCAACATAAATGACAAATTTCAATGCAAATGCAAACAACAACAAATTAAGCCTTTTTTTTTTCCTCTTAACCCACAAATCACTGAAGAGTTAAGATATGCTAATTAACTGGCTCCAACTCAAAGCAACGAGCAGGGTCCAAAAAGGTTCAGAATTTAAAACCAAGTGTCCCGACATGTGAGGTATCTTTTGCATAGGTTAGTAACTGTGAATTACTAACTCTGCCTGTATTAGTTTGAGCATAAATGTGTCACAACCTTTAAATAGTACTATTAATCAACCCTTTCAGAAGAGCTCCAGTGTTAGAGAGCTCTATAATACATGGCAAATCTTTTTGTTCTGAGAACCATACTTCTATTATTTTACCTGTGTCTAAATCCTGAGAATATTAAAATCTTTCACAAGCTTTATAAAGGATTTAAAGAAAGAGAGAAACTGCTTTTAAACAATGAAAGGCTGTAGGTCTTTATTTTTGAAAGCATTCAATAGGCTCTATAAACACATACCTTACCTTAATACTGCATAATTCAGTATTTCAGTAGTTCAGTGGGGTAATGCTCTGGCTCCTTAGAGAGCTTGTGGAAGTGAAACATTTTGCAACAACAACATAGATCTTATTTGGTAGCTAATTTGCAATAATTTATGGATAACATCTCAAGGAAGCATGGAATCATTCTCACTGTCATTGACAAATCATTCCACAACATATTTGTAGGGGATGAGATAGATGGTGTAATAAAATCTTTTACATTATGGGTTTCAAAATTAAAGTTTTATAAAGACAAATTTACTACTGATTTTCTTGAAGCCCTGAAAACTGTGAAATGGTGGGTTTCATTGTACCAATCACTGCATATGCTATGGTCACTTTTCTAAGGCCTATTGTAAACTCTCCAAATTACCCATTAGCTAAAATAAATACTAGTGAGCAGTATAGATAAGTTAAAACCTGGGTAAAATGTCGGTTTTGTTGATGAGAGTTTTGTGAATTACTGATTTCAGTGTGCTCAGAATTTTATGTCTTGGTTTTAGCAATAGTAATGCAAAACAAGTCCATTAAGAAGAATAGAAGAAAGAGGTTATGTTTTTAGATATGCAGCTTTAACATTTAGCAGTTAATGTAATGTATGTGCTCCTGGATAACATTTGCTGAAACACTCCTGTCTTGTTTTGTGTGTGTGTATGCACAGGTGTGTGTGTGCATATGCATTTCTAATTTGTTTTTAGGGAACACAAGTGTATGTGCAGGTGGGATGATCCCATTTTCCACCTACTGTTGCGTTGGACAAAAGACATTAATTAGAAGAACTTTTGGCCTGATTCTAGTTTCATTTTCTTTCGTCATCTACATTTAGTCCACATATACAAGTTAGTTCCTTATGGCTGTGATATTCTGCTATTTACTACTTTCTGCTTCCACAGTGTACCCGGTTACCATAGAAGCTTATTTCCATTGTCTTGGAAACTTGAGTCAGTTATTAAACTTAGTCATCCTTCCAGGTATATGTATATGTATATAAGAGGGTTTTGAAAACACTTAATTAGGCTAATTCTAATTATCTTGAAAGGAGGGCCATCCTGAACTAGTAGTACGACTCTTGAGTTTCAGTCCTGGCTCTCCATATTATACAAGGTATTCTCAAATTGAGCTCCAATGTAATATGAACTTCTTTTTCCTAGGAATATAAACTGACAAATTTTATAGCTGTTTCATTTTTCTGTTCTCTTATCAGCTTATGAAAATAACCATTGGTATAATGTATAAAGGAAAGAAAATTATATGGTTTGGCATGACAGATGATGATTTCTCTTGATTCTAAATCTTTTTTTTTAAACATTGGATGATTAAATTTTAGGATTTTAGTCCACCTGCAGTACTGCTTACATTTTAGGATAATAATGATGTTTTCAGGTTTGTTTTTAAATATATTTTAAATACATATACAGAAGACAGTATACCATGAGTAGAACCCAAACATGGCAACTTTGCACAAAACCAAACAGCTTAAATATCAGGCTTATGATCATTACCATCGACCCACTTATGTATTTAAAATCCATGTTCATTTCCTTGCATGTTATTTTATATAGCCTTCACCATGTTCATACTATATCTTTTCAAGCAGTTATAGCCTTTTATGTTATGCTTTTTCTTTCGAAATACCAAATTAATTTTTGTTTGGACAAGTATGTTCTGTCTGTCATTCCATTTCTAGCCTTACTGTCAGAACTAAGAGATGTTATATTCTGTCTGCTGGCAAGGCTGTTCTTCAAGTGTAAAAGATACATTGAAAAAGGAAGATTTGGGTAACATTAGTTGCTAATCTAGCCAGTTAAGCCTTTCTGTAATTTTTACTGCAGGGGAAAAAATGTGCCATCAACTAATGCAAATAGTTTTGAAACTGTCCTCATTTCATTCATGTTTCTTATTGCAGTTAATTTCTTCATGTGAAACTTGAGGCTATATCATACAACATCTGCCTCTCAAGTTCTCTGTTTTTTCATGTGGGTGGTTTATATGAGTAGTCTTCATGTCTCTTTTCTGTTTTTGTCATCTGTTTGAAACAAAGACATGTATTTTCATATTCATTTCTAAATTTTGCCCAAATGATTAAATCCACGTCCAAACTTACATGGGAAATGTTATTTTCCAATAATATTGTGAAGATTCCTTACAGCTCATATTGCTTTGTTTTAAAGATATTAATATAACTTATCTCCCTATCCCTCTTTGTTGTCCTATATGTTGTGTTCTAAAAGTAATGCTACATGCATATACTACATGCTACGTGTGTATGCTACTTGCATGGGAAATTATTGAGGGTCTGATGACTGTCTTGAAACTAATGCAGTTTAAAGTGAGAGGCACACGATAGAACTAGAAGGCTCATCATAGTCATGATGGTAGATTGTACACTGGTGGATATTACACAGAATCTTTAAGCAGAATCAGTCTTACAATATTTTATAATGGTATCATAGTTCCTTCATATCAGATATTCAATTCATGATATTCTTGTATTTCTAATCCCAGAAGTGTCATTAGGCTAACATGGCAACTTGTTACCAATAGTACTGTTTTTAGTACTATATTTTGATGCCTTAAAAATTGACATTGTAGAAAGGTTTAATATACATTTAAATAATAGGTTGTGGTAAAGTGTTCAAAGGGGTAAGTCTAAGGTCTGAATTATTTAAAAAAATGTGCAGAAGCAAGTCAAAAATAGCAAGATGGAAAAGATATCCAGAAACCAGAAAGCAAAATTAGGCACTATATAGCTGATGCCAGAGTTTATTCCAGAATTCTTGTTGTCCAACTTATATTTTTTTTAATTATTATTATTATTATTTTTAAGATGGAGATACAATATGAGATAGGAATGCTAAGTGAGTTTTATATATATATCTATATATATATATAAATGAAAATTTTATTTCTAAACCAGGAACACATACAGTGTAGATAAATGATTGGACTTTACAGAACAGAACACTTAAAGTGTGTCATTGTATTGGAGAACAGTAGTCTTGGGCTTATTTACCTACAATGGACAAAAAAAAATAAGGTAACTAATATTTTTTCTTTCTGATCCTATTTGGAGTTCACTGCTAAGCTGAAGGATGGATAGTACTGCTGAGAGTAAGTAGGGCCAGTAATCAGACGGGGAATTTATAAAATGAAAAGTGTGCTGGGGCACACAGAAAATTTCCCTGGATAGCTTTTTGCACAATTACCTGCAGCAACAAATGTAGTCCATTTGCTGCACAAATGTAGAATGTTGCAGTTAAAACAGAAAGAAAAATATATCTTTTCATAACGATGCTAGGTGGCTCGGGAGGAGATAAATTTGTTAAATCTTAATCGTGGAATCCATTTCACACATTCTCGATACTGTTTTGCATGATCCACAAGACTCAGTTAAGTGCACACAAAAAAAATGCATCTGCCAGGTTGCGTAAACTAACCTTATCACTTCCAGAAGTTCTGTCCCATACCTTCCCACTTTTTGCTCTTTTATCTATGTCTTCTGCTCCTGTATTAGTATTTGGTACATAATGCCTGTTCTTATCATCTCTTCCAAATAAGTAAAATTTATATGCAGTTTAGGAATATGTTTTGGCACTTCTGATATTTATTTAAAAAAAAAAAATAATAACTACTCTTCTTTGTGTGCTTATCAGTTTTGAAGGGTTGCTGGTTTTGGTGGAGTTTGCAAGGTGTACAAATTCTGGCTTTGAAGAAAACAGCACTTATTTTTGGAGAACTTCTCTGTATGGCCAAAAGGTTAATTGTGTCAGAACCTGTTCTCTTTTCCTCTTTTCCCAAGTCACGTAATAACTAGGAGAAGTTTTCTCAGCTGTTGCCCTGGAGTTAAACATAGAGCTCTTTTCACAAGTCTGCTCACTCTGCTGCCTTCTGTCCTCATTAAAGTTTCATGATTTTTTAAAGAAGAAGTTTATCTTTATACAAATAAGTAATTAAGTCATAAATATTTGGACAAGATACATCATTTAATGATGTATTTCTTTGTCTGCAAGTATGCCTGCGCTCTAACACTTAAGACATGGTGAATGTCTATTTCAGTACTACAGGGTGTTATCCCAGGATATATATATATATATATATATTTCTTTCTGGGCTTCTTCTGAAGAAATGTAGTATCTTTTTATTTTTAACACTGACTGGCACTCCATTTGGTTTATAGTCAGCATCTCAAATGCATTTAGTTATTAGTTATTAATATTACTAATTCTTCATTTACATTACAAGTCTATAGATAAAGCAGCTCTGAAGGAGGAGAGATGGAAAATAGAGCTACACGGTTTGGGGGGGTTGGGGGCGTGGGGAAGCAGTATTCCTGTTAGTGAAGCTTTTGAGAGTAAAGATACTTCTGCTAGTTATAATTTACTTATTACTTTAACAAAAATATACTGAAAATAAAACCAAACCTTTAATTTTAAATAGCAAAGTATTATCAATTTGATTTGGCTAATTATCTTTAGATACACCAGTGACTTAGATTAAAAAACAGTATTAACACATAGGAAGATACTGGTGGCTGCTAGGATATATATCTGTGATGTACAGCCTGCTAAGGTGAAGGGACATGTTAACTGGTAGCATTCAGGCTAAATGAGGAGCAAATTATTAAATGTCTCTCTCTCTCTCTCTTTTTTTTTTTTTTTTTTTTTTTTTTTTTTAAGGAAAGTAGACACAATAGAAGCTGTCGTCCATGGTTGCACTGGTCTGCTTGGACATGCCTCAGCAAAAAATGAGGCTGGGTTTTCAAATGTGAGTTTCTGCAGCATCTGAAGGCTTCCAAGTCTGCTTTCACACCTCTCTCATGCTTTCTGTTCCTTGCTGAGTGTTCCTGTTACCCAGCTTACATGCATACTGTCAGTCATTGTATTTGGGGTAGCTGTTTGTCCTGAGGTGGGTGCAGTTCCTAAAGGGGTTGAGCAATGCCCAGAGGAGTGAATGGCAGGGAGCAGGGGAGAGAAACAGTAACAACAGGGAAAGGGACAAGGAAGAAAAGATCTGTCCTGACAGCAGCAAGCTCTTCCTGTGCCTTAGGAGCCCTGGTACTGGGCCATAAGATGACCTGCTGCAGTTGTTCCAGCCTTCCCCCATCCACAACTGCTTGTTCCTACTGCCTCCATGGGCTCTCCTACTCCTCTGACCCCCTCTTAGCCCTATCCGCATGCTGATATTTGATACTGGCAACAAGCAGACAGAGCTCTACTTTCCTAACATCCTGGAAGAATGCAGTGAGTGATGGATCCAGCAAGTGCTGCAGCCAGGAAAAGATAAAGGGTGATGGCTAAGACCATGGCAATCAGCTCTTAGACAGGCTGAGGCTAGTGAAGAACTGCAGGGTGATGCTTCTGAAGTGTCTGCAGATTACATTGCTTTTGAAAAAAGCACATCCTCCTTTCCCAGGTTTGTTTTCACCCTGATGCTGGCTGTTGGCACAAGAACTTAAATGATAAACTGGATAGGGAGGCCGAGATGGCAGAAAAAATACCATTTTCTCCCCCCCTTGGATTAGTGTAATTCAGATCAGTGCTACTGCTGAAAGACATTTTTATTGAACTGTGGTTTAACTTGGAGGCAATAGGAAATATTTCTCTGAGTATAAAAATAAAGGCCAGGAAACTGGCAGATAGAAGAAGATGGGAAAGCCAGATCAGGCAAGTCAGAGAAGCAAGGGTGAATGAAACAAAACTGTGTAGTACAAAATCTAATTAGGAGCTAATAAGATTTTCCTGTTATAAGCTGGGAGTTATAATTGGAAGTGTCAGAGGAAGAGAGATCTTGCTTTATTACTCTCAGGCTGACTAAAGCCACAATGTGACACAGCAATGAAAAAAGGCAAGTGTAAATATACACCAGGAAGTATTACTTACAGTGTTTTTCAGAGAGAAAACAAAATATTAAAGGCAGTGAACATGATACTAGCAGAATCTCATATGTTTGTAGTGTTGGTCACTTATGATCAAAACATGACTTCTAAGAGGAAGAGGTAAAAGATACCTAGATACAAGGTACCTAAAGGTGAGGAAATACAAACTGTCTTTTGCAGGTATTATAAATGGATCTGATTATCTAGCCTTACAGAATAAAGAATTTGTACTGTCTTCTCTTCAAAGGGTAATGTACTGCAAGAGAGAGAAATGCCTGTTTAAGCTGTAGAACAATGTCAGCAGAGGAACAAATGTGTATATGCTGGCAGTGATGACTTATTTTGTAGAAATGAGAGACAACAACCATCTGGGATTGAGATTCTGGATTAGTCGGAAGATGTAGGGGTTAGGTTCTTTGTCCCAGTACTAGGAAGCAACTTGACCACTTTGTCACATGGAATATATAAAATAGGTAATTGTATAAGCTGGAAACTAGACCTAGTAATCAAAAGACACTTTCTTTCCAAATTAAAAACTTACTTTTTTCCTTTGCACCAGAAATGCTGGAGGATAGAGGTAAAGTGAGAGTAACTAGGTACATACCTCTTTCATTAGAGGAAAACAATTGGTTACACTTCTTTTAATTATGGTATTTAGTGAGGCTGAGGTTTATTTTCTATGACATGAAAGAGTGGTTTTTAAGTGAAATTTGTATATTGCAGTACTTCCTCTCCTGAAGCCTTTGAAGGCTTAGGCCTTCAAAGAACAAAAAATTCAGGCTATATGAGGATATATATGGTGATAAATTTAGTCTTATTTAAGGGCTGAAAACAAATGAAAAGATTAAACTTATTCAGTAGCTGACAGCACATATAAAACCAGTAAGAAAGATCAGGAAATTATATATCTATTTGTGAAACATCTATTTATCTACTTGTATTTAGCAGCTACACAAAATATATTAGAGGGAAATACATGTTCCCTTTGATATGTTTTGCTTTTTTTTTTTTTTTTTTTTTTAATTGATTACACCCCTGGAAACAAAAATAAGTGGTTAATTACATAATATTTTTGCATTGTTGCTAGCAACATTGGCCATTTTTCGATTGACAGAAGATAATGACCACTGAATGTCATTTCTTTTTCAGATCAGTCTTTTAACATAATTACACATTAGGTTGTATGTAGGAAGTATGCCTGCATCTATAGTAACTATATAGTGGTACTGCAGTAAGGTATGATACTATGATACTATAGTAAGGTATGTTGAAAATAGACAAAGAGGAGCTAAAATTACAAATAGAAAATAGAACAGAAATAGAAAATACAGACTAATTTTAGACTAATATTATCTCTTGCTGCTTTGACCAATTCAGAGATTTGCTTTTGTATTTCCATTTAAAATTTTAGTTTTGAATGCATTTTCTGAAACTTTTCCTTTTGGGGTATAAATTGTGAATATTTCTTTCCTGAGGATTTTATGTGCTCAAGTATAGTGTGTTTCTGTTGTAGGAGAAAGAAATTAAAAAAAAAAAAAAAAAAAAAAGGAAGAATAAAAAGGTGAAAGAGGCCTTACTTTCCAATAATTAAAAACTCTTTTACTTGTTAACTTTCTAGATTTTATAGCGGTGTTTGCTCCAAAGAGTGTGCCATTAATATCCTAAAAATAAGTGCAAATAAAATTACATAAAATAGAATGATAATCTGAAAGACAGTTCCTGGATTTTATGAAGAGGCTTTGGTAAAGATTTTTGGTTTAGGTTTGTTCTTCATCGTGATGTTATACTCAGAAAATGAAGAATTCTGCTTCATCCTTAAGACAATCACATGTACTATTGCTTTCAGAAAAGTGATAGCATAAAGAACATACATATGAAATACATAAACTCCTCTAAAAGCTTCCTTAATAATATGAGAGTTTCAACCTAAGGATTCTGGATGTTTAGATGCTTTTGTGTCGTTGTCTGTGTTTCAAAGTTTCCATTAAACTCTAAGATTTTATGTACAATGAAAAAATGCTTCTCACATTCATGTCTTATAAATATACACTCATCCCAAGATACGTCACTGTATCTTCCTCAGCCTTGCCTTGCAGAGAACAGAATATAGGTTCATTGTTAACTTCAGGTGTGGCTGTCAATGTATATGTAAATCACTAAATAGTTGTAAAGTACATTCTTTTCTTTTTTTCTCTTAAATGATAGAGAAGCTGAATGCATCAGTTCTCTAAGCGCATTTGTACATTTTTGTGCATGTTTTTATCTGGCCCTAACTCCACAAAGCACTTAGGCTCAATTCAAGTATTCCCAGCCAAGAGAGCCCTTTAGTACATGGTTAAATGCTTTCCTGAAGCATGGCCATTTAGAGCAGATTGCCAACATTTCATGTCATGAGCAATAGACGTTCTTACATTCGTCCACCTTCATTGTGGTTAATAGCTTGCTTAATGTAGTTACTGCTACAAATCTAGCATGCAGTTAGGAGTCTTACAAAGTAGCTCCTTTAACTCATAAGCTGTGTAGTGTATGAGTGTTTTCTTCATTTGGGGGCCCCAGGCCCATTTTAGACCGTTAGGAACTACAGTTACATAGCAATAGCCATCTAGCTAGTAATTAAAGAATCTATAAAGTTTGTAGGTTTAGTGTGGCAGAGTGACCAAAGATGCTGAAGATTTTTTTTCCTTGCTACTGTGCATTTAAGTTTGTAAAATTAGTATTTTATTAGAGCTGTCTTTCTGTATTTAATATGTATTAAATATGTAATTATGTATTACAGCACAGTAAAGTTGGTTTATCATGAGCATTAGTTTATGATTAACATTCGGAACCTTTGAGCTAATTTTTTAATTAAACATCAGTGCTGGCCAATATTGTGCCCCTGGAGTGAGGTGAGTCCATTCCAAAGTGAGGACTGACTCTCAGTTCCAGAGTGGGAATGGAAGATAATAATGGCTATAATATTTGTGTATGGTATAATAAATCCTTCATATGCATTTTAAACATCTGTTTATGAGTAGAGAATTGCAAATATAACTCTCTGTGGACAGAGACTTAGGGCCTGGTCTTGAGAAAAATTTGCTCCCCATACTCTTTGAATTAGTGCTCATCCTTTGTTTTGTAAATGTTGTCAGTACTGTCGGGCCTGTCAGTATTGATTGTTAAAGAGATTTGTGATCATTAGACAAAATGCTAAAGCCACGTAACTCAGACTAATTAGTATTTCATTAATAATTTGTTTTAATTTTCTTTTTCACTTGTGAACATCCTCTTGCTTGTTTCTCTTAAAAATACTCTTTTGTTGGAATAGATGAAAAAGTGGGTGCTCACACAGTATGGATTTCTTACCTCTTATTTTTTTTTGCTGTGGTCAAGAGTGCTGTAAGTGTGTAAGTGGCATATAATTTGGACTGCAGTGTTCTCATTATCAGTAGGTAGAGAATAAAGATATTATAATTTCAAGATCATCTAATAGATCTGGACTTGACTAGGACTTGTGGGTTCAGTCTCATGATGATGGACTTTCTGAGAGATCTTTCTCCTTCTTCTTCAGCCCTCACTTGTTGAAGCATTGCAAGTTTAAGCCTCTTGACCGTGATGTGCCAGAAATCATGACAATATCAATAAAATTATTGATTTTTATCTCAATTTGTCAGAAACAGACTGCAAATCAATCCACATGTTTTAGAGTTAAAAAGTGAGACTCATGTAGGAGCCACTGATGTGTGTGTTACATGGCAGCCTGCAGAGAGCTGCTTACTACATTTCCTCATTCCTACTTTGATACTGCTGCCAGACAGTCCCTAAGTTTTCCATGCTCTTGTTGCTGCAGACCTTGGCCTTCCTCCTTGTAACAATTTTTCCTATCATAGGGTCTTGTAATTTTACTCATTTTTACTGTTCTGTTACTACTACTCTTCAGATTGAGGCCTTTTCATTCTCTGAGTCCAGTAAAACACCAGAAAAGCCCTTTAGGCCATCACATTGATCCATTCTCTTTATTTCATTATTTACCATGCATTCATATTGCTACTTTCCATTCATGTAAAGTGTTCTGCCAATGCTGATCACCCCTATCAAGAGGCCAAAGAATCCTATCAAGAATCACCCCTATCAAGAGGCCAAGAACCCCAAATGATTTGGCTCATCCTTAAACAGAACACTCTGTTAAATAAGTTTGCTCCATGTTTGTGAGAAAGCAATATTCTAATAGAAAAAAAAGCTGAAGCTCTTAGCTTGTTCCATAATAGCTGCCTATTTTATTGGAAGTGAAGTTTGATTTAACTTCAGGAATGCTGGCCTATATATCTTTACCCAGCAGAGTGAGAAAGGAGTCTCAAGTGAATACTAAATTTTTTGTAGGATGACTGCACAACGTACAGATGTAAATTTTTATAGTGATATTTTCATTAGTTGTCTTTCTTTTAGAAACAAAACTAGTGGAAATTGCTTGTGACTGGGGTGACATCATGAATTAGAAAGGACATGAATTTAATCTCTCGTAGAGGCAGCTGTGTCTGGTATTTTAATATGGTTTTGGAAAGAAACAAAGGAAGGCTAATTAATGTGTTTATGTAAATTCTACAGATTACAGTGTTTACCACAGTCAGTTCTGCTTTACCACATAAGGAAATGATGGTTGTCCTGTCCGTGTCTGTTGCAGTGATTTAGGGCCTACCTAAACTAATAATTAAAAAACTGTGAATGCTCTGGTTGCTAAAGACAAAAGCAATTAAACAACAGGCTAATGAGAAGAAGCTTCTGACTAAATAATTTTATACTAAATGAAGAAAGAAAGATTTCAGTTCAGATGGTGATAAGTAATTGAATTGCGAAACACAGTGCAACATTACCATGACCATAAAACAATAAAATTTGTTCTGCAGTAACTGAAAACATTTTTAAGGTTGATAATACTAGCAAATATGGATGTACCACTGCGAATCATACTTTGCTTTATGGAAGTGGTGAAAAGCCTTGTCTACTTGTTTAAAGGTCTTGTCCTCTTGTTCCAAAACTGAATTCCCGCAGTGGCAGTAACAGAAGCACAGCCACAGGGAATAAGACTTAAGTGACCACCATCATTATTGCTACCATGCTCAGCAGACTTCAAATGTTGATCAGGTGTCCTTATGCACACCATGAGATGTGTAAGCTATTGTTCATGTCTGAATCAATTTGGACCATTCAATTTTTAATCTGTGACACAGGAATAATCTTTTCTACTGGTTTTATTTCTCTGCAGATTGGTTTCTAAGATATGCAGAACTTTAAGCATTCCTAGTTATATTATTACTAGTCTAGCTTTTGTTAAAGTCAATGCTGAGTTAATTGTCATAAACAATTATAATTATATGGAGGAAAATATGAAAAGTAAACAATTTAGTTCTAAGATTCACCTGGCACTGAGATTCAATTGGAAAAACAGGGTGCAGAAACTCTGTAGAAACTAAGTTGAGCCAGCCCTCAAAACAAGTTTTGCAAAGATGGTAATAGAAATGATTTTAGGCATTTCTTAAGAATGAATATTCATACTATAAAAAATAATGATATATAGATAGACTAAAAAACTAATGGAGAAAGAAAATCAGTTCTAACACTTCCTTTGCTTCAAATTTGGTAAATAACTTGGGCAAAGACGATAAAATTCAAAACATCTTTTATTTATTTTTTTTATTTTTTTACTTTTTTTTTTTTTTAATAGTTAATGAGTTTCATTACAAAGCAGCAATTACATTAGTTTGTATTTGAAAATACCGAAGTGGAGTCAAAAATTCTCCATGTCTCTTACAGTAGAGGCAGAGGTCAATATGTTCTGTTTTGTTCCTAGATGTACCCTCCCTTGAAGGAATCTTTCTAAGAATGATCTTACTGCTTATGTTTAACGTTGGGATGTCTTTCATCTCAAGGCAGCATTTCTGAATTTATTGTAGGCATTTGATCCCTTTGCTGATGCTACAGGTTTAATATTCTGACAGACTTATGCTGTTTGACATTCCAAAATTCTCCAGAATCCAGACAATAATTCAATTTGGTTCAAAAGGCAGAAAACTGACATGAATTAGGTCTTCTTTGTGGTTAAATTATTGTTTATTGCTTTTCAATGGGTAATGTTTCATAAACGTAAAACCGGGATGGGGAATCCCCAGCTTCGAGCTGTTTTACTGTATGCTAATGAAACTATCCTATCCTTTCTACTTTGTTAAACATGCATTCATACTGACTTAATTCCACTAAAAGTAGGAGTTTTGCCGGTGGGTTTTGCATGTGCCAATAACATGACAGTTGCAATGTGTTATTTTATCTGAGCAAAGGAATCAGTGTCATTGGGACAGCCTTGGGACTGGGGCACTTTGGCTGCCAGTTGAAATTAGGCCAAAGGAGGAAAGAAACAAACACAAAAACCTGCAATGAGAAGAATTTTTCTTTTGCAGAGTGTTACATTTTTATGAAGTGAAAAATCAATATGTAGAGGAACGTTAATTTTATTACATGTTAAAGCTTTAACAGAGTGAGAACGCTTGACTTAATGTAGCTTTGGTTGGAATAAAGGCAGTTGAGCTGAGTGTGCTGCAGTCTTCAGAGCTGCTCCTTTCCCAGGTGTGCCATATTTAGGTTTTGCCTATTACTCCACGTTACCACTTCATTGATTCTTGCTGATACTAAAGATCTATAGATGACATTTCATTTCACTCTAAAATTGAAATGCCCTTAGATCACTTTACATCACAAGCTGTAAAGACTTTAAGGTTTTGATATCAAATGTGACATTATCAAGTAGAATTTAAGTGTTGTAAACCTCTGTGGATTTTGATAATGTAACTATTCATTTTCCTTGTTGACTGAAATTCAGAAGTATTTTACCTACCTGTAGTGGAATAGTTATAAAGTGGAATAATATATGATAATTTTCCTATTTGAGTAAATCCTGTATTTTGTGTCTTTTGACACAAGACTGTTGTTTGGACCTGGCTGTATGGCAGTTATTTTGCAATTTATCTACTATCAAGCTAATATGGTGCAAGATCTGATCCATGGGTAATTGCTGTTGTGCATTTTCTAACTACTAGGTGATATGACAGATCTGTAGAGTTCTGTACAGGGTTAGAGGTGCATCTGACAGTAACTCCTAGCAGGCTTGAGCTATTGCTGTGAAATGGCAATTTTAACAGTTTCACAGACAAAAAATCTTAAGATGATAGAGCATTTTTTTAAGGAAGAAAAAAGAATACCATAATGTGATCTGATACAACCATCAAGAGTAAAAGCTTCTTGAAGAGGAATAAAATCAGTGAAATTATTAGATGTCTGTAAGAACTCTTATCTACTTATTTTGTATGAATTAATAGTTTAGTTTGGGTGTGGGCAATATAGAACTTGATTTCTGTGTTTGTATGTGTAGTATTTTTTGTGTCTGTTCTTTAGATTAGCATATATTCTTGCTGATATATATGAGACTAAGTCATCAACTTTTTAATGATTTAGGATTAATAGCTACAGTTGTTATCAGTTCATTAAATGAACCATAGAAAACAGGACTACCTGACCTCCTGAGAATGTTTCCAATGTAGCTACCTCTTGTCAATGTGGAGTCAGCTTTATCTAAATTATATCTGACAATTCTCTGCCTAACACCCTCATAATAGCTTTCAGTGACTGAGTGGTTTAAGTCAGTACCAACAGTCTAAACTCTTTAAGTTGCAGAATCTTTTTTTTTTTTTTTTTTTTTAAGGTCACTGTTAGCATTTAAGAATGAATTTGCACTCATTCCGTAATGAGAATAAAAGAAAAAGGAAAATATTTTCATTTGTGGCAAAATTTGTTACGATTATAGAGTACTATATAATGAGGATGGTTTATAATGTATTATTTTTTAGATGCTGGATTGTTATATAGACCTATTAGATAAAAATTTTCACTGTTGTATGGTAAAAATCAAGACATGTCAAGGGGGAATGGGCTAAAGTTGTGCCAGGGGAGGTTTAGGTTGGATATTAGGAAGAACTTATTCACTGAAAGGGTTGTTAGGCATTGGAATAGGCTGCCCAGGGAAGTGACTGAGTCACCATCCCTGGAGGTCTTTAAAAGACGTTTAGATGTAGAGTTTAGTGATATGGTTTAGTAGAGGACTTGTTAGTGTTAGGTCAGAGGTTGGACTAGATCTTGTAGGTCTCTTCCAACCTAGATGATTCTGAGATTCTGTGATTTTGTGATCGGATTCTGGATGCAATAGCACCCAACGATAAATCAATATCACAAGAGATACTGACAGCGGCACATTAGGTTGTTGAGGATGATGAACAAAAGTGAGGATGATGGAAATTTAGATTTAAGAGGGAAACATTAAGTGCCTGTTTATCTTATACATACATATATTTACATCTGTGTGCATCTGTATGTATGTATTTACATTCAAATTATATATATGTTCAATTTATATGTATGTTTGTGTTATATTTACCTAAGATCTTTGCATGTATTTTTAATAAAGTAACTGTTTATATTTTAGCTAAAAATTAGGAGATAAGGAAGATGAAGTTTGAAATACTTAGTTTGAAATGAAGACCAAAGGTAGGAAAGAGTCTGTAGGTAGTTCCATAGGATATTATGGATATTATTAAAATAAAAATTTAGGTTGAATCTTAGAAAACAAACAAACAACAGCAACAACAACAACAACAAAAAAAAACAAAACAAACAAACAAACAAAAAAACGTCTTTAGTTATTAAGTGGAAACAATCTCCCAAGAGGAATGGTAGAAGACTTAATTTTAGGGCATTAGAAACTGCACTGGTGAAATACTAGATATGTACCATTACTAGGTAATGTACTGTGGAGAACAATCTTTGTGTAGTGCAGAGACAGAATAGTTGGCCAACTAGGCATTTTTAATTTGTAATACATAAGATTCTGTTTTTCTATTCAGATTTTAAGCATCTCTTTTAAAAAAGGCCTTATTCTATAGATACAGAATAAGATAGATATAGAATAGATATAGAAAAGGGTATACTGGGAAAAGGAAGACATGTAGAAAAAGGGCAGCATCCATTTCATATGCATTAACAAAATATATACTTTGCTAGTATACTATGTATAATGTACACTCTGCTAGTACTTTCCCAATAGTGAAAAAACACTGCTGCCTCCCTACACACAGGCAAATATTATAATATGGGGAATAAGAAAAATGGTTTCTTAATATGATGCATTGCTTTATTGTAAATGAGATAGATCCTGAGAAAGAATTTTCATGTGGCTATTACACTGATATTTCAATATGAGCTAGTGAAAGTCACTGGGACTGAACATGGAAGAAGACATGAAAAGAATTGTATGAAGAATATCTTAATTAAAGTTGTGATTCAATAACAAATTAAACTGACTCATCTACCCTTAAGCACATGAGAATTTTAATTGACTTCAGCAGATCAATATGTTGGTGATGTAAGGCAAGTATTTGTGTACATTGGGGCATGCTAGCTATTTTTTGGGGTTGCTGGAAGATAAGTGTAAAATGTTTGCCTAACAACATACTACAGTGCTAGTACCTCCTTTGTATTTGGGAAACATGCAAAAATGTTTTTGCAGCAGGCATCCCTTTTTTCCATTTCAGTAGCCTATATTTTAGAAGAATGACTAGTTATTTACAGTAGTGGTGGTATTCTTCTTTGTTCCATTTACCTTGACAAATCATTTCAACCCTTTACTTTTGTTTTTCTTTTCAGATCTTAAGTATTCAACTGTGTTATCTAGTACATTATAGATGAGAGGGAAAAATAAAGCCTGGAGTCAGAGTTTTGACAAAATTTTAGTCCAATTATATTTGCCACATATTTTGCTTTAGTCATTTAATCAAATAATTCAATCTCTATAGTGACTGGCTTCATGATGCATTTTAGAATGGTTGATTAGTGGGTACCTGCCTTGGAAAATGAAAGAAGAATCACATTTGGAAATTTGAGGTGTCTTTCATTCCTAATAGAATTCTGTGATTAACTGTGCTACGTTTAGTTTCCAAACTTGGTCTAAGCTGGTCAACAGAGATGACTGCACGTCAACTGCATTTTCATCTAGAATTAACGTTTCCTAGAAATAGGGTTTGTTTTCGCAGGTGGTCTTTCTTAACTGAGCAATCTTCAAATCTTCACTGGGAAATCACAAAGGCACTGTTAAACCTGAATTGCTAAGTTTAAGATTTTATCTTTTTTTGGTGACAAAAAGGTCACCACTGGGTTTCATTCTTTCTCATTCCATATAACTAGAATAGCAGAGGAGATTCTTTTATTTTTCTTTCTTTCTTTCTTTCTTTCTTTCTTTCTTTCTTTCTTTCTTTCTTTCTTTCTTTCTTTCTTTCTTTCTTTCTTTCTTTCTTTTTCTTTCTTTCTTTCTTTCTTTCTTTCTTTCTTTCTTTCTTTCTTTCTTTCTTTCTTTCTTTCTTTCTTTCTTTCTTTCTCCCTCCCTCCCTCCCTCCCTCCCTTCCTTCCTTCCTTCCTT
>CM021765.1:28963106-29056769 GCA_011076525.1 Nettapus auritus
GAGGGGGGAGGGTGAGCGAACGGCTGTGTGGTGTTTAGCTGCCGGCCGGGTTAAACCACAACAATAATATAAATGCCTATCATTTTTTACTTTCTTGATTTTAATTTCAAAAATATTTTGTTCTAGATAAAGGCTTCCAGAGGTAAGGAAATCTAATAGGTTTATAGAAATCAAGTTATTCTTGGTCAAGAGCTTTTGAACCCCTGTAACTATTAAATCATCACAGCCTTCAAAAAAATTAATTTGATAATTAGTGTGAAATTTAACAGTGGCAGAAGGTTTAACAATAGTACAGTTCTCATATAAATATTTTGAAGTTATGCAGAAGTAATTGAAGAATCATAATAATTCTTGCAAACAGAAACAAAAAGAATTATGTAGTTTCTAAATGCATTAAGGAGAGGACATCAGAAGTTATTTATGCTGTAAATGTTATTTCACAGTTCAATCAGTTATCTTGCTGTGTAATAAAAGACCCTGAAATTAAAATGACCCCTCTTTGCTGAGTGTGACTGTAGGATTCTTTTACTCTGAGACTGCCTTGATTTGATCTTATTCCTACTGAAACGGAAAATGATATCCAACTAATGCATCTGAAGTGGGTTTTTATACCATCCAAGGCTCTCTTGTGAAATTAATGGTTTCTGCTTTTGGCCTCAATTACATCTTATGATTATCCAATTTCATATAGTTTTCCTTTTCTTTCTTCTTTGATTTTTTCAGTAGACTTCTAGTGATATTCTAAATCTATCTGAAGCACATGCATCTGATACAGCACATATTTACAAAACAAACCCACCCAAATTTGAAAATGTCAGGAATGTGATTAATGTTCTATTCTGTGCAAAGTAGTTAAGGACATCTTAGCCTTTTAAAGCAACTAACAGCTTAATCAAGGAAATCAACCTACAGTAGAACAGCATAATGACTACAAAATATTAATTAAATTTTTACGTTAAAAAAACAAAAAAAAACAAAAAAAAATTCAATCTGAGTGACCCTAGACAACAATTTTATTAGCTGAGAGCTAAATATCTGTTTCCTACCTGTAAGTACTCATTAACTGTAAGACCCTTATACTTAGTCTACATCCATACTTACTCTGCTGCAAAGCATTGTATCACTTGCCAAAGTCAAATTTAGAGACCTGTTTTCCTTTCTAACTGCAAAACCCACATTTTTTATTTGAGGGTGATATAAATAATGTATTCTGAATAAGTAATGCAGACTGTTTATATAAGTAAAAGAATAAGACGTGACTTTCCTTTTTATCTTTTATTCTTTATTAATTTTATATATTTTTTTAAATTATCAAAATATAAATTTATATATAAAAAGTTCTGTTTCTTCTGATTTAAAATCATAGAATCATAGAATAGTTTGGGTTGGAAGGGACCTTAAGGACCGTCCAGTTCTAGCCCCCAGGACAGCTCCCACCAGACCAGGAATGGGGCATCCACAGCTACTCTGGGCAGCGAGTGCCTAACCACCCTCTGAGTAAAGAATTTCCTCCTAACATCTAAACTAAATCTCCCCTCTTTTAGTTTAAAACCATTCTATCTTGTCCTATCATTATCTTCCTGAGCAAAAATTTACTCTCCATGTTTTTATAAGCCCCCTTTAAGTACTGAAAGGCTGCAATTGGGCGTCCCCAGAGCCCTCTCTTCTCCAAGCTGAAGAACTCCAATTCTCTCAGCCTTTCTTCATAGCAGAGGTGCTCCAGCCCTCTGATCATCCTCATGGCCCTCCTCTGGACCCCCTCTAGCAGGTCTACATATATTGTTCCTAATAGTAATAATAAATTGGCAACATTTATAGTGTAATTTCATTCACTAGTTTGCTACTCCCAGCATGATAGCCCTCTGATTATGAGACACTTTACACTTACACTTTATAGTTAAGAATTTCATGCAAATTTTTAATTTTGAATTCTCACAAAAATAAAATCTGAAGTGTTTTAAAAGTTAAATAAATGAACAGGGTTTTCCCGAATCATTGTGATATCACTGCATGCATCTCCTATTGCAAAATGACTTTGAGTGAGTTAGGACTACAGGAAATGCTATTGTGTGCAGTGTTCATGTTTGTAGGTTCCTCCTGAGCTGGCAGAACCCCTGCTCTCCTGAAGTTAGAGTTGGTATTTATTGTTCTGTTGGATTCCAGAATCAGGTCTAAACTCTTATGTTCAGTTAGATGTATTTACCCCCAGAACCTCTTCATGTCCTCTGCCAGTGGTATTTTTCTCACTTAAACAATCTGAAAAAAAAAAAAAAAAAAAAAAAAGAAAGATGGGATATAATCTTCTGTCCTCTGTCTAGAGTAATCATTTATAATACTCAGTGAATCCTATGATCCTGGGTTGTCTTAAGATTGCTTTCATTTTGTCTTGACTATTTCAGCCATGCTATCACCACTAATTTGTGTATATACAGCTGCAGTAAAAACTAGGAAAGAACAGAAACGCAAACAAAAATTGAATAGTGAATCTGAATGTTTGTTCCATAAAGAATTTTTATTGCTTACATTATAGATTTGAGTGAGATAAATGGTGTTGTGTGTGTTTATTTTATTTTTTTCTTTCATTATATGCTGGGTTCTGATGAGAAGGAATGTAACTGAATTGCCAATGATGGTCTTTTTAAAATCTATTTTGTGGGTTAGTTCATCTGATTCAGTTCAGTTGATGGCAGAGGTGTTTCTTGTGAACAGATGTTTGTCACTGAAGTTTTAGAGTGGCTTATCTCCTATTCATTGTCTTCTGACCGGACACTGATCTGTTATTAATTAAAATAGTTCGTAGAGTACTGCATAAAGGAAAAAAATAAATTCTACCAAATGATCAAATCTCAGCTGTACTTGTCACTCAATTCTCACTTGAAAATTTACCAATGGCCTTTACTTCCACATCTTCCTTTCTTAGGAAGTCAAACCAATTCAGACTGTCAAGATCATCATGATTCTATTCCACACCTTCAGATAAACTTGACCGATGCTAACAGTTGAGCTCTCTTTTGTCATTGGTAGAAACTGAGTTGTCCATTTGCTTGCAATTGACTGTTTTAGTGGTAACTTGTGGAAAAGGTTATTAAATACTTTGGCTCTTTCTCAGCACTCTCTCTGTCAATAGTCTTTCCTCTCTATTGAATGGCAGGTCAATATTTTCTTTAGCTTTCTCTCACTGCTAGTGTATTTATAGGCTTTTTTTCATGGTAGTCTTGATGTTTTTTATTTATATTCCATAATGTGTGTTGGCCTTTCTTATTTTGTCACTGTATGTTCTTTTGTACTTCTCCTATTTTACTTTGTTTAAGATCAATGAAAGCTCTGCTTTAGTGGAATTCCATCCTTTTATCCCATTGGAAAAAATTGCTCTTTCATCCTATCTTCTTAACTTCCTTTTGTTGTTTTTCTTTCCACTGATTCATCCAAATTTGTTTGTCTCCTGAAATTAATTGTTTTATTTTGCTGCTTGCCTTCTCTCAAAGGAAAGTTCATCATCAGTCTCACCCAAGCTGCGTTTATCCCACTGTCAGATTCTCAGCCAGCTTGTTCCTTGGAGTCAGTATCCAGTCTAGAGGAGCCCTCTTCCAGCTCCTTTTTCTAGCTGGATACCAAATGCGTGTAATATCATATAATCTTAAGGAAAAAAATATATTATTTTTAAAAAGCCATCAGTGATTTTCAAGAACTTACTGGTCATTATGCTTGTTCCTGTATTCCTTTCCCATCATCTTCACTGTTAGTTAACAAGTGGCTTTTGCACCATGTCTTGTGCTTTTTGTGATTTGTCTGTCTGCTGGTAAAAATCTTCATCCGCTTCGCGATGACACTGCTTATGTTCTTCTTCTTTTTTTTTTTTTTTTTTTTTTTTTTTTTTTTTTAATAATTTTTATTACCATGACTTGTTCAGAGTGTATTGCTGTGTCCTGAAAGCAGGCCCATACAGTTTCCTATCAAGGGTTATCCTAATTAGCAATTTACTGCCATTGAAAATGACAGCAGTTAACAGCATGAGCAGCAGTGGTGGTTAACAACAGCTGTCAGGTCCATGCTGGATCATGAATCCTATTTTTTGAAACTCTGACCATTATAACTGTTTTTAGAAACTGCCAGAAATGCTCTTTCAACAATTTTGATAGTTGTTGAAAAGTTATTTTATTTGGCTATATACAATATATTTTATAGAGGTCTCACTAGCAGATAAACACTTCTCTCTAGTGCCTCTCAGGAGCATACTCCTGTGTTGAAATCAGTAGACACTTGTGAAAACTGTCGGTATGGAGCTGTACTGTAGCAGTAGTGAAAATTATCTGCTTCCCCTCTCCTCTAACTTGAACGTGGAAGTGTGTGTATATATATACATATATATATATATAAGCCCATCCATTGATTAACACTGAAGTTGGGATACCACAACAATGCCTTTGGTGATGTTGCTATTCTGTATTTTAGTAACATATCTCAACTCTTAGGTCCTATGAGAATGACAGGATATTTCATTCTTTTTAGCTTTTCTGCCAACGTTAGTGATTTCCATGGGTATTACTTCTCCTTATGTGTCCACTGGGAACTAGGAAAAAAGTGTGTCAACTGCTCGTTTCACATGGGCCACTAGGCAGGCATCAGATGTCCTGGGTTCATCTGCATTCCTCTTTTCAATAGCAGTTTCATACCTGCTCAAGCATTTATAGTTTGTCCTTATCCCATTAGCTAGTGGTTGGTTTTCCAGCACGTTGGAAACCATTTGGCTTGCACTGTGAGTTACTGACAATTCTACAAGAAGTGAAAGGGGTGAGTTTTATCACCAGCATTCTTCATGTGCATGCAACTAACGTTCCTGATGTCCGCATATACAAGCAGTGGATCATTGCATAAAAGAGGAATGATATGAGTCAGGTTCCAGGCTGTGACCTAGAAGCTGAGGAGAGCAGTATGCCATTATCTGTCCCTGGAGCTATATAGTCCTGCTAAAGAATTTACTTTGACATTTGCCTTGTCTCTATAGATTAAGCAGTTTGCTGTTTGCTGCAGTCTCACCATGAGAAAGTAATGTGCTTTATGTTTTCTCTTCCTTGCTTTCAACCTTTATTGGTATCTAGTAATGTAATAATAATTTATTTACAATGTATTTCCTTGTGTGCTTTGTATGTCTCATGGTATAAACACAGTTGAAAGTACACTTTAAATGATTGATGTTGCAGTACAAATAGAAAAATAAAGTGGTTTTTGTCTCTAAAAGTAATGAAGTAGGTGATTTAATACAGTGCAAGTCTTTAGTGGGATCACACTGAGTGGTAAGTTCCATGGTATCAGAAAAAAAAAGTTCAAAACATGATAAATATATATAAAAATAAAAATGCCTACTATAGCTGTTGAAATGTGCAAATAAAGACACTGATTTATGTTTATGACAAGTAATGTTTGTATGGGTGCAAAATGATAATAGCAAACTAGAAGTCTTACACATGAATAAAGTTTAATTCACAGTACGATTAACATTTCTGTTTTAGAAGTGTATTGCCAGAGCAGGTAGAGGCATCATTATATGTATATTGACATGTACTGTATTTCTATATAGAAACACAAGTCAGTGTTTTTTTCAACCAGTGTATTAATTGTACATTGACTATCTCTCATGTATGATACTGAATTAAAAAAAAAATAATAATAAAAAAAAATGTTGGGCTAGGTCCTGAACCTCTCCAGTAAGAGAATTTAAACTTTCCTCCATATTTCCTTTTGAAATGTTGAAATCTGCCAAAATACCTTGAGTGTGTCAACTGCTTCCAGTTCATATCCTTAGCTACAGCTGTAAAATATTATCTGTGTAACATCATAGCCTACTTTTTCTTTTTCTTTTTAGTTTCTGAATTATCAGTTACAAAATACATTTTACATATAGTTCTTTACTGGCTAAACAGGTATAGAAGAAGTCTTCAGATCCACAGAGTGTGTATAGAATGCCCAATAAGGGGAATAAAATGGTCCTTTTCCAAGTAGATTGCTATTTCAGTTGAACCTGAGAGTCTTCATGAAGGTCTTCATTAGCTATAATAAGATTCTTAAAGCATCCCAGCTGTTCTTTCTCAGAGCGAGAGAAAAATACATGAAAAGCTTTGATTTTCCTCCATCCTTCCCCTCCTGAACCCCAAACTATTTTTTTACTGAGTCAAACTATTGTCATTGACTTCCCATTTTAGATTATTAATCTTTTATGTTGGGCATGCCTTTTATGACATTTCTCTACACAGTTTTTGCCACAGGAGCACATCAAATAACAGGTGCAGTACAAATATGAAGTAAAAAAAAATAACTGAGAAAAAGAAAATTAGATTAGTGATATACACAACATTTACAAAGAAAGAAACTGAGTTTTTACTATATAAATGAGATGCACGTGAGAAAATTTTAGATAGGTATATATTTTTTTGTTTCCTTTTGGAACAGCCTCTAATCAAATAGTAGGTATAGGAATGTTTGCAGAATACTGTAGATGCATTTTGAAATGCTCTCTTTGCATTGGGATTTTGTCATTAATTACTGGTGCTGGTTTATGTGTATATTCTTTAGAGGATAATTATTAAGCAGCTTCAAAGGTGATGACATCTGCAATGTCTCTACACTGATTGCAACATCTAGTTTGTACAATTTAAACACAAAATATGTCCTAAAAGTATTGTGACACTTTGCTGTAATATCACTTGCTGCTAGTGTTTGTTATTTCAGAACTGTGTGGAAAGTAGGAAGTGGCTAGAAAACAACTATTGTAATAGTAGAAATAATACGCGTTTTATAGCTGATTAAATATTTTTTCATGTTTACAAGCTGAACTTCAGGAGTTGCATTCAGTGATTTATTATCAAACAATATTAAACATTCATCTTTTTTCTCCTTTGAGATTGTGTTTGTACAACTGTGCAGGAAAGAAGATTATAGGAGATTAAAGAGTGGTTGTACATAATACTTTCATAATTTTGTCAAAGCTTTTAAATTTCTCTGTTCAATTTCTTTTTTTTCTGTTTTAAATTTCATTAACTATGAAAGCAGATGCTTTTAACCATTGTATAGACTGCAGAACTCTGCTTTTCCTGTTTGTTATTTGAACTGACACTGCTAATCTTAATGTAATCTCAGTAAGAATTCCTTTAATTCATTTCCTGTTGGGACATTAATAATAATAATAATAATAATAATGAGACTAATAAAACCCCAGTTTGCATTTGAAAATCATTGCAATTCTAGTCTCTGAAATTGAATCTCATATTTGAGATTTTGTCATTTGGTAGTGGAGCAAGTACTTCCTATTCGTTTTATCTTCCTAGGTTTTTAACATTTGAAAAAGGAAGGGAAGAAAAAAAAAAGAGAGAGAGATAAATGTTCTGGTCTTTGTTTCTTTTGAATTTACTTCTTATTCTTGGTCAGTGGAAGAAGAATGCCTATGACTTTAGGCCTGCAATAGTAATACACCTCTAAAATACGTGCAAAATTATTATCTTTGACTGGGAATCCCTGGAGAAAGATACTGGCAGCCACGTTTCTTCCACTAGCCTTTAGTGATAGAAAGTTTCATCTCTGTGGGACAACCTGTATGAAAATTTCCCTACAAGAGTCTGAGGCTCAAGTGGTCTAATTAAAAACAGGATTTATTAACAGCACAAGAGCAGCTCAAGATTAGAAGGAAGGTTTTGCGTAGTGTATCTAGCCTGACATTCTGCAAAACTCGTCTGGATAGATCTCCCCTGAGTTTAGTTACAGTGAATAAAAATGCCTTACATTTATAGAGAATCTTTTTTTTTTTTTTTTTTTTTTTTTTTTTCCCTGACTTTCATTTCAGTAGTTTATTCGCAGAAATCTTTCATTTCTGGGGACTCAGGCTTTCTTTTTTCTTCTTTATACTCTGCTTTTTTACATTTGTGACCTTTTCTGTAGTTTAAGATAGATTCATTTTCATGTTACTGTATCAAGTCACTGTTAGAGTATATATATACCTTCCTAAACCATGTCACTCTATTCCTGATGATGGAACTCAGCACCCTTTAGAGGCACTTGATCTAATCAATTAAACAACAGTTATGAGTGGGCATCTGGTCATGTCCACAGTCTGGGTTATCTGCAAACCTCACCTGTGTCTTTGCCAGCTGAGTGGTCAGTGAGCAAGGCAATGGTTTAGTAGAGACAACACTGTTGTTAAACCCCTTGCTGCTAAATGATAATGGTTTTGATGACATTATTCATTATTGCCAATAGGACTTGTTTCCTGTGCCAGGAAGATATCACTGAAAATAACGTTTCCAATAAGAGTTGTCCCACCTGTGGCCATATGCCCACAACAGCCTTACTAAATCTGTTTAGTTTTCACGTGCAATTCATGTACCTTAGTTCTGTAGTTTGTAATTGGTGAGGCTTTCTTAATGGCATAAGTAAGTAAAATAGGGTGGAATTCACATGTACAAATATTGCCAGATCTACTGTGTCTACTGTACCACACCAACGTGGGCAGCAACTGAGGAGGCAGCAGCAGTTTTAAGACAGAGCAAATAGTGAGTTGAGCTTAGTGAGAGTCAGAATATTTCCATCTTTCTCAAGCAAGCCTACAAAATGTTGGGGGTCACTGACTTAACTCACAGGTATCCCATTGACTTTGGGCTATAAGTAAGGTATTCCTAGGCATAAGTAGAAATATGGTGTGTTCAAACTATATTCTCAATGTTCTTTTTACTCGCATTCTGCTCTTATGTAGGCATGATTGGCTGATACTAGAACTGAACCTTTCATATGACAGGAATTCATGATACTGGAGCTCTGATTGGTATGAGAGTGCTTTAAAAACTATACAGCTCTTTTTCTTCCAATAAAGACTCTATAATGGATTTTCATCTTTTCTTTGTTGGATGCATGGTTGTTAAAATCACCTCACCAAGCACTGAGATGGACCTAACCCTTGTGTTACTGAACTTCTTATTCTATATCTTAAGATACATCTTGGGCTGAAATTTCTTGGCTATTTATATGTAAAAAACTAAACTTTCTGTAATTGCTACCAGTCTAGTCTGCTTTCAGCCCAGTAATCTAATCTAAGTTGCAATTTTTTTCTTCATTATCCATTCATAATGGCATTTGAGGGCAAACAGTTTGATCCATCTGTCAACATAACTTTCCTGTGTAATAACTGAGAAAAAACTTTGTTTTCCGGATTAAATGCAGATTTTTTAAATTTTTATTTTTTTGTTAGCAACATACAGTGTTAGACATGACGCAACTGAGTAGCGAGCTTTTAAACAAAAAGAAAAAAAGGATTTAAATTGTTTGCTTAAAACAGGCATAGAAAGAAAAGAGAGATAATTGAGATTTACAAGAGATGGGAGACCCAGAACAGTACATTGAGCAGTACATCAAGCAAATAAGTTTGGAATATAAAATTTTGGTGTTTAGCTTAAAATGGCATATGTTCCACCACAGAGCTAATTCAAAGCTCTTTGGAGCCAATGGAGAGCTTTCACACATTTCTTTGGTGAAGTTAAATCAAACCTATGTAAAAGATCCCTGTGCTGCCACAAACAAGACAGTCATATGTTACATCCAGAGAACATATTGAAGGGAAAGAAATGGCTATTTAAAATCATCCCTCAAAAAGAAGTGACACTGATCTTAATGACATTGATATTTAAATCCATTTAGTTACATCAGTGCAAGTTCTTCAGTGCACTCATTTGAATCTACTGCAACTGATCTATATCAAGGGAGTTTTAAAATATGGTCAGTTGCCTGATTAGTTTAATTTATTTATAGATAACACAGTATGATTGTGTATATACAGCTGGGAAGTTACGGGCAAGTAAGCCATATTTCTCTAGGAAGAGCATTGGGTGTGGAAGACCTCAAAAACAGTTTTGAGAGAGTAGATGGAGGAAAGATCGGTGTAACAAGAAATCAACGCCAGAACTCAGAATAGACATAAAAGTAGTTTTGTCAAGGAGACCTGTATTTCCAGGTGGCATCATGCAAAGAGACATTTTGCTGAGTGATTTTGAGTCCTTGTACTGGGTATCTCAAAGAACTCAATTTTAGAACTTTTAGTGGATTTGGCACCTTTCAGTGGCCTGAGAGGAGAGGGCCCTGGGTTGGCACAAGAACTTCAAGAGAAGTTTGCAAAGCCAGCCCCAAGGAAGAGGGTGACTTATTCAGAAATACTTCATGTGTGTGCTACAAAAGATTGGAAATGTGTTATTATTCATAGCAGAGCATTACTTACATTAGATATAGTGGGAAAGTCGAGTTCTTAGTTTTGCCCAGAGTATATTAAGAGTATTCTTTTTTGAAAAGCATGGAAGAGAATGGAAAGTATTGCTTGAATGTTGTTTGCAATTTGTGTAGACTCATGCATGTGTATGTTAAGCTATTACAGGCTTGTAATTTAGGTGTTATGTATTCTCAACATAGTCTGTTAAGGCACAGTGCAGATTCCTGCAGAGGGTAATTTAGAGCATCTAAGCTAGATATTGAGGAGCCTGACAATGAGATAGTATCCCTGAAGGTCTAGATGTCACTTATCAAAAAGTGGTACAAAATGTCTCATTTATGTTCATCGTCATTCATGCAGTTTTCATGAACTCTTACATATTTTAGTGAATGTTCATGTAGTGTGGTCAGTGAAGAATTGTGAAGTATTCATGAATATACATTCATATTTAATAACTACTCCCAAGGGGTTCTTCCTGTTCTGGTAAATTGTGTTTCACATTCCAGCTCTTGTACTTGTGAAACAAATTGTGTCAGATTCGACAGGCAGAGAGACTGCACAAAAGATTGTTCTGGAAGCTGTATAAGTTGCTTGATGTTTCAAACACAGCAACATTCACACTCTGAATAGTGCATGGCCAAAATTTCATTAGACCTTTCCCATGCGAGACATTTTTCTGTTCCATCATCAGTCTGGTAACTATCATCTGTTCTTTCTCCCACAGAAGTCTTCTTAGCTAGATCCTGTGGAGTAGCAGTTTTGTGCCAAACACCTGTATAGTCTGACCTTAAAGCTAGTTTAATCAGTTTGAGCATGCTTCTTTCAGGTCAAGAAGTGGTTTTCTCATGGTATGAAGACAATCTGTTAGCCTGACATTGTCACTGTTTTTGATTTAATGAGAAAGTAGTGCCATGAAGACTAGAAGGTAATCTTTAGTGTTCTTTGGCACCAATTTTGATTTTGGATACTCTTGCAATGTACTGTAAATTAAAGATGCCTTCAAGCCTGGGCAGATGAAGGGAATGCAAAGATAATGTACATTTCAGTTTCCACACATTGTCACCTACTCTTCCCAGAAGAAAGCATGCAAATACCTGCAGATTATTGTGGTGGGATTGTTACAAGGGTCTATGAAAATCACTTGTCTTCAAGATGGTTCACTATAGCAGCAGTTTACATGGAACTATTTACCAATATATACCTGAAAACATTATTCCAACTAGGAAAATTTTGTTCATTGTAACAGCTTTCTAGCAATCTGAGATATTTTCTGTAATTATCCAATAATGTTTAGGCTCCAAAGGGAGATTTGCAGTGCTTGATAAACCTTAAAGAGAAATGACAGTATGCCTTCAAATGGTACCTTGGAGAAAATGCTGCAAGAACATATCTTTGGAACAGAATATTTTGCCTTTCCTTCACTGTGTTGTCTAAAATGGATAGAAAATGGACTAAAAATGTTATAAAATAATATTAATCATATTACATGATTGGAAAGCTTAATCATGAATGAAAATAATGTTATAAAAAGTAGGATTCCTCATTAAACACTTAATTTTTCATGATTTTTTTTTTTCTTTGTCAAGTCTGAGAGAGAGAAAAAGAGAGATGAGACTAATATTTTTCATTTTGGATGATGCACTCATTTACTCGAACAAATCCTCTTTTCTCTACAGAAGCACATATGGCAGCAGGAAGCAAAATAAATCTGGTTCCTTTTTGTACAATGGAACAGGATGTGGAAAGCTTATGTTAGAGCGTAAGAGGGATGCAGCCTTTTGCATTAGGGACATATGCTTGGAGGGGATCCGTCTGTACTGCTGTGTAGGAGTGTCATCGGGGCTCTGTGACTGCACTGGGCAGGAGCCAAGGCTGCTGCTGCTGTAAGGGACTCCAGCCATCTCCCAGCTAGTGCTTGGAGTGAGTCAGGGTTCTCTGCCTTACTGAGGGCTCTTTTGTCAAATAGACCTTCCTCACAGTGATGCTTGGTTTGCTCTGTGTGTTGACAGATATTTATTTATGTTTTAATTTCACCTCAGATACTTCCTGAAAAAAAAAATCTAAACATCTGTTCTTGGGCTGAAACCCAGTGTCTCCCAGGAGTATACTTTCATGAGTGAATTCTGAACCCCTTCACAGTAGAGAATGTTAATAGTAAAGAAATTTAATTTGAAACTCAGAACAGAACTTAGTTACTGTGTAGCTGTAACACGTTATCTGAGCTGAATAGCATGCACAATGAAGAGCTTTCAGCTTAAGTGACAGGTAAACAGGAAGCAAGAACATTTCTTATTCTTATTCTTGAATTTCTTTGGCCTTAAGCCAGAGTGCTTAGCATTCCATGATTAGCACTTTATTATAATACAGAATTATTGGGGTCCGGACAAATAGTAAACAGTGATTCAAAGTAGAAAATTCTAAACTACATAATGTAACTGCCACTCACTAACTGTCTTTGGTCAAGGGCCTTTTGAGGTAGTTTGACTCAAATTCAAACCACACAGCTATTGATTAAATATCTTTTAGTCACAGGGAGAAGGATGTTTATGTTCCTTTTATTTAATTTTCTCTTCACTTTTCTTGCCCATGTTGTCAGTATATGACTCGACTAATTGCTGTAGCTGAGCAGTTATAATAACATGGGAAAAGAAATTCAAACATATTTGCATGTAAACTGAAGTACGGACCTGCTTTATTTTGACTCACTGCTTCCCTACTGTTTTCCAGGCATTGATAACATACTTCTATTTATTACCAGAACTGCCACTACTGAGGATGGTATGGATTAAACTTTACTACAGTGTTGTGATAGTATGAGATTGCTCTTTCAGTGTGGTGAAATAAATGTTTTCATCACTGCCTTAAAATAAATGCATTCGGTGCCTTGAAGGTTACAATGCAAGCAAACCCGAACTATCTTTAGAAACCTTCACAGCATGGAAATAACTTCTTCTTCTTCCTAGTGAAATATTGCTGCCCTTTCATTTGCCACAGTTTCTGTCCTATGTCCGACTTAATGCCAATAAACATGATTTTTTCATAGGGCCAAAATCGTCCTTCAACACTGTTTTCTTGCTGAAGACTCAACAGTCTACCATTTGCGTAGTTACAAACTGCTCTACTCAGTGCAATGTGCTGCTTAGCACAATTATGTTTTTAGAGTCATGGGGACACAGATGCAGACCCCAGCCACATCCCCATTCTATTTCAATAGAGACATGTCCTAATTTCCCTGGAAAGGAGACATGGGTGTCAGTTCCAGAAAGGACATCTGTGTGTCACCCGTTGTAGATGATCAGGAGACCAGAACTTCAGGACCATTGCAGAGGGCACCTCTCTTGCTCTAGACCTGGTCAGGACCTGTTGCTCAGAATACCAGAGGGCATAATGAGCACCCCAAGTATACCTGTCTCTGTCTCTTCTAATAAACAGGGGTCCAAATACTGCAGGGAATAAATATACATAGGTATCTACATCAGGCTAGGAAGGCAGGAAGATTGTTTCCCTGCCTGATCTGAGAAAACAGAAAACCGATTTATATGCTCAAAGATGCACTCAGTTTCTTCCAGCATTGTCTGGAATCCTGTATTGGAGCAGGCATAGCTACTTTGCCTGAAGCAGAAAGCATTCTCCCAATGGTGTCTTTAAATAAAAGGCAGTCTGTCCTTTTCTTGCTTCAGTGGTACTAAAACATTTGTTTTTGCTATGTCCACAAAAAATGTATGTACCTGTGTCTCTGTGTTTGTATTGGGGTGGTAGTGGTATTAATCACTGTTCAGTTTTCTTTTCATAGCCTTTTATAGTCAAATCATCCTAGTTTCATCTGAGATTACAAGCGCTTCAAGCAAGGCAAAACCTTTATTTTGTGTGTTGAATAGTTCCTAGACTACTGACAAAACTTGCAAATAAGGTTTAGCTTCACATTATATGAAACAAATGGATTGTGGGGGTAATGTTGTTTTACAAAGACAAGACAGGAATGACTAATTGGATGTATGTCATTCAAACAGAAAATTAGTTCATTGGGAGAACAGAGAATTAGAAAGGTTGTGTCAGAGTATAGAAGGTCAAATGATTATCTTTTTAGAATAATACTATAAAGGTAAAGATATATAAGTAGTTTAAAGATACCAGAATGATAAACCACAGAAGTAATAGAAATCAAACCTTAATAATTTATTTTCAAGCTCTCTGATGAATAAGATTTCTGCTATTTTAATCCTATGAAGTCTTTGATATGTCTTGGGAACACTGCAATTAAAGTCAAGCAAAACATTCAGTCACCAGCTATGGTGCTCTTATTATAAATTATTATTAAGATTTTAAACCAACTCTTATCCATAACTAAGATGAGAGGAAAAAAAGCCCACCAATTTTGGCCTCATTAGATTTGAAATTAGTTGTCATCTCTTGTTTGGCTTAACACTTGTATGAGTTGGTCTTCATGATTAATCAGCTTTTCAGCTGGTAGTCCGTTTGCATGTCTGCAGCAAATTTGTAATTTTATTTCCCTTTCCTTTCTCTTTTTTCTCTTCTTATCTGACACTCTCAAAGCATCTTTAAGCTTAGAGTATTATATATTTTCTTTTAAATTTAAGCTGTTTGGTTTAGACTTCTTCAAGATTTAACAGAAGCCTTACATAAACCTGAGCAACTTATGTTCATATACTAGTTTGCTATCTCACAAGAAAATCACACAGAAACTGAAGTTCAATAGTCATTATCTCTGTATCTACATATTTCTTAAACAGATTAATGCGGTGTGCACACATTTGCTGAATATTATTAGTAATAGTGGAGTGTGTCTCTCAGATCACTCTGTTTTTGCACAGTGCAGCAGCCCAAAGCAGCCCAAAGAGGGCAACTGAGTATTTACCTAGGCCAGAGAAATCTTCCAGTGAGATGAGACCAGTATAATTTCTCCTTTTCTCTTAGCAAAGAAACTGTATTAAGAGCTGACAAGATAAAACATTTTTTTTTTTTTTTTTTTTTTTTTTTTTTTTTCTAATTGGCATCCAAAGACCCTTTTAGAAATCTCTGTAGGTTACAAAAGCAGCTGGGCTGACCTCCTATATATGAGAGCTAGTTGGTTCTACAACTTGAGTGTTTAGAGAAAGCAGGAATGTGATAGAGAGCCATTGATTTAAGTAAGCATTGTTAGGTGTTGAGTCTGTCACATCAATGAGAAAGTCCTACAAGTCCTCTACAAGACATATCCATAAACAGAATAATTCTGGAAAGAATTCAAATCCTGTCATCACTGGAGTATGTTGTTTTTTACCTTAATAATTCAGGCTACTAAAATTATTGTAGTGCTATAATGATGCTATGGGGTAATAACATGCTTAGTCCAGATTTCCTAAAGCTTTGGGAAGAGTAGTTGACCTGTGGAGGTATCATGTTTTATATTGTCCTTTATTTAAAATCTGGGAATATTTACTCAAGTTTAAATGAGGTGATTTTATTTTTAACTTACATAGGAATTCCCTTAGAAATACCTAAAGAGTTATTCAAAGAAGAGAGCTTAGTGTTCTTCATTAATATTATGAATATAATTAATAGAACTAAGCTAGTGAAATGAATTGACATTTCAATAACTGTTCAATGGACCGTGGATTTACTAGTCTTTTATTTGCAGCAATTTTGATCGAACTTGGATCTGACAGGCGTGAAAATAAATTAATTCTGTAAGTTGAAAAGGTTCTCTATTGTTTTATACTCTGATGCAAAGTAGTCTTGTAATACTTACAGTTACTTTGGTATGATGAGGTTGGCTAGCCTTTCAATTGGTTATGGTAGTCTAGTTGAAGGGGATGACTCAGACTGTGCACTTTACCTATACATGCAGTTTTTTCATCATTTCTGTGTGTATGTAATCACTAGAGGCTGTATTTCTCTATTTACAGGGTCAGTAATGCAGGATTGCATGTATGTTGGCTTTGTTCAGTTGGGCTCGTGCTTGGGGACAGTTTAGTTTTTGTGAGTACTTTATTAGTATCCTTTCTGATAATAGAACAAAGAGCACCAAATACTTCTTTGTTATGTGGACTCGTCATAGAGAAAATGTACGTGTAAGTAGCAACTTTACTCCCTTATGCTATCAGTAAAATTGCAGCTAGTAAGTACTTGCCAAAGTTTCCCTAACAGCAGTCCTTTTGTTAATGTGTTGTCCCACTGTCATTGTGGGATTTAAGCTTTTGTAACCCTTGTGTGACTGCAGCCAGGGAATAAAATTGCTCTCAGTCTTGCATATTGTACTAATTTTGATAAGCTAAATTAAAATAGCTGACCCATTATAGTATCAGTTCTTTTTTTTTTTTGCGTATATCCCTGTATAACATATGCTACGTATTTCTCATTCTGGGAAAAAAAAAAAAATAAATTAAAAAAAAAAAAAAAAAAAAAATGTGTTAATCGGGGCATACACTTTCAGAAAAGAGCAAGGATGTAATCAAGAGAAGGTGGCTGGAGTAGGGTTGAAAAAGCCACTCTGAGAAACATATCACTAGGTGACATTGATTAAAGTAAACAATCTATGTTGCAAGATTGATGTCTGCATATATTGCATTTGTATAATTCATGTCCATTTCCTTCAGATTGAAAACTGAAATGGCAGATGATGAAATATGGAAGTTTCAGCATAAATATTGAAAAATAACAACTTCAATATCTAGTCACATTATGCTGCAGGTAGTAACAGTAAAAATGAACTGTTATCATCAAAGTCATTTTTTGTGTAGAAATTATATCTGTTAGAATCCTAAAAAGAATTATTTAAAACAGTTTTATTGGTTTCCTTTAGCCAAGGCCATGCCAACCATAAATGCCTACTTGCAAGGTAACAAATAGGAATAATTTCCTATATATATGAAAAAAAAAAAATCATGGTAAACTCCCAGGGATGCTCTCACATATTTTAAAATGACTGCCTGGGAGAGCAAATATTCAATAATGGAAGTAGTGGGTTAACAATTTGTTTTCACAGTATATATTACTGCATTCTATTTTTTTTTTTTTTCCAAATTGAACTTCCTAGTCTGGATCAAAAGAGCACCGCTGTTTTCATACACCGTATGTTTTTCATTTTTCTTTGTTTAATTAAAAAACACACAAACAACAACAACAACAACAACAACAACAAAAAACAGAAGAAAAAAAAAAAACAGAAGAAAAAAAAAAAACATGAAAAGTTTGATGAAAATGATTACAGGGTTACATTATATTACTGTTTGCACCAAAACAAATAAGAGATTAGTACTGCAGTTGCAGCACTGCATTCAGCTGTGTAGTCCTTATGCTACAGGTGAGTGTTTATTCTCTGGGGAGATTGATTTCACTGAGCAGACAAGTATAATTGTTTATCAATGTTGATAAAGGTTTTGCAGTTTGCCAATGTGATTAGATTACAGTAAGATATGACAGCTACTTCTATGGCCTGTAGTATGTTAGTCTGCCGTATTGAAAATCACTGGTGTCTAAAAATATCAGGGAAATGTACAGTGGTGACTCAGGAGTGACAGTTGGATGTAGTTCATTATTTGTGTGTTTGCTACGTGAGATGCCAGCTGTATAAAACTTGCTCCCACTTCTTAGAATGGAGAATATTTCAGCTGAATTTCTCTTATCTGAGAATCCAGTAAATGAGCTACTATTTGATGAAATAACTGGGTATTCTTCTTTAAGTTCCTGTCTGAATAGAGTATTTAGGCAAGCTGAAATTGTGCTCATCAAGTAACATGGTATCTGCATTTCCTAGGAAGTGATGGGAATGAATGTAATTTGGTACTATCACAAAGTGTGTTGCTCAGTAATGTACTGGCATTTCCAGGGCAATAGTAAAAGTTGTCTCCCCCTATGTTTGGGAAAAGGGTGCTAGAATTCACCCGCTGCTTCATGAAAATCTGTCTCCCGCTGTCCTCTGCATCAACATCATATTCTTAAAAAAGTCTTAAGTTTTATCCTATAAATGGTTAGAGTTTTGTCTGTTTTTTTTTTTTTTTTGTGCTTATTACTCATATTTGGAGACTCCCATGGGAATGATTATAGCATTTGTCTCATCCCAGACTAAGTCAATTCCTGATAATATTATGGTCATCAGTCCAGTGTTAACATCTTCTCACAATATTTAAAGAGATCAATTAATACCTCTTTTCACCTTTCACTCCACATGCTGTCCTGTAGTTTAATATAGAAAAGTGTCATGAAGTCTTGTGTCTTTCTTTGTCAGGCAAACCAAATGCTGTTAGTCGCTTTTATAAAATAGTGTGTGACTTTTGGTCTTGCAATTGCCTCTCCTTGTCATGCGTGCTGAATTGCTTCAAAATGGATGGCTGGATATGTATACGGTGCTGCAGTGATACCTTCCAGCCTTTATTGCAAATAGGCTACAGGCATCTTTTTCACAGCTGAATCACAGTGGTGCCTTGTAGTCACCTTGACTGACGGTTATGCCACGTTTTATTCTGCTCTTTGTGTGTTCGAAACATATGTTTATTCTCCATAGATATGAAAGTAAAATTTTAGTTCTTTGCTGTGTTTTGATTTTTTAAAAACAACTGTTTCTGTAACTTGTATAATATTATGAAGGGGATCTTTATTAACAGCATGAACTTTTAATATTAGTAATTGTTCTGTTGAAAAATCGTTAAGAGCACACCTCTAACATTTTGGTGAAAGGGTCTGTTAAGAATAAAATAAGCAAATCATATGATTATATGTTTTATAGGCTTTTGTTTTTATATAAATTGAGATAATTTTTGCTGGGTTGGATCTGGCCTTCATCAAAAAATATGTATAGTTCCTGATACCATGACATGGGAAATGTCTTAATACTCATCTATAGAAGCTACAGACACAATGATATGATTAAAACCATTAACTGTCCAATTAGAGCTAAATTGCTTGTCAGCCTACGGCGAGTTTGGTTTAATAATGGATATGATGATATAGAGATTTCATTTCTTAATTCCTATGCCAGTGAAAGAATATATTTTAAAAATGTGAGTGTTGTCTTAAAAATATTAACACAGTGTAAGAAGGAATTTCAGGACTGATTTTTAATTTCTCTTCAAAGCCTGTTGCATTGCCCTCAAACCACAGAATTTTTAATTGTCATTGAGAGCCCTGTATGTACGTAAAATAGATTTCCTTAGGTTATTTTTGCTGTTCACAGGGTTTGACTGACTTTCAGTGGGCAATGGTATTTACCTTCCAACAGTCTTTGGGACCCTGTTAGGCTCTTAAACAACTGCAAACAGACCACTGGGACTGCCTGAGAGAGGAGCCCATAACTTTCATTGCTTAGATCAGTGATTTTATACATTTTAAAAATTGAAAAGCTTTTTACAATTTTCTGTTGGAAGTGTAGCCCCCGGAATGGTGCTTCTATTGAAAATAAAAAATCCGTTGGAAATAGGCCTGCATTTCACCATCACCTCACACAGACTCCTTACAATAGTCTACAGCACATGTCTTCCCCTCCCCATCTGTTCCCCAACTTCCATTGTTGTGCTGCTTAAGCCGTAGGGTTTAACAAATGACTTGAATGTCCCCTCTGTATCTTTAAAAAGTTTCCACTGTTATATTTTATATCTGAGTTTTATAAGGAGGAGAGACCGCTGCAAAAAGGACCCCATCCAGCTCTCCAGGACATTCTCTCTCCTATCATACCCAGTTGTATTAGGAAGGAAAAACTCTTCATTTTTTTTTTTTTTTTATATCTATCCCAAGAAATATGTAGCAATCAGCATATGGTGAAGAACAAGCTGAGAGGTTCTCCTCCATCATAGTCTTTGTTAGCAGTGCAAGCTGAATAATTCTGTTCTGATAAGTAGAAAGGTAAACATTTAAGTGGAATGTGGGATTTACATTGAATTATGTCAATAAAACTTAATTTTTGTGTTATGGGTCAGACTTCTGGCCCATCTCTGACCAAGATTCAAATTGGCATTCAGGCTAACTTCTGGGTGTTCACATGGCATGGCAGAGAGAGTTATCTGTATTAATGAGATACTTCTTCATTCTCATAAGTAGTTATAATGTAAGGTTTGGACATGAAGATTTTAGACACTGGAATAAAATACAATTTCCATGTAAATGTCTAGAATGAAAACACAATAATGTGAAGTCACACTGATTGCACCCAAATGATATGTGACCAACTCAATTTCTTTAATTAAACAACAGAGAAATTAACAAAAATATGCTTAAACCTGTAATCATTTCTAAATGATAGTTGGGGTTATACTTAGCAAAAGTTAAAAAATAAATATTTAAATAGTCATATTTACTACATTTGGACTCTTTTTATGAAGGCCACAACCTACTGCCAAAATCAGTTTGTAAACTGTGTTTTCCACTTCTGAGTGCCCTGTGATTTGACAGTTCTATCTTATGAAATGCATAGTATTAAATGATAATCCTATATCAGAATTGGAGTAGGTAAGAACAGCCATTGTGAAATGATATGGTTACTGCTTATTGTGGTGAGCAGCTTAGGTTATAAATGAAATTGTAATAGCTAATATGGAGGGATTATATTAATGATGAAAATCACTAAGTAATTATAATGGAATAAAAAATAGTACAGTGAGAAAAGCAAGATGGAAAGAGTTACAATAATTCTTTCTTTACATAACTATAATAATGATATATGCTGAATTTCACCTCAGTAGATTTTACAAATGCTTATGACAGAACATGTTTGAACAACAGAGTATTTTTGTTCCCTTGAACATCACAATATTACAATGATGAGCTGTCTGATTTTCTAATGAAGATGTTAGTGTATTGAAATGACAAATTTAATGTCCCTTCCACAATATCTATACTCAATAATGTCTTGCAAGAAAGGCAGAAAAGTTCAACTGTAAAATTTAATCTATGTATTAACCAAATTCTGCAAGAGCTTTAGAGTATTTTTTTTCACTATTTTTCACTATATTAAATGCAAGACATGGAAAACTTATTCAGAAATATTATGCAACCTGTTTTGAAAGACAAAAAAAAAAAAAAAAAAAAAACATACCTACAAAACATACTTGTTACACCTAGTTCTTTAATCCGAAATAGCCTGTATGATCAGGTCAGAGGCCTGCCTTAAATACCTCAACAATTAGATTAAACACACACACACACAAAATAAACCAAAACAAGCAAACAGAAAAAGCATGAATAGTAACTATAACCAATAAAGGAATAACACTGTAGTTTTTGTATGCTGAAGATGATCTCTCAAAATGGGTGAAATGTACACTGGCACTGTTTCTTTGTTATTGCTGTTATTCATAACAGTCTTTAAATGCTTTTCACCAGAATAGTGCTGCATATAAAAAAGGCAGAAATTATATTTTAAAATTGTTAATAGTCTCCTTCATTGGGATATATTTTCTAAGAGTTTTTTTAGGCCTGCATCTGAAGAAGCTTCACGTTAATATCTTCAAATATTAAGTAGTGTATATCTTCAAGTACAGTAGTAGTGGAACTTCATCCTACCTGTTTGTGCAATTTTGTCTGAAATATACAGTATGTTTGACATCGTTGCATTCATAGTTCTAGCATGTTGCCTCTGTAATGTACCCATTCTCAGAAGCCTACAAAGGGCAAGCATGAAACTAGATTTCTTATACTGCCCTGCCTGAGTGTCAAGAAGAAAACATATTTGCCCTTTTTGAGAAAATAGATGTGATTTAATAGGTTCAGGAATGAAGACAATTCAATAATTAGGACAGAGTAGGCTAGCAGAACTAACGGTTGTTTTCTTCAGTTGCTGTTTCATACATAACACGTTTAATGGCAAAGTATTTGCTAATTTGTTGTTGTTTTCCTCGAGAGGCTATTACTTTCTCCTCACTTTCTTCTTGCTAGTCACAGTGTTTTCTACTATTTTTTGAATTGTTTTGAAAATTTATTCAATGAATTCAATGAATTTTCACTGAATTAATTTTGAAAATCCACTCACATCTGTTAGTGGGTGTGGCCTTCAAAGTATCATTCAGTAGTCAGTCTTTTAGTTTATGTAGAATGTTTTGATTATATATTAATTAGTTATTAGTACAGAGATTCTTGCCCATGAATGGAAAATAACCAGTCATTCATGGATAACAACAAGGTTAGGTTAAAGCTCAAGTAGCTACAAGTTGCTTGTAATTATCTTTCATTTTATATTTCCTTTCTGATCCAATGAATATTCACCAGGGGAATGATAATTTTAACTAAGTGATTTGTAGCTGGATGTTAGCCAAATTGCTTTAACTCCAGGGACTGAATGCAAGTGACATACAAGGACAACATTTAATATATTCTCTGTGAAGTTGGCACTCTGAAAAAAATATAAAAAGTAGTCGTATGCCTGACTGTATCCTTAATCATAAGTATTTTGAGATTGACTTACAATTTTGATGCATTTGGATGAACTTTTCCTGTGAACAAATGCTCAAATGGTCTTATTAAAGCTGTCTAATGAATCTCCTGTATACTATGAAGTTCTTGCCAAGACATTTAGAAGTGTAATTAACTAAAAGAAAGGTGCAATGGCAGAAGTTTTTTTTCACAAAAAAATAATATATTTGTTTTATTCAAACTTCATTATTAAAGTCCCTAGTGGTGGCTGGTTGCCTTAAAAATGCTTTACTGTGATATTTTGTTGGATAACAATAAAACATCTGTGTTGTACTTAAAATGATAGTGAAGGAATAATTCCCCTGCTTATTACTAACTAGAAAGTCTGTGGTTTCAAATGTTGTAGCATATTGCTGTATTCCCATTCTGTTGCCAAAATTAATCAAGCATCTTTTGCTTGTCTCTGGATTGTTCAGGTAGGCCCCCCTGAAGGCCTAAAACTCTCTTCTCTGGAAAAGTCAGCAATTAAAGTCATGTATTTCCTTTCAAAGAAGAGTGCTTCAGGACTCTTACTATTCATTTTAGTCAGAGTTTGTCTTGAAAATCACCTTCCAGTTTCTGAATGGAAAGTTAAACAAATCACTGGAAACAGACATTACATAATACTCTAAAATTCTTTGGTTGGTTGAGAAACCTCAAAGTGTGAGCTGCATTTGAAGTCTAGGTTATATGTTATAGTTTGATAGTTATTTACAGGTTTCCTTGTTCGAGTCCTAAAGATTTCAAATAAGAGTGACAGGCCTGGTCTTGGCCTGGCTTGATCAGGAGAAGCTTTTATATGATTTATTTCTACAGAGCTAAACTAAGTACTGTAACTTAGTTTGCATTAGATTTATATATATTTGAAAATGATATCATCTTCTAGAGTCAAGCAAATTGACCTTGGCTTTTAGCTTTTAGAGTAAAAACCTGCTTATTTGGAGGTGAAGAGCTGAAGTGCGCGTGGGTAATGTACACATGTAATTTCATGTTGTTTGATTTTTGTTTCTTAAAGAACAGCTAATTTCTCAAGGATAGAGACTCCTGTTTTCAGTCTACATCAATCCCTTTTTCATTAGCAAAACAGAACACTTCTATATTTTTCTCTCTATCATTGCTAATTATGTTTTTCTTTGCATTATGTTGATCTTACATTCTGTTGTAAATCTTTTCATATTGCAAAATTTTCAATATTGAAATATTTTCAGTATTCCAAAATAAATTTTCTAGCATGTCCTTTATTTCACATTCTCCCTGCTAGAATCCTATTGTAAATCATAATTAGAAACAGTCTGATTTGGATGCAAGTTCAGAATAAGTAACATCTTTGGAAGAGAGAAAAGTGCAGGCAGTTGATGGTATGTGGAGAAAAGACAGTTTTCACAGTGAAACCCAAACAAACAAAAATTACATGGCAAAAATAAGGTATTTTCATGAGAAGCTTTATAACAAACCTCAGTGACAAACCTTAAATGGTTCAAGTAAAGTTAGGTAGTATGACTTCTGAGAGATCATTTCACCATCTTGCTTTAATGACTTATTTGGTTAGAGTTCAATATTTTCACATGCTCTGTCCCTGTACTAAATACAGACAAGCTGTTATTTGTTTAACAAGAATATTGTTTAGAAACCGCATGCTCATTTTCAATTGCAATACATTTGTGTGTGTGTGTGTAGCTTTTGCTCAAAAGCTTGATATCAAATGTTAGCAAATAGCTCGGAGTCCCGAAGATGATGATGTGGAAAGCAGCAGATTTTCAGAAGCTTATTAAAGGAATCACAACTGAGTTTGTTGGGAGACATTATTCAGCAGATTTTATGGTCAGGAAACTCTATGGGTAGATAAGTAGATAGGCTTTGAGTAATTTATTTTGTCAGGAATATATATATATGTGTATATATTATGAAAATATAAAATACTTGGTCATATTCTATGTGCATGAGCTTCTACTCAATGCAGAGAAGATATAACTCCTACTAACATTCTCATTTTCTGACCATCTTTGAAGATGGGCCATGTGTTGTAACTGATAGGAATCCTCTAGAAAGTGCCTTCCACCTGAGCAGAATCAGAACATGCTGCATTCAAGCTCTTTGCCTTGCTCCAAGGGAGGAGTGGTAGGTGTGTTGGTACTCTAGCTTGAAGCTTGCTGTGAGGGTCACACAGGAAATTTTATGGAAAGAAGGCTGGCAGCACCACATCATTTCTGCTGCCTTTTGTGCAAGGAGAATGGAGCAGGGCAGAGAGAATTTGTTCTTAAATACTGAGCTCATTCCTCAGACCTGGGCATCTGTGGGCTATCTGTGTGATTGTATCTTGAGCACTTTACGCTACAGAGCCAGAGTTATTAGCACTTACTGCACAGTGAAAAATGTACTGGTCTGTAGAAGCTGGAGAAACACTTTGACAAGTAACCTTATATATAACCAGTGGTTAATTGCAGAGGCCTCTGATATTTCCATTTCAATGAAACCTACTGTTATGGTGACCCTCACTTTTACTAGATATTTTAATTTCTAAATTTTAATGATGTGTGATTACTTTGTTCTGTTAGGTATTTAAACATAGCTTAATATTCTCTTATTTTACAAAACCTTGAAAACAGTAAATATCTTTATGTGATAGTTAATCCCTTTATGTGATTTTTCAACTCTCAGAAAATCCAATATGCAGTTATGCATGTAAACAATGGTTTTGTGCAGTATGATACTGTGCATACATTATCTATCAAATCTGTTTATTCCTACAAGACTTAACTGCAACAACTATTATTCAAAGTGAGAAAATCTATTTAGAGCTGTCTCATTGCCTTGTGTAATCTGCTAAATCACTAGTGGCCACAGTGGCCATTTATTGTTACAGTAAATAGTGTAAAAATTCCACACCCACATTGGACTGAGAAAATTCTCAGTCCAAATCTCTCCCAAGATGGAGAAAACAAGCATTGCCTTCCCTCGCAGAAAAGAAGTAAACTGAAATGAACTACTTTGGAAGGGTGAGGGTAAGACTCTAAAGACTTACTTTTATTAATTACAGAGAAGGAAGAAGTGCGTAACAACTTCCCAGTTGCGGCCTGCAATCAGAGTCTTTTTAAGGTTTAATGAAGCAGAGTACTTGAAAATAGCAGGAACGTAGCTGAGTGAGTGAGTGGGTTGGTGATCTGAGAGAATGTTGTTAAGCTGTACACAAATGATGATGAACACAGAGGCATTGATGCAGGAGGCTATCAGGACCCATTCCTTCCCCTGCTGTTAGCATAATTATTATGCCCCATGACAGCCAAATAGGAAACGATACGTGGTGGATAACAGGCTGTTTTTAGTAAAGTTGTTCAGTTTTAACTTTGCTCACCAAGTGGAGCAAACCAAACCTTAAATTTATTTAAACTGATTTAACCAAGGACTGTGTTTGTCTGAGTGCCATCAGGCAGTTACATGGAATTGAGTTAAAGCAATTTAAATAGTTACTATCTCTTTTCAAACGTTGCTAGTCTCAATGTAATAATAATAATTAAAAGTGTAATATTTTGTTTCACATTGCTTGACTAGTCTCATGAATACTGTTAATCACTAACTTCAACCAGATTGGTAAATTCTCGCAATGTTTTCTTAAACCATCCCAGTTGTAATTGTCTAGCCATGCCATAACTTTCTGGTTACCTCAAAATAAAACATTTTCTGTCCTTCTGTCCATCCATCTGTTCCATCCCACAGTTAATGATACCTTAGTCTCCGTCCCACTGACAGGCTAGGTTGTGCAGCTTTAGGCATGTGGTTTTCTTTTTGTCCAGCATAGGAAACCTGTGAAGCTTCCACTTTTCCCCTCAAAGTAATAATTTTATTTCTTACCCTGGGCTGATCATCTAGCTTTTGGAATGGTCTCACCAGCTGGCAGATGCAATTGTTTTACTCAACACCCAGAAGCTTTCATTTGCCAACTTCGAGAAATAGCTGTTTCTGCTATGCTGAATCAAGAACACACATGGAAATGACCTAGAGCTTTGTTAAACTGGTTTAAGCTCAACTACATTTGGGAATTTGAATTTGTTTAATTAAATTAATTAAAATTTACTTTAGCTACTTTGAAGCCACTTTGTCAATGCTAATCAGGTCTTTGTAGTGCTTTAGTGCTGTATGAATTAAGACAAAGGCATTCTGGCTTTGTGGGTGGCAAGACCGCTTAAAGAGTTGCAGCAGAAAACGCTCAGAGAGCAACAGGAGAGAAAAAGGGACACGGGGAGCTGGGGGCAGCAGAGTGACAGGGCAGTCCCTCACCCCCAGGGCACAGCCCCTGGACAAGCAGCACGCTGCCAGCCAAGCGATGTGGTCAGGGCAGCGCGGAGTCCAGCTTGCCAGACACGTCTCCTTGTATGAGGCAGGTACAGGGTCAAGCTGGAAAGTTAAATTTGAGCTTAGGACCATCAGTCCATCTGATAGGAAGAAAAAAATGCATCTGTCTGTAAAGCACTCCAAAAAAAGGTACTGTAGTATTTCCTCATGACAAAGACTATCTCTGGATAATGAGAGATCTATTGATTATCTCAGCCTTGTCTTTGCTGTTGAATGCACACTTTCACAGTCCGTGTCAATTCAGAAATGCAAGATCAAGTGATATAAGCATGTGCAGCCTGTGTGTAGTGCACAGTTAGGGGTCTTTCAAATAGATATCGGTTGACAAGCTCTTTTTTTAAATTATTTTTTATACAGCTAATGACTTTTGTACCTACTTTGAACTAAGCGAAAAAGAAGCTCTTTACCAAGAAAATAATGAGGCCCTCAGGTGTCTTATGTTGGGTATCCAGTACCACTGCTCATTTTATAAAATTTCATTTGAACTATATTAGCTTTCTAAAATATGTATGATTAGAAACTGATCAGTTGAGTACAGGGATGTAATTCCACAAATAATAAAAAACATTAAATACATAATATGCACTAGTGTTTATATAGCTATTTTTCTTGCCAATATTTATTATGCTTCTTAGGGCTTGTTGTATTAAAATGGAGAATGCCCTTTCAATTTCATTCTTACATTTTCTGCTTCAGTACATGAATGAAGACATTGTGATTCAACAGTTATGGAAAAGACTGCATCTGTCTCATTAAGATGCTTACAGTCTAAAATTTTTCTTGAAGATATGTGATTTCTCACTGAACTGTTGCCAGCAATCGAAAACTCATTTATTCACAAATGAACTTGGCAGTAAAAATTCTAGCTTACACATTTTTTCTCTCTTTCCGTGTTAACTCCAAAAGCTACCTCTTGATGTCATTAATATTTTAAGAAAAGAAAAAATACATTTGTTTTCATGATATGGTTATAAGCTGTTATTGTAGCTTACAAAATTGTTCTTGAGTGAACAGTTTGTATGTATTGTTAAATGTAATCATTGCAGTTTTAAATTATTTACATTTACCCTTTTATGCAAGTAGTTTGGGATTTTCCATAAGCTGGGAAATATCATCTTGTACTTTTAGAATAATTTCATTGCCTTTTGCAAAGACCAAATGACATGCCATCTTCTCAAAGTAGAGAATATACTTATTAGAACAAACGTGACCTGAGATCTATCAGCTAAGGTTGTTGTAGAAATTTATTTACACATCCAACACTCAGCTGGATGGACCAGCACTGAGCTAATTTTTTTTTATTATTATTATTATTTTTGTAATGCAATTCTTTTGACTTTGTTCAAATAAATTCACAGTTCCTGGTTTATGCTTTCTTAATTATAATCTTTATTGTTTATTTGGATTTTACACTGTTAAACAAGCTTCCTTTTGGCCTGTCTGACCTTTTTAAAATTTTCTACTTAGACTCCAAAGTAAAAAATTCATGTTAATTTACAATTCACCAAAATTAAAAAAAAAAAAAAAAAAAAAAGAGAGAGAGAGAAAATAGGAGATAAAATCTGTTATTAATTTCCTTATTTCATACTCTCACTTAAACAACGGCAACACTTTTTCTTTAGGTTACACCATGGTATAATTTTAAACTTTTTTTCTTTACATATTTTTGTCATTTTTTTTTAAAGTCAGTTTTTCCTCTGGCTAAAACAGCCACTTCTTTGAGTTCACCCAAGATTTAGTCCTGCAAATGTAAATTAGTAGAGCAGAAGAGGGGAGGGGAAAGTTTAAAGAACTGGAGAATAATGTGAGGGCAATGCAAGTTTCTTTACCCTGCTTAATTTTTTTTTTTTTTTTTTCAAACATAGGATTAAATTATTCAAAAAAGTGGTCATGATGCTGCTGATTATATAAAAGTAAAAAAGGGGTCTTGCATCTCTCTATGGATTGAATAACAACTTATGGGATGTAAAATAAATGTGTTTGTCAACCATGTCTTGAAAAGGGGGAAGATCTGTTCTTATACCCAGCATTTTTCATGCATAAATGTAGGCAGTAGAAGTGACGGTAGCATTGCTAGCATGTATATACAAACCCTGGCATGTGTCAGAAAACAAACTCCATATTATTTCCTTTCTTATGGACACTGACTATAAAAAACAAACAAATGAAAAACTGAGGAATAAGCTAAAATTTTCTCACAATTGTGCCACAACAATGACATATACATAATAATCATATAATTACATACTACAGAAGTTAGGCCACTAATAACTTGCTTGCATTACAGAAGTTCAGTCAACACAATGCCATGTTTTTTTTTGAGATGTCTAGCCTTGAATGTGCTTTAGATTCCTGCCTTCCAATTCAGTATGTATATGCAAGCTTTATTTTTTGCACGGTAGAGACCCCATGAAGAAAACGCGTGTTGAAGTTATGCGGTTATCTTTATTAATCATAGGAATTAAAAAAGAGCATGAATTAGCCACACCATTCACAACAATTTTTCAACCAGTTACAGTCACAGTGTATAAACTAATTTTTGATGGGATAAGAAGTCTGTATATAATATTATGTTACGTACTTTCCTCTCTCAGTGGAAGACAAAATATAAAGTACTATGGTGAGGTATTTCAACTATTCCATTTATGTATAATTTCCCATGGTTTATTTATAAAGTAAAAATATAAAAACAAACCAAAATATTTATTTTTCCAGATAGTGGTTGTGTTGGCTGGCCTAATCCAGCTGTAGATGTAGCAGATGTTGAGAGAAGGCAACTGGAGAGACAGCTGTGCATGTACCAGCAGTGTACGGGTCTATTCACTTCATTCAGAGATAATACAGCCTGATCCTAGCAAAGACAAGTTTGTGAAAGTGTAAAGGAAGAACAGCCTTCTTTTTTCCCTCTGAGGAGCTGATAAACAGGTGGGAACTTGCTGGAGTTCCTGTTTGTTCCTATACAACATGTTTAAGTCACAAACATTGTTGCCTGCTGAGCAGTCCTTGCTGTCACTAGTTGTTTTGCAGTTTGTGACTCATCTTGCCAACTTGAATTGATTGCAACTTAAAGCTGGGAAATGTCTTCTTTTTCAAATGTGACAACTATATATGTATTTTTAATAATGTTTTGATTATGTTCCGATTGTTTATTTTTGAAGACTAGTCCCAAAGCATACTGTCTGCATAGCAGACTTGAACATCAGTGATGTGTGCACTGGTAGCTTTTGATCAAACATTATAAATCACAAATGTTAGTAGTATTGTCAATTAGGGCTTTGAATGTACAGAGTTACTTAGGTGCTAAGTGTTAGCACTAAGTGTTAGCGTTGTAACCTCTCAGTTAAAAAGAGACATAGTCTAATCCTGAAATACATGCATTAAACAATCCTTTAACCAAAATTTGTAGACACCTTTTTATACTCTCATATAGTTTCTTTCAAACAAGTAAAGTTTATTCGTAGAATCATAGAATCATTAAGGTGGGAGAAGACCTCCAAGATCATCTAGTCCAACTATCACCCTACCATCAATGTCACCCACTAAACCATGTCCCTAGGAACTAAGTCCAACCTTTACTTGCATCATCATGCTGCATGCTGCAAACAGCCCAACTGTAGTATCATGTCCTAAATGTTGCCAGCTTGAGTTTTAAGGAACTGTGTGAAAAACCGTTCTGCAGCGATGCATCATTTGGAGCATATATGCAAAAACTATCTTTGGATTTTGAGACAGAATTACCTCAGAACACCATGCCATACAACTCTAATACATTTCAGTATATATATTTATGGTCTTTGTCTGAAACAAATGCCTATTAGGAATAGATAGTAAAATATTACCAAGAGGATCCACGTCAAATGGTTAGACTGTTCTAAAAAATTAAATTTGTGATGCAATAGGCACCACTGTTGTAAAGATCTGTATTGTTTTCCACAATTTTCCCTTGATATTTCTCTCTTCATAACCCCAGTAATGTGTAGTGCTGTTCTTGCTTTCTTAAGGAAAGGGGCTGAAAGTGCTTCTCTCAAATGGCAGTTTGTATTTCAAACCTGTTACGGAGATGCACTTGTCATGGAAATATGAAGTCTTAAGTTTAAAAGTCAAGGTAACAATGCTAAGTTTGAATTAACTGAGTTAATCTTTCTGTGCTTCTTACAGATGTTCTGTGTCAACAAGACATCCACCATCAACACATTTCAGAATCTGTCAGTACTGTCCAAAATAGATAGAATAATATGTGAACTACATATATATAAGATTCAATCCAAGATCCAGTAGAAATTCTTAAAAAGTTTTGTTAATGCTGCTGCATATCTTACATTTATTCCTCCCAGGTTTTCATGCTGCTAGCACTGTTTACATTTCCAACCACTAAAAAGTAAAGAATTGTAATTGCATAATTCTTACACAAGCCTGTATCATCAATTCTCCTAGCATGAATTTTATTTGCTAACCTTCTGACTCTTTTCTTGTAGGGGACTTTCATCCTTTTTTTCCAGGAAATGTTCAGAAAAAGAAAGCTTTTTTAAAAATAAAATGTGGCTCATCAGACTAGAGAAGCATTAAGTTGGTATAAACATTTTGACACTTATCAAAACTGTAGAATTCACCTAGTTCTAACATGGATTCAATCTGAAAAAAAATAAAGATACAAAATTGATAACTTATTCGAACTTTTGCCTCATGGAGGATGGTGAGGAAGGCATCTCTAGAGTGTGTGACAAGTGTATGGAAAGTTTAATTCATCCTTTTCCCCTCCTGCTTGCTTCTCCTGCCAGTCTCTCCCTTTTCTAGCAATATTCTGAGCAGTGTATCATGTACTTAGAGAAAAAGGTGACAGCAACCTTCTGCAGGGAACTGTCACACAGGATTGGGTTTGACAGGCTGAGTGGGCAAGGGCTGTTTTTGCTGCTTCCTGAGAGGGAAGAATATATTTTGGGTGGAATAACCAGTAGGGACAGTAGTGTAGGAAGAGAAGCATTGGTGGGGAGCTGGGGAGCAAGGGGACCAGACCCTCAGGCTATGTGTACAGATTGGCCTTCACAGAGCAGGGGAACACTATCTAAGAAGCTTGTAAACTGCTTTGTGTGAAGGGAAAATCATCTGTAAGTACAGATATTTTACTAATTCATGCTGTTCACTGTTGCAGACATTTCTGGTTTCTCTCATCTTTCCTTTTATTTTTTTAAATAAATAATATCACAAATCATATGTTTATCATCATACAAGACAGGAAGTGTCTTGGCAGGCCAGGATTCTGAAAATCTTGTGGCAAAAACCAGCATAGGACACCATTTTATTCTTGGCAAACTTTTCAGAGTTCTTTCATGTCTGCTCAGGTGATCAAAGCAATATCCTCAGTTACTGTTCAGGGTCCCTTCTGCTATCTGTGAAAGCACACAAGTAGAGGATAATGCAATTAGTATCAAATGGAGCACAATGCTTGATGACCTGCTGACATAGTAGTTCAGCTTTTGACAAAGAATATCATGTGGAAATATACTCCCTATTAAATTTCTTATTGCTGCTCTTTGCCAAATCCTCATAAGCAGGTCATAACTCCCATTATTACAAGGATTTCTCTCACAGTAGCCAATCTATGGTTAATTCAGCCTGACTTCATCTGCAGAGTGGACTCCTGCGGTTAATTGTGGGCATTTTTCCTGAAAGGCTATCTAAGCTAAAAGCAGAAGTTGTGAAGGAAAAAAAAAAGTGTTTTCATTTCATTGTTTGTAACCATGTCCAGTTGTCTTAGTACTGCTTTTTTATTTATTTATAAACAATTTACTTATTATTATTATTTTTAACAAATGTTAAAACATTCTTCTCCAAAAGATAATTCATCCCATTTTAATTATTACCTTCTGTGCCTTGACAATAATGGAAAAACCATTTATATGGTATGTGGTAATATGTTTCAAAAATATTTTTAAAAATTCCAAATTCAAGACTTGTATTGGCCTCTGTAGATATCTTCTAAATTGTTTTTATTTTTCTTTGACTTTATGTTGAACTGATTCTCTATTCTTTTTTTTTTTTTTTTTTTTTTTTTTTTTTTCTTTCTGATTTCTCAACAGAACAAGCTAAACTAGAATGTAAGAATTCAAAGCTATAAACAGTTTGCCTTTCCTATCTGTTGTTAAAAGTAGCAGTAGAAGTTCATTTCGCTTCCAGGAATTTTGCTGCTGATCTTAGTAGACAAAGATCAGTTTGATCTCTTGTTTCTTAATCCATACGACATTTGATGATTTTTAGTTAAAGATGTGTCTTATAAGTATAATTTTAAGAGTATGCATTTTGTTGTTATTGGTCTTCCCTTTATCTCACTGCTAATAATTTATTTTCTGTCCTGTTTTTTTTATTATTTTTATTTTTATTATTTTATTTTATTTTTTTCTTTTAAATCTATTTTATATTCTTATAAAGTAAATGAAACAATATTTTAAAGAAATTTATCTTTAATCATTTCTTATTGAGATGGTTATAGTAAGCTGAAGTTTGGCTTCCTTTATAGTCAATGAGAAGAAAGAGTCTCCTCCAAAAGGTGATTCATTCCACTTTGTCTGTTATCTTCTGTGCCCTGACAATAACAGACTTAACTCCTCTGGAAGGCTTAGCCTCTTGACCATAGTAGAGGTTAAATGCAAGAAAGTATCAAGCTGTTCAGAAATATCAAGAATGAGATTTTCTCAGCAGGTGCTTGAAGTGGCATTTAGGAAAATGCAAAAAGCAATGTGCTTCTTCTCATTTTTAGGTGATTGAAAAATGTAGACAAAAACTTAGGATTCTTCAGACTCACAAGATAGTTTCTTCTCTAAATTAAATAAATTATGTCAATCTAGTATCTCATATGGCAATCTGAGAATGATATTCAAACATTTGATTACATTTTGTATTTTTTGCCTTTCTGTTGTCTGTTTCAGCAGAAATGTCATGTTTTATTTCTAATCAAAGTAGAATATTTGAGCATCTATGATAATGATGTAATTTGTTTCCTATACTACAGCATAATGGTTAACAAAACTGAACATTTTACTGTTGTTGACTTAAGCGTAAAAGACCAGATATTCTCATAGATCATAATAACTTCCTATTTGATAGACAGATATTTCTATGTATGCTTTCAAAAGCAAATGTGAAAATATAGAGTTTTTCAACCCTTTGGAAAAGCTGAAGATAAGGTGAAATGGCCAGTTAAAACAGCAAGTAATTAATTGAGTCTCTCTGTTAACAGGAAGAAGGTCAAGTGCACATAACTGTTGTGATTACACAGTCTGCATTACAAGCAGCTGAGTCATTTAATTTCAAAATGGTTAGACTGGAAAGCTATTAAATGTGATATTACTTCAAAATACTAGCTGTACTTGTGAGTTACTATACTATCTGAAAATTTTCAGGGTGAATTGTCATACAGTTTTGGAGTCTAGCAATTATTTTTACTCTAATGATTTTAATTATTTTTCAGTTTTTCATTTGCTTTGTTTTTGTTTTTCTTGCCTCACTTCAGCTAACGCTGAAATCTTGAAAAGTTAACTTACTGTCTTACAGAGACACGTTCAATTTTTTATTTCCCTCTTTTCTCTTGACTTTGCCCTATAAGTGATTCTGAATGTTTTTCAGATACATAGTTTTGATTGCTGGATTCAAAAAGGCCTGCTTAATATTGTCACATGGCAGTTGTAGATCTAGTTTCCACAGGGGAAAGGTTCAAAGTTATTCACTAAGAACCAGCTTATTTGTGATGACTTTTCAACATCTCTGTTGAAATGAAGAAAATCTGCTGCTGATGTCTCATTTGAAAATGAGGCTGCAGCTATAAAGCATGCAGTAGATAGAACACAGAAAACTCAATTTCACTGAAAGTGTGCAGATCATAGAATCGTAGAATCATTCAGGCTGGGAAAAACCTCTAAGATCATATAGTCCATCCTTTAACTTAGTACCGACAATTCCACCACTCAGCCATGCTACTAAGCACCATATCTATACACTTCTTGAAGACCTCCAGGGATGGTGACTCAACCACTTCCCTGGGCAGCTGACTCCAATGATGAACAACCCTTTCAGTAAAGAAATTTCTCCTGATAATCCAACTAGGCAACCTGGTGCAACTTGAAGCCATTTTCTCTCATCACTTGGTGCTTGGGAGAAGAGCCCAATCCCCACCTCATTACAACCTCCTCTAAGGTAGTTGTAAAGTGCAATAAGGTCTCCCCTGAGCCTTCTCTTCTCCAAGCTAAACAATCCCAGCTCCCTCTGCCACTCCTCATAAAATTTGCTCTCTAGACCCTTTGCCAGTTTCGTTGCCCTTTGGACATGCTCCAGCATCTTGATGTCCTTCTTGTACTCAGGGGCCCAACAAAGTATTCAAAGTGCAGCCTTATCAGAGTCGAAAACCAGGGGACAATCACTTCCTTAGTCCTGCTGACCACGCTATTGCTGGTCTTTCTTCTTTTACTCTTGACTCCTAATGTATCTTAGAGATTTTTTTTTTTTTTGTCCTGAATGTATTATCTTTGGAGAGATACTTTCCTGCTCTGTTGGAAGACTCAAGACTAAATCAGAATGTAAAGAGGAACTAAAGCTCTCTGTGGCATGGGGGGCAGTGAGAAGGGAAGAGAAGTCTGAATATCCAAGAACTGCAGATCTTCAGGCAGTTGTTTACGTGTCCTACGTATTCCATGGCTATATGGCAAAGTGTATGAGTGCCTCACTGGGACTTTAAGTTTTAAGATATTCAGATTGTTATTTCTGTGTAGAGTATGCTTAAAATTCCCCATGAAGTTTCATGGATGCTTTGCTTTTGATGCTGTGAAGTTTAAAAATTAATAAAACTAAACTTTCAAACAGTACATGCTTGCAATCTAAAATTGTTACATAACACTACTTTGTGTAAAAAAAATAATATTTTTTGGCAGTTAGTGCTTTTTAACAGAGGTTTGACTAATAAATGCTAATACAAAGTGGAGTTAAATTAGGAATTACAGGACATTATTAGAAATATAGTTTTCCTTGTATTTTTAATTATATCATTGTATATATTTTCCAGTGGAGCTGCTGAGCAAATCAAGCATCACAGGAACTTATGCTTAACCAGTTGGTGCAACTGCTGTCTTGAAGTACTTACTTTGTAATTTATGGATGAAAAATGGTAAATGTTCAAAATGGCTCACAACAGAGGGAATTCAGGAACAATTGAAGAATGTTTTCCATTGCTGTCATTATCTGTTAACATTATTAAAATCATGCATGATTTCTGTATAATATTTCAGTTTGAAAAAAAATCTAAACTGTGTAGGTTCCTTTAAAGTTACAATACTATTTAAGGTGCAAACATTGCTGGCAGGCAAGCATGGACTCAAACATGGTTTTTATGATGTGGAATACCTTTTGGAACATGCCTCTTTGGCAGCTGAAGGGAAAGAAAGACAAAGGGGAAAATGAAAATAATTTCAAAATTTGCAGTACATTTTCAGTATTTAAAACAAACAAAGAGAAGGGCCTTAAGAAAGTCTTACCTGAACAAAATGATCACAAGGCTTATTCTTACTCTATCAATCAATAGAAACTAAAATATGGTTAAGGTTAGTCAATTCAGAAATAGAATTTGTCAAGCAAACCTGGAAGCTCTTACTAATAAAATTACAAAATGATTAGGTAAAGGCAATTTTGATGATAGCAATAATGCAGAATATATGTATTCATTAAAAGTATTTTTTACTACCACATAATATCCTGATGTAGAAGCTTGCCTTTTATGTAATAAATGTAGGCCATAGTAGACATTGTAAATTGGTTTAGTTCAACTGTGAAGATGTATGGTAATATTTCTATCAGATGGCTTTGTGATCCAAAGTCAAGTACCCCCTTTTTTTTTTTTTTTTTTTTTTGTCAGTTATCTTCATAATTGTTGGTTAAGCCTGCAAAGAACATAGCGATAGACAGGGCAGTAAATAAAGCATCCCAGTTTTTATAGCATGTCCTGAATTACCTGGTTTCTATCCCAATAGATATATATCACTTTACAGAATGTGAAATACAAGGGGTAATCAAAACTTACTGGTTGACTGTTTTAGTAACTCAGGGAAGAGTTTAGATGTTACTTTTTGTATCCTTTCAACATCAGCTCCTACTATGAAAAAGATGAGCTTATTGCCTGAATATATGAAATTAATGGAAAATAAAAAAGAAAAAAAGGGAAGAGTTTTTGCATTAAGCCAACATAATAATGCTAGATTACTCTCCTAAATTTATTAAGTGTAGTAGTAAACCCAGCTGAATCTTCTCATGTTTGTGTGCCATGAAGAAACTGTAAAACTTGGAGACAGTTTGAAGTTTGGTCATGAAAATGATCCTGGAATTCAAAAATTAACTGTATTCTAAGGAGCTTAAGGAGCCAAGAGAAATCTAAGAAAATTGTTGTGCCTAAATCTTTCTGCATGAAGAAGAAATAAAACATTGAAGGTTTTTCTGCCTTGGAGGAGAAGACATGAAATTGAAATTGAAGTTGGATAAATTCCATTTTGAATGCAGATGCGATTTCCTAATAGCAAGGATAATTAAACTTTGAAGTAATTTAGCTGGATGATAAGCTCATTGTCATTCAGAATGTTTGAGATGGTACTATAACCTTCTATACAATGCTTTGTGGTAGAATTAGGTACTGTTCAAAAAGACAAGAAAAAGGGATCTGTAAGCATTAATTAAGATGATCAGTATGATCTCTTCTGGCATGCAGAACCTGCATATTGTTGTTTTTCAAGGTATCAGAATCATGATTCTTCATGTATTTGAATGGCACCAAAGGCTCTGCATAGTTGTAAGTACAAAATAGCATATGTTGAAAGGCACCACTGTTGATCATTTAGACCTACTAACCACTCAAAGCAAGGTCTGCTATAAAGTTAGGTCAGACTTCCGAGAGCCTTGTCCAGTCAAGCTCTGAGCATCTCTGAGTTTCTCTGTCTGTGAAGCCTGTTTTTTTTTTTTTTTTTTTTTTTCTTTTTTTTTTTGGTGTCCATCTGGAATTTCCCTTGCTGGAACTCATGCTGCTTCCCTTCCTCTTTCTGCTGTGCACTTCTCAGAAAAGTCTGACTCTTTTCTTTCTAATCACCAATCAGATTGTTGAGAGCAGTAATTAAACCTTTTTCTTCATTTCTCATGTGCACAAACCCAGTTCCATACACCACTGCTGTTACATATTACTTCTATTACATATTATCTTCTATTACTATTTGTTGGTGGCTCTTCACTATATCCAGTTTGTCAATATCTGCTCTGGTGGGTCCATACTGAGCACAGATACTGGACCTGATTACTGGAAACATCTAATGCAGCAATTTTACGTAATTGAATATGGCAGCAGGAATAACAGCAAAAAAAAAAAAAAAGTGCAGTCAGGTTTTTTTCCCCTGCTATTATGTTGTGCCATTTTCCACAATGGAAAAATTGTCTCAGAATCTGTGATATTAATAGTTAAATATTATGTTTATTGTTATATTTGGTATCTGCTGGGACTAGAAAGAGATAAACATTCACATAAGAGGTAAAAAAAAAATAATAAGACGTTTAAGTCAAAGTATTAACTGTGATCTTTCTCTGCATAAAGAATTATGGAATTAAAACAAAACATGGATCGGGAAAAAGTGAATTGAACGTATGTTTTCATTTAGAAAATATGTGCATATATGAGGTAAATTTGTATTCTTATACAACTTTTATTAATAGATCTGCTGGATCTGTTTGATCCTAGCTATAGTAGTACTAGGAGTGATGAAAGAATGGGTATTGCTACATATTTCCCACTGTACAGGCTTAAGCATCAGCTACTATGCTAACAATGGGAAGCTCCTTCTTCATTGACCAAGGGCACAGATCTTGTTTTGATGGTAAACATCTTTATCTAGTGTATGACTCAACAAAGTAGAACGCCGTGTTTGTCTCATTAAGCAAAGCCAGCAAATAAAGATGAGATAGCTACTACCTCTGTTCTTCCTCTTCCTCCAAGCATGGTTTAAAAATAAAGCCATCAAAATTGTACTTTGAATTGTACCCAATTCTGTAGGTATATTATTGCCATTTATTTTGGGCTGCAACTACATTTTAGTTACTGCTCTGGCTATTTTCTGGATCCCCAGAAGGCTCAAGAAGGAGATAACTAATTTTTCATCCTGCAGCAGTTCTGGAAATGCCCAGAAGTGTAAACTGTAACAGTACTGGAATTTTCAAATCAGACTGGAATGAATTTTGGGGAATGTCATTGAATGGATGGCTTTGAATCACAGCTTTAGATTAAGATCTCAAAAGTTCCCCCTTCATCCTGTTTTCTGGAATTAAAACCTTATTATCTAGCATTGATGGCATAAATCAAAGCAGAAATGATGTTTGTGAAGGAGATGGCCTCCATTATTTCAGTCTTTCCATGCTATAACAAAACAGTGTTCATTGTTTCAGTCACTTCCATATAAATGAAAATCAAATCACATAAATCTCAATCTGAAGTAAACTGAATAATCTGAAAGCAAACTTCTATCTGCTTGCTAAACATCTTCCTTTGATCTCATAGAAAAATAAAACCATGTGCTAACAGTAATATGTATATATATGCATGTAAATAGATATATTTAAATGCAACACAAAGTTCAGGCATCTTTCACTTCAACTTTTTAATAAATACTATTCAATGGCCTGTTTTGTAAAATGCTCACAGTATCAAAATTCAATGAATTTTCAAAACTGAGAACAAAAAAACTAAACAGTTTGACTAAGATAATGGATAAGTAAAATTAAACTTCTAGATCATTAAAGTATTCAATTCAAGCTGTTTAAAACATATGCTTTTTCACGATGAATTCATGGTGTAACATTTTTTCCCAGCACATGCACCTAGAAACTCTGAGTGCTCATTCAAGGAAGAAAGTAGTGAGGTAGTATGAAGTAATATTTATTTAGTGAAATTTTGCAGCTATTCGAGTCAAATTTTTGTCTTCTGATGATAGCTATTGTGCTAATATTTGTTGAAAAGTATAATTGCTTTTGGTGCATCTGCTGTGTGTCTGAGCATCAAACATGGTGTTTGAACATTTTCTGGGATCAGTGGATTCCTTTTTTATTTATTACAGAGACAGCATGCTTGGCAGGGAATGATATCATATAGTATTTGGGTATACATGTTAATATATCCCTTTGGGGAGTAGAAATGTATTAACTGTTTTCCTTCACTTATTTTGCTGGGATCTTAGGGTATAGACCAAAGAGTACTCCCTCTAGAAAGGCCTGTAGAAACTTCAGTTCTAAGCTCTTTAACATGATTTGCTGTGGCACTTTTGAGAAGAATATAGTTAGACAAATCAAAGGGTTAAGTAACGCATACAAAAAGTGGAATTTCGATGTTAATTTAATTATAGATCAAATTTTAATTAGCTAATGGAGCAGTTATATAAAATTGTGCCAAGCAATATCCATTAGAGTAAATAAATAATCCAAATGATGGAAGGTGAAGAGTTTTGAAGTAATATTGTGACTGAAGTACTCAGATAGTCAATCAGGAAAGCAATCCTTCAGAGTCATCAGCCTTCCCCCAATTTTCCAGGTAAACGTGTTCTATAGTACTGTTATCCTACACTGTACCTTCCCCAATACAAGAATGACCATAGAAGAATGCACGCTTGTATAAATTGATGTATGTGTACTTGATCGTGTATGTATATATATATTTATGATTTTTTTTATTTTTTTTTTAGGAGTGTATGTTTAAATAAAAACATAATCAATGTTTCAGTTTTAGTGGAGTAGAGGTAATAACTCTAAAAGGTTTTCAGTACTTTCCTGAAATAGAACATGGTCTTACTTTCTAACAGAGAAGTAACTGTTATACCCCTCCTCAATAAACAACCTCTTCTCATAAACTTGTCAATTATCAGTTTATTTCAGACTTTGGGGATGTATCACGTTAAAAACCTAGCTGTATCTGTCTCACCAGTCTTCCTTTTCTCAACATTTTCTTTCCATGATGATATTGTGAGAAACAAAGTTGTGTTTTTGCAGTAGAGAATTGCCTTTGAGTGGAAAGACTGAAATGGGGCAGAAGCAGCAATACAGATGGACAATTTTATCTCAGGAGTTTACAGGGCCACCAATTTCTTCGGGCAAGAACAATTTTTTGAGTAATTCCAGCCTCCAAAGGCAGTTACGATATGTGGATGATTTTTTATTGTTAGGACAGGAGAAAACAGTTGTGAAGGAAGCCACTAACAAACTACCACTTTCTTGGAAAACGGGGCTTGAAAGTATTGGAAAATAATTTAAAATTCATAGAAAGAGAAGTTAAATATTTAGGGCATCTTGTGTCTGAGAGAAAATGAAGAATAAATCCAGAGAGGATTCAGGGAATTGTTGAGCTACCCAAAACTAAAAAGAAGTAAAAGTTTTAAAAGAAAGAGGTTTTTAAGGAATTAGGAGTCGCGAAGTCCAAAGGAAAACAGACGCTCCCTGATGGGAGAGAAATGCTGAATAAAGTGCTAATGAGGCAAATATTAACTGTTTGACGTCAAGAAGGTCATTGGGGAATTCAAACAATGTGTGACACTGTGCTATGGAAATATGTATGTGTAGGAATACATATACTCTGGCTGAACAAGTATGCGGGAGGTGTGTAGTATGTCAAAAGATAAACAGGAAAATTATCTGCACTCAGCCCAAAGGGGGTGAGAACCAGGAATTCAACGCTTCCAAAATGTACAGGTAGATTTTACAGAACTCCTTAGAGTAGTTAGATTTAAATACTTATTAGTTTTGGTAGATCATTTGTCAGGGTGGGTGGAAGCTTTCCCTTCAGTATCTGCTACTGTGAACATAGTAACTAAAGTAATTTTAGAACAAATAACTCCCAGCTATGGAATTGTTGAAAATATTGATTCTGATCAAAGAAATCACTTTATGTCAGAAATATTGCAAGGGCTAACATGGACTCTAAGAATTAAGTGGAAATTTCACACTCCTTGGCATCCTTCCTCTTCTGGAAGGATGGAGTGGATCAGACAGTAAAGAAGCAATTTTGAAACTCAGCTTCCCCAAACAAAGTGCTTACCTTTGGCAGTTCCCCGAATTCAAACGACACCAAGAAAAGATGTGGGAGTTTCACCATATGAAATATTGTTTGGATTGCTGTACATGGACAAATGGTATGAGTTACCTCAGTTCAAAACAAAAGATGCTTTTTCTTAAGAACTATATACTCGGGCTGTCGTCCTCTTTGCCATCTCTCAGGACCCGTGGACTGTTAGCTCAAACCCCACCCTTGGAAGTCCTGATCCATCCATTCCGAGCAGGAGATTGGGATCTGATGTGAACATGGAGAGAATCAAAGCTGCAACCTGAGTGGGAAGGACTGTTCCAAGTGCTCCTGACTATTAAGACAACAGTCAGAATGGCTGAGAAAGGATGGACTCATACCTGGGGACATCGCCTAATGCCAGGACTTTTCAACTATGATGGAGAGAGGACCCTGGGATTCATGTCAACAGGTCCCGTAGATTTGTACACATTTAGATTTATAGGTGGTGTAGAACCTGCTCTTCACTTACAACGGGTGGGACTTTGATCCCCCAGCCTCCATCTATGGCTTCAGGAAAATGAAAGATTTGGGAAGCCCATCTACCAGTGCAGATGCAGGAAAAGAATTTGCTGAGTACCTCAGCCTTCTCCATGTCTGTCGTTACCAATTACTCAGATATAGAAACTCACTCCTAATATAAGAAATTAGCCACCTATAATCACTCACACACTACCATTTTCACCCCTCAGTCTATTTTCACAAGTGTTAAAGGTGCATGGTGGCCCTCGGGGACTCCTCCGGCAGCCCAAAGGGAGCTGTGTCCTCTCTTGTGCTCTTCCTCGAGGCTCTGTGCAGAAGGGATGCCACTTGTCGCAGAAGAGCTGGGGGATGGGAAAGAAGCACTCACACAACCCCTGAGTTGTTTATTGCCAGGACATTTTGCAGGCAAGCCTGCAGGACATCCATGAGACTTGGGGGCTCCAAACTAATGCTTGGGATGGGGCCTGAGCAGCAAGTAGGGAGCTGGGTGGGCACTCCTGCAATGTTGTTGGTGTTCTCCGATGGAAGAGAGCAATGACATGCTGTGGTAGTCCCAGGTCCATTCTGGCTGCGGTGGATCCACTTCCATTGCCTCCTCCTTATCTTTTGGTGGATCCAGCTCCATGGGCTCCACGGTGCTGGGCAGGAGGATGAGCTAGTCTTTGCCCGGGACTGCCCAAACAGGATGCCTTCGATTCGGCGTGTTTTCAGGCCAGGGTGCTGCACCAGGGAGTCAACCTGTTCTGCCCTGAGGTCCCATGCCAGTGTCGGCTTGGTTTTCATGCCTGCAGTGCCAATGATATTGCTTATAGGTGTCTGTGGGCTGTGCATCAGAGGTCCCTCAAGCACTGCTGCTGGCATGCTGTGCTGTTGTGCTGCTGGGGCTACCTCTCTGCCCATGACACATTTCCTTGTCAGCTGCCTTCCTTCTTGGTGCTGCTCTGGATGGCATGGCTGTCCTCGCAAACCAAGCAGAGCCGCTTCTCGCCTTGTTGCCTCTAGTCTCCTAGTAGCTGAGAGAGTAGTGGACCAGTGGCAGGGGTCCTGCTTTATAGGGCCTGCAGCAAAGGTGGGGCAGTGGTGGTCACTGTGACCTCAGCAAGCCTCTGTGATTAAGTGGCCCATGCGTGGCCAAAGGCGGCTGTGTTGGGAGCGGCCTGGGAGATGTCCTCACGTGGAGGAAGGAAGAGGGTTGGGGGGGGCTGAGGGTCCTTCTTCTGGGGCTGGCTCCCCCAGGCCATTTGGCTTGCCTGTGAGAAAGGCAGCCCCTTGACCACAGGGACTGCCCTGCACCTCCTGTGTTCCACATGACGTTTTACAGCTCAGGCTGTAGCCTCTCATCAGTGTAACATAGAACACAGAAACATTAAGGTCGGAAAACACCTTCAAGATCATCTGGTCCAACCACCTCCCCTACCACCAATGTGACCCAATAACCCATGTCCCCAAGCACCCCGTCCAACCTTTCCTTGAACACCCCCAGGGATGGTGACTCCACCACCTCCCTGGGCAGCCCATTCCAGTGCCTAACTGCTCTTTCTTACCTACTATATATTATTAATATTATCTATAATCTATTATTAATATCTTATTAATATTAAATACATAAATAAATATTATTAATATTTAATCTATTTCCTAAATATCTGTTTTCCAATATCCAACTGACATCATTGAGATTTACTACTTTGAAAATTAAAATTAATTCTGCTTTATGTAGATAACTTGAAAAATTAGTAAACCTGGAGGGAAAAAAAAAAAAGAAGGGTGAGTGGATTAGAAAATGCTATTGTAAATATCTCAGCTGTAATTGAAGAACTAGAAAATAAGTGTGGTAAGTTTGCAAAAATAGCACTCTAGAATCAAATAGTATTAGATTTATTGATAACCTCATAAGGAGGAGCGTGCACTCTAGTTATTACTAGTTGCTGTATACATGTTGATGAAATGGGATGAATTTGAGTGATCTCAAAAATATTTGGGGAAAAAAAAAAAAAAAAAAAAAAAAAGATAAAACAAAGAGTAACTCCAGATAACAATTCCTGGGGATTTAGCAACATCTGGGAGAAACTAACTTCATGGTTACCTGAATAGAATTGGTTCAAACAACTATTTGTTGGTATTGTAGTAACAATGGCATTGTATATGTCATCCCCCCGTGACACCCGAAGAAGAATATTGCACCTTAATGTTGGAAAAACTCAAGAGTCCAGTATGTAAACAGGTGCAAAAACAGCAATAGGAGTAAGAAAAGAAGAGGGGGGAATTGTGAGAAACAAAGTTGTGTTTTTGCAATAGAGAATTACTTTTCTGTATTGCAAGGTAGTTGTGTAGTCATAATAAGGAGAAATGCTAAGTGGACAGTAGAAGGCCTCACTGTTCCAAAATAAGGTAGAAGCTTGAGAAAAAGAGGATGAGCAGTGTGAGAACAGTAAAACAAAGATCATAATTTCTCAAAACATAAGAAATGAGAAATTAAAGGGTTGAAAAAAAGAAAATTTGTGCATATATGGTATAGAGGAGCGTCGAGTAGCTTGTGAACCTGTAGTACTCAACCAGAGGAAACGGGAGGTGATCAGGCATTGGGTAATAGGGAATAAAAGGTTATGATTTGTTTACTAAAATATGCTCCTGATTGACAGGACGCCTGCCATTGCAATCGTGAATAAAATAGTTTCACAGAAGATCCTGTCTTAAGAAAATTATTTGAGGTTTTTCTCACATATGCAGTATCTTTAGCATTGAAATTATTTTATTTATTTATTCAGTAATAAGGAAATTGAGCTCTTTTAGCTCTACGTCTAAAGCACATCTTTTAGCTTTTGAATCTAATGTGTGTGTAAGCAAGAGAAGGTTCCTATGTATTCTCCTTTTTCTTTTTCTTTTTCTTTTTTTTTTTTTTTTTTTTTTTTCATCAGTATCAGTTGGAGAGATAAAAGTGCCAGAATACTGTGTAGGCTGGAGATTAGAATATTGTATCTTAAAGTACTTGCTGATGATGCATAAGAAATTTGAATCTGCCCTAATTGCTGGGGTGATCCACCTTCTTGTCTACTTAACCTAACTCGCTTATTTCCTATTCAAACAAGTTGCCCAACATGACAGGCTTTAATCCAAAGTTAATGATGTCCTGATGGCATAGGCATTTGTTTCTCTTCTTTTACTGTAGTGGAATTGCTCATTAGTTTTTAATGAAAACTGTGTGTAGATGATGGTTCTACAGCTGAAAGAGTAAGGCAAACATACAGGTTTAGGATATCCAGCTAGGTTTAGGAGAAGGCTAGAGTTATTACTATAAATTAATTATGTCAGGTTGCTTATACTGAGTTCCTAAGGCTGCATCTGGAAAACTGAATACAAATAGATACCACATGTCTAATGGTCCCTTGCTATTTATTTTTTACCTTAAAGCTCTGAATCTGGATTTTGATGTCATGATTCATGACTTTGTGAAAGAGGCTAGGATTTCTGCATTGCACTGTGCATAAACTTACTCTTAGGAACAAATTAGAAATTGTTGCTAAGGCAGAATGAAATGTCCCATCAACAAATGGTGTTTCAGATGTAGAGGATGTTGCTCCTTTTTTTCTATTATTTGCAGCCAGCCATCAGGTGATCTGTAGGTGAAGTTTAACGAATTGTTTTGACAGATAAAAATCTAAAATATTTATCAGTCTTGGATGCTACAGAGATCATTGCTTTCTTTTTGTATTACAGTTTTTGTTCTCCTGAGGTGCCTAAAAAAAAATAATCGTTTGGCTTAAATAGAAGTTGTTAACAATGAATTATCATCAAACTTGAGAGACACATGGCTAAACTTGCCTCTTCTACTTTTCTTCACAAAAAAAAAAAAAAAAAAAAAAAAACAGGAAAAGTGACTATAAGTGGAGTAGAATTCAATATGTATTTAGCAAGTGGCTTTATTTTCCAGAGTGCATTTTTCCTAGTGCATTCCTGATGTGTTGCTACCTGCTACTTAAGCATTAGTATTTGCAATGTGTTTGAGATTTTCATAGTCATCCTGACTGTTTCTACTTGCTCTATTGTCCCTAATTCATGCATAGTGAAAAACTTTTTTATGTAAATGAGAAAGCATATTTACTAGGGAAAATATGGAGTTAACTTTTTTAGAGACCGATTTAGAAAAACTGACTCCTCTGTGAAATGTAAGATCTGGATCTGGCTGTTAAATGTATGGATGGTTGTTATTAATTCATATTAATGATATTTATATTTTCTGAATGCCATCTTTGGGAGAAAAATATTCACTGTATGTTAGAAATCTCATCTCTTTCCACACAATATTGTTTGAAATTAACTTGTCTGAACATGACCTTTTATGTAAGGAGAATGAAGAAACAGTGTAATTTAGGAGCAGTGCAAAGAAGTAGATCAACAGTTTTTTTTCATTTTTTCATCTATTCTGTTTTGAACAAGTCCCATTTTCAAAGTTTATTTTTTCTTATCTCATGCAGATATTAGTGAGAAAGGACTACTAGACAGTTACTGGTTGTTTGTTTCTTTCCCCACTTTATTGTTTAATTTTATATACAGATGAATATGGTGAAATTTCAAAGACAGAAATTGCCTATGTCTGCATGTTATTGTGATTTCCATAATCAATGAAATCCCACTGTTAAACTAAGCACCTTTCAGGAAGGCATCAATATCCGTCATTTCAGAATTAGTCTCTCTCACCTCCTGTTTATTTAACGTGGCTCTTGAACAAAGCATTTTGATCTCCTGTTGAAAATCCTTGATTTAAAAGTGTCTGTGAGCCTGCGACTACTCCCTCTCTTACCATTCCTTTGCCATTTTCATGACTTTGAAACAAAATGTTAATATAAAGTTTATTTTAAATTATTCTGGCTTCAAATATTGAAAATATTCGTGAGTTATAATAACTATCTACAAATAATTCCTTGAAGTCTTTTTGATAAATTATGTGTTTTGGTTAAATATGTCATTAGTAGCAGAAAAGTACCCATACTTTAGAACAAATATTCATATCTCAGTGTGATGTTTATTCTTCCTCAAAGATGTGAGGTGTTGTTTTGGTGTTTTTGTTTGTTTATTCTTTTTTTCAGAATGAAGGCAAATTAAGGGAGATGTTAGTACTTTCACTACAATACATACATACTAATCAAGTGTAAATGCTAACATGGGACATTTCAAAGAACCTTTGAAAGTAAAGTGTTAGGACAGAATTTTGAAAGAGTGAACCTAAAATTTGTTTTCATTCAGTCTTTAATGAACACACAATTCATCACAAACACTATGTGTTATTTCCATTAGTTAAATTTTTACGGGAAAATGCTAAAATCTGAGTATAAGTGTATAAATGATTATTTGGAATGAAAAAGTTTTTGCAAGTATTTTAAATGTAGAATAACATGTAGTAATAAAACATTCTTATTTAGGCTGCCCTCTAATTTAGAATGAGAGAAGGCCAATGCCTGATAGAGTGTGCACTGAAACCTGCTAGGAAACAGCATGAGAAAGTGCTGAGGATGCTCCAGATATTTGAATCATATGAACGTCTAAAACTTGATTAATTCTGCCCAAGACTGAAATGTAAAAGTATTACAAAAATGTGTATTCTCAGCTTGAGATTAAAGAGAAGAGTAAACTGGAATATACAGCTCTTTGGGTAAAATTCATACTAAATGAAATCTTACTGTAATTTTTTTCACAAAAATGACTTGAAAATTCCAGTGCTGACTAAGGAATCAAAGTATGGTCCTTATCTGTGTTTGCTGTTCCACACTGCTTCGTGAAAATAGGGTTTTCAGGTTTGTTAAACTGTAAAGTGAAAATATCAGATCTTTTGAAATTTAAAATTATGCTCCTTTAATTTTATTTCATTACATTGAAATATAAATATGTTGCAAATATATTGATTCCAAAGTAAAACTTTTGAAACATTTGGAATACTTTCTGAATTCAAATAATAATAATAAAAAAAATAAATTCACCTGAAACAATTTTTCTTTTTAACTTTTGGAAGTGAAAGTGAACTGTAAATACCTGTAGTCTTGAAGTCATTACAAGCAAGTTTTTTAATCTCAGCTTTGCTTTTTAAGAAAATGTAGTCCTAGTGTGCTGCTTCTTGACCAGAAGTGAGCTCAAATTTACATTGCGAAGATGGCATGGCCAATGTTTTCAGGCACAAAACCTATAATATACAGGTTTATTATTGCATTGCTAGCAGACTGTACTTGGAGTCTAATATAAAGAACCCAAGCATCAGCAGAAAATCAAAAAATTCACTGCCTTTTCAATATACAAGCAGCAGATAAAAAGATTTTTTTTTTTTAAATAACATAAAAACGATCTACTAAATTTGCATAGCTAAATAATTAAAAATTAAAAATGAAATAAAATTATGTAAAGTATGTAGGAAAGAAAGTCCTTGGTGCACATGGGTCTATGTTAGTCTGTCATTAAACTGAAATAGAATAACACCTCTAGTAGTCCTATCTCTTAATATACATTCAGAAAGTTGGACTATTCAGACTGGGCATGCAACTTCAACTTTTTTTTTTTTTTTTTTTTTTGTAATACTATGTAATTTATGTAATTTATGATCATAATCCACTCAATATAACATATTCATATATTTCATAACTTAAAGTGAAAGCTTGGTATCATATTAAGAATCCTTGATACTTGGAGAAAATTTTACTTGTCTTTTTAAACTCTCCACAATTCCCTAGGCAAGGTTTAACTAAATTAGTGATAAATATCAATATAATGTAGGGATTTTTTCCCCCCAAAGTGAATGAATGGCATTCATGTTTAAACACAACATGATGTTACAGTTTCATGGAGAATTTGTGTTTTAACATATGAATCTATTTGCAAAGGTACCCTCTTCATCAATAGTGGGGCATTTTATTTCTAATGATGTGAAGTATATTTTTCATGATAAAAGGTATATTGATTATTATAGTGTTCGTATGCAGGTAATTTTTCAGCATCTGCTCTTCAATTATGGTTTACAATGAGAATGATTACAGTAGCTTCACTTCAGGCTGGAACATCATGATTGATGCCATATCAAGGAGAACGTGGAATCTCCTAATGACTTTAATAGTGTCTATTTCTTTGTGGAATTTCTTTTCATTTTCTTAAAACAACGGGAACATTACTGATTGTATAACCTTATCCCCTGTCTCAGGTCTCCTAGAAACCCTGAACAGAAGATCATTAAACGAGTGATTGCTCTTGAAGGAGACATTATCAAGTAAGTATTTTAAGCCTTAGTCTCTGAGTCTTTATAGGAATAGTGCAGCTTTTCAGTGGATTTTAAATCAGTATCCTAGACAACGAGAACTTTCTAGTATTTTCTTTCTATCTGTCCTTAACAGGATGTCAGGTTTGTACCTGTCTTCTTTTTAATGAGAGGAGAAATGCTACACAAAGCTACTCTCTCTCTCTTGAAAGGTACATGTGTGCAAATAATGCTTGTTTCTTAGAATATCATATATCCAGGCAGGTAATCATACATAGCTTTTAAAATAAGATTATAGGTTTCTGATTTTTTTAGTTAGAGAGTGCTGTTTCATACTATGACTGGCAAATTAAGGTCAGATATTATTATTATTATTGTTTGTTTGTTTGTTTGTTTTTGGTTTTGTTTTTTATTTTTCTTTTTTTTGGGGGGGGGGGGGGGGGAGGAGAGGTTGGTCCTTTTTTTCTTTTTCTTCCTTTATTTTTGAGACAAAGAACCCTCACAGATGACTGCCTTTCCTGCAGTCTGTAGGAATCTGTAGGGAATATGGTGGGACTGGTTTGGAGTAAATTATTCTATCAGAAAAAGAATTGCAGAAAGAGTACACTCTCGAGTACCCCAGGACTTAGTTTACTCTGACAGATAGCCCTTCCTACTGGGTCTGATTGGAAATAAATGACTAGTAGATGTAAATCAAAAGTTTTTGTGGAAACAGTATCATTTTGATGAAAACGCTTATTTGAAAGGGTTTCTTTTTCCCAGGTATAGAATAGAATAGGCATAGAGCTGGGATGATAAATCCCTAGTTTTCCACACTGAGGTATGAATGACCCTGGGAGCTCTTAGACAATATGGCAGTCTGAGACTCAATTCATTTGGATAATGATTCTTGCTCTGGTGTAGCGAATATTTAAGAAGTATTTGGCAGCTGCAATTCAAATAAAGAATTTGAGTGTGTTCTCTGTGAGCCCTAGTTAATGGCAGCACTGATGGGCTGTTAGGCACTGTGGGGTATGTCTTTTTTTTTTTTTTTTTCCCTTTTGCACTCCAGTTTTACTAAAAAATTCCCAAACATGTCAGTTTGAGGAAGAAATTCTGACATTTCTGTTGAAGCAAAAGGCTGAAATAATAAATGCTAAGAAAAGATTTTAATGTTCAAAACTATGGATATCTACAGCTAAGACTAGCTATCACATTAAAGAAATAAAAACATAGGAACAGCATGTGCTACTGAGTCAAAACCTGTATCTGAGTAAACCTAAAGAAAGTATTAATTCCTTGATATAGCTGATATTACTGCTGACATTATAAGTGGTAAGACTGGTATTCATAATTCAGTATTCCTCATTACTTTCTGTAGCAATGTCGGAAAAAGATTGCAATAGAAAATAATTTCAAGTTTTACTTTTCAATATTCTGTATTACGAACATTATTTGTCTGTATTTTTGAAATGGAATGAAATTTTTGATAATATGAAAGATGTTTAATAACTTAAATTCCAATAATAGGAAATTAATTATGCTTTACATTCAAATCCCTTAAAACTGAACTATTTGTTAACTTCTGTGGGTGTTCTTGGCCAAGTGGACAAAGGTGTTGGAGCATAATAGCTGAGAGTGTGTGAAGAATACTGACAAGCCTGTAGGTTACTATATCACATGGGGGTATACAAGACTGAGTGATGATTCTCATTTGTCTTTGTAAAAACAGGTTAGGTTAATTTATTGTTAGAAATACTAATACCCGTATTCTGTTTCTATCTGATCACATGGAAATTGTCTGTGTCTTTTGCTTAATCTGTAGAAAGTTGTTTTTAGCTAAAGAATATATTGTTGGGCTATTACAACTTTTAAGTTTTTTTTTTACATGCCATTGTCCCTTAATTGTGTGTATGCCTAGACAATGTAAATAATACTTTTTGTAGGACTAGGTAAAGCAAAAGCTTAGATAATAAACTAATGAACTGACAATTTTTTTCAAAAATAAATATTATTTTTGTAATGAAACCACAAGCAGGTGTCCGACTAGGATATTTCTTACTGAAACAGATGACTGGTTGTGCTAAGAAACATAAACTTTTTGACTAGGGTTTTGATAGAATTTTGAATCCTATTTGATACATCTGAAGACAGTCTTTATTACAAGCCCGAAAGTATTGTTGTTGATGATGAAGATTTTATGTCTATCTATTTATATACATAAAATTAATCCACATCAACATAAAATTATTCTCTTAATAAAATTAATCCACATCAACATAAAATGATTCTCTTAATAAAATTAATAGTTTCTGAACATGTGCAAAAAATAGACCTGAAGGTATTAAAATGATACTTTTATCTATTGTTCTGACTCCTTTTCGGTATGGGCGAAAAGTGATGTGGAACTGATACATGTTGACCTTAGAGGAACATTTGAAAATTCTTTCTCCTAATGTCTGAGGTGGAATATATATGCCTGTACACTAAAAACAAACAAACAAACAAACAAACAAACAAAAAAAACCAGCACTTGTAGTTAGGCCTCTTGCTGCTCCAGTGATCAATCAGAATTTCTTCTTGCCAAGAAAACATCCTGTCTCACTGCAGAGCAGTTATTTCATTTCCTACGTGCAGAAAAGTGAGACTCATGAATCGTGTATAATGGGGTTCATGTGCTTATGGAGCTACTTGCAGGTATAGCAGTTTCGCAGAGAGGTGGTGGTTTGTGTCATGTTGGACATTTTATGTGGAAGGTCACTGAAATGTATGAAGTCTGTCTGTTGCTCTGCAAATTTTGATTGATGTCAACTGACAGAATTAATAAATGCATGCTTTCAGTGGTGAGCAGACTTTCATTGTGAAGAAAGCTATGCAAATAATTGTGAGTTGGAAGGTATTTTCATTTAGTGCTCCACTAGATGGGTGATAGATGATATGGTCTGTGGGTCTGTAGTTATGCTATCATAGATGAATGAATCATCTGTATCCAATCTGTTTGGTGCTTGATACGGGATAATTTGTTACAAGAATACTGTGTTGTCTTATTAATTAAAATAAGTTAGTTTTCATTACTATCTGTTAATACTGAAAGTAATGAGAGACCATATAGACAGAGCCATTATTATCAAAGGGCAGGTTCCATATATTTTGACTTGTGTTCAGGTGTTTTAAGTCCACAGTAGAAAAATCCTGTTTTTCAGTCCTTCATTTCTAAAAGGATTAAATAAGAGGAAAAAAAAAAAAAAAAAAAAAAAAAAGACGCAACATTTTGAAAATAAAAATGGCTACATTCTAGTTTTTGAAAGTAAATGTAGGTGAGACATCTATAATGGGTCCATTTTGACCTTTCATTTTGCGTTATTCAGGTAGCCAGAAATTATGAATGACATAGTACTTCACTTTTTGAAATATGCTATGATGGGTGGGAAAAATGGTACAAACTTGCTGAATAAAAATCCTGGAATTTCATTTCTCTGATCTTGTTTCAAATCTAGTTGAAAGTCCAGGTGAAATGAATTGTGTCATGTAAATCCCTAGAAGATTGTAATACACTTCACAAAAGTATAATAATTTAATTTCATAAATTTCATAATTTAATTTGGATAAGCTAGTGTAACTTCCTTCTGAAAGGAATTTAAAGAATAGAAAATCACCATTTAGCCCTTGAGATGTCAGCTTGTATATAGATAATATTGCACAGTGTAGATCCCATAAATCAGATTTTATTTTGTCTTCCATGGATTCACAAGAGAATTAGCTTTTAGTAGGAAATCATTACAATTATTTCTGAAAACTATTTAAATTATAATTCTTCCAAGGCAGGACTTCTTTTAAAAGTCAATATAATTTAATTTGTTAAAAATAAATATTGGTATTATAAAACACTTTATATATTTTGAAATTAAACATATTAAAAGTCATTTATCTTAAATGCACTAATGCAAATTCAAAAATCTATAGTAATCTATCACAGATGGCTGAGTCATAGTATGTTTTCAGTAACACAAGTAAATGAAGGTTTATGAGAAAGAAAACTATTAAAATTGGGATTAAACTAGTAACGTTTAAAATTGAGTCCATTCAGCAACTTGCTGGACTAATTTTTCTTCTGTCTATCACAGCTGCCCAGGTCTGCAAGAGCTTGGTGTGCTAATTCTCATTCTTATGTGTCATTGTTTGTTTCTTAACACCATAGCTGATTTAGGAATTACTGGTGAGCCACTAGAAAATGTAATTTTAAAAACTTTTGTCCAGGGATATTGTTAAGCTCTGAGGAGACAATGCTATAATACTGAATGGTTCAGCAAAACAATGTTGCATTTAAGTGCATCTTGCAAAACTGCTCTGAAGATGTGAATAAGGAAGTATTTATTTCCTTTTTCTCACATTATGACAGTGCAGAAATATATCATGACATTACTGTTCTGTAGGTCTAAAACAAGCATCAGTAACTTTTCTAATTTTACTATGAGGTGCATCATTAAATTGCAGAAACTATTGTCACAGAATGTTGGGAAGGAAAAAATTGTAAATGAGTTGGAAATAAAAGTAGAGATTTCATAGGAATAAAGCCCATCAGCAGCTATTAAATACAGTGATCACAGTATAAATTCATGTACTCCTGTTGTCATACAGGATGTTATATTTCTTCCAGGCAAAGATCCCATACTGCATTAAGATATGACCAAAACCTGGGTATTCTGTCCACTTGTTGGAGTACCCTTTCAGATTCAAGCAGACCCCTTGCCCTATCACTGCATGCTGTTGTAAAAAAATCCCTCTCCAGCCTTCTTGTAGGCCCCCTTTAAGGTACTGGAAGGCTGCTGTAAGATCTGTCCCAAGCATTCTCTTCTCAAGACTAAACAATCCAAAATTCCTCAGCCTGTCTTCCTGGTAGAGTTGCTCCAGCTCACTGATCATCTTTGTGACCCTCCTTTGGACTTACTCCTCCAGGTCCACGTACTTCTTATGTTGTGGGACCCAAAACTGAATTCAGTACTGCAGGTGTAAGAGAGCAGAGTAGAGGGGGAGAATCGCCTCCTTTGACCTTCTGGCCACACTTCTTTTGATGCAGCCCAGGATATGGTTGGCTTTCTGGGCTGCAAGCATGCATCACCAGCTCATATTGAGTTTCTCATCAACCAACAGCCCAGATCCTTCTCCTCAGAGCTGCTCTCAGTCCATTCTCCATCCATCCTGCATTTGTGCTTGGCATTGCCCCGATCCAGATGCAGGACCTTGCAACCTGGTTTCGTTGAACTTCATGAGGTCCATCTCTCAAGCCTCTCCAGGTTCCTCTGGATGGCATCCCTTCCCTCTAGCGTGTCGACTGCACCACACAGCTTGGTGTTATTGGCAAACTTGCTGAGGGTGCACTCAATCTCCCTGTCCATGTCACTGACAAAGATGTTAAACAGCATCAGTCCCTATACAGACCACTGAGGAATACCACTTGTCACAGGTCTCCACTTGGACATTGAACACAGCTCTTTTGAGTGTGATCATCCAGCCAATTCCTTGCCCACCAAGTAGTCCATCTGTCAAATCCATGTCTCTCCAATATAGAGGCGAGAATGTCATGCAGAAAAGTGTCAAATACTTTGCAGAAGTCCAGGTAGCTGATGTCAGTTCTTCCCTTGTCAACCACTGCTGTAAGGCCACAGAAAACCACCAAATTTGTCAAGCACAGTTTGACCTTATTGAAGCCATGTTGGCTGTCACCTTTAAAAGACTATATCACAGCTAATAAGGATATACGGGCTATATTTATAGCTATTCCCTTCCTCCTCAAATTCTATTGTCTCTGATAAGCTTGTCAGCACAGATTGTGGGGATCCACATTGACAAGGTTGCTGGTGGGATCAAAAAAAATGAGAGCAGTCAACTCTACAGGTTCACAGCACTGTCCTTGGAGACTACAAATTTTGGAACATCTTTCCTTTGGAGTAAGTAATTGTAGCCTTCATATTGTTCTGTCTTTGCAATTCATGTATCTAAAGGAAGTAGTAACAGTCAAGCTTCTGCTTAGATGAAAAGCTCCTAGTCATCCAAAATGTTTTTATTTTGTGTCTATATGCACGGAATGCATACCTCATGGTATCTATGCAGTTTATTTTGCACTACTTCTAGTTAAGTACTGATGGGACTTTTTTAAGTCAATGAAAGCTTTTGTTATTTTCCAGCAATACTGCTCTGTTATGACTTTTCAGCATTGATTGTATCCTTGGAAATCTCCTAAACAGAGTTTCCATTGATTTTGATTCTGTTTCCATATGCAGAGTCCTTGCATGACTGGACTCCATTTCTTTAAATGCAAATGATAAGAATGAATATTGGTACAGTGTCTTCAAGTTACAAAGGCAAAGCAACAAAACTGGATTGAAGATATATCCATAATGAATTTCTGAGGTTCTGTAGATCTTCAGCCCCAGTAATGAAGTTCAGCAAAGCTAGATTTCTAAAATTCAGCATTATTCAGAACCACTATAAAGTAGGGAGAGATGTTTTTTGCTTTGCATTAGATTTTTGGTTGTCTAATATTTAGGGAAGATCCATGAAGAGAAAAACGGTTAAGAACAGAAAGTTGAATTTCAGGATGAAATACATAAATACACTGTCTTTTGTCTTCAGAGAAAAGTTATATATTTTTTCAAAAATGCATTTTAAAAAGGAAAGAAAAAAAAAAAGACAATGCCAGAAATGATAATTTGCAGTTTTCTGGACTGCCTTTTAACCCCCCCCCCTCCCCTGCCCTGGTATAAAGGTGATTATTAATATTATATTTACTGGTTGTTCCATGTACTTATGTCTTAATTCCTTAAATCATATCCATAATATGTATAATTTAGGTGGTGGAGTCACCATCCATGGGGGTGTTTAAGGAAAGGTTGGACTTAGGGACACGGTTTAGTGAATAATAATGATGGTAGGGAGAAGATTAGACTAGATGATTTTGGAGGTCTTTTCCAACCTTAATGATTCTATGATTCTATCTATAAAATAATATCTGTAACATTTTAAACATATTTTCCTCTTCAGAGTACAGACAGCAGCAGTAAGATTGCTAAAAGGTTGTGTGTATCATCAGTGCCATTTCTCTCATATTTCTGTTGGTTGTATTTGTTTAAGCTGAGTGAAGGCTAGGGAGTTTCCATGTAGATGCTTTGTGACCTTTGGAACTCTTACATTAAAGGGAAAAAGGCAGTATAATGTGATTCTCCAAGACTGTACAGAATTTGAAGGATTGGCTTATAGAAAACAAAACAAAACAGAAACAACATATCCTATTACCTCTGAAGTGAGACCATTTGATTTGGGCAACACTGAGACAATAAAAGAAATACCATCAACGCTAGTTTTCACAGCTACTATTCAGACTAAATCCAAAAGTACTAAAAAGTAGTAATAAAATATTATAAATAAAGTGTAAATAAAATGTGCAATTGTGATAAAATAAGTGGTCAGCAACTCTCTATTAGTGTGCATCTGAAGCAAGACAAAAATGAAAGCTGCATCTACAGGAGGGAGAAAGTTTTTTTTTTTTTTTAATTGTTTCTCCTCCCTCCGCTCCCCCCCTTCCTTTTTGGGGGGAGTTTAATTAGGGAAGCAGCACTCTAAAATGCAAAAATCAGCATCTCTTTTAAGATGGCATAGCTGTGAACACCGTGCGTAACGAGTCTCAGTAGTGTTCAAAGACTATTTTAATCTGCCATAGTAATAAACAGTGGGGAAGCTTTTTTAATGCTCTGTAGAAAGCTTGGAGTAACACTTGCCTTGGCTTTCAGTAAATCCCTGTAGTTATGCAGCCTATGGTTATTGTGAAGTATACTCCAGCATATGCATGAAATGTATCTTCAGACACTTATTGCCAGCATTAGCTGTAGCTGTGTGAAGTACCATTCTGTCTTGCGCTAATATATATTATAGAAATAAGAGAAAAGAGACAAACAAGCATCTTATGTCTTTATCATTGAAAACTACAAGGATGGAGAACAGAAATATTGGAGAGGAGCTGGGAAAAGTGCCTTTTAAATAACCTCAGTCTATCTGGAAAGTGCTTGCATCAACACCTGAGAGCATGCAGCTTCAGCTGGTTCATTCCACCACTGGTCAGTTGTGAAGTTCTCTGTGGTGTAAATATTCAGCAGAGTTAGGGTCACCAATTTACTTCTGTCAGGCTTCCATTTGCTGGACACTGAGTAAAAACCAGCATAAGAAAGAGTAATAATAATATTAGGCAGGTCTTTATTTTCTAGGAAATTATCTCTTAGGACACTGAGGCATTTTGATGGGTTTTAAATGCAAGTATTCTGAATAGGGCTGTGACAGGGGCACAAATACTATTTTAAGAAAAGAAAAGTACCATTGTGTCATAGACAGTACATAGCCTTCCAATGTCCAGTTTGGGGCAGGAAATACATCAATAACCTGGAGGTAGTTCAGCAGAAGGAACCCAAGCTGGCTAGGGGCTTCAGCAGTTGCTCTGTAAAGAGATGAGACAGCAGGACATCATGGAGGAGAGGAGGCTTTGGGGTCACCTAACATCAACACCCCAGTATTTATGGGGAGATTTGCAACAAGATGTCACCTCATTGTGACAGTAGGACAAGACAATATGCATAACTTGAAAAAAAGAGAGATTCAGACCAGACAGAAGAAACTTTTTTCCCATGAAGGTGGCCAGGCAGTGAGGCAGTTGCCAGAGAGTTTGTGGTCTCCATCACTGATGTTTAAGATCCAACTGGATAAAGCTCTCTTTTGAACCACCTGGTCTGACCTTATAGCTAACCCTGGTTTGGGTGGGAAGTCGGACTAGAGACCTCCTCAGGGCCCTTCCAACATGAACTATCCTACATTTTTATGACACTCAATACTAATTTTTAAATGCATTATGTCACATTTAGATGAATTATATATTTATTATATGTTCTCTTATTTAAGAGAGGAGGTATTTTGTAGGCTTTTTTTTTTTTTTTTTTTCTTTAAAGAATCACATTTGATTTCTGTTGCACTGAAAGTTGATGTGCTGCCAAGATATCAGATGTTTAGAAAAGACATGCACACAAGTGTAATCATCTCAATGGGAAGCTCAATAGGTTGTCTTTATGAAGATTTTTTTTAAAGTGAGCAGCAAATGATTAAAATGCAGTAACATTTTAAAACATTTCACAGTTAATAAAATGCTTTCACGTATGTTAATTCCAGCAAATTATTTTCTTTCTTTCTAAACTGTGGATACAAATGTCATTGGTGGTCTGAAATCTGGCACTGGAATACATACTTAGGCATCAGAATAAAGGGTATTTAGGAAAAATAGTTTTTATCCCAAGCAATTTAGGACTTCATCTTCTCAACTTCTAGATGTTTGCTTAGTAGTTCCTGGAGCAATGTTAAGATCACAGATAGTGTTGTGGTTGTGAATTGAAGGAAAATATGCTGAAACAAAAAAGTCTACTCTGAATAAAGTAAATAAATCTTACTGTTTATTATTTCATTTTACAGCAGTGCAAAAGTCCTCTTTCTATTTTATGTAAATATATTTAGGGTGGTAAACTCAGCCAGTGACATGGTGAAAGAGTTATGTCCACTTACCAATAATGTCTACAACACTGTCCTGTGAAGTAGACTACATATGGGTTCGTTTCATCATCTGTATGGTTATCATGGGTTCAGAGTCCCAGACCATGACTTTTTTTCTTTCTTGACCAAATTCCATTGCTGCCTTTGGAGTAGAAATTAAGCAGACTTTCTGTTCTTTTCAAATCAATTAATGGTCAGGTAACTGCAAGTGACTGCTTTGGTGGTTTTAAAAGGTATTACTTTTCTTGTCTCCCATTTCTATATACACACACTTTCCTGCCTCCTTCACTTCCCCACAGCTGGAGATACGGCGTCCTGAAGTGATTCATATAAACTGACCACATGCATGATACTACTCCAGTCTAATGAAGAAGATTAATTTCAATCTTTACTAGTGTAGGGAAACAACAGCATTTTTAACACTTTTGGTATGTGTATATATATATATATGTATATATATACATATTATATAACAATAGTTCACCCCCCAAACCGTTCTTCCGAGGTGTCCATTTTTCCCTTGGTTTCACTTGGGCTCCCTTTTGGAACTGCTGAAGGCAACTCAAGTGAAAAATGTATACTTGACATTGAAATGAGGTAACAGGGACAATGTGTCTGCCTACCAATGCTAGCTGAAGCACAGTAACTTCTTTAAAAGCACTGACACCCCAGTTGTGACCATATGAGCCTACTCTCATAGGATCAGTCTCGGTGTGAACCATCTTCGCTCTCTTAATGTTGAGACATAGACCAATTTAGTCTAAATGAAAATCTGGTTAAAATGTATTTTCTGCAGTATTTTTCTTATCTTACATGGTCTTTCCTGGGATGAGAACATATATATAGACTACAAAAAAGTCACTTCTTCAAAGATTTATTGTTGTTTGATACACTTCATATTTTTCCATTGAGTGAATTAATCACCACAAAATTATACAAAATATGACCTAATGATTTTTTTTCTCTCTCTTTCTCAAATTTAGAAAAAACAGGGTAAAGTTTCACATTTGTTTGCTTCTTTTCCTCATTTAGAGCCTGACAAAGTTCTTTAGTGCCAATTTGTGTTTTATAGCACTGTTTGTCAACCATTAACAATGATTGCCCATGTTGTAATTTGAAAATTTTGATATGATTGTGTTTGTAATTATGTAAGGCTTACAAATATATATATTGGCAGAAATATTAATTGTAAATTGTTCATTTGAAAATATTGCCTCCATAGTGTTGTGCTGCAAACTGATCTTGAAATGAGGGTCTGACTAGGTCACAATAGCAGAACTAATAAGGTTTTGAATTTGATCACACCAGTGGTTACGAGATTCAAATGAGAATAAGAGGGAAAATGACTATTATCTTTTTTCATTACTATAGAACTCACTGTTGTTGACATTCTACTTCTGTGAAGTAAATTGTGTGATAAAACCATAGAGTATTTTGGGTATAATGGGTAGCAAGTCATTAAGCAGGGTCTCCAGCATCTGCGATTAGGGGAGACAAAAATATTTGCTGCTTTACTGTTGTTAGCTGGCAGTGATTGCACAAATGATTTCTGCTCACTGACCATTATGCCACAAGCTTTTTAATATTCAGCCATTATGATAAACTGTATGTCACGTATTTCTATAGCTTCAAGTGTATCTCAGGTCATATTTCTAATGAATAGGTTTCATTTTTGTACATATAGCAAAAATAAATTACCATTTAATCTTTTATTATATCATGAAGGGGAGCAAGTGATACATGCTGAAAAAGATCGTGATACAAGTTGCTATAATTGAAAACCAAAGCATAGTACCATACTAGTAGAGGTAGGAGTCTAACAAGTGATGGACCTCTGAAAGGGATAGAATAGAATAATGGATGAGGAAATCAATAAACAGATTAGAAACTGGTACATACCTAAAAAAGAAAGGTGACCTTTAAGGGATTTCAGGGGACTGATTTGGTGACTGGCTAAATTAATCACAGTTCCACTGCTACCGCAACTTTCTGTGCAAAAAGACCAAAATTGTCTACATGCAACATAATGGAAATGGATGGTATCTAATTAAAAGCATTAATATCATGTGTGATTCAGAAATATTCTGGAGCATGTCTTGTCATATTTCCAATGTAGTATATGTAGATATGATCATGTTTAAAAGAAGGATTTAGATTTCTAGTAATAAAAGTCATTCTACTGTTTCTAAAGCTCATGCAGTAGTTAAAACTTTAATTAAACAGGTTTGCAAGAATGGGAAATAGAGACTAAGTTCATAAACCTGACAGATACGGTTTGTAAATGAAAAAGAAAGCTAATTAAGCCAAGCATAGCAGCATAATATTAATTTTTAAAAACACTTCAAGCATATTTGTAGTAAATATTTCCTAATGAGTTATTCTACAGTTTAAGTTCAGCATTTATGCTGCCAACACTCCATAGTCAGGTATAAAAATTGTATCCTTAGGCATTATGCTAATGTTTATTTCAGTACAAGTAGGGCTTTTTGAGCCCTATTTATGAAAACAAAACAGCAAAAATGACATAATGGAATTTTTAGGCACTAGCATATTTTTATTTTTCTGTAAGTTGGATTTGGCTAATGGTAATTCTAATTTATTTTCAAAGAGGTTATATGGAGGACATGATTGTCTCTGTTAAGAGTTCTCTCATATGGGATAGAAGAGGGCTAAGTTTTGTAATAGTTATGGAAGACAATTAATGAACTGCTGCATTTTCTTACATATGGAGGCAATATTCCACTACATGTTTTCACATTGCAAGATTTAGATAGTTAAGTTGATAGCACTAACTAGTGTTTGGATATGGTGTTTGTTTATGCTTCTGTGTTTCCTTAAACTATTAAAACAAAACAAAACAAAACAAAACCTTTAAACATTTTGAAGTGCAAGTATTTGAGAATGGTGATAAACCTGCTAGACTGGCTGAGTTGCTGTATTTCTTTAAACAAAGCCTTCATTTCATGACAGATTACCAAGGGATCCCTTATTCTTTTCTTCTTCGGGTGGGAAATATTGATGATGTTTGAAAAGGTTCAGATATATTAGCTTCAGATATGTTCTTTTGGGATCTCTATTAAATAGAATCTGAGAATTTGAGACAATTTTTGAAGTAATACCAAATGCCTAAGGACTTTAGAAATGTTTCCCTCTGCAACCTCAAATATTCCTTTTTTTTTTTTTTTTTTTTTTTTTTTTTTTTTCTCTACAGGGTATATAGTTGCTGTTGAATTTTTCATAATTATTTTCCTTCTGTCTCATCCACTTAGACTTAAGTTGTTTTATTGTTATAATTAGTAGCACCCTTAATCTTTTCTCGGTTGTTCATGCTTGACATTATCCAAACTTGGGCAAAAAGTAGCATATATAGTGTATATATATAAATCTTAAAGTCCAGATTATTGTCTTTGTTGAATGAGGGATAAGGAGGTACTTCTGAGCCATTTAAATAATAATTATTTACTAGTGTTATCTACTCAGCTCTATGTATTCCTGAGTTTAAATCTGTAATCCAAAAGCTACAAAGTAAGACGTGAAAAAGGGAAAGGAGAAGAAAGGGTGACTTAAACATCATTCACAATGCATTCCCTTGAGAAAATCAACATCAGAGACATATCAATGTCTTGAAATTTGAAGGTACAAGGCCATGAGCACAAAAGCCTTTGGGTGTACAAGGTAAAAATATTGCCCCAGCAGCCGTGGGGTATGTCAGTGAATGACTTATAAAGTCAAAGGTAGACTTCAGTGCAACAAGTGAAAAGCTACAGGGCTGTAAATGGAAAGACTCTCATTTTGCAAACCTTAAAATATACGGCAACATCTGTACCCTTCATTTCTCTATAAATAATGTGAATAATAATAATAATGTGAATTTTCTCTGTGAATGATAATGTGAATTTTTGTGATAATGATGGTGAGAAAGAAAATCCAACATCCTTTCATAGGAAATTTGAGACAGTATTTAATGTGAAGACTAAAATTCTGCATGAACAGAACTAACCATTTACAGTAGAAATACCTGCATCAACAGTTAATCATATATTGTTGTGTAATGTGGCGCAACTCATCCCATACCTCTCTTTTAATTTTAATGAACATTTTAGGAAATGATGTTTTGATCCCTACCCCATTTCCCGACCCCCAAGTATCCTCTATACATCTTTGTACTGGTGCTGAAATTGGTCTGTGAAACCCTGCATAAGTAATTATGTCTGTGATGGTTTTACTCGGATGGGCAGCCGAGCTCCACCACAACCGCTCTCTCACTCCCTGCCTCCTCAAAGAGGAGGGGGAGAAAAAGTCAACACAAAGAGCTCGAGGTTTGAGATGAGAATGATTTAATTAAAGGGAAAGGGAATGGGGAGAAAAAGTAACAAAAGAAACAACAAGGCCACGCGGAAGCACAGAGAGAAAGGAAAAATTATTCTCTACTTCCCATCAACAAGCGATGTTCGGCCACGTCCTGGGAAGCAGGGCCTCAAAACGCGTACCGGTTGTTCAGGAGAGACCGAGCGAGAGAGAGAGAGATCCCTCCCCCCACAAGAGCCCCCTTTATTGCTGAGTGTGACATCAGGTGTTATGGAATATCCCTTTGGTCGGTTTAGGTCAGCTGCCCTGGTGATGTCCCCTCCCCATCAATTGCCCACCCCCAGCCTGCTGGCTCCTGGGGCTTGGAGAGAGTCCTGATTCTGTGCCAGCACTATGCAGCAATAGACACAACACTAGAGTGATACCAGTGCTGTTCCAGTTACGAGTGCAGCACTGTGTGAGCTGCTGCAGGGAAAGGTGACTCCATCCCAAACAGACCCAACACAACCTCCACCCCTTATTCCATAACATTTGTGTCACACTCAGGTCCCACATCATAAAAGCTAATGATGGTTTCAGCTTCATCTGACAAAGTGTTAAATCAGGGCAGGCGAAGCTGGTTTTCTTGACACCAGCATCTGCTTAGCTCGGTTCCTTGCGATGTTGGTCTGTCGTTGGTTCTGCAGTGTTCTCCTACAACACATAACTTGAATTACAGATTAATTTTCTCCCAAGGTTAAATCTCCTTGAAGCACACACCTGATATCCCCATCCTTCTGCATTACCCACCAGGTATATCCTGGTCCTTGGGTGAAGACAATCCCACGAGTGGGTCTGCCTTTTCCCATGGCAGGAGCAACCCACACCACCTTCCCCATCCACTTCCCTACATGCACTACAGGGACTTTAGCTTCTCCTACAGTGTGTAGGGGTTTTGTTTTAGCAGGACCAGGTCGGTTTTCAGACCCCCTGTTGTTAACTAGCCAAGTGGCCTCTGGTAGATTCATGTCCCAGTGTTTCCACGTCCCAGCACCCAATGCTCGTAACATAGTTTTTAACAATCCATTGTACCTCTCAACCTTCCCAGAGGCTTGTGGGTGATAAGGGATGTGATACACCCACTCAATGCCATGTCTCTTGGCCCAGGAAGTGACCAAATTGTTTCGAAAGTGACTACCATTGTCGGATTCAATCCTCTCTGGTGTACCATGTCGCCACAGCACTTGTCTTTCCAGGCCCAAGATAGTGTTTCGGCGGTGGCATGGTTTACTGGATATGTTTCCAGCCACCCAGTGGTTGCTTCTACCATGGTGAGTATGTACCGTTTGCCTTGGCGGGTTTGTGGGAGCTGTCCGATGTAGTCAATCTGCCAGGCCTCACCATATCGAATTCCAATCTTAGATGATGCTGACTTATTGCCAGGATAAGAACATGAGGTTAGCATATGTTGCTGAAGGATGTTTTTTTTTGTTGTTGTTTTTTTGTTTTTTTTTCCTTATTGGTGGCTACTTCAGGACTTGAAATAAAATGTTTCCTGCTGTGAGCACTTTCCATGTTGTATATTCAGTGCTGAAAGAAAATCATGTAATTCAAAGTTGAAATTTTTTAATCCAAAATCTTCTATAATAAACAATTGAGGGCTAAGTGATTAAACAAAAATCTCTTCCTGCACAATCTTTAATTTTTGAATGAAAACAGTAGATTTTACAGGTTTTATAGGTGCAATTCATTTGCTTATATATACCTGTCTAGAGATGTTTTAGATGTCCTAGTTATCATGTCTGGTCTTACAAGCTGCAGTTTCAGAAAGTCCTTTGAGCATTGTGTTATAGCTGCCCATCATGAGGATGCCTCAGTAGAGTACCTAAAATGGCAGCAGTCACTTATGTATAGGCACACAGGTCATTCTTCATAACAAATTATATGGTTCATGAGAAGCAATTAAAAACATCATGCTGAAGTTTTGGCAAACATCCAGCAGCATTTTGAGGCTTAAAACTTTGAGTCACTTAACTCTATAGAAGTTCTTGAAATTTTCTTATATGTATGTAAAGTTAGCTTAAGGACAGTGTTTATCTTAGGAATGTAAGGAGTACACCTTTAACAACTACGAGTGACAACTCATTGTATTTGAATTATTATTTGTTTCCCAAGTATCTGCAGTAGTTGAATTTTGAAGAACAGTCAACAATAGAACAACATCATCGATATTAAGATATGTGACCTGCTTCCAGTGCAATTGTCTTCCAGACATTATTTAACATATGATTGATGGGATAGCTGCTTTGTTCTGGTGAAGAAGTTTGTGCAGAGCACTGGCTGTGATAGCGTAAAGACAGAAAGTGACAAGGCTCTATTTTTACTAAATTTATAAGCCTTTCTAAATATTGTATATAGTGGACAGATTTTCAATTTGTATATAGAATGTAGATATATTTGCATATATGTACTCATAGAAATGTGTACATATGAAGTATACATGAATAAGGAAAAAACCTGCTGAATTTGTTAAGAATCAAGAGGTAGGAGATTGGTCTTCAAGGAACAGAACTGAAAAATAGACTGAAATGAATCATGATTCAGCTATTCAAAACCTAGATTCTGTGTTGTCACTTTACAGGGAACTCAAGCTTTCAATGTAAATATAAATTAAGTGTATAATATATGCTTAAGCAGACTGACTTTAATTACAAGAAATTCAAAACATCCATTACTCACTGGAGACAAATTGTGATATTTTGTTTAGACTAAACAGAACCAGATTGGAGGAATAAACTTCATGTCTCTTGTAACAAGGAAAGATTGCTAAACTGGTGTTCTGACATACCTGAAACTTTCCATTATACACTCACAGCAACTGGCAATAAATGCAAAATTGAAAACAAATTAAGTGGAAGAACTTAAATTGTTTTGCTTTCACTCTTTTGGAGCTTTGATTGGTATTCTATACCACAATGATGTTGTCACTGTTGCATCTTTGAAGACTGGATTTGCATCCCCATAGGTCTGCAGAAAGATCTGATAATGAGAAATTTTCCAGAATTTGCACCTAAAATTCAGATTAAATTTAACATAATTATTTTATTTTCAGTTCTGGCCTCAGTTTTAAAGTATTGAACAGAAATAAGTGTGATTTGCAAAAGCAGATATTTGTAATGTCAAACACTTAAACATCGGCAATTGTGGTCACCCTTCAAGCTTCTGTGTAAAGATTGTTTTTAGATAGGTCAGTAGTTGAGAGATAATCAGAATCATTAGTCATGTTTATTCCCTGACAGATTTTTAGATACTTTAATTAAGCTAGGTATAAAATTCTTATTGCCAAATGGAGTCTGTAGTCCCCACTGGAAGATGTAATGCAACATGAATCTTGAATTCCAAAATAAAACATGATTTAAATTGGGGCACGAGAAAAGAAATCATGTTTGTGAAAGAGAATGGATTTCCAGATTCACAAAGATATATCTCCATCTCACCCATGTTCTGGGTGGATATTGAAAATAAAATGAGTCTAAATTTCTGACATGAGTCACCCAATAGCAGTTGTATTAGCATAATATCAGGGTCCCAAGAGTATTGTATTATTGGCAACTGAAGATCAAGGCCATATGTAAGTGTAAACCAGCAGATTTCTGACACACAAAATCCAGTTGAGAATTGGATATCATGAAGCTGACTGTGCCCAGACATTCAGACTGTCAAAAAGAAGGGGACCTATCACTGAAAAGTAAAAGAAAACAGATATATATGGATATAAATGTGTGGGAAATAATTCTTAAGTTGCAATATTTAATGTATGTTAAAGATATTGAGAATCTCTGAGAACAGTGGCTGGTAGAAGCTTAGGAAGTTGTTAGGAAACTTATTAGTCAAACTAATAATTTTGTGGTTTATAAATATCTCCAAGCTTTTTTATCAGTAACAATCACATCAATATGCAATGTGCACATGATGTTTATACATATATTATTTTAAAATAATATCCCCTGAGCAGTTTTTTTTGTTGTTGTTGTATTATTATTTTTTTTTTAATAACAAGTATTCTGACCCACAAAGTTATAAAAACAAACTAGCTGTCTAGTTTTGCAGAGGACTGTTTCTCCTTGTTTCGGCGAAGAAATAATTAACTCTTCCCTTTATTTGTCAGTTTCAGAAAACAAAATACCTAACTAAATTTTTTCAAGCTCTTCAGTTTCATTGCCATCAGTATCTTCTTTGAAAAGAATCTCCTGCAAAAATAAGGATCTGTTTATACACAGGAGATTAAGCAAGGCCAAGGACTGTAACAAGTCTTTAAGGCTACCTTTCAGCACTTGATAATACAAATATTAACAAAACCTTATCTGAACTCACTTATATCAATGGAAATCTTTCCATTGTGTTGAGGGAATTGTGGATCAGATCTCTGTATTATGGTAAGCACTGGAAATTCTGAATAGCACTTGCTAAATAGGTGTCTGAATATGAGGTGTTATTGGCCAAGCTTTCACAGGTTATTGGATGGAGACATCTCAGTACAGGTTTGAAAAATCTTACTTTTGGCTTTTAGAAATTATGTCCCATTAAGCTTAGAACTGATGGCATACAAGGTATACTGACAAAAGGCTATTCTGAGACAAACAAAATTTACAGAGTACTACATCCAGTCTACAAAATCAAAGTTAAAAAACTGTGCAGTTGTTTCAGTCCTGCTGCAAACACAATTCCTTCTCTACTCCCAGGAACAACACTTGTAATTCTCTACTCGTGAAAATGGAAAAGCTCAACAACAATGGCAGCATAAGAGGCTGAAAAACTTGAAACACATTACCACATCTCACTCACAATAATAGGTGCAGATATCATTTTTCTGCTGTTGTTTGGAAGAGGCTCTGGAGATTTGTCACAGTATGGAGCATCTCTACAGCCACAATATTACATCTTTGGACAAAGCCTGTAGCAGAAGCAATGACAAATTTCTGTTGATTCTTGACAACAAACTTTGGTTTATATATTTAGTTTATATGAAACAGTAACTTCGGGATTTTGAAATGCTACTGAATACATGATTGTATAATGTACAGTATAATGTACAATTAATATAGCTGTAAATAATTCATATCTGGCCTTCTAACATCTTATATGTTCAGTGGTCATTACATTAAAAAAAAAAGTTGAGCAGTAATCTTGAAAACCCCTGTAGCAAATCTTCAAATACATTAGTGACTCTTCACTGATGTTATATTAAAGTTGTAGTATTCAATTCTTTCACGCCTTGTCAATTTTATTACAGTGGAACTGCACAAAAATGAATGAATGTGGGGAGTTCTAGAGTTTCTAACCTGGGGGAAGTACATGCTAAGTAGTTAATTTATGTTTATTTCACCTAATTTAGAGCTATGTTTTGTTCTGAGATTCATACTATATTGTAGTGGGAGATAAATTGTACATCTAAGAGGCTAGCAGTAATATCTGTTTGAGATTGCTGCTCCACCAGTGTCTACAGGCTCCTAAGAGTGAACTAATGTAGTTATTAAGGCTTAATATGCCTTACCCTGTGGCAGTTAAGAACATATTTGACTAAACTTACTGGAGAACTTTTTAGTTCCACATACCTGTTAATCTCCTGTATTCTGTAAAGAACTAGATGATCAGTATTATTTTCTATGATTATGATACATTCCATTCATTTGGTGGCATAATCAATATAAATCAGTCTTCTCAGATGTAAGCTCAATAGAGATCTACCAATCTGTATGTGATTTCACACATTGCTTGTCTAAATGGAAGATCCAGATGCAAGCTTTTACACTGGAACTAGTAAGTAGATTTGATCCCCAAACAAGGATACGTCTTGATAAACTGATGAATGTGTGGTACTAACAGATGTATAAGTAAAGGCTTTTATTTATTTATTTATTTATTTATTTATTTATTTTCCGTGCAGTGCATATATGTTATTAGTAATCCTTTGGGAATTGGAGATGCTAAATACAATATAATCACAAATTCAAAACAAAGCAAAGTATGATAGATAGTATCTAACAATACATAAAGCAAGAATATATATATATATATATATATATTTTCCCTGTCCATTACATGGAATAAGGCAGATCTTTTCTGAAATGAACCTCCATTTAAATAAATAAATAAATCCATCCAAAGAATCCAGGTTTTCTTAAACAAAAAAATAAACAAAAGTTTGGAGACAATGTCTTCTCTCTGTAGTGATGCATTGATGTAGGTAGTCTGTCAGAGCTGATAAGGTAGTTTGTAATGTGCTTTTTAATTCACTGAGAGGCATCCTTCTTGTCATCTCTTTTGTCATAAAAATTGCAAGGCTAGGATTTATTGTAAAAGAAAAAAGATTGGAGTAGGGGGAATATATGTAACAAATTGTGAACAGTGAGCAGGAATGCAATAGTTTTACAGGAACTGTATTTAATAGAAACATCATCTGAGGATATAGTAGATAATTGTTCACTGCTGGAGAAACCTCAACAAGAATGGCAGGTTGATTTCTGAGTGCGCCTAAAAGATGCACATGATCTGTATAGATGAGAAAAGGCTGAAAGAATTGGTTTGCTTAATTTAGAAAATAGCTCTTGATCGAGGAGGTCTGATAATTTTCAGTAAGTAAAAGTCTGCTACATGATTTATGTGATTAACTACTCAACATAGTTTTTGAGGATGTAAGGAATATGAGATTAGAAGAAGTGATTGGATTAAGTTGTTAAGAGTTATGCATTAAATATTAGGACTAATTTGATAGCCAAAGGATTGTTATATATTACGCATTATTTTATGCTAGGAATTTGTGGTACATCTGCCACTGAGAGATTGTAATAACAGCTTGAACCAACTTTTGAAGAGATAACTATTTTTCATCAGAATTTTGTTTATTAGACTGTGTGAAAGATATGTAAATATTTTTAGATATATATAGATATTTAATATGAAGACCTTAGTTCCATCCTGTCATTTCTGGGTAAAAAAGAAGAATGTGGATGTGTTTCTTGTGACCATATTTGCAAGATGACTGGACCTAAAAATTCTTCTCAAGGAGATCACTCATGATTCCATTAAAATAATCAGAGCTCTGTAAATGTGTGTAGAGTAGAGTTGAAATGAAATTGTTTCTAATCTACATAGCATAATGTAATGCACCCTTTGTTTTCACTCCTGAATAACTCATTCTGTGCTTCCTTTATGGCCTTTGTATACTTGATTTTCCTTTCCAAGGAAAGTAAGGAAGGAGAGGATACAATGTAATTGTGGGTCTTGTCTTAACACGAGTCTAGGATGGACGAGGGGTAATCTGGGAGCCAGGACGTGTTCCTGAGACCTACAGGTTGGCAATACCCTGGATCTTATAATTTTAATGGTCTAGTTCAGAAGTCCAGAACTTAAAATTCTTATGACACAGAGCAAACTGAAAGTTAGGAATACAGAGCTGCATCATCTATAAGCCCCCACAGTAAGAAAAGGCACAAGTATAAGGTAATTTCCACAATCACAGCCTTTCAAAATGTCATGGGTTTTAAGTAATTTTCATCACTTTTTAGTGACTACGGTTGGTAATACAGAGATAGCTACTTGAAGACATAATCTTGGGAAATAAGTCACTAACAAATTCCTGTTTTTTTTTTTTGTTTGTTTGTTTGTTTGTTTTTTTTTTGTTTTTGTTTTTTTTTGTTTTGTTTTTTTTTTGGTCCTCAAAACATGGAAAACATGGTTTTGTTGTATAATATTTTATGTATATACACACAGATGTGTATTCAGCATGTATGTAAAAAATATATATAATATATTGTATTATTAGAAATGATGTTATATGTTTATAACTATATGTATGTGTATGTATATATATGTACACAAAATTGCTGTCAGAATTTCCTAGTGTACCATGTCTGGAAGAATGGGGTTCTCTACTGCTAGTCTGCCGTTTTAAGGAGAGTAAAAAAGGAGTCCCAACTCCTTGGAACACAAAGTCACAGCAGTTACCACAGTCAATATGATGAGATATAACAGAATTTAAGTCTAAGAATTTTAGCTTCTCTTCCTACCTGGAATGAGGAGGTGGGAGCACAGCTATTTAGAAGAGGACATTTTAATGCATATTAAAATGCAGTGTGTTTAAATGCATATATAAAATGGACTTCTCCAGGCAAGAGAGAAAAAAGAAAAATTTAAGCTATTTGAACATTTTCTGAACGTGGTTATCTTTTGCATTCCCTCTGTCTCCTTAGAGATTTGGCATGCCAGTTCTGTCCTCAAGCACTGCCCATTTTCTTCCTTTGTCCTAGACGCTGTTGGAGGAGGAGCCCAGGGAAAATTCCTTCTGGACAACAATAGTTTTAATATGTAGTAGTATTAATGGGAAAGGGCACTTTGTACTTTGAACAGAAGGCCTAATTGAGCATGCAATTGTATCATGTCTCTCTAACAGCCCTTCTTTTGTGCTGTTAGTATCTCTTAGCAGCTCTATACTCCCCAGTCTCCCCACCACTTTTGAAAGAGGCCATGATAAACCATCAGAAGACAACTGCATTTCAGGAATTTTTTCCTGTCACTAGAGATTTCATCAAATAAAATATGGACACTTCCATAAATACTATACATTCATATGATTATTTTCTCTAGTCCATTTTTTTTTTAATACAAATACAGTGATTTCTGTGAGATAAAGGTGATTCCCATTTCCCTCCAGTTCTCTCATTACCTCCTGTTCTACTCTTTCCAGTTACAGATGCAACAAATTTTGTCAACTGTATTTCTCTGTCCTTTGATGATTTTTTTTCTTCTGTTTCTTCGATGAATTTTTATTCTTCATCCTCATTTATTTAATCTTTTGATTTTTAATCTTGTTTATGTGTCTCTTTCCCCTCAAGATTCATAGTTCAAGTCTGTCTTAAAGAAACTTGTCTTTGATTCCAATTGTCTCTTTAGCATGTATCTCATTTCATTATTGTTTTTTTAATCTATGGAATAACTGAATGCTCACTATTTATTTATTTATTTATTATGGTCAGTGTCTCAGGTTTCTGGCCTACTCTTCTGTCATAGACACTTTCCAGTTTGATTTGCCCCCATACATTCACCTGAAACTTTTCTCACCAAAGTCTTCCTAGTCAAATTTTAGGACCCTTATTCTGTTCTTCTCTTAGAATCATAGAATATCCCGAGCTGTAAGGGACCCACAAGGATCATCAAATCCAACTCCTTGCACCACGCAGGTCTACCCAAAAGTTTAGACCATGTGACTAAGTGCACAGTCCAAGCATTTCTTAAATTCATATAGGGTTCGTGCAGTGAATACTTCACTGGGGAGCCTGTTCCAGTGCACAACCACCCTCTCAGTGAAAAATCTCCTCCTGATATCTAGTCTAAACTTCCCCTGCCTCAGCTTCACCCCGTTCCCACGGGTCCTGTCACTGGTGTTTATGGAGAATAGGTCACCTGCCTCTCCACTCCCCCTCGTGAGGAAGTTATAGACCGCGATAAGGTCCCCCCTCTTCCTTGATCAACCAGCTACTTTCTTCTTTTCATTCAAAGTTTATGTCTAGTATAAAATCCAGGGTATAGCCTCTATTTATTTATTTATGTCCCCATCACAGAATCAGCCTTGATAAGTGACTTGATACTCTGCATAAGTTATTTTCATAACATATGTTCCCAGTTCTGGGTATACGTTTTGCTGCTGACATCATTAAGCTATCTAATTTAAATCTCAGTCATGTTAGGTGAAGTCATTCGTGTAGCTTCAGGATGGATTTATTTCTACTCCAAATCTGCTTCCAACTGTCCAAAGTAAAATCTTGTTCTGCCTCCCTGACACCACCTTGTGGGTGTGTAATCAGTAACCCATTTAATGTATTCTAGTGCTCTCATTTGCCTTGCATCCTGGCTGGTCTCACAGTTTTCTTTTTCAGTCCTTGCATGTCATACTGTCTGTGTTGTATTTCATCTCACTTGGGTCCATGTGCCAAAATGCACTGCATGATTTTCTCAGTCCTCATATCAGGCTAAAGTTATGTTCTGAGCTCACATCACAAAGAATATTTCATAGCTATAAAATGGGATAGTAAAAGTCCAGTAAGGGCTGACTACCTTTAGACTTGATGACTGTAGCTCCAACTTCAAAACATTACAGATGTGTTTTGCATTTATCTCTATAGTACTCTCCTTGTTTTTTTGTATGCTGTATGCTGATTTGTATCCAGTGCAACTTATACTTTGATTGCAGACCTCTTGGGACACACACACACACACACACACACACAAAAAAAAAAAGCTGTCACAGTAATGATAATAGCCTTTTGGTAGAGATCCTAGATGCTAGTATAACACAAGTAATAAATTCCCATAAATAAAGACTTTATTTGCTCTTAGCTATCTGCTTGCATGAAGTTTACAATGTGAATTTGACCTCTGTAATTGATGCTGTTTCTATAGAAAGTTTGAAGAGTCTTTTACATATATAACAGAAATTAGTTATATAGCAGCTTGAAATATTTAAAATAGATTCCTGTTGGGAAAGGAAAAGGGAAAGGAATAGAAGGAAAAGATGTGTTTTTGAATTGCTAGGTAGCATTAATGCTGTATTACCCTTTTACTTTGTATATATATTTTTCTTAATTTTCTGCATTTTTCTCTGTTGTTTTTGAAAATCAAAATCCTTTGGTAATGTGATTTGTAGGAGACGAAGAAAAAAGCACAACAAATGGAGTGGTTTTAAACAAACTGTAATTAATTACATGTGCAAATGCATTGTCTAAGTTTGGGTTTGCAATTAGATAACTAATTATGTTGAAAATGGCATAGCATATTTAAATAGATCTTGGTGCCTCTGGCTCATCTAGTTCTCTCTAGGCCATTACTTACGTATGCAACTATTCTCTTGCTGCTAAGTATCACCTGTTCTAGTTTAAAAGCATGGTTGCGTGCCTAATTAGACATATTATTGTGACATTTACATATGGAAAATATAAAATCTTTGTATTAATTTAAAGTGCATTCCACTTCCCACAACTGTCAAACACTATACAGAAGACCTGGTTATTATTGCAGCATTTCTTAACAAAAAGAATAAGCTTTCCTCACTATGAAGTACAGAATCCAAATCGTGACCCCTTGTATAATGCCTAGCAACTACCTAGTTCATTTCTTTATAGTTACACTTTTAGTTACCTGTTTGTACCTGGTTCTAAACTCATCAGTTTTTCAAGGTAATTGTTTTAGAGGAGATTTAATGTCCCCATAAGAGGAACAGTTAGAGTTAAGAAAAAAGATAGACAATTGTCTCTCAGAAATAGTGTAGACCCCATCTAGCTGCAAAGAGTAGAAGGAGATAAATCATTTCACCAGTTTCAATGCCAGTTTCAATTATTATGTATTTACTTTTTGGCTAATAATACATGAGAACCATAATTCTGATAACGGGTATTAGAATTGTCAGAACAATCACCATCAAAGCTAGCTTGAAGGGTATTTTATGCAGTTTTTTTGTATATTAATGGCCTGATAAATTGGATTCTAAATAGCAACTAACTATTTGGATAGCCAGTTCAGTCTGCCAAAAGATAATACTGTCTGCTTATATATGTTCACATTAACAGAAGATACTTGAGGTGTTCAAGCCAGTGTATATGATTTTAATATACTGTATATCACACAATCACACAGAATTTCTAGGTTGGAAGAGACCTCAAGATCATCGAGTCCAACCTCTGACCTAACACAAACAGTCCCCACTAAACCATATCCCTAAGCTCTACATCTAAACGTCTTTTAAAGACCTCCAGGGATGGTGACTCCACCACTTCCCTGGGCAGCGCGTTCCAACGTCTAACAACCCTTTCGGTAAAGAAGTTCTTCCTAATATCCAACCTAAACCTCCCCTGGCGCAACTTTAGCCCATTCCCCCTCGTCCTGTCACCAGGCACGTGGGAGAACAGACCAACCCCCACCTCGCTACAGCCTCCTTTCAGGTACCTGTAGAGAGTGATAAGGTCACCCCTGAGCCTCCTTTTCTCCAGGCTGAACAATCCCAGCTCCCTCAGCCGCTCCTCATAGGACTTGTTCTCCAGGCCCCTCACCAGCTTTGTCGCTCTTCTCTGAACTCGCTCAAGCACCTCGATGTCCTTCTTGTAGCGAGGGGCCCAAAACTGAACACAGTATTCGAGGTGCGGCCTCACCAGAGCCGAGTACAGGGGGACGATCACCTCCCTAGCCCTGCTGGTCACGCTGTTTCTTATACAGGCCAGGATGCTGTTGGCCTTCATGGCCACCTGAGCACACTGCTGGCTCATATTCAGCCGACTATCAACCATCACTCCCAGGTCCTTCTCTGCCTGGCAGCTCTCCAACAACTCATCTCCCAGCCTGTAGCTCTGCTTGGGGTTATTGCGCCCCAGGTGGAGGACCCGGCACTTGGCCTTGTTGAACTTCATGCAGTTGACCTCAGCCCATCGGTGCAGCCTATCCAGATCCTCCTGCAGAGTCTTCCTACCCTCGAGCAGATCGACACACGCACCTAGCTTGGTGTCATCTGCAAACTTACTGAGGGTGCACTCGATCCTCTCATCCAGATCATTGATGAAGATATTAAAGAGGACCAGCCCCAGCACCGAGCCCTGGGGAACACCACTAGCGACCGGCCTCCAACTGGATTTGACTCCATTTACCACGACTCTTTGGGCCCGGCCATCCAGCCAGTTTCTAACCCAACGAAGCGTGCGCCAGTCCAAGCCAAGAGCAGCCAGTTTCCTGAGGAGAATGCTGTGGGAAACGGTGTCAAAAGCCTTGCTGAAGTCAAGGTAGACCACATCCACAGCCTTTCCCTCGTCCACCCAGCGTGTCACTTTGTCATAGAAGGAGATCAGGTTCGTCAAGCAGGACCTGCCCTTCATAAACCCATGCTGACTGGGCCTGATCACCTGCTTGCCCCGCAAGTGCTGCGTGATGACTCTCAAGATAATCTGCTCCATGAGCTTCCCTGGCACTGAGGTCAAACTGACAGGCCTGTAGTTTCCCGGGTCAGTCCTCCGGCCCTTCTTGTAGATGGGCGTCACGTTTGCTAGCCGCCAGTCAACTGGGATCTCCCCCGATAGCCAGGACTGTTGGTAAATGATGGTAAGCGGCTTGGCCAGCTCCTCTGCCAGTTCTCTCAGTACCCTCGGGTGGATCCCGTCCAGCCCCATCGACTTGTGCACTTCCTAGTGCTGTACCAGGTCGCCAACCATTTCTTCATGTATAGTGAGGGCCACATCCTGCTCCCCATCCCCTTCTACCAGTTCAGGGAATTGGGTATCCAGAGAACAACCGGTATTGCCGCTAAAGACTGAGGCGAAGAAGGCATTAAGCACCTCCACCTTTTCCTCATCTCTTGTAACTAAGTTTCCCCCCGCATCCAGTAAAGGATGGAGATTCTCCTTAGTCCTCCTTTTTGTATTGATGTATTTATAAAAACATTTTCTGTTCTCTTTAACGGCAGTAGCCAGATTGAGCTCCAGTTGAGCTTTGGCTTTTCTAATTTTGTCCCTGCACAGCTTCGCAACATCCTTATAGTCCTCCTTAGTGGCCTGCCCACTTTTCCAAAGATTATAAACCCTCCTTTTCCTCCTAAGCTCAAGCCACAATTCTCTGTTCAGCCAGGCTGGTCTTCTGCCCTGCCAGCTCGTCTTTGGGCACGTGGGGACAGACCGTTCCTGCGCCATTAAGATTTCCCTCTTGAAGAGCGCCCAGCCTTCCTGGACTCCTCTGCCCTTCAGTACCACCTCCCAAGGGACTCTGCCAACCAGTGTCCTCAGCAGCACAAAGTCAGCCCTCTGGAAGTCCAATACAGTGGTTTTACTGGTCCCCTTCCTGGCCTCGCCAAGAATAGAGAACTCCACCATTTCGTGGTCACTCTGCCCAAGACAGCCCCCGACAATCACATCCTCCACCAGTCCTTCTCTGTTTGTGAAGAGAAGGTCTAGCGGGGCGCCGCCCCTGGTGGGCTCACCAACCAGCTGCATCAGGAAGCTATCTTCCACGCTCTCTAGAAACCTCCTAGACTGCTTTCTCTGGGCTGTGTTGTGCTCCCAGGATATGTCAGGGAAGTTGAAGTCCCCCACGAGAACAAGGGCTGACGATTTCGCAACTTCTGTCAGCTGCCTGTAGAACTCCTCATCCGTCTCCTCATCCTGGTTCGGTGGTCTATAACAGACCCCGACCAGGACGCTAGCCTTGTTGGCCCTGCCGATCCTAACCCAGAGGGACTCGACCTTGTCATTCCCAGCCTCGAGTTCTACAACATCGAAAGACTCTCTAATATAGAGAGCCACACCACCACCCCTTCTGTGCTGCCTGTCCCTTCTGAAGTGTTTATAGCCAGTCATTGCAGCACTCCAGTCATGACAGTGGTCCCACCACGTCTCCGTGATGGCAACCAAGTCATAGCCTGCCTGTTGCACGATGGCTTCCAGCTCCTCCTGTTTGTTACCCATGCTGTGTGCATTGGTGTAGATGCACTTCAGCCGGGCCATTGCCTTATCCCCCGGCCTTGCTATTGCTCCCCCTGGCACAGCACCAACAATCCTTGTTTCAGCCCCGTCCCCCTTCTTACCTAGTTTAAAGCCCTCTCAATGAGCCCTGCCAGCTCCTGGCCCAGGATCCGTTTTCCCCTAAAAGGTAGGGACCCGTCTGCAGCCATCAGGCCGGGTGTCGAGTAAAGTGCCCCATGGTCGAAAAACCCAAGATTTCTGTGTTGGCACCAGCCCCTGAGCCACGTGTTTAACAGGTGGGCTTTCCGTGTCCACTTTGTACCCCTCCCTGCCACTGTAGGGATGGACAAAAACACCACCTGCACTCCCGCACCATCCACTAACCGTCCCAGTCCCCTAAAGTCTCGTTTGATGGCCCTGAGGCTTCTCTCTTCAATGTCATCACTACCTGCCTGGACTATCAAAAGAGGATAATAGTCAGAGGGTCGAACCAGGTTGGGAAGCTTCTCGGCAACGTCCCTGAGCCTGGCCCCAGGGAGGCAGCAGACTTCCCTACGGGTAGGGTCAGGCCGACAAATAGGGCCCTCTGTCCCCCTGAGGAGAGAGTCTCCCACAACAATAACCCTTCTGTCTTTCTTGGTGGAGGCAGTCCTGAGGCGTGGAGTCGACCTCCTCGCCCTAGACATCCTCCTGGGTACTCTTGCTACCTCTTCCTCACCCACCGGTCTCTCAAGCTCCAGGGCCTCAAACCTGTTATGTAAGGGCACCTGGGAAGGTGGGGGCAGAAGGAGAGGATGCCGCCTGCGATGTCGATCAGGGACTTGTTTCCATTCCTCCTCAACTCCCAGATCCCCTCCCTCTGCCTGACGGCGACAGGGCAAGGGGTCTACCCCCGTTTGAGATGTCTCACCCCGGTACTTCTCCTTGAGGCCCTGCAGGGAGTTGCTCCACCAGTCTATCTCCCGCTCAGACTCTCTGATATCCCTCAACCTCTCCACCTCCTCCTTGAGCTCCGCCACCATGCGGACCAGGTCATCCACCTGCTCGCACCCCACGCACCCAGTTTCTCTGCCTCTCGCTGATGGCAGCAACAGGCTCAGACACTCCCTGCACGTACTTCTGAATTATTTCTTTTCAAATGCAGCATGGATTCCTTGTACAGTAGATTATAGTCTCATTGTTTTAAAAAGAAGGCAAATACTCATTAGCAATCATGTCTATCAGCATTACATTTAGGAGAGACTCTGAGGACAGTATTTTGATTTTAAAGTTGTTCTATGAATGACATAGTAACACCTTCTATACAAAAAAAAAAAAAAACAAAAAAAAAACAACAACAAAAAAAAAAACCACAAGCAAACAAAAACACCACCATCACATACAAATATTTTAAGAGCCAGCATTCCCGTTATCAGTTCTCAGACAGCAGACAGTGCTGGAATAGTAGACATTGGGCAGATTTGATGCAGATTCCTTGATATTACACAAGATACCAGTCTAGAAAAGGCTACTCTTCACCTTCCTGTGTTTTTCCTGACAATTTTCATAACATGGTTATAATTTAACCATGTAAACCTCAGATTAGTGAACCAATTTTCCTGCCAGAACCAGTTTAGTGCTGCTTGGTGCTCCATTTTACTTTTTTTCCAGGGCTATAGTGTATGTGTGTATATATACACATAAATATTTATCTATATATATATATATTTACACATATATATGTGTATTCCAGAAAATAAATATATTGCCTTCACAGGATAAAGAAAACCTGATTGTCATGTGTTGAATTTGGAAAATGGACAACCAATAACTTTTAATGCTTTTTATTTTGTGATTACTCTTTTCTGTGGGAAATTTTACTCAATAGCACTTTCAGAAAGTAATTATATTTAACTCTCAGTTAAAAAGTCTTCTTCCGCTTGTATTTTAGAGGGAGTTTCACACTTAAGAAGCAATTACCTTTTTTCCTTTCATCCCCCTCTTTCTCCCATATATTGGTAAAAATCTGTGCTGGAAAAAATACTAAGCTTAGGCCTCTTCATAGGTTATTGCAGTATTTTCACCTTAAAATATTGCTGATAGAGATCCACCATTAATTATGTGTGACAAGTTTGCTAGAAATACTAAAACACCTTTGTAGAGGGAAAAATCACATAAAAGTCAGCATATTGTAATGATATTTTTTCTAAAAAAAATAAATTGGTTTGGCTTCATGAAGGCATCTTTCGTGGTTGACTAGTTTAATATTCATTATGTCAGCTGCAATTTGAAGGTTATTAAGCCTGACCTAGATTTTGTTGGTGTATAGGTTAAGCTACTCCATTATCTTTTCGTATCTGTATGAATTTTAACTCTCACCAATTTCTACTTTTGAGTTAGTGATTAAGAAACTCTTAAGACCAACTCAGAAATGGTAAGAGAATTATACCTTGTAAAAGTTAATGAGGTACTTTTTTTTTTTTCCCTGCATTGTTTTTGAAAACAGTTATCCAATTATAAACTGGATAAAAGTAATGATTTAACAAGCATTGGCATCATGCTTCACTAGTCCGGTACAACAGCAGTTACCATAGGAAGTCAGATCTTTATCCCTCATCCTATGCCATACAGAGAGGACAATGTGAGATAAAGAGGGAAGATAAAGAGGGGTTCAGATAATGGACAGACTCTGTGGTAACAATCAGATGATAGAAGAAAGTTGCTGGAAGCAAATCTATTCCCACTCTGAAAAGAGAACAATACTTCCTCTGGAGAGACCTCACATTGCCTCTTATTTTGAAGCTTTATTCTAAACAAACTAGAAGGTTTTGAACTTTGCATCTAGATGAACACAAGTGGTATCTTTTTTGTTTTATCTTGATAAATATTTGTTTAATACTGAAAAATGCTTTCACATTTATTATTATTATTTGTTGTTGTTTGGAGTTATTTTCAACTGAAAATAATTATTTGGAAAATCTTGGAGTTTTAAGTGTGCTATATTTATCCAAAAACTGACTCTGTACAAGATAACAGGAGTTCATATATGGGCTTATTCTCTTTTTATTTGAGAGGTGACCTTCTGTTAATACTCATGCACTGAGGCACAATTCTATGCTCATAGTTAATTTTCCATCACAGGCTTACTTTCTCTTCCTATCTAAAAGATTTTAAATGATAAAACGTCCAGAACATTTTTTTGTAAAACCTTCAGTTTTGTCCATCACAGAGTAGTCTTTTGCAAGAATGAAGCCCCATATATGCCGTCTTAAACCTTTACTTAATAATTTCATTAGGTTTAAGGTGTTTTTAGTTAAAGAAGCACCTTCTATAGACAAACATCTTCAATTTTCTTCATCTACTCCAGTAGCAACTGTAGCCATAAAATAGAAATGAAATGGGGAGAATGGTTTAATCAGTTTTCTTGCAAAGAATGAAGGTAACTATATTCTGACAATTCTTTGTCTATATTTTTCTAAACCTCACAGAAAATTATTCTACAGTTATCTGAGTAGCCAGAATATTTTTCACAGTAATTCATAAAAGTAAATTATCTTAGTGAAAATTAAGCAATTTTCTCCTGCTGCTTCTAAAGTTATTGAAAAAATTGATCATCATTTCTTCTAAAGAACATCATAGGGCACTGAAGTTTTGCATGCTTCTTCTTTCCCTTAGTCTGCTTTTTCTAGAGTAAAGAAGCCAAGCTTATGTTTTTCCTGATTAATCTTATTTGTAACAAACCATTCAGGTCAGGTCAGAGTCTGAAGAGAAGGCAAGTGCATAGAGACACTTCTCATAGAATCATTAGGGCTGGAAGAGATTTCAAAGATCATCTGGTCCAACCATCACCCTACTACCAATGTCACCCACTAAACCATGTCCCTAAACACCAGGTCCAACCTTTCCTTAAACACCCCCAGGGATGATGACTGCACCATTTCCCTAAGCAAACCGTTCCAATGCCTGACTAATCATTCTGAGAATATTCTCCTAGCTTTTATCAGTGTCTTTAAGACTTCCCAGGGCTGTTGATGCCTTTAAAAAAACTTTTTTTTTTTTTTTTTTTTCAGCAGACCAGTGTCTGATCACTTTTCAAACACTTAAAACTCAACTCATAGCATCTACAACACCCCGTTCAAGCGGTTCTGAAACTTTTCTGTGCAGTATTTGAAGAAGCAGTTAGTTTTGAACTTACCATTTTTTGTTTGATGTTCCCTACTTTGCCTATTGGAAAAGTACTTCCCTGTTTACTTTCATAAGGTACACCTTTGTACCTTTACTGTTCATATTTTTTTTTGATCTCCATGATTCTTTTCTGCCCAGTTATCTCCCAAGCTGAAGAATCCAAGTAATTTTTAACAAGTGCATTGTCCTTCTCTGAATCTGTCAGCTTTACTGTATCATTTTCAATTTTTATCAAGATCTATCATATCAGGCATCTATATTAAAACTGCACACAGTACTCAAGAGGAGATACACCATGGTTTTATATAATAACAGAAGGACAATGTCTGTGTGTTTGGGTTTTGGGGTTGTTTTTTTTTTGTTTGTTTGTTTGTTTGTTTGTTTTTGTTTGTTTGTTTTTGTTAAGTTTTTTTCCTCTTACTATGCCTAACACTGGATTTGACTGCTAATAATCATTGAGCTGACCTTTGATCAAATTGTCAGTAATTTTCTCAGTTATAATTTACTGTGGGGTAAGTAAGCCCATCCTTCTGTGTATAAAATTATCCCATAATTATGGCTTTACCTACACTGAGACCTAAATCTGTTTTAAATCTAGCATTACTTGTTTGCTTTTTCCTAGATTCTCTCCAGTAGGTTTTTCTTTTTCTTAAGTTTGATTTGGAAATTCAGCTTGGACCTAAGAAACTCATAGAAGAAACAAATAGTCCATTTCCCTCATGTTTTATATGCAACAAATATGTTAACAAATCTCTGTATTACAGCTCTCAAGTACTCTTGTCTTTTTTTTTTTTTTTTTTCTTTTTTTCTTGTTCATCAACATTACCTCATATTTTGATTGTTAGCAGGTATAGTGACCAAATCCTTTTCTGCAAAATACTTGTAGAAATAAAATTAATGTTTTCAGTTGCTCCTTCCTACAGACAGTATTTTGTTCATCTTCAATCTCACAGTGGTGTGTTTTGGACCATCTTTAAAAAAGACCATCTTTCGTCTCCTACTTGCATAGTAAAAATGCCGAGAAGAACTAAGCATACACTTAGAAATCTTTCACCCATCTAGTTTTACTGTGAGATGAGCATAATTCTAATAAATACTCTATCAAATAGGTTTAACTATAGGTACTGTAAAACAGGTAGTCCAGGTAGTATGGAATGCATTTAGGGAGCCTTAATCAACTGCACTGTAACTCCAGGTCTGCAGTGTAGTGATGGTACAGCTGGCACTAAGCTTCTCCTGTGGAGGCTAATTTCTGCAGAGCCACACTGGAGAATATGTGCTGTACTCTTTGATGCTCTGGAAGGTTTAGTGCATCCTAATTTTTTCTTGCCCCTCACAGACTCTAGAAGACGTCATAATAATGTGACATGCTGCAATAAACAGTGATCTCTCCCTCCCCTTTTCTGTTGGATGCTTTACAATATGCACTGCTGCATTACTGTTACACATGAATGTTGCAGATTTGTTCCCATGACTGCAAAACAAAAACACCCCAAAAAAACATAAAACATTTGTTTGAGAATGTTTCTGGGAGGGCACCAAAATGCTTCTTAAAAAGAAGATAAAACACTTCTGTTGCTTTTCCTATGTCTAATAGGCCAGGAGTTATCTTAAAATTAATAAAAAAATTGATTGATTTAACAGAAATTACTTTTTGAAATTCAAACTGGGTGTTTTTCACTTCATCATTGTATGTATGTTTCATATTGAATTTATCATGATATCCTCTAGCATTTTTTGGCTGTTGAAAAGAGACCAACTGCTCAGCAATCTCTGGATCCTCCTTTTCATCTGATATGAACATAGGCACTATGCTTGCTTTTGTTAGGTTTCAGAGATATCTTGTGTCCTACGTAAATTTATATAGATAATCATTGTTTCAGAGACTGTCTTGGCTAAGGGAATTTCATTCTATATTACGTTCTTGAGTTCATCTAGAATGTATATCTTATATAATTTATTCTTTCTGTGTTCTGGTTTGCCATCCTAGCCAATCATTAAAATTACTTTAATTAAGTGTTTGGCCATGAATTAAACTTTTCTGTGAAGGCCAATGCAAGTAGAGTATTTACCTCCTTCAGCCTTCTCTCAGCTCTATGACAGAAAAGCGTAGCTTTTAATTCTATGTAAGTATCATGACCATATTATAGATATATATATATATTTTTCTCTCATTCTATTAAGTGAAACTGAAATGCGCTTTCCTTTGCTTTGTTTTCCCATTTTTAATTAAACTGTTTGCTTTCTACCTTTTAGGCTTCTTTCTTCTTTCAGCTCATTTTGTTTTTTATGTTACCAATTTTATGCCTACAAATTTTTGCTATTCATTTGTAACTTTTTTTTTCCTATATCTTTTTTTTTTTTCCATTTTCTATAAAAAATATATGGCTTTCTCCCCATCTTTAAAGCATGTTCTGTAGTTTTATGATTGCTTTCACAGCAACAGACATGTTTCATTTTCAATTTTACGAGTAAAATTTAGTAACTAACAAGTAAATTAAAAGGCAGAAAAAAAAAAACAACACTGTTGTGCCACCTTCCTAATTTCAGCAGTTTGAAAATATGAGACTTTCAGATATGTGATATCCCGTTTCTGTTACAAACATTTGTTGAGGAGTTAAAATTCCCCATTGCAATTACACTTCTTGTTGAGAGGTGCTTCTAAAACTCACCCGTCTACTACCTCCCACTTTTTATATTGCAATTATATTGAATAAAGTAGGCTGTTACGATAGATGCAGTGGATGATAATTCATCTGAATATGTCTTCTTTGATAGTAATGAGTTTAGAATAGGTTTGTAACCTTTAAACTTAACTAAGAGAATTCTCAGTTAATGGGTATATACAGTATCTAACAATGAGACTCCAATCTTGGTTGCTGCTTTTACAATCTTAGAGGAGAAGAACGTTAAAAAGCATAAATTGTATTTTAACATATAGTGGATAGAAAATCTTGGGATTAAGAGTCATCGACTGTGGGTCTGAGCAGATAATTGGTAAAAGATAACACCATTTGTAATTTTAGAAGGAAAATTCCACTTTCATAGAACTATTTAAAATATAGCCTTATTTAATTGTTTTAGTACAACAAGGTTAAACTAATCACAGTGGAATCTAATCATTGTCTGAGTGATGACCCTTCCTGTAAGTTGTTACCTAACAATAATCTTTGCAATAGTAAAGGTTGTGGGGGGAGGATATTTACATAAGACATTTACATAATACATTTTTCAACTTCATAAAGTTGAAAAATGTATTATAAGACTATAATTACACAGAAATGGGAAATTATTTGGCCAGTATTTGATCTGCCAGTTAGTAACTAAAGCTCCTAATGCTAGTAAAATAATGAAGGACATAATCCTGATAAAATACTGACTAAATTACAAAATATTAATGATTGTGGATTTTGATTAAATAAAATGCATACCAAACACCATAGTGTAATGAGAAGTAAGTGTGTTAACATATACTTCATATATGCCAAATATTTACTATTCACCTTTCAGTCAGTTATTACCAAATTTTCTGGCATGCAAAGTGTGATAATGTCTGAGAAGAAGCCTGGCGTGTACTGCAAAATTGGAGATACTTATGCAATGTGACAAGATGAGTTGGACTGTAGTACAATAAATTGTATCTGCAGAGACATACATCTGCAGCCAGGCAGTACCACTTATCTTCTGGTTTTCTAAGACAAAATATAAATTCAAAGGAGGTCATTATTCTGAAAAACCTTGAAGGGAGACAGATATCACCAGTGCATTTTTTGTACAGCAAACTTTAGTAGCATGTACAATGTAGTAGTCTGGATACCTGCAGAATTTCTAATGGTTATATATAAATTACAAAACAGTGTTAATTAAACATTGATTTTCTAAATGTAAAAACTTTTTTAAAAAAAAATCAGACACAAATTATGCATAAATATATTTCTATTGAAAGATGTACTGTGGGTTGCAATCTAATGGCTCATAAACTGGGTTTAAAAAAAAAACAGGTAAAATTCATAATTTTTTAAATAAAGTTTTAAAGAATATCTGGGTTTATCTAGAAGGAAAAGGAGCATGATCTAACAAAAGAGTCAGCTGGAATTAAGCTAAGAGGTGGGTTTGACCAGTTTATTGAGAAAAAAGAGGGTTTATAATCTTTGGAAAAGAGGGCGGGCCAGTCAAGGGGACTACAAGGCAGTGCAGGGACAAAATTAGAAAGGCCAAAGCTCATCGGGAGCTCAATCTGGCTACTGCTGTTAAAGACAACAAAAAACGTTTTTATAAATACATCAATACCAAAAGGAGGACTAAGGAGAATCTCCACCCTTTACTGGATGCAGGGGGAAACTTAGTTACCAGAGATGAGGATAAAGCCAAAGTGCTTAACGCCTTCTTTGCCTCAGTCTTTAGCAGCAAAACCAGTTGCTCTCTGGACGCCCAGTACCCTGAGCTGGTGGAAGGGGATGGGGAGCAGAATATGGCCCCCACAATCCACGAGGAGGTGGTTGGCGACCTGCTACAGCACTTGGATGTACGCAGGTCGATGGGGCTGGATGGGATCCACCCGAGGGTACTGAGAGAACTGGCGGAAGAGTTGGCCAAGCCGCTTCCCATCATTTATCGGCAGTTCTGGCTATCGGGGGAAGTCCCACTTGACTGGCGGATGGCAAATGTGACGCCCATCTACAAGAAGGGCCATAGGGTAGACCCAGGGAACTACAGGCCTGTTAGTTTGACCTCAGTGCCAGGGAAGCTCATGGAGCAGATTATCCTGGGCGTCATCATGCGGCAGTTACAGGGCAAGCAGGCGATCAGGCCTAGTCAGCATGCGTTTATGAAGGGCAGGTCCTGCTTGACGAACCTGATCTCCTTCTATGACAAGGTGACACGCTTAGTGGATGAGGGAAAGGCTGTGGATGTGGTCTACCTTGACTTCAGTAAGGCATTTGACACCGTTCCCCACAGCATTCTCCTCAGGAAACTGGCTGCCCATGGCTTGGACTGGCACATGCTTCGTTGGGTTAAGAACTGGCTGGATGGCCGGGCCCAGAGAGTCTTAGTGAATGGAGTCAAATCCATCTGGAGGCCGGTCGCTAGTGCAGTCCCCCAGGGCTCGGTACTGGGGCCAGTCCTCTTTAACATCTTCATCGATGATCTGGATGAAGGGATCGAGTGCACCCTCAGTAAGTTTGCAGACGACACCAAGTTAGGTGCATGTGTCGACCCGCTCGAGGGTAGGAAGACTCTGCAGGAAGATCTGGATAGGCTGGACTGATGGGCCGAGGCCAACGGTATGAAGTTCTACAAGGCCAAGTGCCGGGTTCTGCACCTGGGGCACAACAACCCCAAACAGAGCTACAAGCTGGGAGATGTGTGGATAGAAAGCTGCCTGTCAGAGAAGGACCTGGGAGTTTTGGTTGACAGTCGGCTGAATATGAGCCAGCAATGTGCTCAGGTGGCCAAGAAGGCTAACAGCATCCTGGCTTGCATAAGAAACAGTGTGGCCAGCAGGTCCAGGGATGTGATTGTCCCCCTGTACTCGGCTCTGGTGAGGCTGCACCTCGAGTACTGTGTTCAGTTTTGGGCCCCTCGCTACAAGAAGGACATGGAGGTGCTTGAGCGAGTCCAGAGAAGGGCTATGAAGCTGGTGAAGGGTCTGGAGAACAAGTCTTACGAGGAGCGGCTGAGGGAGCTGGGACTATTTAGCCTGGAGAAGAGGAGGCTCAGGGGCGACTTTATCGCACTCTACAGGTACCTGAAAGGAGGCTGTAGCGAGGTGGGGGTTGGTCTGTTCTCCCACGTGCCTGGTGACAGGACGAGGGGGAATGGGCTAAAGTTGCATCAGGGGAGGTTTAGGTTGGATATTAGGAAAAACTTTTTTACAGAAAGGGTTGTTAGTCACTGGAAGAGGCTGCCCAGGGAAGTGGTTGAGTCCCCATCCCTGGAGGTCTTTAAGGACGTTTAGATGTAGAGCTTAGGGATATGGTTTAGGGGATGATTTGTTAGTGTTAGGTCAGAGGTTGGGCTCGGCGATCTTGTAGGTCTCTTCCAACCTAGACATTCTGTGATTCTGTGATTCTGTGATTGAGTGTCCAATAGAAAAGTACAGACACTGAATTTTCAAAATAGCATTAAGCATGACATACGTTAGTAGTCTTTTCAGCTTTTTGAACCTTAGATTGTCTGTTCTTTTCAAGCAGGTTAAATATTAGTGGGTTATATGTAAGAGAATTAGATATTTGAAGGTTGAAAGATTTTTATTATTGTCAGATGGTACAAAGTTAAAAAATACACATTGGATTTCGTTACAGTGCTTATTAGCTTTTCAGTATTTCTAATAATTTTCTTTTCTAAGTTTTATGTATTGAAACACTATGGAAGAATAAAATTTCATTTTTAGACTTAAAATCATTCTAGTTTTATTCTTACTCCTTTACTGTATGCAATTCATTGATTGTTCCAACAATATAAAAAACATCTTTTGCCCCAATATATGAATTCACCAGAGTTTACCACTTAAGGTCCTCTACACTACTCTATGGTTGGCAGACACATCAGTCTTCCAGGAAGGCTATTTCTTCTGCATGTCAGATAAGGCTGAGGGGGTAGGAGTTTTATCATTCACATTTATCCATTACTTTGACCCCAAGTCATCTTCTTACTCTTAACAGATATAGGAAATAAAAAAGAAACAAATGAAAAAGAAGCCTGACATTTGGAGATTGACATAGCCTTCAATTTTCAACAGTGAGGAACATCTAGAGCTCTTACTGATTGTGAAGTGTGCATAGCCATATCTTCGGAGAGTCACTCACAGAAATTTACAGATCAAATACTCTTATTCATTCATGCTAAAAACAAAAACAAAAACAAAAACCTACTTTTTTTTTTTTTTTTTTTTTTTTTTTTAATCATGTCAGTTTCTGAATTTCTGACACCTCTGTCTCCTTACTTACTCTGTAGGGAACTATGTGTTAGTTGGGATTTTTTGTATTATTTGGGACTGGAATAGCCAGGTATGCATAATTCTTGTACATCATACTGGAGTACATATATAAGAACATTACGTATGCACACACATGCTCACACACAAACACATACAGTATTTCTATCAGACCTCAACAGGCCTTCATGAAGCTCCATTTGTGCAGCACTCAAGAATAATTGGAAGGTGACTCAGCCCTTTAAAATGCTCAGCTAAAGCAGAGAAATTCCATGTCTGAATCTGTAAATGGCAAAGTAAAGCAGACAGGCCCATAAATTTTGATGTCAAAATGTTTGCCATTAATGCTCTCTCTTTGGACACTACTTCCTCTAGATATGCCCAGCTATCAAATCACATCTGAACTTATATTTAGAGCCTTAATAAGTGTCTGACTTCATTTTGAAAAAGAACAGATGGGGTCATTGACAAAAACCAGGCTAGGTGGTTCCTGAGACATAAAACTGTCCTGATTATATTATGTTTGAATTTATATTGTTAAACTGAATGATGGGAAAATTGCCAAAGAAAATATTAGCATATAAACCTGAAATGGAAGAGAGGATTGCTTGTTATCTTACTTTCTCTAGCTTTCTCTTGCTTTCTTGAACTCATGCTTTTTCTGTCTCTCCCTATCTCTCTGTCTCTCTCACCTTTTCTGTTCAGAATAAGTGAGGTCAGAATCAGATCTTCAGGGCATATTCCTAAGCAACTGTTTTTGGTGCAGAGATGTGGGATGAAATGATGACCCCCACTGAAGCTGACAGTAAAACTCCCATTGATTTCAAAAAAGGCAGAAGTTCACCCAGGGAGAGCAGCGTACCTCTTGTGAGGAAGTAGTCCACAGAAGACTGGTGGGGAAAGAGGAAATTTATTACAAAATATTACATGAAAGAAGCATTATGTCTGATAATGTATGTACATAAATCAGAAAGTTTAATATTTTAGTTCCCATAGCAACAATAACAATGCCACATTGCACATTTCTGATAAAGGTGTCAGGTTTTTAAAAGCATATAATGTAACAACACACTATTCAATATATAATGTAGAAGAAGAAAGCACTATAGGCTCTATAACTTTGAATTTCTTTCTTCTTTTAGATCCTTAAGAATTTTTTAAGCATTTTTCTTCAGGTTGAGTAATCAATCTCTTTTGTATATTTATATGCCATATTCCATAACAATGGGTGCCCTGCAGATAATGCTATAATCCGAACACTATTTTAAGTTTTATGTTTTGTCAGGTTTTGGTAGCTGATGAGACTTTCGATAAGAGACATCTCATGGTGGTGATTTGTTTGGGAAAAAATATATCCAGTAATTTCTGACTATCCATCTCTGACCAGATAGAAGACCCAATTTAAATCATAGAATCATAGAATCATAGAATGATTTGGGTTGGAAAGGTCATCTACTTCCAACCCTGTTGTCATGAGCAGGGACACCTTCCAGTAGCTCGGTTTACTCAAAGCCCTATCCAGCCTGGCCTTGAATACTTCCCGGGAGGAGGCAATTTGTAAGATCAGAAGGAATATGAACCTGTAATTCAGAAATGAGAAGGTTCTTCTGAGCCATCCAGCTTTGCAAGTAAGTTATATTACCTTACAAGATTAAAGCCATCTGTGGTAAAGACATTGACTTCATGTTTGCACACTGATGTTCATGAAATGGCAGTACTGAAAATAAATATGCTATCTAATTGAACAGGTGAATCATCTGTTTGTACTCCTGACATTTCTTCAATTTATCTTTTTATCTTTTACTGCCATTTTTCTCTTATAACCATTTGATTGAAAATATGCATCGAACAGGCATAAAACAAGACTCAAATGAGAGGTGATGAAATATGAAAATCAGACCTTTATTGATGTTTTCTCATTGAAGATGTATTAGCTATTAATAATCAGACTAGTCAAATATTTACCTTATGATTTCTTAGTGAAGTGTTGTCTGTGTAGAAGACACACAAGGGCTAATGAGAAATTCTACATTAGCTCTGCCACTCCTGTTTCTAGTTAGTTGGTTCTATGAAACCCTGAAGAAATCTTTTTGTGGACTCTCATAAGGTATGCAGGAAACATTGCCATTTACTAGACATTCAGTAAGAGAGGAAAACTTCTCACCTAATTCAGTATTCTTGAACCCCAGATTTATTCATATTCATGGCTGCAGTAAACCTTGGTACATAGGAAAGTATTTACTGAGACTGCTATTTGTAGCAATAGTGTGCAACAAAACCTACTTCTTCGTTAGTTTTCTTGCTTTCTTGTAAGGAATGAAGTTAAATAGTTTTTGGATTATTTGGGGTTTTATGGAGAAAATTATTATCCTGTTCTTTTATTCCATATTTTTGGAAGGCTAAAGCAATGTATAATCCTCATTACATATGTTGTATTTCCTCAGTAGGGATTCAAGACTTTTATGTCATCCATCTTCCAAACCTACTGCAGTCAGACTCACAGACTGAGTGTTGAGTTTCATAAGTGCCATAAATGCCTTAAATTAAATATGAGACTGACGTGATTTGTTATATTAAGAAAACTCAGTCTCATGGAAAGCTACAGAAAACTAAGAATTGTAATTGTGCCTTGTGTATCATCTACATATTAACTGAATACAAATGTCTGTATATCAGAACATTATATAATTGTCCATTCCTATTACTGACTAGGCTAAAAATATCATATCTTTTATAATTAATTTAGAGTTAGAAATTTTACTCTAATGTATTAATTTTTATCCTGCTCTGTTTTTCATCGATTTTTGTACTTTCCATTTTATGCAATATGGTTTTGTTAATGAATGCTTAATGATAACAGTAATGCTATAGACCCAAGAAATGTTCCACTAGTGACAGGTTAAGGTAGAAGTATCTATTTCTGACTTTTTCATGTTTTCATTATTTTTTCTCACTGTGCTCAAAAGCTGTCATCCATTTATTTGCACTTTATACTATGTGTATCATGTATGCACTGTGCATGTATTGTTTTCTAATATTCTCTGGCTACAGAAATATCAAGGAAGTTAGGAAGTGTTCTGTCTTGCCTGAAAAAAATAAAAATAAAAATAAAACATCTTCCTAATATCTTCAGCCTGAAAAATCCAATGCTCTTACCAATTTAATGGTTTACAACCTGCCTTTTAGCTGTTGTTGCTTCTACCAATGTCCTCTTAGAACCATTACATTTCTTATCAGCAAGGTTGTCATTTTGGAGAAGCGGGTATGCACAGCAGCAGAGAGTTGTGTTGACAGAAGAACTTGCAGATAAAGAACATACTTTAATGTACTTTTCACAAAGCAAATCTTTGCAGCCTCAGGTGAACAGCTGCAGCTCTGAAGCATGTAGGGAATCTTTTGCTGGCTGTGGTTAGTAAATGACATTCTATGAAGAGAGAAGAGATGCCATGGAGCTTAAGAGTATGGCTCTATAGAAGGGCTGTATCAAAGCGCAGCAGTGCTCAAGGTTTTGCTTGTTCTATCTCAACAAGCACTAAGAATTTATTGGACCGATTCCACTGAATCCTTGTGAAGTACATGCTGTCTCTAGAAGTATTCCTGAGGGTTGCTGAGAAACCTAAAAGCCATTGTAGAACAGATCTAACATTTATTAGCTTTTCCCTTGAGGAAACATAGAAGAAGGGGAGAAGTATGTGAAAGGAAGATATAATGGCCTACAGAGAAAGAAATTATGATGATGACGATAATAATAATAATAATGATAATAATATAACTAAACCATTCATAAAAAGCAACATGAAATGGCTGTTTTGACTGCTGTGAAATTGCTCTATTTCCAAGTTTCCCAGTAACTGTTTTTAAGCTATTGGTACAAAAGTCCATTTGCAGTTACATTGTGAAAGGCTTGGACAGAAAACCTGCTTGCTTCCTTCCTCCCTCCCTCTCAGTAACTCCCCTGTTAGATAATTTCAGTGTTGCTAGTAATTTGCTTTTTCTCATTATGTCAAGTTCTGTAGTATTTCCACAGCAATATGGTAGGTAACTTGTAGCTCTGAAGTTTATCTCAGATATACTGGGTGTACTGACCAGTGCCACAGCGAGGCGCTGGTTGCGGTTTATCAGGTGAGATGCTGAGGAATGAATGGGATTTGCACTAAAAGGGGAAAAGCACATGATGTGCCCTTAATCATTTTCCCAGAGGAGATAAAGTCTGAGTGTCCCTCTTGTAAAGAAAACACAAACTGATTCATTGAATGGGACAAAGAGTTGGCAGTCATCTGACTGCAACTCTGTTTCACTTTCCTATGCAATCCTATTTTCCTTCTCTCAATGGCCTAAACAGAAGAATTGAACTCTAAAGCTGTCCTCTGTAGAAATTCATGTGTGCATCTTTTTGCTTTGAAGCAAATATTTACTTTTTTTTTTTTT